>OZ007579.1:44806064-45053564 GCA_963931925.1 Onchidella celtica | reverse complement strand
ACGAATACGATTGCGTGTCTCGCATTATTTATATAACAACCAGGTAAGCAATCCAATGTTTGCTGCAAAAGGACAAGAGACCCCTGTTCCCCATTACAAATTCTACTGAGATTGACGACATTTCCGAGATAACAACAACATCAACAATACCAACATCAACAAAAGAAGCAGTCGGAGAAAACAACAGTAACAGCTTCAACAACAAAATATCTAGTTTCGGAGAAAACAACAGTAACAGCTTCAACAACAAAATATCTAGTTTCGGAGATAACAACGAAAGAACCAGTTCCAGGGATAACAAAAAGAAGAAGAAGAAGAACAACAAAAGAACAGTTTCGGATATAACAACAACAGCAGCAACAACAACAACAACAAAGAAGCAACTTCTAGAGTTGTAAACCACTTTACTGTGCAGATCTAGGAGCTGTGTCTCGCGTTAAAAATAAATCAATTTCAAGGGTCATCCGGGTTTTCACTGAGATATCAGACGGTCGTGTCTCTCTCTCTCTCTCTCCATCTTTTCTCCCTTTCTGTCTCTCGTTCATTCTCCTTCTGTCTCTCCCTCACTCTGTCTGTCTCTCTTACTTTCTCTTACTCAAGCCCTTTTTCTCTCTCTCATTTTCTGACTCTCTGACATTCAGTTTCTCTCTCATACACATTCAGTTCTCTCTCTCTTTCATTCACTCCACTCACTTTATCTATCTATCTATCTATCTATCTATCTATCTATCTATCTATCTATCTATCTATCTATCTATCTATCTATCTATCTATCTATCTATCTATCTATCTATCTATCCGTCCCTCTGTCGGTCTGTCTGTCTATCTGTCTGTCTGTCTGTCTACCTGTCTGTCTGGCTGGCTGTTATATCTATGTATCTATCTGTCTGACTGTGTGCGGAAAGTTTAATGTTATTATTAAATGTCAAGCTGACCAAACAAGAATATAATAATACTGTAATTATGCAACGTCCCACAGATGTCAACAGTGTAATGTCCTTCAAGATTCAAGGTGAAAACATGAACTGATACTCTAGCACTTGAAATTCATGCACAGTGCTTGAAGGTTCAGTCATGAACTATAGACAAGAACTATTGTCAAGTGACAGCAGTTGAAAATAAAAACAAAGAAAGATAACAACAATGTGCACTTGAAATGCGTCAAAACAATCCATTTGCTGACATCAGGACTGTAGAATGGGACTATAGTACGGTACCGGTACACCTTAGTGATGGCCTTGACCAGTTTAGGGGGGTGGGGGTGAGGTACAGAGAAAGAGAGACAGACGGAAAGAGAGAGAGAAAGAGAAGAGAGAGGGAGGGGGGAGAGAAAAGAAACGAGAAAGAGAGAAACCTGATTTTGGCCAGGAGTTCAATCCTCATACCTGAAAAAGGAGAGAGAGAGAGGCAGGGAGAAATAGAAGAGATAGGAGAGGGAGAGAAGAGATAGGAGAGAGAGAGAAAAGAGAGGAGATAGGAGAAAGTGAGAGAGGGAGAGAGAGAGAGAGAGAGAGAGAGAGAGAGAGAGAGAATAAAGCAAGGTGAAAGAAATACCGGTACATACGACAATAACATGACCGACAAACTTCATTCCGTGTCTGACTCGACCTGTAGTTTTAGAGAGAGAGGGATAGAGAGAGAGGGGAGGGAGGGAGAGAGGGGGATAAAGGGGGAGAGAGAGAAAGTAAGAGAGAGAGAGAGAGAGAGAGTGGGCAAGAGAGAGAGATAGAGAGTGGGCAAGAGAGAGAGAGAGAAAGACAGAGAGAGGCAGATGGAGCCGGAGGAGAGAGAGAGAGAAGGGGGAGATGTAAAGACAGGGACAGACAGAGAGATCGAAAGAGAAGAGAGAAAGAGATAGATAGATAGATAGACAGTGAGAGAGAGAGAGAGAGAGAGAGAGAGAGAGAGGGAGGGAATTAAAACTAGTCAGGGTCGAAGACCTGTAGGTCTATACGATTTAATAACGTGACCGACAAACTTCATTCCGCGTCTAACTCGGACCACATGTCCCAAAATAACATCTCCAAGAGAGGCTTTTATAATGGATCTCTTTCCACAGTAAATTATACCCTTAGCTGGGCTAAAGGTTTGTCACAGTTACACTGGAATGTCCTCAAGTCATAATTTATCTAGTTTAACAAAGATAACGTCTCCAGAAATACCTCTTCACAAAGCGGTGGTTAATGGTTATCTCTCCGGGTTGACGGTGCACAGAAATCTGGGTGGATACAAAACATAGAAAACAAAAACGAAACGAAGCAAAACAAAACCAAACTTTGGCCTCCTACATGCAGTTCTGCACGTTCGATATTGGTGCGTTATCAGTCAGCCGACCGTTCACTCTGCTGCTATTTTTACGGAAAAAGACGGTTGGTAAAGTCAGTTAAGACAAAAATTGTGCACTTGGTGATAAAGACATCAAACTTTGCATAGTTGTTGCAAGTTGGCAGACAAATGATTATGGAAATAAAACCACTTCACCAGATCACCTTGACCACCTCAAAATGACCCTGATTTCCTTTATATTTCTTCGTATTTTGAATGACATCGTTTCATCGCTAAAAAAACTGAAAGAAACTTAGGGTGGGGTCTGTGTGTGAAGTTTCACAACGTACAGTAATGCTCCACAGTCCTTTTGTCATGACCATTTAACTTGCCACAGTGACCCTCAAACTGACCAGCGGTCATTACGACACCAAAGATGTGAATCATTAACATTTCCCATATCCGATATTAAAATTTCAAACTGAAACTGAGCAGTGTAGGCTCAGATATCCTTTGTTAGACAAGACTGAAAACAGGTCACAAAAGTTACCAGAATGACCAATTTTGTAGACGCTAATGTAAGTCTTATTCATTTTTTAACATTTTCTAGAATTTCTCTCTCACTCACTCTCCCCTTCTCCCTCACTTCCTCTTCTCTTCTGTCTCTCTCTTTCCCTCTCTTTTCTTTCTGTCTGAGTTTTAATTTTGCGGAATAATTTCAGTTAGTCAACTTAAATTGAATTAAATGTATTCTATATCTCAATTTGAGTTAAACATACCCGACTAACAGTTTATTTTGGTCATCACTAAATCACGACCTCAGCTCTTGTTTGTTCATCTGCAGTTTCTGAAAAAACTGGAGATCTTTTAGTTTGTAGAAAAGGTATAACAAATGCACACTTTGACACTTGCTTAAAATGAGTTGTGGCATTTATCAAGCTGTTTCACGGTGCCGATTTATTCTAACTCTTTATCATACTTCTAAAGCTGCAAGTGTTTAACGTTGAATTTCTCAGTTGTGCAAATAGTTGGAATTGAAACACACTAGAACTAGAGTCACAAAATGGAAATTGAACGAAAAATTTGATCTAATAGTGTGGGGTGCAACGCAAAATGCGTTTTTACTGTGTCTTGTGCCTGTACATAACGGTCCTTTTCTAGCCAGCTGCGGCGTAGTTACGTTGTCTGCGGTTGAAAAGCAAGACAGATATATGAATGGAAAGACAACTGAACGCGCTATAATGGCCTTCAACTCTTGACCCTGCCAGGCTGTGGCCTCGGGAAAGTCGGTGAAGGATGCCGGTTTTGTCAATCACCTGTGTCGGTGTAATGTTTCTCGCTTTATCTGTCTGTTCTGTCTGTCCGTTCCATCTATCCATCTATCTGTCTGTCTGTCTGTCTATCTATCTATCTATCTATCTATCTATCTATCTATCTATCTATCTATCTATCTATCTATCTATCTATCTATCTATCTATCTGTCTGTCTATCTATCTATCTATCTATCTATCTATCTATCTATCTATCTATCTATCTATCTATCTATCTATCTATCTATCTATCTGTCTGTCTGTCTGTCTGTCTGTCCATATATCTATCTATCTATCTATCTATCTATCTATCTATCTATCTATCTATCTATATGTCTGTCTGTCTGTCTGTCTGTCTGTATATCTATCTATATGTCTGTCTGTCTATATTTCTGTCTGTCTGTATGTCTGTCTGTCTGCTGTCTGTCTGCCTATATATCTATCTATCTCCAAAGCCTCCTGTCATTCACAACGACTCCACTCCTACATCGCCTCACTAACACACATTAGCTCTGCAAATTCCCTGTCAATCAAAACAAGACCCCCACCCCTTCCCGCCCCGTCTCCAGCTCTTCCCAGCGGACACTGTCATAACACCAGACAAATGGGCTCCAACATCACAAAATCTTCTTTTATTCCTCTCAGTCTACAATATTAAGCCAAAGACCCATTCATAGCATGCGTTAGGAGAGCAAGGGAATAGATCAGAGGTTCCCAATCTTTTTTCCCGTTTACTTTTCGAAAGTATTATTTACCTTCAGTAGACATGCTCAGTATTCTGAATTGACACTTCTACCTTAATAAAGCAACCGAGAAAGCGGGTGTACAAATCCAGAATCAACCAATTTACCCAGTGGCGGACCTTACATTTTTGGGACCCTGAAGCATGAATTGTTATGTTGCCCCTTCGCAACCAGCAAACAATAGGGCGCCGTCCTACAAGGTGCATTACAAAAGACATCCCTGCGAGATCAAGGGCCTTGAAGGTTAAGCTTTTGGCTTTTGTTGTAAGTATGTACGCTCCCGAAGTGTTCTGCGTTAATGGCGAGTACGTATGAGTACCTATCCCTAACCCAGTCCTTATCCTCAACCCTGAATCTTATCGAAACCCTAACACTGCCCCCGACACTTTCAACCCCCCCCCCCCAAAAAGGACAACAAAACGAAACTCTGAAAGAATAATTAATTAAGACTGTAGTTAGGAGCGTTTCAGGAGGAGCTCTCTAGCTCTGGAGTCACAAAAGGCCTTAAAATACGTATCCCTATCGCAAAAAAACCAACAACAACAACAAAAAACAACAAAATTTGGGGACCGTACGTACGCGTAAATGTACTGACATTCTAAACTGTTTAGTTTCATAGTACATCCGCCACTGAATTTACCCTCTGGATTAACCAAATTTACCCCTTGGAGTAAATTTACCCCAGGTTGAAAACCCCTCAGACAGAACGATGAAATACACACTTAATTATATCAAGCAAGCCAAGCTTTCAGAGTTCGCCGTTCATCCATTTCAAAAACAAGCTCAGCTGTCGGATCTTTGCGCATCAGGGAATATTCTCTTATTCCAGGGGCGTAGCTTGGGTTGCCAGAACTTCGGGGCAAGGCGTATTGCGCCCTCAACCCCCCTCCCCCGATCTGTAAGCTGTTAGTACGTGACAACGTTTATTAGCTCAGACATGTTGAAAAACTGTGCAGAAAATGTTCGAACATTGGGAAATTTTCGGGGGGGGGGGGGCGGTTGTTTTATTTATTATTACTAATTTATTTTCTTTGCCTTTGAAATTGTGCGCCCCTAAGAATTTTGCACCCGGGGTAACAACCCCTGTGGCACGCTGCATGCCTACGCCACTGTCTTATTCTCCATCACACTGAAAAATGTTTCATCAGCATTAATGAAATATACAGCGCCCCAAGATAAAACAGACTGCATAATATACAACAACTGAACTGCATCGTGTTGGAAAATTTTTGGGCTTTGAGAATGTTTTTGTTTCTCATTCATTCACATCAAAACAAAACAATAAAGAAAAACGGTGTGTTTTGAAGGAAGAATGGTGTTAGGGGAGCGTAGCCTAGTTACAAAGCCAAATAGAGAAAATACTAGGTTGTTGTTCACTGTTCAGCAATGGCTTACAATGTAAAATACTACGCGCCCCTAACAACATAGGGAAAGCATAACAATGAAGACAGAAAAAGAATATTATTGTAAGGGTTTCCAAAGTTTACGAAGCGGAAAAATTCTTCACAGTGGAGACTGGGTGCATTCAGTCATACATAACGTCTCCGAAAAACAATATCATGACTTGTCATTTTACCTGTGTGCAAAATGCATTTCTATTTTTGTTTTTTCTCACGGCATGTTTATCCGGGCCGAAGGAAATCTTCAAGGACAACTTTAAAAGGGTTTTCAACTTTTCACACCAAAGCCTTTTTGCAATTTGGACCACCAATGCCATGTAATGTCAAAATTGGGCAAAAAGAAAAAGGTTGTATGTAGCAAAGCCTCGCGTAAGTAATAAATACCCAAACGATTCAATGAAACGCAAACTAATTACTTTTTTTTTTTATTGGATTGTTTCCTTCTAATCCTAACCTCAAGCCTTACACTTTCCCCCAAAAATTCACCACCCCAACAAGACCCAATTTGGTCACGTGGGGACCATTCCTAAAGGAGGAATTCATAGGGGTGGGGTGGGAGGGGTTTGCCCCCAGGGTATGAAAGTCTACACTGGGAGAAGGGGATTCTGCGGAGCATAAACACATTTTTCAATATCCGTGGCAATCAATTAAACATTTTGCTTTTAGTTATCATTTTCCCGAGCAAATTAAACTGTCGGATTACGTAAACAAGTCAAGTTTCTAACAAAACAGTCCAAAACTCCAGGTGAAATGCTAAGTTCTAGAACATCAAAGCTTTACCATGGACATCTATCATTCCACTGGCCCTACCAGAACATCAAAGCTTTACCATGGACATCTATCATTCCACTGGCCCTACCAGAACATCAAAGCTTTACCATGGACATCTATCATTCCACTGGCCCTACCAGAACATCAAAGCTTTACCATGGACATCTATCATTCCACTGGCCCTACCAAAACATCAAAGCTTTACCATGGACATCTATCATTCCACTGGCCCTACCAGAACATCAAAGCTTTACCATGGACATCTATCATTCCACTGGCCCTACCAGAACATCAAAGCTTTACCATGGACATCTATCATTCCACTGGCCCTACCAGAACATCAAAGCTTTACCATGGACATCTATCATTCCACTGGCCCTACCAGAACATCAAAGCTTTACCATGGACATCTATCATTCCACTGGCCCTACCAGAACATCAAAGCTTTACCATGGACATCTATCATTCCACTGGCCCTACCAGAACATCAAAGCTTTACCATGGACATCTATCATTCCACTGGCCCTACCAGAACATCAAAGCTTTACCATGGACATCTATCATTCCACTGGCCCTACCAGAACATCAAAGCTTTACCATGGACATCTATCATTCCACTGGCCCTGCCCTTGTTAAAAAAAGGGGAGGAGGAAAGCGTACACATTGTGTGGGTGGTGGTGATGATCGGGGGGGGGGGGGTGTTAAAATTGCCAATATCGATCTCACGTACCTTAAGGACAGTTCATGCCCAAAATTCAATCACTCTGTATAATTTTTTAAAAGCGGTTACTGTTTCGGCCTCAAAATGCAAGGGTGGTACGTACACGAGTGCTAGCACGGGTGATTTCATAAGTTAAGCGTAAGTGACGGGTGTTACCTGCTATATCAGGTCATACAGTTCTACTATTCATCAGCCCAGATACACAGCCGTGAGTGACAAGCCGGTGGCTTCAGACAAGGTACCTCGTGCGTCACTAATGGAACTTCAGAGAAAGGTCGGAGAAAGCCGATTGGCAAATCACATGTGCAAGCTGAATGCTTCACTTATTCTCTCTCTCTCTCTCTCTGTAGGTCTGTATAAGTATTTGTCTATCTATCTATCTATCTATCTATCTATCTATCTATCTATCTATCTATCTATCTATCTATCTATCTATCTGTCTGTCTGTCTGTCTGTCTGTCTGTCTGTCTGTCTGTCTGTCTGTCTGTCTGTCTGTCTGTCTGTCTGTCTGTCTGTCTGTCTGTCTGTCTGTCTGTCTGTCTATTCTATTCTATCTGTCTGTCTGTCTGTCTGTCTGTCTGTCTATCTATCGATCGATCGATCGATCGATCTATCTATCTATCTATCTCTCTCTCTCTCTCTCTCTCTGTCTGTCTGTCTGTCTGTCTGTCTGTCTATCTATCTATCTACCTATCTATCTATCTATCTATCTATCTATCTATCTATCTATCTATCTATCTATCTATCTATCTATCTGTCTGTCTGTCTGTCTGTCTGTCTGTCTGTCTGTCTGTTCTATTCTATCTGTCTGTCTGTCTGTCTGTCTGTCTATCTATCGATCGATCGATCGATCGATCTATCTATCTATCTCTCTCTCTATCTCTCTCTATCTCTATCTATCTATCTATCTATCTATCTATCTATCTATCTATCTGTCTGTCTATCTATCTATCTATCTATCTATCTATCTATCTATCTATCTATCTATCTATCTATCTATCTATCTATCTATCTATCTATCTATCTATCTATCTATATCTATCTATCTATCTATCTATCTATCTATCTATCTATCTATCTATCTATCTATCTATCTATCTGATTCAAGGAAACAAACTGGGCCAAGTTGACATCAGTAAATACTTCAATGGAAAGATGAGAAAGAATAATAATTGTGAAGCCTGTCGTTGTTCACGTCGCATGTGTTCATTAAATACGAAACTCTGGATCGTAAACTGATCTGTTTGCTTCTTTATATTGACATTCTACGTCCTTTTTATTATGCACTGAGCAAAATAATGAATACACTGAACAATATCATATTACTAGCTGAGGTCCCCGGCCCTGCCCGGGATAAATCGGTTTGAATATTAGTTTCAGCTCTGGGTGGTTATTATGGACCCGCTTCATCTTGTCTGTTCCTATCGTTTATTTTATTTTTGTTTGTTTTTAAATAAGTCTTACTGCTCTGCCTTTGTGAGTTGACACCCTGCGCATCCCGAACAATAGCATGATTTTCGCACGGGTTAGTGTGTTTGATAGTGAACACAGCGCAGGAAGTGATAATGAAACCTTAAAATGGCGAACCATGACTCGAAATAGATCTAAAATTGGGGAAACAATACATTTCCAATAAAAAAAAGTACACCGATTTGAGACTTCTATTAAAAACTGTGCACCCTTACATCCATTCTGATGCACCATATAAAATTTGAAGTCTGAGTGTTGAGTGGTTCAGAAGCCTTTTGCAACGAAAAATCTCAAGTCCACAAATATATATAGTATAGATAAAGGAAGTAAAGTCTCCAATGTAATCATGAAAGGCGTTTTAATTGCTGATTGGCCCCAGCCCACCGACCTGAATATCAAACTCTATGGGGCTCTGGACAGCCTGACAGAATGGATGAACATCAGAAAACCATCGGAAATGCTGAAGGAGACAAGCTACAGAGAGGGTTGGAGGTCCATGATCGCCCACGCCAGTCGGCAAGGCACCTGAGAGAGAGATGATGCTCTGCCAGAACTGCAGAAAACCGTAGATTTTCTTAAAAGAACAAATCTGCAGAATTGGATTGGTGAACGAAAGAAGAAGAAGAACTGCCGAGCCTTAAATTCTACGAAATATCACATTAGTCAAAGAGAGACTTAAGTACGTGGGTACATTTTAAAAGGTCTCGAAGTTCGCTATATTTTTTAAATACTTTCGTTAATTTTGAGCCACAACCGAGTTGAACAGGAGAAAGTGTTCCGGTATTTGGGGCTGGAAAAAAAAAAAGACTCATTTTCTTCGAAAATAATAATTATTAAAAGGTATGGCGGGAAATTAATATCCTTCTGCGCCCCAATTTACACATCTGTGTATTCCCCGAATCATTGGTCCAACTGGTAAGGGTAAAGGCGGGAGTGAGGGAGCGGGCAGTCGGGTATGCGTGTGAAGGGACAGACTGATGCGAAAGGTGTTAACGAATTTACCTCTGCTTTGTGTGCCAGTCACAGATATATATCGGTTCTTCCACTGGTCACGTTGGTGCCAGTCACCCGTGTATCGGTGCAAAAGAATGCTAAGCTATTTTTGTTTTTGGGAAGACAAAAAGTCAAATTGCTACTAATAACAAATGTTGCTGTACTTAGTCTTCATTCATCTCCCCCACTATTTTCTTCCTGTATCGGCAAACCTGGAAAAATCATGGGACACGAAGAGTTAAGATACGTAGAATGTCACAATGAGGGGAGAGGGGAAAAAAAAAAGAAAGAAAGAAACATGACTGTCGCTAGGGGACCGTAGACAAATGACAAAGCCAAATAACGCCAACGCCGAGATGACTTCACTGTTCAGCTATAGCTTGCTATGTAAAATACCACAGTGCAAAAACTAGGAAAAAAAGAAGGGAACTGTACAACACTAATCAAAGGAATTGAGACTGACTCAAGATTGACTGGGCATGATTCATTAGTAAACAGGAGCGTGTAGAAAGAAAGAATGAAAGAATGAAAGAAAGAAAGAAAGAAAGAAAACACAAGGGAAAAAGAGACAGTCTAAAATGAATGGCGTCCGTGATCAGTACATATACAGAGAAGTGCATGATACGTGAATAATCAAATTCATTCCGCATTCCGGCTTGTTTAAACACAAACATGTTCCGTTATAAAAAGAGGACCTTAATTAGGTGTGCGCGGGGGTTTCCTCGGCAAGGGAGATAACTCTGATCCAACTTTGTAACATCAGCATTGTGTATGAGTAAGGAAGATGCAAGTATTTGTATTTGCCGGTGTGATACCTAGATAGATAGATAGATAGATAGATAGATAGATAGACAGATAGATAGATAGATAGATAGATAGATAGATAGATAGATAGATAGATAGATAGATAGACAGACAGCCAGCCAGCCAGCCAGACAGACAGACAGACAGACAGACAGACAGACAGACAGACAGATAGATAGATAGATAGATAGATAGATAGACAGATAGATAGATAGATAGATAGATAGATAGATAGATTTTATTCATACTTCCTTAAGACACTGAACGTACAGAGTTTTAGCCCATGTATTTAAGATATCTACTGCACCCACTCATGAATATCATTCTGCACACATACACGTGACACGTGTACACATTATATCAGGTGAATCCCACACTTTCCTATATTAATTATAACAAATTCTAATGCCGTTTTGTAATGTCTAAATTGTAAATTAATTTCAACGAAATAAAGTGTTTTGTCATTGCACAATAGTAGCCACTAATAATTATACTAATTTTATGTACATACCCCGCCATGACTGTGCTGCAGATAATGGCCACGGGTGAAACAGAGATTATTGAACACGTGCATGTGATGATATAGGTATACATATTTCATGTTATCTAAATATTGATAACCGAACTTACGAAACTGGTATTTACCTTAGAATGACATTGATTGTTATTATCAGTCAGCAGGTTTGCCATCGGCGAGACCTAGCGTTCAAACCACTTGACTTTACGATTATAGACACGCCGAAGGACAAATTCACAGACGGAATATCGCGACCTTTGGCCTAACTCCATTTTCTGGAAAAACAACAACAACAACTGGAGATCTTTTATGGGGGTATCATATCATACTAAGCCAGGAACGGCACAGTCAGCTGCTAGCAGACAAGAAGTGGACACCATCATTTCCTACATTTTCTTAGTGAATCAGGAAAGACCCTATCGTCCTAAGCCTGGTCAGACACAGTCAGCTTCTGTCATAATTTCTTTGGTGTACATTTTGCTGGTAGCAACTTGCTCTGAAGTTCCGGGCGTTGTATGATACCCTCCGTAGTCTGTAGAAGAGGTATAACGCAAGCACACTTTGACACTTGTCTAAATTACGTTGTGGCGGCACTTGTCAGTCTGTTTGACGTTTTCGATTTATTGTAATGCTGCTCTAATGCTGCATGTCACGAGTGGAGTGAGTGCAATTAAGGGGATTGCTACAGAGCGGGTGTAGAGTAAGAAAGGCTCACGGTAGACAAGTAAGTTAAGCGTGCTGTTGTGAGTAGTGGGAGGGGTCTGAATGAGGCGAAAGCGCTGTATTACTATCACTGCAAGTTAGAAGGTCCTACGGAACGGACCTGTGAATAAGAGCCCATCGGGCAGACATAAGGGGAGCAGTCGAGAAGACTAGTGAGAGAGTCTTTCCAGTGATGACTGGTATGTAGAACGTTGATTGATTATTATGATTGATGTATTATATTATATTCGTCTATTACCATGATGTAAATAAGTATATGTGAGGAATGTGGAAGTCCTTGATATTGGATATAGCAATGTGCGCCATGAGCGATAGATGAAAGTGAGTTCATGGATTTGTAGCGCGAGTGAGTAGTGTGTACTCCGATGGAGGTGTGTTACCGTAAGATGTGTGGTGAGTGAAAGGTGAACTAGTGTGTGTACGCTTCATGGATTGTAAGGAGAGGTGGAGTGAATAGAAATGGTAGGGTATTATACCAATGTAATGTTATTCTTGTAGGTGTCGAGGACGGGCCGCAGAGCCACCTCGATGAGCACAGGGGATAGGCCAGCATAGGGCCGGAGGCCACACATAGGCCAGAAGTGAGGCTGTCAGTGCAGGACAGTAGAGGCACATAAAGTCGTGGTAGTCAGGCCACGGACAGGGACGTAGATATGAGCGTGAATGTGATAATGCACTATTGCCATGTTGAGGGACTAGTGAACTAATAATGTACTGGGGAAATAATAATGTCTATTGAAATGATAATGTCTGTTGAAATGATAATGTGTTATTGCCCTGCTGAGGTGCTAGGGGCGTGCTAAGGTGTATGACAATAGGAAGGTGATATTGAGAGGCTGCGGTGCCAGTGAATTACTAATGTGCTGTTAAGACCCTGAGGGGAGAGGCTGAGGCCGAAGTGCCTTTAGGAGTAACTACCGGATTGTGGATCCGAGGGAGAGTGTGTGTGAGAATAAGGCCGTTGTACGGCAGTTGATTTCAATAATATAATGTATGTAATTGCGCTATACCTGTATAATTATGTTTAATAAATGTGTGAGTCTGATGGATTGTTCTGTTAAGTGTTAACTTATTTGTTCGTGATTGTTGTCCTGTCATAACTTATTACATCTCCCAGTCTGGGATTTGTGACACTGCAAACGTTTAACTTCGAATTTCTCAGTTGTGCAAAACGTAGAGACAGAACATACGAGAACTAGGGTCCCGAATATTATGATAATAGTAAATACTATCAGTGATACAAGTTATAGATACACTATTGTTATAGTCAATGACTAAGCCAGGTGCCTCACGTGAGTCCTTGACCTTTCTCGTGCAACTAATTTTCCCCAGTTAATTGTTCGTTATCGAATCGTTTTTGTTCATGGCTAGACAAGTGTAAGTCTGACCCGTATTGCTTGAATTTTACCCACTGCGCCGCGCCATCATGACGTAAGCCATTTCTTGTTCTGCTTTTCAGTGATCGATAAGGTTAGTTAAAAAGACAAAAAAACAACAACCAAATATAGAGCTATGGAAATTACATTTTGGCTTATTGCAGCTGATGTCATGGAATTTGTGGGTTTTCACGTATTGCACAAGAATGTTGTTACAGTTACGTATGTCCCCCAATTTTTTTATTTTTTTTTTGCTCTAGGGATACATATTTTAAAACCCTTTGTGATTCCATAGCTAGAGTTAGGGTTGAGGGTGAGGGCGGGGTTAGGGATAGGTACGCACACCTAGCGCCAAATGCTTGGGGACCGCGTATGTACAAGTAACAACAGCCATTGCACAAACACTGCATGCAGACGGAGATCCGACAGTATGTGATTCTGCTCAACAAGTGTGTCTTCCCGCCTCGGGCAAGACCATAAGTGAAATTTATCCATGATCATCATCTGCGCCAGTTTACAGTAATAATATAGTAATAACTATGGCAAAGTCACGAGCCCGGGGAGTGGATTTTTAAAACCGTTTTTGAAGAAAAAAAAAAGGGAAGGTGTAGATGGGTGGGTGGAAATCAGGTCATGGTCTCTTTTTTCTGTTCGTTCGTCAATTGTTATTATTGTTGTTATTTTGATGCACCTGACGTGGTGCACTGACCACTGATTGTTGTTGTTGTTCTTATTGTACTATAATAATAATAATAATAATTATTACAATAATTCTGTTACTGTTTTTGAAAATGGGAAAAAAATGTAGGGCTGGTTTAAATCAGCAAAGATAAAATAATCGTTAGACTGAACGATAATGCGACCTACATTGCAATCTAAGCGGATGTATGTTTCTAATTAAACAGATAATATTAATGAATGAATATCATTCTGTTGAATGTTGACCCAGTGAAATCCCACAGCAAGCACTTGACTCGCTTGCCCGGCCCACCTAGTGAGTGGAAAGTGGGAATTTTCCGTCCTTTCCAGGGATATCACCAAGTATTTCCGGGAAATAACATCCTGGAGAAGTCAAACTCTGAGAGCCACTGAGTACTTAAGTACTGCTTCTCCATATACCTCCTCTCCTCAGTCCATCTATCTATCTATTTATCTATCCATCTATCTACCTACCTACCTACCTACCTACCTACCTACCTACCTACCTACCTACCTACCTACCTACCTACCTACCTACCTACCTATCTATCTATCTATCTATCTATCTATCTATCTATCTATCTATCTATCTATCTATCTATCTATCTATCTATCTGTTTGTCTGTCTGCCTATCTTTTTATCTATCTATCCATCCACACTCGCTTCCTGCTTTTCTTTTTGTCTCTGTCCATCCATCTGTCCTACTATTCATTAATTTTGCTCCTCCGTCTGTATTATTCACAGAACCAAGTTAACCACCAGTTCAATGTACAGACTACTTCTCCACACTCCATCCCACCCCACTCCTTTCGCACCTACACTAGAGGAAACGTAGCGGCAAAGCTCCGCTGTTGCAAATACACGCTCAGACTTTATGCATACAGCTGAACAGTTGTATAGAGGGAACGAATTGAAAACAACAAAACGAGAAGTTCCTATAATGGAAACACTCAACTAAATTGCATTACTGATTTTACTGAGGCACAATATTACGTTTACTAGTCTGGTGCTGTTTGTTGTGCAATTCTCTCTCTCTCTCTCTCTCTGACTGTCTGAGTGTCTCTCCCTCCTCCTAATATTCGTGAATGTGTGTGACAATTTCCAATGGATGTTTTCTTTCATTTGTGTCTAGTACATTAATATTCATTCTTCATCTCTCCTTTCTCATTCCATCGTTCATCCATACAGTCACCTCCTCCCTTCCCCACAGCCCGTTCCTTCCTTCCCTTCATCCTCCACTCACTCACTCACTCATTCATTTCTCATTCGGCCATTCACACCCTCCCTTCTGATGTCCTCGCCCATTCATTCATTCATTCATTCATTCATTCATTCACACATCCCTCTCTGCAGCCCCACCAAAAGCAACAACAAAACAACTCACATCATCCACATCTGTTGTGTCGGGTGCACACTATTGGGCTTACAAGAACAGACTTTGTTAGAAAGCTGGCATGAATCCCACCTTTGACCGGCTGACATAATTGTTTTTGTAAAAAATTCTCCAACATATTACAAATGAGTCTTCTCTGGGTATAAAATAAACTTCTAAATGTTTCCCTTACATACAGTTTAACCCTCCCAGTTTACCCACTGCTGGCTCGTCCCCTTCCCTTCACAAACAGACCAGAGAGAGATAGGACAGGTTCACCCAGTGAAGACAGCCCCCAGTGCATTATTTTGTTCTGTACCCACTGCACTGCGCGGTCTGCAGTGTTAGCTTAAAGCTTCAGCACCATCACTTCAAATACCAAGTGCTTGCACCTCTAGTTCCTTGTTTAAACAGCGAATCTTTTTGGCTTATTGGAAAACTGCGGCTATTTTTGAGGCTGACACTTCCAACCACTTTTATTCTTTATTTTACATTCTTTCAATCATTTATTCATTCATTCGACCGATCTTTCTTTCCAATATTATATTAGTTACAGGTATAAAGTTCATTTTTTTCATTTGTATCAGTTTGGTTCTATTTTCATCTTTATTTACAACATCTCTTTCAACCCAAATTTCGCCAGAAATACTCAAGTTAATTTTGTTCAGCACGGATACAAATCCTTGCCGAGGGATCAAGCTTGTAAACTAGGAATAACACAGCAACAGATCTGACAGCGACAGAATCCTTCCTAAATTACAAAATCGATACCAATGCCATTTTTGGACGCTCAAGGGCGGATATTGCGTGTTACGAAAAAAGTCTGTAATCACCAAAGGTGATAAAATTCCACACACACACAGAAAATTAGTTAATAGAGTAAAATGCGCACTGGACTTCTGTCTGGGTTGAAATTTTGTGGAGAAAAATAGTGGTTTCTTTTTTGTTTGGGGGGGGGGGGGCGAGGGGGGAGGGGACGCTGGCATCGCCAAATGGAAACAAAGAATAAATAATAATAATAATAATGAAAATCATTTCTATAGCGCCCAATCCAAACAATTGCTCTCTAGGCGTTTTACAGAAAGTCTTGTTCTCTCCATCTGCTACTCACTCACTCTCTCGCTCTCTCTCTCTCTCGCAAGCACAATCTATTGCATACACTCTTGTCTTATGCCCGACACAGATACACACATACACACATACACACACACACACACACACACACACACACAAACACCTAATGTAGGCACATAGAAATAATTAAGGCAGAAATAAGAAAAAAAACAGCAAAAAATAAAATGAATTGAGAAAATAAATTAAAAGGAACAGGAATGAGACTTCAGAACTGAATGTGTTTTTGGAAAAGGTGTGTCTTTAGACCGGAGCCCAGGGCAAAGAGAAGTATCGTATTGTATTACAGCATGGCGAGGCAATGCCAGGGAAAGTGGCAAGGACAAAATTAACAACACAGTCATCAAGAAAACATACAACATGCCAGAAACTACATTTTCAGTCTTGGCCATCTAAACTCAAATGCTTATGTATAGAAATTTATATCCATCTTGAATGACAGTCGTCTTCTTCTGTTTCATCAAATTGACAAGTTTGGCTTTATTTATTGTGCATCTCTCTCTCTCTCTGTCTCTCTCTGTGCCTGTCTGTCTGTCTCTCTCCTTCTCTCTCTCTCAAGTGCTATTCTCCGAGTCCACAAACCAAGTCATGATATGTTAATTGAACTTCCTGTGCCCGGTGAACCTAGAACTGGGGAACGCCACGCAGATTGTCCATGAGCAAACAGAATAATACACATCAAAGCAAACAGAAAAAGATACAGAAGATCGTTTTTGCCCTCCGCGATTCGCCTCAACAAGACATTATACATGTAGTTAGGTGTGTGCCATCTGAGTCAAGCCCCAGACCATGTTACTTCATGTAATATGCTTGAGTTATGATATGTTTATGTGATGATGCGTTAGATGTTTGCCCTCCTACACGCTCTGTGAATGTGAATTTCCATCATGGGACTATAATGGGATTCTTACATTACTTTCATGTTGTCTTTTTTTTTTTTTTAACCTTTTTGCCTCTCGTGTAATATTTCGTTTTCGGGATATACTGTCTTTTTCCATAGTTGGACAGATATTTTTGGCTCGCTGAATAAGAATCTAATAATATCTTTTTTCTTTTTTTCGGGTAATCTTATAGATCAAATTTCTGTTTGCTGTTACAAACTTATCTGTTATGTTCGGTAAGCTGATTCAGACAGAATATGCATGGTAGAGATAGAGAAAAGCTAGGGAGATTAACAAGTCGTGACGTAGTTCAAATGGCGTTTTCTCAATGAGACAAACAGACATACGGACCTAAAACCTACAGTGATAATAGACACAAAAACAAACAAACAAATAAATAAGCAAACGAATATTATGATCTATCTAGTCAAATCGGTATAGGTAACTAAGTCGGTTTGATCATACGGAGTTAGGTATTTAACTCCTTTAGACATTTTAGTAATGAAAAACATTATTATTACCATTATCACTTATTAATATCACCATTATGATTATTATTATTATTATTTTCATTAATATCATTATTACTAGCAAAGTGCCCATTCTACGAACGGGACCGAACAAAAAAACAAAACACAAAACAATGAACTACATGGATGAGGTACCCGGGTTGTCCTGAATAAACCCAATTTTGTCCTACCTCACTCTTCCCCCTACCCTCTCCCTTTATCCCCCCCCCCCCCCGGGCAGGGTGAAAGGGGATAACCATCGGTGACAACCCAGCCAACAATGCAGCGAACATAATATTTCTTTAACATTTTTTTCCTTTTTTTTTTTAAACTCCTCCTTAACTCTTTGTGTGCCATACATTTTTCCAGGTTTGCCGATACAGGAAGAAAATAGTGGGGGAGATGAATGAAGACTAACTACAGCAACATTTATTAATGGGCAGCCGACTTTCTTTCTTCCCAAACAAAATAGCCTAGCATTCTTGTGCACCGATACATCAGTGGTTGGCACAAAATAATATGTCTGGCGGCAGAACCGATATATCGAGGTGACTGGCACACAAAGAGTTAAAATCGCTGGTTGAGGGTGACGATTTGTCCCAGATTCAGACTGACTGAACTGTGTCTGAAAGTATCAAAATGTTACGGCTCTGTGTCTTCTCGTGTGACACTGCTCGCGTTAACCGACAAGTTAAATCTTTTGTTCATCTACCAATGTTCATATTTCTTCGATGAGGAGTTTACCAGCCTTTTCGCTGAACCCATCTGTAGGCTTAGCTCCAATATTATTGTGAATATTCTTATTTGTAGGCTACATGCATGGAGGAGATATTATGAGGTATCATTTTCAACGAAAGCCTCAGTTTTGACCCAAATCGCTCGATCCTGGAAGATTATCATAAAAGTGTCCTTTCCCTCGCTCGGCCCACGAGACCAAAGATTGCACGAAACTTAATTGAGAAAGTGTGTCATGTTACCGGATATCACGCCCAGACATCAGTGACGAGTACGGTAGTACTTCACTGGCAGATAGAATCAGATACGCGCGAGCGGGTAATAGAACGGGCGGGCTGGCACGCAGAGAGACAGTATAGTAAAGGCTCTCCCAGTTTCAGAGAAAGACGAACAGAAACTTCAAGTAACAAAACAACTCCAGACACAATACAAAAAAAAGTGTCTTTTGTTAGGGGACCGTGAGCAATTGCAAAATGGAATAGAGAAAACACCGAATTATGGTCACTGTCCCCCAATAGCTTACTATGTAAAATACCACGTCCCCTTAACAGCAGCACCATAAAAGAAAAAGGTACAGTGTTCATACAAAGTCTTGAAAATTAATTTTAAGGACTTTTTAAGGACTTCCTAAGGACTCACGGCAAACAAATAAAGGACTTGTGTGCCTGTGACCAAGAAATATTACATGTATGCAGTAGTCAAAAATCAAGTACCCATGTGCAAGAAAATTTAATATTACAACGATACAATTGGTGTGCAGCACTCATCGAAGTCGGATGTCTCTGTATGATGTATCTAGATTTCAAACATAGTATATTCACTAAAAGCTCAGTTATATCAAAGTACCAATTATCCAGAGTGCAACTGGAAGATAAGAATCTCGATCAAATGTTTCATCTGAAACACAAATTTTAAAGACTTTTTGAGGACTTTGACATTTTCAGAATTTAAGGACTCTTCGAGTACTTATTTTTTCTTTTATGAAAATTAAGGACTTTTAAGGACCTATAGTGAACCCTGTAAGAAGTATTTGGGCAATAAATAGTCAAAACAGATGTTGTTGGGGGACCGTAGACTACCTGCAAGAGGAATAGAGAAAATAATGAGTTGTGTTCACTGGTCAGCTAAAGCTTTCTGTGTGAAATACAATGGTTCCTTTAATAACAGCTATCTCCATTACATAATTTCAGTGTACAGGCCACACTCACTTGAGCTATAATTATTAGCAGCAACAGCCACACCAAAATTACACACGTAGGGCCTACAATCATGCAGTGGGATGGGCTGATAATCACAACATGCAGACTGACTGACAGACAGAATGTATGACTCATGTTGAGTCTAGGACATCGGCGGATTGTATCTGAGCACTTAGACCAGACAATGATTACCGTACATGTAGATAACACGGGCAGATAAATTAATGTTGGTCCCATAATGGTTGTAGTGTAATAATTATTGTAATGCCGATAATAAACAGCTCAGTCAGAGAAATACTTAACGTCAAATGTAGATAGATAGGTAGATAGATAGATAGATAGATAGATAGATAGATAGATAGATAGATAGATAGATAGATAGATAGACAGTAGATAGATAGATAGATAGATAGATAGATAAATAGATAGATAAATAGATAAATAGATAGATGGATAAACAGACTGGCGAAAGGAATAGATAGATAGATAGATAGATAGATAGATAGATAGATAGATAGATAGATAGATAGATAGATAGATAGATAGATAGATAGATAGATAGATAGATAAATAGATAAATAAATAGATAGATAAACAGACTGGCGAAAGGAATAGATAGATAGATAGATAGATAGATAGATAGATAGATAGATAGATAGATAGATAAATAGATAAATAGATAAATGGATAAACAGACTGGCGAAAGGAATAGATAGATAGATAGATAGATAGATAGATAGATAGATAGATAGATAGATAGATAGATAGATAGATAGATATAGATAAACAGACTGGCGAAATGAATAGATAGATAGATAGATAGATAGATCTAGATAGATAGATAGATAGATAGACAGACAGAGAGACAGACAGACAGACAGACAGATAGATAGATAGATAGATAGATAGATAGATAGATAGATAGATAGATAGATAGATAGATAGATAGATAGATACCGGCACCAGACTAGACCAGCAGACATCGCGATAAACAAACAAAATCACATGACAAAGACAGACACAGATATCATGCAGCAAATAAAAATTGCAAACTTCACTTACCAACTTCAAGAAATCAACACTCTTTTCGCCAAGCCTGCGCAACTCAAATGAAATTGCTTAACTGCCAGCAACAGATGACATTATCGACCCACCAGATACAATGACAAGCATGTCAAATATAGCTCTGGTTAAACTATTATCGATTGGCTGTTCTGTCACGTAACGTTGCAAGACGGGAAAGGATGCAAGATGTCAGTTTCTGTGGCCAGGCCACTTTTCTCGCGATCTCAGGAGAGAGAACATCCCGTTTCTTGAGTAAACAACGCGGTAATACCTGGGGTGGTGGTCAGTTGGGGGAGAGGGGTATGACTGGGTGGGGAAGGTGACCGGTATGGAAGAGGGGGGGGGGTGGGGGGGGGAGGTAAGAAGTCGGAGAGTGAGAATTGGGAAGAGAGAGCGAGAGAAAGAAAAAAGAGACAGAGAGAGATAATTAGAGAGAGGCAGAGGGAGAGAGAGAGAGAGAGGCGGGGGCAAAAAGTGGGAAATGGGGTGAGAGGAAAGAGAGAAAGAAAAGACAAAGAGAGAGAAGGGGAAAAGGGAGAAAAAGAAAGAGAGAAAGAAGTGGCCGAGACAGAAAGAGTGGGGGAGGGAAGATTGAAATGGAGAGAGAGAAATGAGAGGAGAAAAAGAAAGAGAGAGAGAGAGAGAAGAAAAGAGAGAAAGAGAGAGAGGGAAGGGTAAAGCTGAAGGAAAAGGGACATGGGCTCTCAAATTCGCTCTCATGTCAAATGACAATGGCCACCTGGAATGAACCAACAAAGGCGAGATCTTGCTTAAGAATCCCCCTCCCCCCTCCCCCCCCCCCCTTTTTTTTTTACTCAACGTGTTCCAAAGTTCAAATTAATGACATAGCACGAATAGTATTGTTAATTATTGCATGACGTATCGTCATTAACGGAACAGGATACTAGCGAGCAGGTCTACTGTAGAGTATCTATACTCTGCGATTTTGCAAGATGTTGGTAACACACAGGATCTGCGTTGGTACTGCATTGATTAAACTTCCACACTGGTGCAAGTGTCAAGGACAGAGAACCTCCAAAACAAAGATCTCAACACATTGGGTCACAATAGCAAGTTGGCGTTAATGTCCACAGCAGCGATCCTTCTAAAACAGTGTTTCTCAACCTTTTTTGTCCCACGCCCCACTGCAATTTTCAAAACAACAACAACAACAACAAAACCTGCGCCTGGCCTTCCAAAGATTATAAATAGAACCAACTAGGTTGCGCTTAACCATTAAAGTCGTGCATCTGTTACCTTGGATGTTTTAATCCCAGCTAAACCAGGAAGTAACCAACACGACGTACACAAACAAAGGTTAAGTTGAAATACTCCATGAAATTATGATTTCTATGAAAAAATCCCGACTTCCCATTCTGATACCCCTCGCCCCACCAGATTATTGCCATGATCCGAAGGCGGATCCAGCACCCCACCTCGAGAAACACTGTTCTGAAAGAAAGATCTACATGTATACACTGGACCATAGCGGAGAGATCTCTGTTTCTCGGGGTCTCAGTCTACATCTATTAGCCCCGTTTGAGTGATATAGGTGAGGACCGATAGCTTAGTTGCATCCACCAACAGCCAAAAGGCCCCGAGAAAGAACTTGCACATTTTGTCGTGGGCCATGTGGACAAAGGCCAATAGCATAAGGCTTATAAATGCCCCCAGGAAACAAAAGATCTCCGCCTGGACCATGATTGTCGCCTCGCCCAACTGAGGTTTGTTTGCTTACGTCACCTGGAATTTGCGCGGGAAGTATCAGGGATTAGGGTTAAGGTTACGTTTGGCTCGCACCGGACACAATAACTTTTTTCCTTGGTGAAATCCCAAAGCAGCCAGAATTGGATCTGGCCAGAACTTGATCATAAAAAATGTTTTAATGGGTACAATATTTTGGTTGGTTGGCCCAAATCGTCGTTATCAATTTATTTTACTAACAATCCTCTTCTATTTTTCATTCTTCTCTTTCTTCTCTCTCTCTCTCTCTCTCTTATCATTATTCCTTTGCGACTTTTTATTACTCTAGGTGAGATTTTTGTTTGTTGGGAGCCACAGCCTAATGTTGTTGCACCCCCCTCCCCCATTCTAGGTGATATTTATAACAAACATAAATACAGTAGAATACTGCGGCACGAAATACCATTATATGTAATTCAAAAAGCGAAATAATTATGCAATACCCCACGTTGTATTCTATTTTGGGGATTACCAATGACCTATTTTTACACCTACAAATAGGTGGGCTTGCTAGAGTACTGTATTGTTTCCCAAGTGGCAACTCGCC
This sequence comes from Onchidella celtica, assembly GCA_963931925.1. Lineage (NCBI taxonomy): Eukaryota > Metazoa > Mollusca > Gastropoda > Systellommatophora > Onchidiidae > Onchidella > Onchidella celtica. Next base: position 45,030,588 of record OZ007579.1, on the reverse strand, counting down.
AAATGATAATATCGGCATTCTTTTGTTATCTTTTCTCATAAGGTCAAAAAGTCCTGGAAAATGTAAGAATAACAATGGAATAAAGGCCCCTGATATGGAGGCATTAAGAATGGACAAAATAGCGCTGTGAGCTTCGAATAGAAGATATTAAGTTTCCCCCGTCTCTGACGTTTTGTTGTATGTCGCAAAGCAGAACAATAGAAATAATAATTCATCATGTTGCTATTACTTAATGAAAGAGCAGTTTGTAATAATAATATGCTTTTTGTGAACATCAGTTGAGAGTCGAAATTCATTTAATATTCTGTATATTTTGTATCATCCTTTGATCCCATTTGGGAAATTTGCCTCAGTGACATTGCAGCCTTGTTACAAGTGGAGCAGACACGTCGTCGCCACAGTGCAAAGCCGGTCGGCGAAGGTGGGGGGAAATAATTCGCTTGGGTTCCCGATCGGTCGATCTGACAGTGTGTCCATCCATCCGTCTGTTCAAGCATCCACACACCCACCCATCCATCCATCCATCCATCCATTCATCTGTCTATCCATCCATCTGTTTTTTCATCAATCCATCCACCGATCCATCTGTTTATCCATCCACCCATACATTTGTCTATTCATCCATCCATCCATCTATCCACCTATTTAATCATCCAGCCACCAGTGTATCCATCAGTTTATCCGCCCATCCATCTATTTATCCATCCATCCATCTGTCTATTTATCCACTCCTCCATCCGCCCATCCATTCGTCCAGAAAAGACAAAAAAAAACAAAACAACCTATATCCCTAATTCACCCCCTCCACTACCTCCCCCCCCCCCTTCCCCCCATCAGCACCCCCCCCCCCACATCTTCATTACCACTAAGTCACACTTAGGCGTACAAAAACAGAAAGCTAAACAAAACATTAAAAGCGTCTACATTCCCTGGTCCATTCATACAAAATCACATCATCCAATATTGATACCAGATTAGCACGAATAAAATCAGCTCTATATTGCTACAACACAAGGCTGAGGTGACTCATACCGGAGTGACTATGAAAAAAGGTGTGACATGGTAAAAATGACCTGGCGAATCTTCGATCAATAACTGGTGAAGAACAAAAATAGTTTGCAGAGCACGTGATCAGTGTTTACACTTGAGACAGGTGAATAAACATGACATGCTTTGGACTTCAGTAAAGGGCCAGGAGAGAGAAAGAGAGTTTGAGAGATGGGTAGATCGGTAGACTGGATGGTGGATAGGTGGATGGATGGGTGGATGGATGGATGGATGAGTGGATGGAAGAAAAGATGGACAGAGGGGTGGATGGATGGATGGATGGACGAATGGATGATGGAAGAAAAGATGGACAGAAGGGTGGATGGATGGATGGATGGATGGATGGATGCTTGGATGGACGAATGGATGGATGGAAGAAAAGATGGACAGAAGGGTGGATGGATGGATGGATGGACGAATGGATGAATGGAAGAAAAGATGGACAGAAGGGTGGATGGATGGATGGATGGATGGATGGATGGATGAATGGGTGGATGGAAGGAAAGATGTATGTGTGTATGGGTGGATGGATGGATGATGAATGGACAGATGTGTAGATTAAGAAAAGGCGAACCAATACCTGTTAGATGGAAATAGTTGAATAGGCAGACGGGCAGACAAACAGACAGAAGTACAGACAGAAAGAAAGACTGTCTGATAGATAGATAGATAGATAAGATAGATAGATAGATAGATAGATAGATAGATAGGTAGATAGATAGATAGATAGATAGATAGATAGATAGATAGATAGATAGATAGATAGATAGATAGATAGATAGATAAGGAAACTTAAGAAGCACGTACCCTCACCCCCCCTTTGATGTACAACAACAACAACAACAACAACAACGACCACAACAACAACAACACCATCATCACAATACCCACATCAACCTCACCACTCACTTAATGCAACAAACTAAATCGGTACACCCAGTCAGCCCCACCACATTCCACGGTGAAGTCCTCAGCGGGGATGTTCTACGCCGTTAAAATGCTTGTCAGTGTGTCCCTAGGCGGATTTTTGCGTCTGTGTTTTCATTCCGATATTGGCGAGGGTGAGATCTATAAATAACTTTGGCAATTCCGTTTTCTTTGTTTTGATACGTGCAAGGCAAACCTCTGTAAATGGATACCCATGTGGACTGTTACCCAGGGCTTCATATCACCATTATACGGTAAAGGGAGTTGGTGCCAGAAATAGAAATTGGGTCATGGTGACCTGTTTTCATGAGTCATGGCAATGGTTGTTTTTCTAACTGAGAATTTTCCTTCTCTCTCTCTTTCCCTCTCACTCTCTCTTTCTCTCTCCTGCTCCCTTCGTATCAATCACGCTAACAAGCAGGCAACCAACCAACCATTACCGATCGACCAACCAACCAACCAACAAACCCACCGATCGGTCGATCAACCGATTAATCAACCTACCATCTGTATTCTCACCGCTCCACATCTATCTATCTATCTATCTATCTATCTATCTATCTATCTATCTATCTATCTATCTATCTATCTATCTGTCTGTCTGTCTGTCTGTCTGTCTGTCTGTCTGTCTGTCTGTCTGTCTGTCTGTCTGTCTGTCTGTCTGTCTATCTATCTATCTATCTATCTATCTATCTATCTATCTATCTATCTATCCATTCTTCCATCTATCCATCCACCCACCCATCTATCTATCTATCCATTCTTCCATCTATCCATCCACCCACCCATCTATCTATCTATCTGTCTATCTATCTATCTATCTATCTATCTATCTATCTATCTATCTATCTATCTATCTATCTATCTATCTATCTATCTATCTATCTATCTATCTATCTATCTATCTATCTATCTATCTATCTGTCTGTCTGTCTGTCTGTCTATCTATCTATCTATCTATCTATCTATCTATCTATCTATCTATCTATCTATCTATCTATCTATCTATCTATCTGTCTGTCTATCTGCCTGCCTGCCTGCCTGTCTGCCTGTCTGTCTGTCTGTTTGTCTAAACAAATCGAATATTAATTATGCATAGTGAAGAAGTGAAGAACTCGTAGCTCAGATTTATCAAGTTAAATCTGTATGAAGTGCATTGGGGGGGGGGGGGGTTAATTTCTCTGAAATATTGTCTTTCTTGTCACTGACCAGTCAACTTATTCCCTACAGGTTTTGGAGGAAAGTAATTATTTGAGAAACAGTGTAACTCTTTATAGTTTACTGGCTAACACCATTTACATACATACACTCAGAGTTACATGGTTTTGTAGATATATAATGATAAAAACCACAGAGCCTACGGTTGCAGCGGACCATTATACAAGTTTGAGGCAAAAAACAAAATGTAGATTTTTTTCTTTTCATTATTATTATTATTTTTTTGCAGTGCCTTTTGTCAATGACAGAATTACAAGAAAACCATACAGTAATAATATCAACACTGAAGAACACAAGCAAACTTTCAGTCATAGATCTTGACGTCTTTCATGCACAAACAACTACAAAAAAGAAGAAGAAGAAGAACAAATGTAATAGCAACATAAAAAATAATATAATGAAGAACGTGATCACCACCACCACCACCACCACCACCACAACCACCACCACCACCACCACCACCACCACCACCACCACCACCACCAACAACAACAAAAACAATGTCGACGACGATGACAACGACAACAACAACAGCAACGACAACAACAGAACAAAACCAAACAAATATGTCAATATCTGCGGAGGACATTGAATAATTAAATTTCAGAGGCAAATTTCATTTCCCTAATGATCACAGCTAAGTAGACTCTCCACAATTCGTTCGTTAGTTTTTTTTAAAATTAATTTTTCCAGAGCATCAGAAATACATTCGTTTGACAATTAAACATTTCGCTTACCTTAAATGAATCCAAGCTAACCAAGTACGTAGGACAGGAAAGTAGGATCATGAGCCTTACTCCAGTAAACCTTCCTCCAATATTAAACTACAAGCTGCTCAGGAAAATGAACCAGTCATCTTACCAGAAAGCGTAACTGAATGTTACGAGTTGCATCTTGTGCTTAAATAATGATCTTGCAGTGCGGACTATTACACAAGCGGTATATTTATATTATAAAGGAAGTAATTTCAGCCAGTGCAACGATAAATCCTATAGATTTTTATTTGTCAACCAACATGTTTTCGTGAAATGTACAAACAGAATGATGAAATAAATCATTTACCGAAAAATGAAATGTAAAGGACTGGGTTTTTCCGATAAGCAGTGACGGATCTACTGGTATGAAATCAATGAAGATTAAGCTTCGGGGCCCCTAACCCCGGGTGGGCCCTGAAGAAACTTTTTTAATGAGTGAATTTTGGATGTTGCCCTATTGTTAACATGTGGGATTGTTGCTGGTTGCGAAGGGACTCCATAACAATTCTAGCTTCAGGGTCCCAAAAATTCAAGTTCGCCACTGCCGATGAGTCACCATTTCTTTTCATGCATTATAATGGGCAGTTCAGTCCACTATGACGCTCATCGAAAACACTTTTCAAACAGGTGTTATTATGGAGGACAATTAATACTGGATCTTTTTAGATAGAGCGGGAACAATATCGATTTTCTTGAAAAGCCACTGTTGGATTCATTTTAAATTTTGACTATGGTCATAACATTTCACAGGAAACCTCGTGGAACTGATTGTTTTTAATTGTTAGTTCATGGTATGATTTTGAGTTTGCTTCTGGGCGCTTTGTAAAAAATAATTACTAGACAGAATTATTAAGAAACCATTTTTACACCACTAAACTGTACGAAACGCTAAAATGTGTGTTCACTTTGAACAGGACAACGATTTGTGTAATACCCAGCGAACAATACCCCATGCACCAAAGTACATAATATTATAATGTTGAACGTCTTACAGTGTTTCGTGCAGTTTAGAACTGTAGAAACGGCTCTTTAATGATTCGGTCCACTTATTATTTGTTACAAAACTTTAAAGAAGCAAACTCAAAACAGGTTACAGTACACATGTACAATAAATTTAAAAAACATTTTCATTAGGTGTGACATAAAAGCCAATACAAAAGTTCAAATTAATTAAAACAAGTTTTCGAGAAAATTGATGTTAATGCTGCGCAATAAACAAAAATGCACAAAATTTTTTTTCTCCCATAATAGTACAGTTTTGTAGATTAGATACTATTAAAGGGTTTCCTGCAATAATGACTAATAAACAAACATTTATCTTAATATGCGGCAGATGTGAATGGGAGCAGCGACATGACAGGTTTCGGAAATTCCCAATGTAATATAATGAATTCTTGATACATTCCGATACCCTATGATGGTTTTATCATCGTGCTTCAGTGACTGTTTTGTGAAAAGGAGAGAACTAGGAGGAGTTGAAAAGAAATGTGCATAAAGATCAGATCAAAACATAATGCAAATGAAATTTTACGAACAGACATCCTGGGGGGGGGGGGGGGGGAGCGTGCAAAATGTTCGTTTTCTTGTTGTTGTTGTTTGTTTGTTTGAAATCTGAGGGACCGGTCATAATATTATAACTCTATGTCAACATTTTAAATGCATAGTAGTTATTAATTAATAAAGAACTATGCGCGGCTCACAGTTTTGTAAAATCATTCTGTCTGTTAAAGGAAACGATAGAGATAGAGAAAATGTAAATCTACTCTATATCGTCATTTTTTGACAGGATTTGTTTGATGCAGTGACATAGACCATGATTATGGTCAAGATAATCACAATAGGCCTTGGGTGCCCCGTTTGTGATCAATAATCGAAAAGTGGCCAGGTCACCAGTAAAAAGAATACTAGCAGCTAAACCTAATTAACGTCCTAAACCCTCACCTTTCCTTTAAAAAAAGTGGGCAAAAATATCTCAGTTTGGCCACATGACACAAAATAGACACTGCAACAACATCAGTTCAGCAAAATGTAAAGCTTGACACGGAGCTCCGTCAAGTAAGAAATAATATAGAAACGAAACAATAAAACGCAAAGGAAAATTAATTAAAAGGCAAATCAAGTTTTCGGCCTGCTGACCTTCAGGAGAGAAAAAAAGTAATATTCTGACACCCCCTCCCCCCCCCCCTTAATCATCCTTAATCAGTGGTGGAACCGAGAAATCCCCCACCCCCACAACACCTGAGGAATACGCCACTGCCTCTATGCTACGTGATTCTGAAGCAGGAAGACACGAGACCCCAGGGAAATTGAGGTGAGCAGTTTTGTTATAGTTTCACCAGTAAACATAATTACATTGAGATGAGAACAAACGAGTACACACACACACACACACGCACACGCCAATGAGTCATACCTGGCAAATAGAAAGCGTGGCAATTCCGCTATGAAATGCGGACATCTGCCCCGTGAATTTGAAAGAAGAACGAAGTGAATGATCTGGTTTCACACAATGCCATATGGCAGGTCATAACTTTAAGTGCTCGCCACCCTTGTGTCTTCTTCAAGCGCTCACGGGCACGTACAGGGCCGGATTACGAGTTTGTAGGCTCCTGCTGGGCTACAGATACGGTGAGGCCTCCCAGTAATGTTTAATAATAATAATAATAATGGATGGCATTTATATAGCGCATATCCATTTAAAATGCTCTATGCGCTTTACAGAAGCAACTTGTCAACCACAGAGCAGAATGGAGTGGCTGCGAAGCGCTCAACACACTACACTGCGTCTTTCCCTCTCCCTGTCTCGCTCATTCTCTCTGTCTACCTCTCTCTATCTCAGAGCAAATTGTAACGCAGCCTGTTAGGCGCAGTTCACAACTTCACAACCGTTCACAACTCACAACTCAAATAATATTTGAATATTTATTAATAATAATATATATTTAATAATGAATAATAAATTTTTGTTGTTGCTGGTGGGGGGATGATATGGATAAATTTTAATCTATTAATTTCAATTTTGCCCGGGCAGGGGCCTGTTCGGCCTGCTCTTTACGATTTCCAACTGCCAAAGTATCTTTAACGTGCGCAACGTGCACACGGGCCCTCCGAATTTTTCGTCCTTATCCGAGAAGACTAGGTACAACATAATGTCTTATAGTCATAGATTGTCGTATATTATACATACCAACATTTTCATAAAAGTAATATTTTTTGTTACAAGGAGAACAACCTGTGATAAAAATTAAAATAATGTTTTGATAATTATAATTCCACTTAATCTCTGGAGGCCCTCAGCTGATGGAGGACCCTGGGCTACAGTCCACAAAGCCCATGCCTTAATCCGGCTGTGGGTTCGTCCAATGTTGGTAATAGGCCCAGGCTGGATGGGGAATGTAGGCCCGCCATTTCAAACTGCTCAGACTGCCCATCATTATCGTACTATAATGAAGCTAGAGGGTAAACGTGTGACTGTGAGCACTCAACACTTCGTGACTACGTGACCAAAACTTATGAAATTTTGTATGTTGCCTCAATTTTTGACAATAAATTACATGGGCACATCCATTTTGGACAAAATTCAAGTTTTAAAACTATCTATTTATGATTTATTTGAGCCGCTAAAAGGAGCGCCATTTTCATCGAGTAGAGTCAAAAACTATGACAGGAAATTTCTTTCTTTGTCTCTTCATACACGTCGCTGGTCGAACATCACATTATCACGTGCATTCTTCAAAGAATTATGGTTTAACAATAAGTTCTATCAGTCTTTGCATGGAATTCAAGTGCCGTTACTGATGTGAAAAAAAAAGGTCTGAACCATTGGGCTTGGTATAAAAAAATTGCCAAATTGAGCTTACTCGGGCTACGTGACCAAAACTCATGAAACTTTGTATACTGCCTCAGTTTTTGACGATACATTCTGTGGACACATCCATCTGGGACATAATTCGGTCTTTAATACACTGTGTCATTTGCTTCGCTGTATCAGTTCAAAGTGGAAGGAGAAGAGGCAGGCAGAGAAAGAAACTGGGCGGACAACATTGCCGAGTGGACAGGGAAGAGCTTTGCCACGACCCAAACCCTTGCTCATGACCGTCAGAAGTGGAGACAGCAGGTCCAGCGTTCAGCAATGCAGCACCCCCGCGACCCCGGGAAGGGTTAAGGGACTCATCATCATAATTTGTTAATGATTTACACAATGTCGTGGAGTAGTATCGAAAAGTAAGATCGGAAATTTCGTTTTACGCTTCGCCTCTCGCGGCCAAGTATATCTTGCGCGTTTCGGAGAGTAATAATATTATACTGGAAACTAATAATAATCCGCTTTCTGCACCGTCTGTCTGGGTACAGAAAGGGCGGACGCACAGGCCAGTAAACAAAAGGGGAGTGGGGTATAGGGGGTGAGGGAGGGGCACCAGGTGGTATGCATAAATATAGCGATAACTGAAAGTAACTTATTTTCAGATTTATTGTACGGTACTTTCTTCGTCGACCCGGCGGAGGACCATGAAGAGGCAGATTGAGACAGTACACGAAGTTTCAGAAATTTTGGCCTCGTAGACACGAAGTTGCTTACATGTTCACTCTATAGCTCCATTATAGTAAGATGATGATAGTGCCTAACACACTGCGAACAGAGTCAGTGTATGTACATTGTATTGTAGAAAATCCGTGCGCACACTGAATCAACTGCCACCCGCTGCGTGTGGGCTTTCCTATTTTTTCATTATTCGCTGAATTTGTAGGGATGAGCAGGATGGGGTGAGTACGATACTGGGTGAGACGGCGTTGATCGTTGGGGCCGGTTGCCTTCAAGATACTCTTGCAAATTATACTAACTAGGTCGTTCTTAGTTTCGAAGATATTGCAGGTGAGAAGGGTTCTGTTTACAAATCTTACTGGTGCAAGGGCTTTGACCATGACGTGCAGTGGTGCAGTGCAGAATGGCCAGGCGTTAGCCTATTTTGTCCAGTTCGTACATGCGTAATCTCTGACCCACGATACCACCATAACATTGGACATTACACACAAGCTAACCTTCACCCAGGTGACCGAGTTTCAATACTGGGCGACATCGATATCCAGCTTTTTTCTCCCATGTTCACTCTTTTCGACGCTCTCGTATTCGCTTTATTTGATACTACTAGACGAAGTTCCCGGCATTATCAGGGATAAACCTGTGAACCCACCCTTCTATCGTTCTCTCTTATTGGTCTAATTAGGCCATGGGATCAAAATCCTAGCTAGTCTCTAAAGTAAAGTTCGTTACGCACCCCTAGGGAAAATCTAGGTATGGTTTTAATATGTTCCCAGTAACCATCTTTGACTAAAAATCAAATGTTGTCATCTATAACTGTGCACATTAATAACTTATTTAAAAAAAATGTTTATTGCTATGTAACATCTGTATTTTTGCATGTTTGTTTGTTTTCCATCTAATTATATATTACGCACTTTCTCCACCTTTGAACGCAAAAGGCTTTGTTTTATTAGGCCATCTACAGTAAACAAATTTTGCATGTTCATTTCAAATACTGCGGAGGGTGCACGGAAGTTTTCATTATTTTGCTTAGTTTGGTTCTTGAATTTATAGAAAATGCATTGTTTCATCGTGCTGTCAATAGCTCTAATTTTCATTCTCCATCTTGGCTCCATTCTGTTATAGTACCGTGCATGTCATAAAAAGTAACCATAATTATCAAGCGTTCAGTTTGGTGCGTAGTGTCATCGCGCGCATGAGTTCTGGAGCAAGACTGCAGCAGATTACTACTTTTATTATAAGAGAGAGAGAGAGAGAGAGAGAGAGAGAGAGAGAGAGAGAGAGAGAGAGAGAGAGAGAGAGAGAGAGAGAGCACAGGATTGTTTATTCAGGGCAATGCCCGGTCCGTCATCTAGTAATTATATATTTTACAAAATATCCACCTTTGAACGCAAAAGCCTTTTTTATTAGCCCACCTATACTAACCCAATTTTACATGTCCATTTCAAATACCACGGAGGGTGCACGGAAGTTTTTATTATTTTGATTAGTTTGGTTCTTGAATTTATAGAAAATGCATTGTTTCCTCGTGCTGTCATTTTCATCCTCCATCTTGACTCCATTCTGTTATAGTACCGTGCAGGTCATAAAAAGTAACGCTTGGTGCTCAGTGTCCTGACGCGCATGAGTTCTGAAGCAGGACTGCAGATTACTACTTTTATTGTAAGAAAGAAAGAGAGAGAGAGAGAGAGAGAGAGAGGGAGAGAGAGAGAGAGAGAGAGAGAGAGAGAGAGAGGGGGAGAGAGAGAGAGAGAGAGAGAGCGAGAGAGAGAGAGAGAGAGAGAGAGAGAGAGAGAGAGAGAGAGAGAGAGAGAGAGAGAGAGAGAAAGCACATGATTGTTTATTCTCGAAATTTCATCCAACTTTTCAAAGAAAACTGAATTATATTGCTATATACATCTTTCTTAGTGTGCATACAGCATTCCATATACAGCATTCCATCATGGAAGCAGCCATTTTGGATTTCGCGGCGAAAGGCTCAATTCCATTGGTTGATTAAAATAGCATTGTTTAAATGGTAAACTCAATTCGCATCATTAATTATTATTTATTGGCACACTTTACATACAAATTATACAAAAATGTGCAAGACTTGAAATGACAACATTGGTTTTTTGTGAAGGAGAGATGCATAAAAGCTTGCATGCAAAAAATCAGCTTATCCCCTGAGGTGCGTAACGGAATGACAAGCTACAAGTTTGGTCCCATGGCCTAAAAAAGCTTCCCGTATTCTACAGTCTTACCAGAGAGTATCTTATCTATACTCTCTGGTCTTACTACAGATTTCGTACTCACCAGAGCACTATGCACTCATTTCTGGTAGGGAAATTGCCCTCAGCGTATTGAACCCTTATTAATACATCATTTCCGATGCGGTGACCTTACTACAGGGAGCCAAAGCGAAGATCATTGTATTGTACATTTTTACAACTTTTTATTTAAAAACACCCGAAACTTGAACCAACACAAACCGATCGATAGAAAAGTGATTGGACTGAATTAGTTGACACTTAGAAAAATGAACTTTATAATGGCTGAAAGTGTCATTTAGGCCGTGGGGTCAAGCAAAAAAAAAAAAAAGGCCGGGGGGGGGGGGGGGGGGGGAGGGCGCGAAATTGCACCACAATGAATTAACCACGTCACTATTTTTTTTTTTAATAAAGATAAAGTTTTATAAATTACAGTATTCGTCATAAACAAATAACTATTTGTGAGTGGATCTCGCCAAATCGGGCTTACGGTGACAGACCAGTTTCCTGAGAAAACTCCTCCAAGGAGTGAAACATTTTCTATGGAAACTGATATTAAAATTTGCTTACAAAATGAAAGATTAACAATTTTTCTGCCTTTGGTTAAAATATTTTGCTTGAAATCGTCTTAAAAATATTTTGTTTGATTTTGCAAAGAGGTATAAACTTTTCACCTTGAGCCCGATTTCTCCAGATTCACTCACATTTTACTCCGTTCTTGTAGACTTTGTTTGTGACACTGTTCAATATCGCCAATGTTGTCTTTGTGTTTAGAACGTGTCGTAATCGTGAACCACGATACCAGTATCTCAAATGGCTAACTGACTGGACAAGTTTTATACTACTCTAACAGTCAAATCGGGTCACGGAGACTTCGTTCAGGACAACCTCTCTTTCTTTGACCTTCTGTACTTAGTCTGGACCTGGTCTGGACTGAGACCCGACTAATCCTCTCTGGAACCACAACACAAGCACAACCACATGGCAGCAGCGGTGCAGGCCTAGAGCAGTGATTCTAAAATTCATAGTGCAATGGGAACCTTTTTCTCGAGGCCGCAGCTTCGCGGATCCCAGTGACAATTTGATGTGTATTTCATTTACGTCACCAAAAATTGTGATGCCCGCCCCCCCCCCCCCCGCCCCCAAACAAAGACTTCTAACTCGCAGTGCACGAAAGCTGGGCATGCGCACTTGGAAAGATTTGCTAGTTGGTTTTTTTCTTTTGGCACGGGAGCTGAGCATGTCCATTCGCAAAAAATGACTATCATAATTATGAACAGAAGAACTGAAACTCTTGGGAGTATGAAACATAAGATCTTGGAACTTTCGACGACAGACGAAATAAAAATCAGAATCTATTAGGAGCACAAGTTCTGGTGGCGTCACGTGAAACAAGCCAACACGCACCGTGGGTGTTCAGGGGACAGAAACAATATTTGGCCAAGCATACGATTGTGGTGAATACGATTCCAGCATGATAACTCGCGTATAAATCGCATTCACGACACGCTATCTCGAGCAATTTATTCATAAAAATGAACCAATAGAAAAACAACAACAACAATAACATGAAATCCAGTAAAAAAAAAGCAAAAACACAGTAAGTAAATAATTATTTCTCTTTGATCTAAAATATGTTTCCAGACAGCAACCCTACCGAAATCCGAAGCATAAGCCTGACATCAAGACTATTCATAAGAATGACCTCATCCTACGTAGCTCGATTGGTTACGACATCGCGCCGACGTCACTTTGATATAGGGAACCTGCACCCACGGTAATCTTACCAACCTTACAGAAATCTTGTACAAATCTATACCGGATTCACGTAACCATGCTGGCTGGATTGCTTCGTTCAGGCCCACGAAACCAAGCAAGTTCTGTGCATACGTCACCATTCTTCATTTGACCCAAAGTAAGTGAATGATGCCACTGAAGGTTCTGAAATGTTTCCTGCGGCATGGAAGGTTGTGTAGAACCATTACAGACCCCGAATAAGGCTAGCGGTACGCATTCTGGGAACCGCTGGCTTAAGGAGTACAGAGAGGTGAAGCCTCAAGTTCCTAAAGAAACCTAGAACATCGTACGATCGTCTCTCAAGCAGAAAAAGAACAGTCATACTTTGTTCACGTATTGGCTGAAATGTTGGCTCTACATATTATCTCTCACGAATGCTCCCTTTCTCTCTGTCTCTTTGTCTGTCTGTCTGTCACCCCAGCCCGTCTCTCTTTTGCTCCGCCCTCTCTCTCCTTTTCTGTTCTGCCCCCCCCTCTCTCTGTGTGTCTCTTTTTCCCTTTGTCTTTCTCTGTCTCGGTGTGTGTCTCCTTCTCCATCCCTGTCTTTCTCTCCCCCCTCTCCCTGTCTCTGTCTATCTGACCCCCTCTCTCTCTCTCTCGCTCTCTTTCTACCCCTTCCTTGTCTCCCCCTCCGCATCTCCTGTCTCATGCTCATCCGTACGCCATTCCAAGAGATCTACTTGAAGACATCTGCAAAACAACAACAACAACAACAATAATGATCCAGAAAAGTATGGCTGGACAAACGAATAGATGGACAGTTTTTATAACAACAAACACACACGTGTACGGATCAAATCAAAACAAACCCCAGTTTTGTAATCAAACCAGAAATGCCGAGGTCAGCAGACCAAAGGCCCTCTGGCTAGCCTACCGCTCGACCTCTTGACCGACCGACTTTTGAGATTAACTGGCGGGAACATGGTCTGACCACAGGGGTCATCCATAAAGCATGTAAGCTCAATTTTGGTGATTTTGAACTCCTCTTCCCCTTGTACGAGCTTCAGAAATTAAAATATTCCTTGCCCATGATAAGGCCTTGATATTTTGAAGCTTTATATGGTATTATATGGGGACACCGTGGTCTAGAGGCAAGGTGCTCGCCTCTCATGCCGAAAGTACAGGGTTCAAATCCAGATCGATGCAGGTATCTTGGAAGTTTGGAATTTTTGCATATTTTTCTGACCCTGATCCTATGGTAGGTAGGATCGAGCACCTAGTCTTCTCGGATAAGGACGAAAAATTCGGACGGCCCGTTTGCAGGTTGCTCACGTTAAAGATACCTTGGCAGTTGGAAATCGAAAAGAGCAGGCCCGTCAGGCCGCTGCCCGGGCCAAATTCTAAAAAACGAATCTCTGGCACAACAAGAAAATAAAAAGAAGAAAAGAGAGGTGTAAAATGCCAAGGGCAGCGAAACCTCCTTAAATAAAGACCTAAACACGTCAGAGTTAGATAAATACAAGACGTACCTTGGTCTTTGGACAAATCAACGTCATTGTCGACGTCCTCATTATCATCCCTGTAACTCTCATCATTATTACATTGTCTTCTGCTTTATCTATGACACTGTCAACAATCCCCGAGCCCCAGAGCTGCACATCACAATTATTAACTATTCATCAAAACATGTCTCGTTTCCAAGGTGAAGTAACAATTGAAGGGTTTACTTCCGTACCCTGCCTCTGCCACAAACACATACATACTCACACACACACACACACGCACACACGCACGCACAATTAAAATTGAGATACTGAGCAAAAAGTGTTTTTCGTGCAATGAATGACTGAAACCTTTGGCTCTTACAAGGTACCGCACTGTATTAATATGAACATGTACCAGTCCTGTGTTAATGCTCTCAGCAAGGAGACAGCATACTCCCTGATCTTTGTGCACAACTATTTATTTATTGTTTGTTTTGGAGACCAGGTGGACATAGGCATGGTATGAAGCATAGACAGATGTTATTGTACAACATCTATGATTGGAACCAGAGGCCTGCTATGTAGGTCTCTGCTCAGAACTGACTCCCTCACAGGTTTATGCCATCAGCTCCAGAGACATCCCACCCTGGTCAGCTCTTTAAACTAGAGTGGGCGGTTAAATATCTGGCAGTTATGAAAGCGGCCTCCGTTGTGGTCTGTCCTGTTTCGGGGTCGCCCTGACCAGGCCGATAAATCTTCCTGGACAACGGACGATGGGGTTCGTATGCGTAGTAGGTCCAGAGATATCTTACACTAACATTAGTGTAAGGTATCTCTGAGTGGGTCTTGTTCAAGTACCCCCCCCCCCCTTCACTTCTCCCCCCCCCCCCCCAGCATACAAATGGATCTTATCAGGGACAACATCCATAAACTGTGCAAGCATGATTTGGGCACGTTTCGACCCCCCCCCCCCACACACACACACCATGTAATCTTTGGATGTTATTTGGCTAATGCAGTCTGTCACGAGCAGAGTTAGGGTCTTGGGGATGTTACGACTGCACGAGAGGCAGCTAACTCACACTCGGACACAACCACACAAGAAAAGTACTAAATAACTAGAGCGTATATATGTCAGGCCGGTCAGGCCATAGTTTACATAAATATTAATAACAAAACAAAAGACAATAGAGGTATATATTCAAACCAAAAACTCTAATTAATAACTTAACCAATGATATTCATGTAACTATGGAGGTACTGCAATCAATAGTAAATAGGTATATTATACGAAACTGGATATCAATTTAAAGTGACAGTTGAGTCGCCACTGGCCAGTCGCCAGGCAAACTCTCCATAAATCATATGGGCTTAAATGTTAGGAGAGCCCAGTACGTTCAACGCCTACAGAAGCACTCTTCGGCTTGTAGGTAATTTAAGCAGTTGCCAAAAGACTATATTTTATGCACAATCACTATTCAATTCATCAACAATGTGCTATATTATTCCAATCATACTATGGCAATAGATCTATCATACAGGACACTCGTGGTCGAGTGCCAGCTGGGGTTTCCTTAGTCTTCCTATGAGGCTGTAGTTCTCTCTCTATCTCCGATCTCTATTATACTTGAATAATTAAGATATATTACCATTGCTCACGCCTACTGAGAGGCGCGAACATCAAAATAGCGCAGCGTGGGCTTTCAAAGGTCAGCCCACTCAGACCTTTCTTTCTAGAGCTCAGTCAGTCCGTTAGCAAGGACTTCTTAGTCTTCAGACCACACAGTTCAGGTACTGGCCAACCGGAGATACTTCACGAAACGATGCTTCTCTCGTCTGTATTCACTAAATCTGAACGTTACACGATGTTATATACTAACCAACTACCCAGCGTGCTAGTCCGCTGGCCCAATTAGTTCAGCTATCTCATAGGTCGAAACCTCCCACCATTTTAACTGTAGTAATACGTCTGCACTATTCTACCAGCCAGTTAACGTGCAAAAACTTGTCTAGTCATACTTAACAATGTCAACTGTCCCCACCTTGTTTCACCCCTACTCCATTACTTATTAATCACGAACATTAAAACCCACAAGCGTGAATCTAACAGTTTAACTTTACATTTATTTACTCACCAACTATAATTTGGCGAGGACCGTTCAAGGCCACCAGCCAATTTCTCATGGCCCTGGTAAACAACAACAACTCACTCTCTGCGTGAGTTTTAACAATATCCGAATCATGACACATCCCCCACCCCAGTTAAAATTTGCAATTTTAACGATATAAATTATTATCGTAAAGGGAAGGCATGAGTCGAGAAATTGCTCGAAAGGTTAACTTAACTAAGAATACTAGGTAATAACTAAGACTAGTACTAAAGTTGAAAAAAACCTACAGGACGGGTATCATTGATGGACAAAACTTCATGAAAATCTTAAGGCTCCGTCCAAAAGTATATATCTCTCTGAGGATTAAATCTTACCTCTAAATAGGTAGACATTAACAATCATAACTCTAAAATTTTAGAGTACAACACTGATCCTGCGCGAATGTCATCAGGAATGCATACATACAATGAATAATACTCAAGAAAAGATAACTATAGTAGCATCGATGGCATTAGTGGATCTGGACTCCTGGTCTGCCATGATCTTCTCGTCCTCGACCCTGGGCAACAACGTCTGGTGTGGCCAAAATACGGGTCGACGTCAGTAAAATAGCTGTTGGAACAAAGGAAAGCACAGGGGTAGGTGAAAAGTGTTCACAATGGGTGAACAATATGTGATACCATCCCTCGGTCTCTGAATGAGGTGCTAATCAGTATCCAACGCCAATACATATGACAGACTAAAATACAACAAGATTAAGGTAACCGTGATAATAGGTCGGCATGGACATTATCTCCACCAGGAATGGCCTTTATAATGAAGCGGTATTCCTGAAGGGCCAGACTCCATCTGGTCAAACGAGCGTTCTTGGCTCGGTTCGATTTTAAAAATAACAACGGTTTATGGTCTGTCTCGATGACGAATTCTGTCATAAGTAGGTAGCGGGAAAACGCGTCTACGGCGTATACAATCGCCAGGCATTCTCGCTCTATAATAGCGTATCTCTGCTCTCTCGGAAGTAATTTCCGGCTAGCGTACATACAAGGGCGCAATAAGCCATCTCTTTCCTGAAGCAAAACAGCTCCAATTCCCTGGTCCGACGCGTCAGTTCGGACGGTGAAGGTGCGCCTAATATTCGGTAGTATAAGCAGCGGCGAACTGGAGAACAGTTGCTGCACTGTCGCGAGCGCGGTGGCGCACTGCGTATTCCAGGTAATTTTGTTGGGTCTGTCTTTTCTTGTAAGATCGGATAACGGGGCCGTAAGGGCCGAAAAATTAGGAACAAATTTCCGATAATAGCTTAAGAAGCCTAACAGGCTACGAACCTGCTTCTTAGTATGAGGAGCCTGGAGTTTTAAAATCTTACTTATCTTACTGTCGTCCGGTGTTTGGACGCCTTTGGCGATAGTATGTCCCAGAAAGTTAATCTGCGTATAACCCAGGAAGACTTTGCTAGGCTTAGCTGTAAGCCCGGCATCTCGAAGTTTACTAAGCACTTGACGAAGTGCTTCTAAGTGGCCTTTCCAATCCGTATGGAAAGCGCAAATGTCGTCAAAGTAGCTTAGGACGCATGGTGTCTGCTGCAATAGGATGTTCATCATCCTCGCAAATGTCGCTGGTGCCGTTACGAGACCGAATGGCATGAATCTCCATTGCATGAGACCCATAGGGGTCTGAAACGCTGTGTACTGTTTACTGGCCTCTTCCATTGGGATTTGCCAGTAGCCTTTAGCCAAATCTATTTTCGAAAACACGGACGACTCGGCCAATCGCGCAAATAGATCTTCCTGATTCGGGATAGGTTCAGCATCGTAAATGGTTAGAGCGTTAAGCTTCCTGTAATCGATACAAAATCTAACGGAACCGTCTGTTTTCTTTACTAGTACAATCGGCGAGCAGTAAGGGCTCGTCGAGCGCTCAATGACTCCTAAGCTGAGCATCTTTTCCACCTCGGACTGTATGGTGTCGTGCGCTTGCAGCGGGCGCGGGTAGGGTTTGACAAACACGGGTACGTCCGAGTGCAACCGGATGACGTGTTGAACTAAGGATGTTTTACCCGGCAAATCAGTGTATACTGGCGAAAACTCCCGAACAAGATTCATGATGTCCTGTGTCTTACTTTGATCCAGCTCTGGATTGATATTAACGGAAGTCGCGTCCTCTGTGGCTTGCAAGGATAGGAGCGATCTTGTCATAGATAATGGCTCCCGGTCGTTGTCATCGATAGTGACCATCGCTGCGTTTGCTTGGGCCACAACATGGCATGAATGATCGTGATGAGTTTGATCATCGGTAAGATACTTTTTCAACATATTAATATGGTACACCTTATCGTTACCACGTATGGTAATGAGATAATTAACTCTCGAGAGTCGCTTTTTAACTAGAAAGGGGCCTTTCCAAGTGAGGAGTAGTTTGTTATTCGTTTCTGGTAACAGCACCAATGCCCGATCTCCGACTGACAGGGTTCTTAACCGACTACCCTGATCGCGATATCCTATAAATGACCTGGTCCGTACGCATGCAAATTGTCGAGCCAGGTCGCATGCATTAACTATTCTATGTCGGAGATCGACTATGTACTGATACGCGGATCGCGTATCAGGAACGTCGGTATCAGAACCGGCGTATAAATCGCGTAAAATGGCCATCGGGCCACGTGGTTTTCGACCGTATAACAGTTCAAACGGGGAAAAACCCGTTGTCGCATTTGGGAGTTCCCTATATGCGAACAAGATGGCCGGAAGTCGACGGTCCCAGTCACCAGGTCTATCGGCGGAAACGCGTGCCAGCATAGCTTTCATGGTGGCATTCCAGCGCTCGCAACAGCCATTGGACTGTGGATGGTATGGCGACGTAAGTTTCTGCCTAATGCCCGTGAGTTCCAATACTTTCCTGAAAAGGTCAGAGGTGAATTGCGGACCTCTATCAGATAATAATTCGGACGGGAATCCGACACGTGTGAATATGGTCACCAATGCCTCGGCGACGTGATCGGCCGATATTTCCTTTAAAGGGACAGCCTCAGGCCAACGGGTGGCATAATCGATTACTGATAGAATAAACCGATGGCCTCTATCCGACTTCGGTAATGGCCCGACGATGTCGACGGCAACTCGCTGAAATGGAGTGGAAACCGGCGGCATCTCTTGTATAGGCGCCCGCGAAGTTTTTCCTTTGGGGGTTCTTTTCTGGCATGTATCGCAACGCGACACATAGCTATTTATGTCCCCGTAAACCCCGGGCCAAAAAAACTGAGACAGGACTCTCGATTTTGTTCTCGCTTTGCCTTGGTGGCCCGCCAATGGCGTGTCGTGCGCGAGGCGGGTGATGTCTCGGCGAAATGATCTCGGTATGACCAATTGCAAAATAGTTTCGCGCTTTCCCCGAAAAACGCGATATAGGAGGTCGTCTTTAAGGCAGAACCTGGATGTATCCGGGTTGTCCGGATCAATCTTAGCAAAGAGGGGCTTTAGTGATGGATCTGTGCGCTGTTCGTTACGAAAAATCTCGGGGGTTACATCCAAATCGACGACAGGCGATCGTAATGTGTCGTCACTCTGGCGACGCGATTGTTGTCTTGTCGTGACACACGCAATGTCGTTATCATCCCAAATCCCGAGTTCGCAATCGGAGACGTCCTTTAAGTGGGGAATATTCCCAATGATTAGGTCGGCGACCGGATTTGGTAGCACGCAGGCCGTGACAACACCAGTTATAAACGGTGTGTCAACATATATTTCCGCCAAACGAAAATGTTCAACTGAACCACCAAAAGTAATGCAAGTCGCATCGCGATCCAGGAGTTGTGCAGGACGGACTAGGGATTCACGTACACCGACGGTCGTACAGCCTGAATCTCGCAATACGGATGCTCGTATGGCGTTTACTCGTCCCTCATACAATGTCAGCGCGCCTCGCTCGTGGAGGGCGGACATCACTGGAATAACTTTATCTACGGTTTCGTCATTCCTAGTTCTGTAACCGCGGTTTTCGGTGAATGCTACAGAGCATGCATTTGCCGCATCTAATCTAACTCTGCATTGTCGCGCAATGTGGCCTCCGGCGCCACATCTATAACAGTAGACTGGATTATCATCCCTTCGAGGTGTACCTCGATAAGAAGGAAATGTGGGCGCTTGATAGTAGTTGTTACGCGGTCCTCCGGTAGGGAAAGGACGTGTATATCGGGGTTCCCAGTCCCGAGAAAATTTATGGGGATTCGGTTGCCTCCTGCTAACCGGCGGCTCGGACCGTGGACGAACCTGCGGCGACTGTCGAAAGGGCTGTCTTGATTGTCTCGACGGTACCGGTGTCTTAGTAGCAGCGCCGGCGTAACACGGTTCGTTTACTTTAGCTTTAGCTAACGATCGATTAGGGTGAGCTGCAGCATACCGTTCCGCTATCGATGTTATCTCGACGGTAGTTTTGGGGGCTTGTTCCTTAAAATGCGCCACCAGGTCCGTGTGGCAGGACATATATATTTGGTCTTTAATTATCAAATCATATAGTTTCTTATAGTTTCCCTCTTCCACACCGGCCAACTCAGTCCAACGGCTGAGTAGGTGGCGGAGGCGGTCCACGTAAGTAGAGAAATTCTCAGATGCCTCCGGCTTGCAATCGCGGAAACGCTTATGAAATCCATCTTCCGTATGTTGGAAACGCTTTAATAGCGCGGTCTTTAGAATGTCATAGTCCCTAGCGTCATCAATAGTGAGGCTATGGAAAACTTCCAACGCTCTCCCTGTCAAAAGATTGGCGAGGCATGACGTGTACTCACTACGCTGCCATCCCGCGCAAACGGCATGGAGTTCGAAGCGGTGTAGGTAGGAATCAATACGATCAACCTTATCATTAAAGGTTGGCAATTTAGGCTTCGTTTTATTATTGGAAGTAACTTCCGGAGCCCCGGTAGGTTGGGCTTGCTTCGCTTCTAACTGTTTCAAAGCGAGCTCGTACTCTCTTTGAGCCTGTTTTTCCGCGCGTTCCGCGGCTCTATCTTCTCGTTCCGCGGCTTTTTCTTCTCGTAATATCTCCGCGGCCTTTTCTTCTCGTAATCTCTCCGCGGCCTTTTCTTCTCGTAATCTCTCCGCGGCCTTTTCTTCTCGTAATCTCTCCGCGGCCTTTTCTTCTCGTTCTTCTTTCAGTTTCTGGTCTACCCAAGAAGCACGCTGAGCTTCCGGTATGCCAAATGATTGGGCTAGTTCCAAATATTTCTGTAGTTCGGCCATGATATCGGTCGATAATACGATATAATAATGTCCTAATCGAGGACAGCTCCTGAAAAATCTCCAACTTTATTCTCCCTTGAAGCAATTTATCAATTGCACTCTGCGGGTGCTCGTTCCTGCAGTATGAACGAAATTAACGAAATCAACAACAAACTGTACGTCTTAGTCAACCAAGTAGTGGTTGAGCTATCTCAGTGATCACTTAACTCCACTTATTTCTCCTAATCCTCAAGCAGTGAGTCTACTGCTTCCGTGATTGGTCGTTACTAACGATACCAATGTAATATTCCCAGTGTATTTTCCGTACACTCCTAGCAGCGTTCCCTCTGCTATAAATCGGAATAAATCAATATTCACGATATGAACTTCCTTGGCTATACCAGCCTAACAACTCTAATATCCAGATTATCTCTCAACGTGCCCTAGACACGTGATTTATCCCAGGCAATAATATAGCAAGTATGAATACAAAATATAATAATGCAACACTATAATGGAAAAGAATTACATGGAGAGTAAGACGAGACTAACAGAAAGAACAAACGACAACAGACCCGACTAACCTGAAACTATGTACAGAAAGGTAAGAAAAGCACAAGAGAGACGTCTTCCTAAAAGTACCAGGAAGATAGAACGCTAACAATCTATACGAATAACAGGTCCCTACAGAACTATTCAAGGCAAAGCAAATCTCCTATCCGTTTTAAACGCCATCTAGATCTGCTAGTCTGGCAAAAAGAGGTATGCTGAGTCTCGATCCCTTCCAACCTCCCGCCTATCTAATCTAACACAAAAGAAAAAAATAATGCCTGTCAAAAGTAGGGGAGCTGGAACGACGAACCCCTCAAACGAAGACAAATACAGATGGTTCACTTAACTGGGCAAAATGGACTGGCTCTTTCCTTTGGTCCACAGCGCTGGTCTTGTCTTTTCCTGATGCTAGCTGTCAGTCCCTCGTAGTGGTCCCAGGATCAATGACGAGAGGACATGCCAGACATGTGGGGGAGAAACAAAAACAAAAAAATCAGCAGTATACAAAACTATAAACTACAAAAATTACATAAATAACAGTGGAGTCTTAGAGTGGTAGACCTGCAGCTGTTGACGGGGTCCTCTTCCGATGATAGTAGTGTTCTCTAGATGTCAGAAGGTGACGGGTCCTCTTCAGATGTCAGTGGGGTCCCCTCCAGATGTCACGAGCAGAGTTAGGGTCTTGGGGATGTTACGACTGCACGAGAGGCAGCTAACTCACACTCGGACACAACCACACAAGAAAAGTACTAAATAACTAGAGCGTATATATGTCAGGCCGGTCAGGCCATAGTTTACATAAATATTAATAACAAAACAAAAGACAATAGAGGTATATATTCAAACCAAAAACTCTAATTAATAACTTAACCAATGATATTCATGTAACTATGGAGGTACTGCAATCAATAGTAAATAGGTATATTATACGAAACTGGATATCAATTTAAAGTGACAGTTGAGTCGCCACTGGCCAGTCGCCAGGCAAACTCTCCATAAATCATATGGGCTTAAATGTTAGGAGAGCCCAGTACGTTCAACGCCTACAGAAGCACTCTTCGGCTTGTAGGTAATTTAAGCAGTTGCCAAAAGACTATATTTTATGCACAATCACTATTCAATTCATCAACAATGTGCTATATTATTCCAATCATACTATGGCAATAGATCTATCATACAGGACACTCGTGGTCGAGTGCCAGCTGGGGTTTCCTTAGTCTTCCTATGAGGCTGTAGTTCTCTCTCTATCTCCGATCTCTATTATACTTGAATAATTAAGATATATTACCATTGCTCACGCCTACTGAGAGGCGCGAACATCAAAATAGCGCAGCGTGGGCTTTCAAAGGTCAGCCCACTCAGACCTTTCTTTCTAGAGCTCAGTCAGTCCGTTAGCAAGGACTTCTTAGTCTTCAGACCACACAGTTCAGGTACTGGCCAACCGGAGATACTTCACGAAACGATGCTTCTCTCGTCTGTATTCACTAAATCTGAACGTTACACGATGTTATATACTAACCAACTACCCAGCGTGCTAGTCCGCTGGCCCAATTAGTTCAGCTATCTCATAGGTCGAAACCTCCCACCATTTTAACTGTAGTAATACGTCTGCACTATTCTACCAGCCAGTTAACGTGCAAAAACTTGTCTAGTCATACTTAACAATGTCAACTGTCCCCACCTTGTTTCACCCCTACTCCATTACTTATTAATCACGAACATTAAAACCCACAAGCGTGAATCTAACAGTTTAACTTTACATTTATTTACTCACCAACTATAATTTGGCGAGGACCGTTCAAGGCCACCAGCCAATTTCTCATGGCCCTGGTAAACAACAACAACTCACTCTCTGCGTGAGTTTTAACAATATCCGAATCATGACACAGTCCAATTTCAAAGCCAGATACCGAAATAAAGAAAATACTGAGTAGTGATCATTGATCAGCTGTAGCTTTCTACCTAAAACACCATGTAATCTATACGCGTTGCACCCTTCCACTTTACTTCCCCAGACATCCGGTTGATGGGCGCATCTGGTATAGGGTCTTCTTCTTCCGCCCTATCATTCTGCTACATTCTGTCTATCCTCCTGCTACTTCGTAGTACAACATGATCGTTGTCGCCTCGACATACTTTGTCCAAACTCAAACTCGAACTCAAACCTACTATGCGCTAGCGTACAGCCACTACAGTGGTCAGTGTCCATGATAGGGCCTTGATGCTTTTAAACACCCATAAGCATCCTGTATGAGTATTTTGAGTTCCGTTGAAAATATAATTTTTATTTAAAATCCAACAATCAACAGGGAATTTTTTTATTCTTTTTTTCGCATAAAAAAATCGTTACCACAATTAAAAAGCTTTTGTACTGTCTTCAGACCTTCCCCAACAACCAAATCCCGATGTATGCGTCTCATACTCTAGGGATAAAGCCCCCCCCCCCCTCTCTCTTCAAGCGTATGTTTTGTGAATGATCCCAAAAATGCAGCCATCTAATCTTCCTTTTCTTTTCTGTTGTAAGAGCACCGTGGTATCCGAGACACACGATACCGAGACGGACCGATTCGTCATTTTCCGGCGGTCGTCTTGCGCGCGTATCATCCATGTGAACAATGCAACAGTTCGTACCACACCCCTTCATAATTGAACGAAGAATAGTACTGCCGTAGAGCTCTGTGAGTAGTACTCAACGTGATTGTACGCGCGCAAGTTGTGGACATATTGTGAAAGAAGGAATGGTCCGTCTCGATATTCTGTGTCGTGGGTGGTATGTTACACTGGGGGAACCATTGTCCAGTTATAAAGCCAAATAGAGAAAATACTGAACTGTTTTCACTGTTCAGCTGTAGCTTTTCTAATATCCCTTAACATTAGCCACTTTTACATAGTCTGACGCTGGACAGTGACCACAACTAGATCTGTTTGCTGTTCGGTGCATGAACTGTGGCGTCACTGGAGAATGGCCAACAATTCGTGTGTGGCGATTCTGCTCCAGTGAACGCCATTTTCCCATGCTTTGTTTTGTTTCCGGTACTTGACCCCATGGGTCACGGTTTCGGGATTTTTCTTTCTTTCTTTCTTTCTTTTTGCTCCATCCACATTTCTCCTTCTCATTCCTTCTCTTCTGTTTAACTTGTTAATTTTGTTCTTTTTCCCCCTTCTCTGTCTGTTTCTTCTTCTATTTCTTCCATTCTTTTCCTCTCTCTTTCTTTCTATCTTTCAATCAATCTTTCTTCAAGTATTACTAAAGAACGATAAATGAAAGGATATAAAGAAAAAAAAAATATAACAGGATGAAGGAGTCAGAAAGAAAGACAGAAAAAAAAGAAGAAAAGAAAGAAATTTGCCGTTACATAATCTGTCAAGTATACTTCTTATCTCTGTCCACAACTCTCAACAAGCTGGTCAAGAGGTCACTACGATACCATCTCGTCCTTGGTGAGTTCAGTCACTGCAACTGATATCAACTTGTAGTAAGAGAGTTCATACTACAAGACGTTATAAAATGACTCTACAGAGTTCTGCAGTCTTGCATCACCACCGACGTATGTCTGTCCACGTGAGGGGAACTAGCCAGATTTAGACAGGGGCCAGACCGTCATAAGCTGACGGGTCACCCATAACGTACGTAAGCTCGGGGGGAGGGGAGGGGGGCGCGCCCTCAATGTCAGAAAAGTGTACATGTGGAGAAAGTGGAGGGGGTGTCCTGGGAAGAGTACGTACGGCTTTCGCTTACGGTAAAGAATTAAAACGTTTCATTAATTTTTTATTTAAGTTTTTTGTTTTTCAACAAAACAAAAAGTAGGATTATATACGAAATGAAAAAAATCAAACGTACGTTTATGTTTCTGATGAAACAGTCAAATAGTCCGCCCAGTGTGATATTTTTAGTTTCCGAAAACCAAGTCTTTACCATGAACATTCACCATTTTAAACAGTCGTGCGCTGGTACATGGAGGGTTGAAACCAAGCGAGTATAAAATGCAACTTTTTTTGGAGGGGGTGGGGGTGGGGCAAAATCGAGTGGGCGTACGTTTATCGATGGCCCCTCTGAGAGGAAGCTGTAGAGATATCTTACATGTATTCAGGATGGTAACTGTTTCAACCAGTTCAAGATCATCCAGGAGCAACAGAATAATACACGTCAAAGCAAACGGAGAAAGATACGGAAGATCGTTTTTGCCCCTCGCAATTCGCCTCAACAAGACATTACAGCTAGATGTGTGCCATGTTTCACTAAGGTTCCTTACCATGTCACTTCATGTAGCAAGTTTTGTATTGGGTTACACGTTTACGTAATGATGGGTAAGATGTGTGTAGCATGAATGTGATCTTAAGCTTTTGTTTTTCCCGAGTACCGTATACCTGTGTATTTTGTGTGTGATTTCCATGATATAAATGTAAAAGCGCTTAACACCAGGTTACTGACGGGATGAAGCGCTATTATAAATGCAATGTATTATTATCATTATCATCATGAAAGCGGATTTCATAATAAAAATATTCTTATCTTAACCTAGAGTAAAGTCTAGAAATAATTTAAGCTACTAAACCAAGAACGGCTGTTGAAAATACAAAACGAGCTGATGCGAGGGCAAGGCCAAGATGGGGTGAGGAGGGGAAGCATGCCGTTGTTCCATTAGGATTTGCATGTTGCTGGAGGACGGTAGACTAATAACAATGTCGAACAGGGAAAATAATGAGAGTTGTGCTCACTGTTTAGGCATTGTTTACTATGTAAATTAACATGTGTGCTACAAACCGTACCGGTACCCCAATAACAGCTGTAGGATTTTAGAATAAATAATGAAAAAAAAAAAAAGACAGGAAGTTAGGATGAGATGGAAAGAGGGATTAAGAAGGAGAAGAAGGAAAATGGGACAAGAAGAGGTAGAAGATTAGAGTAGGGAAGACTACAAGAGAAGAAGAGGCAGAAAGGAAGAAAGAAAAAACGAAGAAGTAAAGAGAAGAATGTGAAGGAAAGGAGAGAAAGATGGAGAAGGCAGGAGAAGAGAGAGTGAGAGAAAAAGTGGGTAGAACGAAAAGAGGCAGAGAGGACGACGGAAGGAAACGAAAAAGAAGAGAGAAAGTAGAGCGGGGGAGAGAAGAATAGGAAGAAAAATGGACAAGAAGAAGAAAAAGAAAAGAATTTGAGAGTGACAGAAAAGGAGAAGGAGAAAAATCAGACCGAGAAAGAGAGAGAGAGAGCGAGAAAGGGAGAGAGAGAGAGAGAGAGAGAGAGAGAGAGAGATAGAGAGAGAGAGAGAGAGAGAGAGAGAGAGAGAGAGAGAGAGAGAGAGAGAGAGAGAGAGAGAAGAAGCAAAAGAAAAACAGGGTGTTCTGCATTTCGTATGTAGTATATAACATTAACAGGGTCCAAAGTCGGGTAGATCTGAGACGAAGGTTGCCCTTAACCCATTACTGGTGGCACCTTTACGCTGACTCCAGTCTGGCACTAGAAGTATGCAAATGCAGGTAATCGTTTCTTACGTCAAAATTGATAACAAAGTGCAGGCAAATTTGAACAGCTGACTGACCCAATTTTTGAGGGGCAAGCTGACCCTTTTAACCGCATTTTTAACTGACCTAACAGCGCTGTTTAAACACATTAACTGTTGCAATAGAGGAGCGCGTGATTTCGTTTGGTTCATAATAAATTATTACTTATATAGATCTACCGACAGCAGCCATTACATTTGTGGGTAGGCCTAAATGTGAAACTGGTTGATCATTTTAACCACTACTTTTAGGAGTCTTCATTATTTCATTAATTTCATTATGGAAAGTGGCAATTTCAGTGCCAGTTGTGTTTGCTTTTCTTTCTCCTCTCCGATCTGTTCCTCTTCTACCCCATTTTTCTTTCTTTCTCTTTTTCTTTCTTTCTGTTCTTTCTTTCTTTCTTTCTTTCTCTTTTTCTTTCTTTCTGTTCTTTCTTTCTTTCTCCTGCATCCTCTTTTTCAGTTTCATTTTTTTTTTGCGTCTTTGTTTCGTTTCCTCAAGTGATATTCCTCATTTCAAATTTTATATTTTAATCTATATACAGCTCTTAACAGTATGGGTACGGGGTCATTGCAATACCACTCCGACCTTGGCCAGTTCAGGCAATGTTCAAGGCGACATGTCCCAGCGTTGAAGCAGTTTTACTCTTGTAATATCCCCCCTCTACTTTAGACGAGTTACGGTTAGGAAACTGCAGATAACATTGTTTTTGTTACCTCACGATGCTACAGCATTTATTCTGATATACGTCCCAGAGCCCCAGTTACTGCACGAGCGTTTGTGTGTGTGTGTGTGTCTGTGTGTGAGAGAGGGAGGGAGGGAGGAAAAAAAATGAAGGGAGAGGAGGCGAGAGAAAGAGAGAGAGAAAGAGAGAGAGAGAGAGAGGGCCGGGGCAGGGGATACGGAGAAAAAGAAATAAAGAGAGAGAGTGAAAGCAAGAGAGAGAAAGAGAAGAGAAATAAAGAGAGATAGAAAAAAAGAGAAAAATAAAGAAGGAGAGAAAAAAAGAGAGAAAGAGAAAGAGAAAGAGAGAGAGAGAGAGAGATAGAGAGCGAAAGACAGAAAGAAAAAAAAATCTTAATCAAGAGCACAGGAGCAGCAGCAACAACAACAACAGCGACGATGAGAAGCAAGAGGAGGACGAGGGCATTGACGACGACAACAATAACAACAATTGCAGCAGCAACAACAACGACACGCACACGCATACACAACAGCAACAACACAATTATAGGCTACAGGCCCAAATACATTATCATTATGACAAGTCATCTCCATGATAATGTAATGTAAGACATCTCCAGCTGCCAAGCTTGAAAAAGCACTAGAGGCAAAATAATAAAATAATATTCATTTAATCGTAAAACGTTGAAGCGCAAAATAAATCATGAGTTATCGATCACAACAACTGAACTTTAAGGCCAGTTTTATATGGTCCAAAAACAAGATCAGCCCACACGCTGGATTATAATGTTCCCTATAACACTAACAGTTGCCTGTCAACCCAGTAAATAATTATCGTATCTATCACTATCACGTTGAGGCGACAGCTTGAGCGAAACATTTGGGTCACAGAGGTCAGGCCACCGCTGGACTACCGAAAAGCAAAATACAAACGCCCTTGAAGACCCATATTATATATTGAGGTAGACCCACATTTCAGCCAATCGGGTGGCTTGATTTTGGAGGCGTTGTCTCGCGTCCCTGCCGACGCCCCCTCGTGCCAACTTTACCTGGTACCCAGTTATGCAGAGGTAATGAGGCATGCTGTATGTTGGCTGGCTGTTTAGGCTGGAATGTTGTATTGGCATTAATTTGGCAAGAACCACTTGTTGCTGTATGCAGTGTGTGAGGTGGTGTTTCATCATCAGTAGTGACGTTAGGTACTAGAACTAGATCTAGTAGAACTCTTGCGCTTCTGTGGAGGTTGATTCATCGACAGAGATTAAATATTTTTAAGATAGATAGATAGATAGATAGATAGCTAGATAGCTAGATAGATAGATAGATAGATAGATAGATAGATAGATAGATAGATAGGTAGATAGATAAACAGAAAGCCGAGCGGGTGGCTGAATGGATGGCTGGATGGATGATTTGTTGATAGAAAAAGTGATCGAATGGCAGGAAGCTGAAAGAAAAGAAAGAGTGGCTTCGACAGAAGAGGGGAAGAGGAGAAGAGAAAGAAAAGAGGAAGAAAAGGAAAAAAGGGTGAGTGTGTGTGTATGTGTGTATGAGAGAGAGAGAGAGAGAGAGAGAGAGAGAGAGAGAGAGAGAGAGAGAGAGAGAGAGAGAGAGAGCAACAACTGATTATTTATACATGATTCAACAGAATTGGTGAAAAAAAAAAAAACGAGTAATAACAAGGGATATCTCCATATCCTGTTTTAGCGTATTTCTCCTTGGCATACATCTTCATCCGATAGCCACCAAAGGGCTGGATTAAAAAAAAAAAAAAAGCACTGTATAGCCTACTAACGGCATCAAGGGAAAAGGAGGGGGTGGGGGGGTGCAGACATTTTTCATTGCCGGATTTAAAAAACTGCAAATGGTGCAGCTGAACCAGGATCCACTAAAAGGGGCGACCACAATAAATGAAAAAATAAAATTATTGGCTGGCAATGGCATGCCAGTTCTCGTTTTTTATATTTTTTATATTATATATTCAAGTTCATAATAAACATGGATTGCGTCTAACAGTTCATTTTTGTTTGTATTTTGAATAACATAGGCCTACTCAGTGCATGGTGGTACCAACATCTTTTATGTGCTAAGGCCCTCTCAAGGTCTTACTCCGGCCCTGAGCAACCATCTTTATTGTTATCAGTATTGCAAATTGCTTGACTTTCAGTGTAACTTAGCTAAGAACGAGCTTTCTACAGGTTAAAGGTAAAGGCGAAAAACGAGAAAAGCAAAATTAAAACCAGATCGAACAGAAGTTGGACTAGAACTACTTGAAGGAAATCGGTGGTGGGGTGCCTTGACTTCTTGGTTACACTTCCTGGGCAAACACTCTGACGAATTCCTGCTTCTGAAAAAGGTTGTTAGGAAAACTTAAAAAAAAAAGAACTGGAAGGAAAAGAAAAGAATTAAACGTCCTAGGTGAACGATAGTTTCATAGGAGATTTGATCTTTGCAAAAATAAAAGAATAAAATCAAGTTACAACCCACTATCCAGCCAGCGGGAAATAACTCTGGGAATTAATCATTCATCTCTCTTTTAATTCGAGTTGTGTCCCATTTTATTAATTTCATTTTTCTTTCTCAAATCATGTAATTCTCGATTGTGGCAGTTGCCTGTAATTTTCAACATGGTGAACGATATCAACATTTTTAAAAGGCTTTTGTGGCAAATACAACTGTACATATCTTGCATTATACATGATGACTATTCATTGCAACCAATGTTCAGCATATTTGCACCCTTATATTTTGCTCCTTGAAGTTCTGTTGATGTACTTATCGTGAATCCAGATAATTTGAATATTCCATTTAATCACATGTAACTATCTGGCTTCATTAAATTCTGCCATGCATGTGCACTTATGCGACATGTTTACGTATTCAATGGACTTCAGAACTTGGGGGTATGGAACCTATTACCTGGGGTGGGGCGGACGGAAAACATATAACTTCATCAGGCATATGCATCACAACTTATCCATGCCAAAATTTCTCCTTGTCCCTTGAAGCATTCATAACATACAATGCATTTACATTGCGCTACAACGACAATACTGGTATCCAAACTGTTGTGAGTTGTGAACTGCGCCTAACAGGCTGCGTTACAATTTGCTCTGAGATAGAGAGAGGTAGAGAGAGAGAGAGTGAGCGAGAGAGGGAGAGAGAAAGAAGCAGTGTAGTGTGTTGAGCGCTTCGCCGGCGCTCCATTTCTGCTGTGTGGTTGACATGTTGCTTCTGTAAAGCGCATAGAGCATTTTAAAAATGGATATGCGCTATATAAATGAGTAATATAAAGTATAAGTATAAAGTATAAAGAATAATAACCTTTTTTGGACCGTAATAATTTGTTTATATTCTCATAGATCCAATCATGTTAGTGACCAAATTTTTTTCTGACATTATGATTATTAGACTAGTCTCCCTTAGCAGCTAATCTGTGTTCTTAGCTGTTTGACCGAATTTTTGCATTGATGCATCTGGTCAGGTAATACTCTATTGCAGAATCAAAATGCTTTGCATTAGGCGAACTGAAATATTCCTGAAGAATGAATATGAGATGATATGGTCAATACATTTAGATATAACTATAGAATCACGTAGCAAGTAAACAATACATGTTGGCCATGACCCCGTTATGAACCCTTGTCACAGTATTTCTACCAGCGGATTTCTGAGGTAGATCTATCTTGCGCAAAAGTAAATTGTATTTATTTATTTATCAGACCGCTTTAATTTGTAGCTGACCACTTAATTTGTGTTACCCATTGTGGCATTCAAATATATTGTGAACCATACTCGATAATGATTGAAGACTAAGATCTAGATCTAGATCTAGATCTAGATCCAGATGATCGCTAGAACGTGATGGTTTCAGTCACGTTCAATATTCTCACGGGAAAATTTGAAAGGGGGCATAATCTTCTTTACAAACCTTGAATGCATGAACGAAAAAAGTGTTTTTCAGTGCTGCATGTAGATTTAGGCCAGACATTATTCGTTTCCTCTCAGTTTCACACAGCTCTCTGTAGACCTGGACTCTAGCACTTCACCAAGGACTTTTAATTAAACCTCGGTTCATGGATAATCTTGAAGCTGGCCTAAATATGAGTAGGCCTATACTGTATGAAGCAACAGTAGTGCACTATAGATACAGTGGAATACTCTTGATTGATTTTTTTGGGGTCATTTCTTGGCATAATCAAATAAATAGTAAAAGTAAACAAGAAAGGAAAACAGTGAGTTCATTTATAAAATTAGTTGAAAAATGGGGAGGACTTCCATGGGAAGGTCTTCCGCCCGTCCGCGCCAGTCAAGAAAACACAACTACCCCAGCCCCTTTTCGCCTGATTAGTCAATCTGACTACCGCCTATTGATACAAACTGACTAGACCCTCACGCCCCCAGGTCCATCTGACCATTCCAATGCAGGCTGTTTAAGCTTAATATCTTAATCATACTATGTTTGTTAACTTTTGGTAAGTGGCGCGGACGGGGGGAAGACCTCCCCTTCCATGAGTTACCTCAGTTACATGAAAAGGATACTACAAGGATGCAACTTTAGGAGCATCCATGAGCAAGCCCCCCCCCCCCCCTCCCCAGGCAAGCTAGTCCTCCAGGTGGATGTTTTTATCATTATGGTAAATGCGGGGCCCAGTGATAACCAGTCATTTCTGAACATAAAATGTGTGCACGACTAAAGATCTATAACTCATATGGTACTCCTCCCAAGAAATAAATGTAGATCTACAGGTCGTATCAAATCTTAGGATTTGTTTTTGTTTCGGAAGTGTCTAGCGAGACCAGGATTCTGGTCTCCCTAGCCTGTGGTCTTGGGGGACCAAGATCCTGGTCTCTCTAGATTCGGGGCTAGGGAGACCAAGATTTTGGGAGGACTTCCGAATGCGTTCCATAACTCGACAAGTGCATAGGCATTGTCAGATTGATAGGTAACGGTGTGAGGGTCCAGTCAGTTTGTATCATCGAGGCCGTAGGCCGATGTTCGTCTGGGCAGTAGTCAGAATGACATATCAGGGAAAGCCGCCGGGGTAGCTATGTACTGTTTTCACAGTAGACATGCGCACTGGCTGGGAAAAATCTTGGTCTCGCTAGACACGTCGAACTAACGGGGCTAGGGAGACCAGAATCCTGGTCTCCCTAGACTCGGGGACCAGAATCCTGGTCTCCCTAGACTCGGGGCTAGGGAGACCAGGATTCTGGTCTGCCTAGCCTATGGTCTTGGGAGACCAGAATCTTGGTCTCCCTAGCCGCTTCCTTTTGTTTCAGCTACAGTGCTTAAAAGAAGATTCAAAATCGCATTTTCCAGCTAGACAACCTAATAATAGTTTTGTGAAATGCCACAGTGCACTTTAGTATTGTTTGCAACTTGCAGTGGTTATGGGTGTAGACCCAAGACTGTAGACCATAGACTTGTAGACCCCCCCAAAAAGATACAAGAGGACTTCTGAATGCATGTCATTGCCAATTTTTGTTTTTGACAGTAATAATATGCTCCAAACTTAGGATCCCCTCAAGGATGTGACCATGTGTAGGGTGGAGGAGGGTGTATCGCAGGTGAGGGGCAGGAGGTGGAGCCCCCCTGGTGAGCTGGCCCTCTATAGGGATGTTTTTATAGTTAATGCAAAGCACAGCAGCTAATTGCTAAATACCTTACAAAGGTGCAATTTGGCAATACCGACATGAGATGCATTAGTACTATAGTAAGTCTTTCCAAAGATACTCTGTCCCAGAAGGAGTGCGGCGTCATTTGTTATTATTGTTTCTTGCTAGTTATTCTCTGCATTTGACAGATAGCTTGTATACTATCATTGTTCATAGATAGCTGGAGTTTTCAACCATTTTTCATGAGAACATAACAATAACAGTTTTCTCTGCTTGATGAAATGATGACTGTAAAATATTCATTCCCAGAGTATAAGTTAGATGTCACAGTTTTGTCATCAGCGGGTGTATGCTTTGAAGTGGAGTCCAAAGCCAGGTGTCTGTAGTCGGCAAACCCATCATGCCATTTTCCTCGGGGAGACCCTGGGTAGTTGACTGTCGTCTGGATATAGTCATCGTTGCCCTGATCATGCTGATACCAGCTGGTAAGTTGGAAGCCATTAACCCTCATCCTGCGTTGCGTGAACTCGTCCACATAAGGCCCTGTCGGGGAAACCAGTGGCCAGTCAGCCGATCGTTGGCATATTGCCGATAACCTCAGTGGTTGGGTCAGTCGGGTCCTTTTGAACACGTATATCGTGTTTACTTTAGGATGCAACAACAACAGTGGTGGATAAATTGTAAGGGACCCTTGTGATATTTGGATAAAGTACTGGTGATGAGATGCAATAAGTTCTATTGTTAAAAAAGAATGCCCATAATCAAGAACTTTCAGCATTTACATGCCGTTTATAACACATTTTATCCTTTTTCCCAAGAGCTGCGCGCTTGTTTTGTCCCTAAGTCAGGCTATTCAGGTGAACAAATTATTTTTTAAGCCAGGTACTTAATTTACTAACCGCATGTATCACGACATTGCCTTCTCCCCCCTGAACTATGTAAAGGTTCCACGTAGTATGATGTTAGTTTTCTTAGCACATCATTAGCAAGAGATTTGATTTCCACCTCGTAGAATACATACATGTACTGAAAAGCAATTTAATCAAAGCAACACAGTATCTCTAATTACCACATCAAATACAGACAACGACCAATGACAAAGTCGGTCATTTTCTCCCAGTTTCCCCTGATGAAAAACCCACTGACAGACGCCCTTATGCAGCATGCCTACTATTACATAGGAATTCATCATTACACTAATTACAGACATAGAACAGTTTCTCAAATATGCAGATGGCCCCTTTCTTCTCATTTCACATTTAGGTGACAACCAGCATTAACGTATTTTAAAGTAAAAGTTGCCTCAAGATTTTCCCCAGTTCGAACTTCAGATCATCAGTACTATTACATGAGTATGATGAATGGTTACAAATAGTTGCATTGTAATAAACGTAATCGGATGATACCATTTGGTTAGACATAGTAGGGGTGACAGGATAGATAAACAAGTGAAAATAGTGTGGAAAAAAAAAAGCGAAGAAAACGATGTCGTGGCAACCGAATAAACAAAACACGAGGAGCAGCGTTGCTACACAATATATTGGCCTCCCGCAGGACCCGGTTTGCAATATGTAGGCCACAGTATTGGCCTTGTGTGTTGCGCAGGGAGGCCAATATAGTGGCCTCCGTAGGATGAGGGTTAAGATTCATGGATCTACTTCTGTAGACAAAACGGTCTGGTGAAAAGCATATGTTGTTTACAATTAATCATATTGTGTTAATACAAGCAGAAGCACCTGATGATGCTCGAGATAAGCCTGTTTCCACTGTCCATCGTTCTTCCCAGTCCCCACCCCTCTTTCTTCCACCCCCCACCGCCATTCCCCTTCTCCTTCCCTCCTCTCTTCCCTTCCCCCTTTCCTCCTATTCACACTCTTTTCTCCCCTTCCCACTCTCTGTTTTTTTCCTCAAGCAGATGAGGTACCTGGCATTACCTGGGATAAACTATACGTTCCAATTTATAAAGGTGGTCACAAAGATGACCCCAAAAATTATCGAGGAATAACTCTTTTGAGCTGCCTGGGTAAACTTTTCACTAATATATATATTCTAAATAATCGTCTCACACACTGGGCAGAATGTAATAATGTTTTCTGTGATAACCAATTTGGTTTCCGTAATAACAAGGGCACAACAGACTGTATGTTTATATTGCATAGTTTGATAGAATTATTTCAAGAGAAGTCAAAAAGTTTGTATTGTGCTTTTGTTGACTTTGAATGGGCGTTCAACAGCATAAATAGAAGAGCACTATGGTTTAAACTGGAGCAAAGGGGAGTAACTAAACAAATGACTAATTTATTGAAAAACATGTATAGTAAAATCAGGTTATGTGTGAGGGATGCCAGCAGTGTGAGTGAAGCAACTGATACCTGTTTCTTTTCGTCAAATGTAGGACTATTTCAGGGTGAATCTTTGTCGCCATTTTTATTCTCGATGTTTATTAATGACTTGCATGATTGGTTGTCTGCAAAAGATGTCAAGGGTGTACATATAGAAGAATGTTTGATAATGATACTGATGTTCGCAGATGACATAGTCTTATTTAGCGATAGTAGGCAAGGACTACAACAAGGTTTGAATGTTCTGAATGGATATAATATTGTAATGGGTGGGGTTTGACTGTGAATACTGGTAAGACAAAGTGTGTGGTTTTCAGCAAGGGAGGGAAGTCTGGCGTGCGGGATAGATGGATGTACAATGATATAACTCTGGAAACCGTTAGTTCCTTCAGGTATCTTGGGTTTATATTTAGTAGTACAGGTAAATTTTCTAAAGGTATTCAGGCGCTAGTGGATCAAGCACAGAGAGCTTTATTTGGTTTGAAGGCTTATTTGCATAAAAATCCAGAGCTGAGTCCTTCGTTACAGCTATGACTATTCAATACATTAATAAAGCCTATACTTTTATATATATGCTTGTGAAATCTGGGGATTTGCTGAAGCTTGGCCCATTGAGCGAGTCCATCTCACATTTCTGAAGTCTATTCTGGGTGTAAGAAAAACAACCCCAAATGCTTTTATATATTTTGAATTGGGAGTTTATCCTCTAAAAATTGACCGTCAGGTTAGACTAATGAAATTCTGGGTTAAAATATTAGGCTTAGACGACAATAGTACCGTTAAAAAAGTTTATAGCAGATTATTATCAGCCACAGAAAACTACACAAGTACAATTAACTGGGCTTCACTGTCAAAGAAAATACTGGAGAAATCTGGATTTGGATACATCTGGGAAAGTCAAAAGGTTGATCAAACTTCGTTGTTTTTATCTGAATTTGAACAACGTCTACGTGACAATTTTCAACAAACATGTCGAAGTGACATAGAACATTTAAGTGAGAATCGGCTATATAGACATTTAGCTGTTGAATTTTACTCAGAAAATTACTTACATGAAGTAAAGCAGAAGCATTTAAGGATAGCCATAGCAAAGATAAGATTGGGCTCTCACAACTTTATGGTGGAGAGGGGAAGGTGGCAGAGGCCTAAACTGGAGTATGTTATGAGATTATGTGAGACCTGTAATGAATTGGAGGACGAATTTCACGCACGTGTTACTAACTAGCAAAAAATTCAAAGATATAAGGAAACAGTTTTTACCGTCTTGGCTACTTGTTAGACCAAGCATGTTTAAGCTTATACATTTTCTGTCGTCGATGCTCGATAGAGAACTACATTCGTTTGCACTGTTTTGCCATAAAGTTCTAAACGAATACAATAATGTCGCTTTGTGACTTCTCCTGGCGAAGTCTGAAAACTAAATTCACCTTCGAGTGAAAGAATAAATTATAGTGATATTTTCAATTGTAGTAAATTTACAACAGATAAAAGTGAGGAAAGATCGGTTATGTAGGGGAGGGGGGGGGGATTGAAAATGATGACTGTTGCTGGCAATTACAAGTTGTATTTGATTGTATACTATAATAAGTAAGTGTATAAATGCTGCAGGGAGCGGAGAGAGTGAACGACCATGCATTTTGTCTGTTTGTTTGTTTGTTTAATGTTTTCAAAGATTGTTCACATGATTCTTGTGTGTTTTTGAATTGGCCGCCAGGGCCTATAATAAACTAAACTTGAACTTGAACTTGTTTCCACTCTGCTCTCTCCCTTTCTCTGATCTAGACAATTTTCCATAATAATATGCAGTCTTGCTTCAGACCTCATGGGCAGCGAGGCACTATGCACCAACTTGAACCTTTGTCAAATTTAATAGTCTCCTTGTGCAGTGGGCTTACCAAAGGGAGCACAAAAAAGGATCTCTGTATTTATTTTACATTTTTACTTTTTTTAAAAACTGTCTGAAACTTGAATAGACATAATAGGTCGATACAAAAGCGACTGGGTTAGATTTGCTGATCCTTGAAAACATTAATTTTATAAATTTTGAAACTGTCATTCAAGCTGTATCATTGAGCCAAAAATAACTGAAAATTGCATGATAATGATATACTCCCGCCACAATTTTTTTTAATAATAAGATAACCTACTGTAGGAACATTTCTGATTTTAATACTATGTGATCTCATAGATATTTTGATTCCTCGCCTATAGTGCATACCATAATTGTGTTAGGTCGTGGCTTGGTGACCTTCACAGTATTTTGCTTTCAAATTGTGACTTGTCTTTCTTGCTTTTTTTTTTTTTCTTAAACATTAAATCAGCCTGTCTTTAGGGTCATTACTCCAGATGAGTGATGATAATGCAAACCTTTGCTAGGTGATGCTGAATCAGAATATATTGATCTTAGGTGTAGTTCCTGAATAAAACGTGGAATTGCATATCTCAGTGTTTTCCTCTAATTCAGGGTGCATGGTGGTGTAGAGACAAGATGTTCACCTCTTATGCCGACAGTACCGCGTTCAAATCCCGATCGATGCAGGCATGTTGGAATTTTGGGATTTTTCTCATATTTTCCTGCTCCTGTTCCTTTGGTAAATAGGATCAAGCACCTAGTCTTCTTGGATAAGGACGAAAAACTCGGAGGACCCATGTGCATGCTGCGCACGTTAAAGATAGGCATACCTTGGTTGGCAGTTGGAAATTGAGAAGAGTAGGCCAAAGAGGCCACTCCATGGGCAAAATTAAATAAAATTTATCCCTACCTTCCCTAAAAAAAACCCACCTGCCGACAGGTGCTGCACTGTCAGACTGTGGCGACGTGATGTCTGCTCCAGTTGTAACTGGGCTCCAAAGACACTAAGGCAAATTTCCCAATTGGGATTAAATAAGTATTCAAATACAAATACAAATTATGTTATTGAACAATGTCCAAAGACATAGGATGCAACAATAAGACATAATACTTTGCATACTGCGTGTGACTTTTGCATGCCTCAACTTAATGAAAGTACTGGTAGAAGGCAACCTTATGGAAACTTGTAGCAATTGTCTGCATTTTGGTTTTCATGCTGTATGGTGGACATCTGATTGTTGTTCTATGCAGCTCATATGACAGGTGTGAGTGACTGACATGTAGTCATTGTTCTATATACGAGTGTCGTATGACAGATGCAAGTGGCTGGCATCTGATTAATGCCCTCTGTATGTCAATGTCAAAATGACAGGTACAAGTGACTGATATCTGATAATTGTTCTTTTATGTCATAATGACAGATGCAAGTGACTTGCATCTAATTGTTGTTCTATGTATATCATCTTAAAACAGGTGCATTGGACTGCTTCGAGAAAGACTCGACAGCTTACACTTCAAGAAGTCTAACCTATAAATCTAGTGGTTATAGCACCTGGACCAATAGCTGGGGTGATCCTAAAGGGTACAGAAAGTAAGCATTGATCAGTTTCTAGAATAGACTCGGGCAATCTATGGCCTGCCAAGCAAGTTTGACTGGCCCTGGAGGTTGATTGAAACTTACGCACCAGACACTGAGATATAGTAAATGTAACAGACATATCTTCACTGTTCACGAACACTGTAGTAACTGGTTTTGGCTACTTTTCATGAGGAGCAAAAAACTTTTAGTTTAGCACAGCTGGTCTTGTAATGATGACTTTTGAAGGTTTGCTATTCAATTATTTTTTGGCTTAGGGATCCAGAACCAAGATCATTCGATGTGGCTTTGAATGATAGTTGAATATATTATTGTATAAAAATCGATTTTTTGAATTTTGAGTCACTCCAGCTTGACTGAACCATGGCAATATGAACCCTTCCTTCCCCGCCCTCGAGATCAAACAAGAATTTTGTCTTTAAAAACCGACATCCAATCCAAATAAAAAATGATTTTGTTATTTATAGAAGGCCTTCAGTATGAAGTGGAAGTGTCTGACGCTCTGTATGCTCACATTTTTCAGGTCTGACCCTTACTTTATGAAAGGTTGCCATGCCTGTTCTAGAACATTTTGATTTACTGGATTACGGTAGTTAGAAGCTTCATTTTTATGATCAGGCTGTTTTTCAATCAATCAATCATAAAGTGTGTGGGTAGCGCTATGATTTAGTGTTGAAGATCATAAAGTGTGTGGGTGGTACTATGATTTAGTGTTGAAGATCATAAAGTGTGTGGGTAGCGCTATAATTTAGTGTTGAAGATAATAAAGTGTGTGGGTGGTACTATTATTTAGTGTTGAAGATCATAAAGTGTGTGGGTGGTACTATGATTTAGTGTTGAAGATCATAAAATGTGTGGATGGTACTATGATTTAGTGTTGAAGATCATGAAGTGTGTGGGTAGCGCTATGATTTAGTGTTGAAGATCATAAAGTGTGTGGGTGGTACTATGATTTAGTGTTGAAGATCATAAAGTGTGTGGGTAGTGCTATCACAAGCTCTTCAACACTAAGTTGAAGCGTTTTTGAGGGAGGCCTTCCGCCCGTCTGCGCCATAATTTTTACCGCTATTAAGTAAAGCTCACGGTTACATATTGTCACTGTTATCAATTTAAACTCACAACACATGGAATGGTCAGATGGACCTGGGGGCGAGAGGATCTAGTCAGTTTGTATCAATGGGCGGTAGTCAGATTGACTAATCAGGCGAAAAGGGGCTGGGATAGTTGTGTTTTCTTGATTGGCGTGGACGGGCGGAAGACCTTCTGTTTTTGATCTCCAGCACTAAATTATGCCTCTACCTGCATGCCAGTATCGCTGTGTAGGGACCAGAATGATACCGGTGAAAGAACCTGAAGAGGTTAACAAAGTTACGTTGCTTGTATAGTATACAATTCTCGATTGATTGTTTATTCTCAGTTGACCATCACATATTTTGTGTGACATCAATCCATTGTATCAATTTTAACATTATGGATCTTGATGATGATATTTAAAAACGACAATAACAACAGCAGCAGTAAAATAACAAATGTTGTAACCAACAATTGTACAGTTAAAAAATATTGTTATTGGGCTGTTTTAACAATATTTTTGACATCTTCAATACAGTGAGTATACCTTTAGCAGATTAATAATCTCATTGCTTCTAGAGGTGGTTGCTCTGTGCCTGTGACCCTTGACTTGTATAAAACAAGCTAAAAAGCCGTGCTCTGCAC
The DNA here is from genome assembly GCA_963931925.1 of Onchidella celtica. NCBI lineage: Eukaryota > Metazoa > Mollusca > Gastropoda > Systellommatophora > Onchidiidae > Onchidella > Onchidella celtica. Next base: position 44,989,444 of record OZ007579.1, on the reverse strand, counting down.
GAACCCCCCAACCACTGCCCCACTCACCACTTTCTACCCTCTCTACATCTTTCTCAATCTAGCAAGCAGCAGGGTATTCCTGTGTTCTAGCTTTAGCTTTGAGCAAGTAGAATAGTTTAAAGTGAATACCTACCTTAAAGCAGTGGCCTACGTAAAACAGAAAGGGTTCACATCATGGTCATGCGCTCGTGAAGAAAAAGGATCGGAGGCGAGCAGTCAGCAATACACAAAGCACCCCCCAAAAAAAAAAATTAAAAATCCAAACAGTGGTGCACCCTCTGAGGTATTTGAAACCTACATGCAAAATTTAGTTACTGTAGGTGAGGTGGTGGCCTAATAAGAAAGCCTTATGTGTTCCAAGGTGGAAAATTTGTGAATTACATGTATATACACAGATATTTGGCGTGTTTTTCCTGGACATGGGAATTTTTTTCTTTTTGTCAGCAATCGATGCTGGGAAGTTGAGTTTAAAGCATACTATGATGGTGATGTGATTGAACTGACAGTGACGGATTCAGACATACAACCAAGGGATCATTCTCATGATTGTGTGGATAAAGTGACAATCTATGATGGTAAGCCCTGTTTGACTTCATATAAGATTACTAGCCGACCTGCACAAGATATATCTTGCAAAATTTTCCATGTACTAAGCGCAACCCTATATCTAGATCTAGGCTACATTAAAATGGCATTTGGATTCCATGCTATGACTAATAGAACTTACTGTTACACCACAAGTTCACACAGAATTATTTTATATAATTACCCGTTCTACGAACGGTTTCGTTTCTTGGTGCAGAACCAAACTTCCCCATTCAGTCGGCGCGTCAGACCATGCTCGTTTTGAAAATCAGATCGCTCCTCCGGTTCCTTGACAATGGTATCATTCTTCCGGTTCACTCAAAATGGTGAACTAAAATAGAATGACCGTAAAAATCTATTTTGATAAATTCGGGGACAGGAGTTTTCGTATGTTTTATTTGACGAAAACCTGGGTATGTAGATACTGTCGACGTCTGTAAAATTTGAAGCGTATGGTCTAAGTGCTAACGAGGAGTAGGCTAACATAGCCTCCAAATTTCACTTCTATAATAATAGATGTATTTGTTTTGTTTGTGTAGATAATCGTGTAGAAAAAGTGACAATGTATGATGGTGAGTCCAGTTTGACTTTTTATATGTGTTTGTCTTGTTTGTGTAGATAATTGTATAGATAAAGTGACAATCTACGATGGTAAGTCCAGTTTGACTTCTTATTTGATATGTGTTTGTCTTTTTTGTTTTTGTTTTGCCATCCGTCTCATGCACGAGGGTAGCTGGTGAGTGCTTCTGGTAGGGTTTCCCACTGACCTGTCAACCTGTTATATTCTGTCCATCATCTTGCTTCCTCCCAGCACAGTGTGACTGTTATTGTGTCACTGTGCTTGCTCCAAAATTAAACTGAAACGTCCGTCTCACACACTGTTATATCAACAGTTGCCCCATTTTACACGATAGCATTTCAAAGCTTTGATGAGGGTGAGATTTCAGATGTACAGTCAAGCCTGTCATGTGGCAAAAACGATCCTGCCTATAATAATAATAATAATAATATAAGTACATTTATATAGCGCCAATCCCCATTGAAGAGCCCTAGGCGCTTTACAGAAACAACATGTCAACCACAGAGCAGAATGGAGCTGCCTGCGAGGCGCTCAACACACTGCAATGCTTCTTTCTCTCTCCCTGTCTCGCTCACTCTCTCTCTCTATCTCAGAGCAAATTGTAACGCAGCCTGTTAGGCGCAGTTCACAACTCACAACAGTTCACAACTCACAGCAGTTCACACAACACACAACTCAAATAATATTTTGAATATTTATTAATAACAATATATATTTAATAATGAATAATAAATTCTGGCGGGGGGGGGGGGGGGGGGGAATTATGGATAAATTTTAATCTATTAATTTCAATTTTCAATTTTTGCCCGGGCAGCGGCCTTTCGGCCTGCTCTATACTGTCAAAACTATTGAAGTTATTGATATCGATAGTGTCAGGCGCAAACCAGCCAAGTCAAGATGTGCAAATTTAGCAGGAGGAACAAAAAAACTGTCAATAGAAAGAAAAGAGAAATGAACCTAGCCGGTTTGATCACAGGTTTATTTTGAGTGTTTCTAGTGGATAATGGCAAGAGCTATTGTTGTATGATGTGGGATTCCAAGCTTGACAAATTTGTACTATCAACAGAAATATGAAATTTTCGTCTAAGCTGGTTTGCACCCCACACCATCGATATTCTCACGTAGTGAGAATGTACATCTGTCTTATCATTTGTTTTTTGTATTTTGTATACTTTTTAATCCCATTAGGGAGATTTGCCTTTGTCAGTGTCATTGCAGTCCAGTTGCAAGTGGAGCAGACACATTGTCGCCACAGGGCAGTGCTGGTCGCGGCTTTTTTGGGGGGCTGGGGGAGAAAGTAGGAGGGATAAATTTTATTTAACGCCCAGGGAGCCACCTGTTCAGCCTGCTCTTCTCGATTTCCAACTGCCGAGATATCTTTAACCTGCACACGGGGCCTCCAAGTTTTTTGTCCTTATCCGAGAAGACTAGGTGCTCGGTCCTACCTCCCATAGGATCAGGGACAGGAAAATATGAGAAAAATCCCAAATCCCAACATGCCTGCACTGACTGGGATTTGAATTGAGTACCCTTGGCATGAGAGGCGAGTACCTTGCCTCTAGACCACTGTGTCCCATAGGCAGTGGTGAGGTAGGCAGAACCCAAAAGCCATCAAAATCATTGATACACCAATATGTGAGATGGACGACGGTTTGTTAGAAATGTAGAAATGTAGATGCACAGTCTTCTGTTTGGCCAGCCTCCATTTTCACCAGTCCTAGGAAACCTAACAGTTGCAAATTCCAACAACGTTCAAAATTGGGCAGTGTATGTTCTGCGCTGTTTGGCTACTTTGTGAATCCCCAAGAGAAAGGTGAGACGTTTGAAAAGTATATGTCTAACTAGTGCTTAGAAAACGGAGTGTGAGAAAAAGAGGAAAGATAATTGACTCAGGCAGGCATCAAACCTACGACTTCTGCTGCACCATATTATAGCAGAGGTCGCACGTTCAGTCTAGCATCGTAGAGGTTGTGGGTTGGATCCCTACCTGAGCCATTTGTCTTTTTTTTTTCTTCCACTCCTGCTTTTCTGAACACGAGATAGGCATACTCTTCTAAAAATGTCACCTTTCTCCAATCAGTTTTTCTGTTCTCTGTCTCCCCAGAGGCTTCTGCTTGTCTTTATTTATGAACTCCCTGTTAGCCGTGTGTATATATTTCAGGTTGTTCCATGCAAAGCTGTTGTAGATTCTATATACTATGAAGTTATACATGTACTTTATGGTTATACTTTACGTCAGAGTGTTTAGCACAGAAGGGTTTTGAGCCATGGACATTGTGGCAGTGAATGGGTTAAGCCTTTGGTGACAGAGGTATTATGGATGTCACCCATCTAGAAAGATGGGGGTTCACGGGACAAAAAATGACAATGTATATACAGTAGCAGGAAGATCTGCCATTGATATGTACTGATCCATAAATTTTATGGAACAAGCATTCTGATTGGCTACAAGACCATGACACACTGGCCCCATCGCCTTTTTCACTGTAAAATAATTGGGCCGATCATTGGCCTTTACGCCTTCTAAGGGTTAAACTTTACTCTTTTTTTTTTGTCTCTGTCCCTCACTCCAGGCTCAAGCACAACTGATCCTGTGCTTGGAATATTCTGTGGAAAGGAGACTCCAGTGTATGAAAGCACAGGCAATTTAATGCTTCTGGTTTTTGAAACTGATGGTTACAACCCAAGAGCCTACAGAGGGTTCTCTTTGGAGTATGTCAGTCTAGACCGTAAGTCATGGGTGATCACTGGTAACTGGTACCACAAGCCTATATATGCACGCCAGCTGATTTTAATTGGCTGACTAGTTGGATGGTGATGTCACGACATAGAATTTCAGTGAGATCCAACAAGCTCACTGATGCATGGGGTATTGTAGCAACGTAATTTCGTGACATAGTCATTCAATTAGTGGACCAAATGAAAATTGGCTGATACAGATTTAGGCTTACCCTCCTGGGTCATAGGGGACACTGCATAATGGAACACGTCACCGCAAGCCTGCAGTTTTCATCAGTTTTGCCAGTCCTTGGGATTTTTCCCAAGATCCTGGGATTTCAGGAGTTATCTTTTGGGATCTTTGAATTTTCAAATAAATCTTGGGATTTTTCGGGCTTTTGTGATTTTGCTATTATTTTTGTAAAGAAAAAAAAACAAACCCAAAAAACCCACAAAATTGCCCTTTGTTTCACAGTACCATTTGCCACTAATAAAGATGAATAAAGCCAATTGGGCTAAGGGGCGGTTCGAGATTCCATGTCTGAGAGGATCTTCAGCTTGATATGTGAGCTAATCACTGACATTGCGTAGTTCAAATTCAGTGTATAAAAGTGTAAATTGTAATTGTATTTTTTGAGGTTGGGATACTGCAGTTTTTGAAAATCTTCAGTGGCAAAGATGTCTATCATGGTTGTATACTAGTTTGTGGGTGTGAGCAAAGCTCCTTTCAGTCCACTCTGTGGTGTTGTCTGTCTAACTCTTTCTTTGTCTTCCACTTCCCCTCTTCCTCTTCTTATATGTGAAAGAAATGTACACACAAAATAACATCTGTGGTAAACATGCAATTTAGATAGAAACTGTTGCATTTTATGATGAAGTGTACTTTGTGTGAAACAGAAGGGATCTAATTTTCATTTCTACCTTTAACTATTTATGTCGCCATTTCATTTATCTACACTTCAAGTATGAAATGGTCGAAGCTGGATGTTGTTCAGAGTTGTCAGCTCTTTTGGTGTAATTGGGATAGGATAATCCTGTGAATTATGGGCATTTCTGGCTACTATACAGTTGGATACTTTTCATTCTGTGAATCTCGGCAACTTTAACATTAACCTTTTCACATCGCACTACTGGCGCATTTCATCTTCCCCCTGAACACTCATATCCCAGTGATTATGTCCTGTAGATGCACAATTTTGGGGTAAGTTAGAAAATCCACAAAAATCTACTAATAAACACGAGTGGTCGGTAGGCACTTCAGGTAGGCTCTCCTTTTGACAGATCATTCTGTTATATTCTGTCTGTCATCTTGCTTTTTCCTAGCACAATGTGACCATTTAGGCATTATCATGTGGACGTGCGCCCTCCAAAACTCTCCTACGAAACCTGCAATTTTGCAGCAGTATCAGGGAATGGTTTACCCAAAGTAGAAAACAGGATTGTGTTTTGTAGGAAAACATATTTGCCATACCGTCGTATGCGCATTTTTGCCATTTCAAGAAAATGTGAAGTTTGGCCAGCAAAAGGGCCAGAACGCATGAAACATGTCACGAACACATATCTTGAAAAGTTTTTAACCAACTAGTGTAAGGACCCGTTAAAAAAACGGGTTGCAATATCATCTTGCTAGTTACTCGGCATACAGACTATGTAGAAAACAACTCACAACTGGCACAGTAACACCCGCATGGCCCGTGCATAAGGCAGACGGTACAGAAACTCATGCCTTCAAACTTTGAAACACAACCGGAAGTTTAAAGTCGAAACAAAACAAAGGCAGGAGGGAGGCCATCATTGTTGAGGAGAAAGCATTATTCTATATTTTTAGGCCTGTTTTCATTTATTACAAAATTACGATACTTCGCTTTCATGTCAAAGGAATAGACATAGTAGCAAAAAGAACTATCTTTCACATGTAATTTTTTCAGGTCTGGGCATTTCTTCCTCGCGGCAATGAATTTTTTTCCTTGCTGTTTTTTTAAGTAGGAGTGAAAGGGATTCCCAGCAAGCTTGTTGAACTCATCAAAAACTTTTACAAGAACTTCAGTTGCAGTGTCGGAAACAGTGATGCATCCTTTGAAGTGAAAACTGGTGTACGGCAAGGATGTGTGATGTCAACAATTTTGTTTAACCTCGTAATCGACTGGATTATGCGGAAAACTACAGAGGATGCACCAAGAGGCATCAGATGGACACTCTTCGACAACCTAGAGGATTTGGACTTTGCAGATGACCTTGCGCTATTGTCACATAGTCACCAACACATGCAAGATAAGATGCAGAGACTACATAATTTTGGATGCAAAGTAGGCCTTCGGATTAGCCAGAAGAAGACAGAGATTATGACCCTAAATGTAGACACTCCAGCACCAGTGCAAGTAGATGACAAGAACCTCACCACGACGGACAAATTTAAATACCTTGGTAGCATTATCAGACCAGAGGATGGCACAAAGGAGGACATCCAAAGTAGGCTGGGAAATGCAAGGGCTGTCTTTCAAAGTATGAGCAACATCTGGAAATCGACACAATACGGCATCAACACCAAGACCAGACTGTACCAAAGCTGTGTCCTATCCACACTCCTGTATGGATCAGAGTGTTGGCGAATGACAGAAGGTGACCTCGCCAAGTTGTCTTCCTTCCACACCACGTCTTCGTAGGATTCTCCGCATCTTTTGGCCAAACAAGATTTCTAATCAGGAACTACTAAGGCGATGCAAGCAAGAAGAAATAGCCAACATCATCATGAAGAGACGATGGAGATGGCTTGGACACGTGCTGCGAAAGGAAGCAAATTCTATAACCAAAACAGCACTTCGGTGGACACCGGAGGGACGGCGCAAGCGAGGCAGACCCAAGGCAACCTGGCGGAGAAAAATCGAGGCAGAGATGAAATCCTTCAATCACTCATGGGGAACTCTCGCAAAGATGGCCCAGGACAGACAGGGTTGGAGATCCTTTGTTGCTGCCCTAAGCACCAGTGGGTGCAACAGGAAATAGTAGTATGACAAAACTTCAAAATTGGCAAAGTGTCGCATATAACAATATGGCAAATACCCCTTAATATGTTGTATAGTATGTAATGCAAAACTTGGCAAACTCAGGGTTTGAGTGTTGTGGCATTAGAGATCGGGCTACTCAATTGTAGCGCGCAGCACTTTGGTTGGTTGTAAAGTGGCACGAGGTGGTGTGAAAAGGTTAAAATGCTTTGTGGGCTAGATATATGAGTTGTCATGTGATAAATCATTTTAGAATATTTACATTCTTCTCATATTTTGTATTCATTTATCAGGTGGAGGATCTGATGATGACTCCAGTACTGTTGGTAAGTTGGTAAGAACTCGTAACCAGGAGATGGCGCAACTACTTAGACCAGTAGTTCTCAGTGTGGACAATATCGTCCTTCCGGGACAATTTGATTTCTGGGGGGGGGGGGGGGTGCAAAAATGAAGAAAGGGTATTGAAGGGGTGAAAACAATGAAAGGGGGCAATGGGGAAGGGGGGGGGGGCAAAAACAGTTACAAATAGAGGATGATTTGGGGGCAAATGCAAGCGGCAGCCACTGACTTGCTCAACAGCACACGTAGATGGGTATCATGAGTAGAAAAGGCCTGTTAAGACTGTTGTTTGTTTTATAATGAATAATCTATGGTCATTGGCAAGGCTTTGAAAGACTTAACATCATAACTTGTGTGTAGTGTTTTTTTGTGAAATGTATCCGTTGCATCATTGTGTTGGTTAGCACATGTGCATATTTTAAATTTTAAAATTGTGGGAAAATGGGCAGTGGCATCATTGAAGAATGCCTGGAATTTCCAGAAAAAATTCACAGAAATAAGGTAATTACAAGTGTTTTTGATAATTGCTTCTTGGTCCATTAGACCCACAATGTAGGGTGAAGGTTAAAAATTCACAGGGCAAATAAAACCCACTTTGGCCTCATGGTGGAACTTATTCATCTGTTACTTTTATTGTTTATGTTTACGTTGTAAGGCTTGTGCATTTCATTCTAAATTTTTATTTGGTCTTTTTGTTTCCTTGTGACAAAAGCCTGGGTACAACAAGATGAGACACACCCTTCTCTGCATCTGTTAAAAAAATTTATGCACACGGTTTGCTTTGCTGATTGGGGGTGGAGCCCATGGGATGCTGCTTGAAAAGAATGCTTGACACAATGATAAATTAATGAAGTGAATTAGTTCCAGTGCTATTGGTACCTAAATAAAATAACAAGATTTTTCCTGAAGTTATTAATATAATTGCAATATGTCTTCAATCAAGGTCTACAGGCCCATTGTGAATATCGGCTGTTTTAGTTGTAAGGACCGACGCATAATCATGGTGATGGAAGCATTGATTTTGATTTGTTAGCTGATTTGCACTGCGAGCACTTCAGGCGACGCGAACCAATCGGAGGCGAGCTAGAAAAAAGTTCACTTCAGTAAACAATGAAACGTGTGTACATGCACATGGGAGACGTTCGGTCAATTCTTTCACTTCCTTTCCCTTGTTTACACAGCTGGTAGGGAATCTGTCCAGCTTGGATCCATCCTTTCCACCCCTGTCATAACAGTCAACTGCAATGCACGTAGCAGGCATTTTAACTGCTTAGACATATCTCGAAGTTACACTCATCAGCTGATCCACCCGCCATTTTTGGTGTCGGAAGTACAAAACAAAAACACTCTGTGACGTCATTCGCAATGGGCCTACAGTGATAGCTGAACAGTGAACAAAAATAATTATTTTCCCTATATGGGCACTATTCATGACTTCAGCGCATTTGCTGCTAGGCGGCGGTGCGAAGTTTGTGCATGCTAAATGTGCTAGCTGTCTTATCTCATTGTGTCAAGTACCTTTGCTTGTGACCAGAGTACCCCACTATCTTCATGTTGTTACAGATACAGGCATCATTGTTGCGGCTGTTATACCTGCGGTGATCATTTACACTATTCTCTTCGTGGTTGTCTACAAGCGACATAAATATGCACAGAGGGTAAGTCGGAGATTGTCTTTTAGCTATTCTAGCTAAAATGCTCTTCATTCAACAGGTGGTTACATAGTCACAGTGGAATTTCTGGTTTTATTTTTCGATTCTACTCAACAAAAAGTGCATCTCCTTATTTGCAGCTCAAAAAATTTGTAAATTAATAATAATAAAGACTGAATTTCGTCTAAAATGGAGATGTTCACCTAACTTTTCATCAAAAATTGAAGCTAGCAGTACACCAAGTTTCATAATTTTTGGTTGTGCAGCCACGAAGTTTTAGGTGCTTACATGTTCTCTCTCTGGCCCCATTATAGTAAGATATTTTTAGCAGTATAAATAGGATCTTAACCCTTCAGTGACTTGCGATGTACATAGTGGGTTACATATTCAGTAGGACGATGCCACCCTGATGTACAGCATAATTATGTTGTAAAATGAGCTAATTCTGATATAACGCAAGACCTTAGGATGTACGTCATTCAGACAGCAGATTTTATATGATACAAAAATAAAGACCCAATTGGAAAACGGACCATAGCCACATATCCATGAAACTGAAAATATCAATTTTGTGAAGTTCGAAACCCGCAAGTACATTGTTAACCCTATGAACACTGGCGGCCAAATCCTTACATGCCTGTATCCTTGGGCTCCTGGCCAAAATTGGCCAGTTTTTATATGTAGTACCCTGGGGACAAAAACACCAAACAAACATAACAGTAATGGAAGGAAAGTGAAGATTAGTGTATGGAGATGTAACATGCCCACATCATAATTTTGACAAAAAAGCCTGTGAGGCCACCAGTAGCGCTAACGGGCCTTGTAGAAGGTAAAGGTCTCTGCCCTGTAAAGCGGGCAGCAGGGAAAATTTGCCCACTTCTGAGGGCAGTAGGGTTCAACGGGTTAATGAAGATAAAGAAAAGCAACCTGTTTCATCAGTGGGAGGCTTTACTCAAGTTGAAAAGACTGGGCTTTTGGATGACATAGGCATTGTAATTATAATGATTGTTTTTTACGATGACCATACAATCTTTCTAAATGGACTATGATCATTCTTCCACGTGGGTCTTCAAATGTCTCCATGGAGTTGGTAAGCATGATTAAAAAAAGCAAATATTGCCCTAAAAAATCGTTTCCCATAAAGTGAAGCAAGTTTTACTTCAGTGGATATCGTCAGATGCCAGTGATTTGGCTATTTACTTTTTGCGATGTGATTCTGATTTCAAAATCACCATGCAGTTGTGGGTATGGGTTCCTCAGGAAGTTTTATGATTGTAGATTTTTTAGTTGTTTTTTTTAGACTGAGGAGGGAATTGTTTAGGTGGTGGCTTACATCAAAAGTTGAGGAAATTTTGCTGTCTGTAGTTCTTATCTCTGCAGTTCATAAAATTCAAGGTACTTTCAGACACCTATAATAGTATAGGGCTTTAAGATTGAAGATTTAGCCAGAGTTCGCATTTGTAAGGGGCGAAGCAGGTTAAGGCTGGCCTTGGTGCCAGACCATTGGCTTGCCGCCCATAAATTTTGCTTCACATTAACACAATAGTGCCTTTTGGGCAATGCCTATTATGCTAGTATGGAATAAAATTTACAGGTGAGGAGCCATTAGTATAGTCTGGCGGACACCAGCCTTGGTGTGTTTCAGCCCTAATGGTGAGTTCAACTCTCATGCAGAGTGGAAAGCTGATGAATTTGATATGCGGATTTGCATAGAAACCACAGACAATTGTATTTAAATGTAGCAACTAGCCGACGAATTAGGGGTGTGTAGCCATGCACCTTTGTCATTATGTTGGACCAACTTACATCTTCAGCTGTGGTCCACTACTCCAACATGCAAAAAACACCATAAAACTCTGGTATTATGTGTTAACAACAAAAATTACAATGCATAAAAGTGAAAAAAACCCAACTTATTTCGCTTGGAGAAAAGCACTGTTTTAATTCCAGCGAATATTAGGTGTACTCTTGTGTGAGTGAAAATTAATATCCTCTGTCCATATAAAAATTTTGAGTACTCCAGGAGAGGAGAATGTGTATAACGAGCTCTACCTTAAATGTAGCCACTAACTTTGTCAGGGTGATGAGAGTATGAAGTTGACGAAAACTTTGTAGTGCTTGGCACAGCTGTTACCCTATTGTACAGTCAGGGTCTGACAGAATCCCAGACACTCACTCTTTTCCTCTGTTGTTAGGGGTGCGTAGCTTACTTCAGGGTTCACACAGGTCCTTAAAAGTCCTTAAAGTCCTCAATTTTCATAAAAGAAAAAATAAGTACTCTAAAAGTCCTTAAATTCTGAAAATGATGCCAAAGTCCTTAAAATTTTTGTTTCAGCTGAACCATTTGAGATTCAAATCTTCTAATTGCACACTGGATAATTGGTACTTTGAAACAATTGAACTTTTCAGAGTGAATTTATTATGTTTGAACTCTGGATACCGAAACTTTCCGTTTCGATGGGTGCTTCACACCTCTTGTATAGTTGTAATATTTCTTTGTCACAGGCACACAGGTCCTTAATTTGTTTACTGTGAGTCTTTAGGAAGTCCTTAAAAAGTCCTTAAAATTAGTCTTCAGGACTTTGTATGAACCCTGTTAATTCCACAGCCAAAAAGAGAAAATACTGAGTTGTGTTCACTGTTCAGGTGTTCACTGTTCAGCAATGGCTTACAATCTAAAATACCACACTCCACCACGTTCCACTAACAACAGTCTCTTCATGGTAAATTCCCCCAACCGAATGTAAAATGGGGTTCAAGTGTAGCAAACTGAAGAAAGAGTTGGGGGGGGGGGGGGGGGGCTGGGGCTGTGAGACTTTTTTTGTTCACATTAACTTTACTTAGAAAGCATTTTGTCCAAGCAGTTACTAAACTCTGTAATCAATTTTCAGGTGCGACAAAATTTGGCAGTTACTGGTCACAGGCCGGAAGATCTTGGAATGGCAATGGCTAGTTTGATAAATCAGGCGAACCGTGGACCCCTCACTAGAAGTCAAGCTGAGGCACTGAATAATGCCATCAGGGATGATTCTCCTCCATCTGAGCCTAGGAGGGTTCGTGGGTGTCGGTCTGTGGGCAGAGTGCGGCATCCGGCTGGGGACATCCATACCAGCCCCAGGGTGATCGAAGACACCTGCTCAGGGTATGGGTCAGACAGGGAAGAGGGACATCGGCCAGCGAGTGATGGAATTGTGGGAAACGAGCAGGTTTTGCCTGGCTTTCACCCAGATCCATCTGGTGTGTATTATGCAGGGAATGTTGACGAGCACGGAGTCTTGCATCCGCCAGGTAGTCACACTCAGTCAACTTATCTCTCTGCCCCTACCCCATCGGTTGCCTCGTCAGGGCACTCCCCCAATTATCTGGTGCATCATTTAGACGACGATCGCAGATCCCATGGAAGCAGCCGAAGCCGGCGATCGGAACGCAACTCTCCACGGGACGGCAGCCACGGAAGAGGCAGCGGCAATGGATCACCGTATAGAAACAGGGTGCACAATTCAAGTCATGGATATAGTGAGTCACCGCGTAGCCAAGGTTATTTAGACACTGAAGGTCAAACTCTTACTTATTATGGAATGATAGATGGAGACGTTGGTAGGGGTCAAGGTCGTCATAGCGGAAGCCTTTCTGGCAGTGCACATCCAGACAACCAGGCCCTCAGTGCTCCACCACCGTCCTATGAAGAAGCAGCCTCAGGGAAATACGCTCCGCAGTATCATCAACAGGACTGACAGTAATTAACTGTATTAGTATTGCTCATTTTATTTCCATTCGGAGTTTTTGTTGATCTGTTTTAGGGTCTGTCCGGTGGAGACAGTTCCAAGTGAAGATTGAGAGAGAAAAATACTAAGTTGTGTTCACATTTGAGCAGCTTTTTTTTGTCAATTCAGCTTCACCTGGATACTGTCCACACAAAGACACTTCCAATGTTTTAATGTGAGCCTTATCAAAAATTTGATTTGGACTGCTGTGGCTTGATATGAGAAATCTGTTTTTGCTTTATGAAACTTTTATTGAAATATTGTACACTTTTTTGTTTGTTTGTTTGTTTTGTTTGTTATATTTTTCTTTTATGGATGTATGAACTGTGACACTTTTTATCAATGGTGAATTTTACTCATGGATTTTTACCAAATGTCCAGCTGACGTTACTCCTCGCCAGCATAGGTATTTGAAGCTGTGACTCCAATATTGAAATTGATCTTGAAATATCCTATGAATGTAAAGCACTTTCAGAATCTCACAATCAGCATGACTTTAACCCTATTGTAACCCTGAGAGAGTTTGGTAGGTCCAGAGGACCTGGTTGTTGTTTTATTTTGGTCATAACTTTACAGGTAACTGCTTTTTTTTCTTTTGAAATGTTTTGACATAACAATTGCTATTACCATTTCTTCACAAAAATCAGTGAGTGAGTGACCACTGACCATCATTTAGGTTTATTCATATCATGCATTCTTGTCACACCCAGGTGAACATTGCAACCCTGGAAAGCCATGAGAAAACATTCTTGAACAGGCACAGGAATCCTGACCAGAGCAAAATGATGCTTGGGGCGCAAAGTAGAAAAGTTTAGATTTCTGCCATTTTAGATTAATTACAATCTATATCTGCTGTTATTTCCTACTAACACTGTGGCAGTTTTTGTCCCAACCCCCATTTTGCTGGATTTCTCAACTTTGTCAGTTGCAACAAATTAGTTCATAATAATGATAGAATAGATTTGTGTAGTGTGCTTTTCGTAACAGCTCATGGTGCTTCACAGGGAGAAAAACAAAATAATAATCCACTCTCATATGCATACAAGCATACAAACACAACTACACAAGCCTATGATGGGAGGCACAGGCCCATACACAGCACACACTCCATTTACTAGACATGGCACAGAAATTCCGTCAACAGTCAAAATACTTTTTGAATAAATAAGATTTCTAGACCATATTGACAATTAATAATTTATTACAGATTCTGTACCATTGTCTTACTAATTCGTGACCAGCAGTGTAACCCCAAATTGCAGATATCTGTAGTAAAATGAAGTTTTTCCTTATTTATTTCTCCACGAATATTTGGTCTTGCATGTTTTGTTATCGTGATCTGGAAGTTTCCCAGAGCAGCAGCAATATTTTAAAAATTTGAAGGTAGAATCTTTACCTGTTAACATTTTATTATTTATAATATTTGTTATTGTTATGATCATACTGTTTTCTTATATGATCTTTCATTTTGGAGCGTCATTGCCCTGGTCATTTTCATCCAGTGCTTGTCTGATCATCATTATTATCTCATGTACTTATGGACCTTGATCAGTTCAGTAAGTGCACATGTCACAATTTTTCAAAATCTGATGTAAATTTTTGAGTCATCCTTAATCTTCGTTGGTTTTAGTTTCCTAATTATCATTTTCTGGGAGGAAATTATTGTTTTCTTCGGAAAAGACTTCTTAATAAAAGTTGTATATTTCACTTTGATACCTGCCATGGATGAAATAGCAATCTGAAACTTTCTGACACTGAAAATTCAGACAGTTGTGCATCGATTCTTAAAGAACTGGATCAGCGATTAGGTGTAAAGTTTGTAAAATTATTTTTTTACTTTCATTCTTTGAAAAGAAAAGATGATAATATGCAGCAGAATGAATACTGTACAACTCTTGGTAATCTGAGGTAAACAGTGAATCATCATCAGATTTTGTATGTCAAACCTGTTGAATGAGCCCTATCGCTGAATATGTTGAATACAGTCCTCGGGATGACTTTATTAGGATGAGAGAAATGCATTAGTGTAAAAGTTTGTGTTGGGCTGTTAAGCTCATTGGCTGCTTGACTGAAGAAGTAAGTGAATGAAAGATTAGTGAAATGAATAGTTTTTTGGTCAGGAACTTGAAATAGGAAGTACATCTGGAACAACTGCGGCTCTGTAGCATTGTGAATGACGCATATATCTCAGATTTGGAATGGCTGGGAAATGAAAAATTCATTCACATTTGCCATTCATACATGTCTTCCTGTAGTCTTGAAATAAGCCCTGGAATTTAAAAATTTGAGTTAAAGCCCTGCAAATGATGGATTAGCTGTGGAAAAGTCCTGGAATTTAAAAGTTTGAGAAAAAGCCCTGGAAATGGTGGATAAGCCTTGGAATTTAAAACTTTAAGAAAAAGCCCTAGAAATAGTGGAAAAGCCCTGAAATTGGTCTAGGGTTAAAAAATGTGAACTTATATAAAAAAAAGTCTGATTTCACTTCTCAGCTTTCTCGCCCTTTCTTGCATTTAAATAGCCCGTGAATTTAGCATTTTAGCCCTGAAAAAGCCATGGAATTTAACATTTTAGCCTTTTAAAAGCCCTGGAATTTAACATTTTAGCCCTGAGAAAGCCCTGAAATTTAACATTTTAGCCCTGAGAAAGCCCTGGAATTTAACATTTTAGCCCTGGAAAAACACTCCCTTCGATGTGCAGAACTCAGTTCATATCTATATACCTAATAATCATCCATTATCAAATTTCTCCTCGTTTTGAGTTTTGTAATGTTGGAATGATAGATAGACACATGTCTCAAGCTTGCCACCTAGCCAGTGTTTAGAATATTGCAGTTTGTGCTTGGAAACTCTATAATATGTGTATGTGTTAATTTGGTGGAGAAATGTTGATGTGAGAACTTTGTGTCAGCTTTTGAAATCATGTGCTGGTTATTTAATGTTTATATGGACATATTTTGCTTCTTTTTAACCATGGGACAAAATAGGTATTGTGGCAGGCCACCAAAGGTTGATAATTCATAATGCATCGTCAGTTTAAACTTATGAAGAAAAGATTATTTTCTTGCATAGGTCAAAAACAGGGACAGTGAGAATCAACCCTAGGCCTTATTCCAAATGGAAAGTGACAATTCATTGCATGGCCATTGGGAAAGTTTTCTGGCTCTTCATTTTGATAATTTGTTATGTAGAATTCGAATCACATTTAAATTAAAATAATCATACTACATGTCTAATGGAAGTAGAGGGTGAACATGAAAGCATCTAAATCTTCGTGAGTTAGTGATAAAAAAAATTATGAAGCTTTATGCACTGCCTCAATTTTTGCTGATAAATGACATGGACACATCCATTTTGGACAAAGTTCAGTCTATAATATTATTTTATTTACGCTTTTTTGAGCTACAAAAAAGAGATGCATTTTCAATCATCGAGTTAAACGGAAAAGTATGATCAGAAATTATGTTGTGACTATATGGCCACTGTTTTATGAATGGCACTTTTTAGCTAGTAATCGTATAATAGCGATGAAAAAAAAAGCAGTATTTCTTGCATTTTCTGAAAATTAAGAAACCAGCCCATGACAGTGTTCCAACTGTCTATCAGTCTATACCTGACAGTTCAGGGAACGAGGAGACGGGGCAGACAAAGAAAGAAATGGACGGACAATATTACTGAATGGACAGGGGAAAACTTTGTCACAACCCGGGCCCTTGCCCATGACCGCCAGAGGTGGAGGCAGTTGGTGCAGCGCTGACTAGTGCAATGTCCCCACGACTCTGGAAGGAGTTAAGGGATCCAGATAGCTGATGGTGGTAAAAAAGAAAGCAGTGTATTATGTCTATTGTCTTCCTTATGTATTGTTTTTGGATTCAGTTTGCACTCTCTTCATTCATGAGTAAAATGTATAATATACTGTGTATGTTCCACAAGTAACCAGGCTTTACAGCTTTGGGCTTTTTTGATCAGTATTATCATCTCATTTACTGTTATTATTGATGTGACAAGATGTCGTAAGTGTTTTGGCTTGCAAATATGTACTGTATCTTTTATAATTTGTAGTTTTGATTGTGCTAGCAACCAGATTGATGGCATTCTCTCTAGCCTAAATTCCTGTGCAGAAAACTGAAGTCTGTCATGTTATTGGAAAAGATAAGACTGTACATGCTCAAATACAAATTTTTTTTACAAGATATGCAAAAAACATTTTGTGTTGCACCCTGATTTATTCTTTGTTTGATTTTCATTTTGTAATGTCTTAAAGAAACGGTAATGGTTTGATTTATCTTTTGAAATGCACAAAATCCATTTTCAGCCAGGGGCTTTGTCTTCTGCTCCTCTGTCACGACGCTGTCTCTGCTAAGGACCGTTGGGCCTGGACCACTTAACAAAGTTTCAAATGTTTTTTCCTGTATTGGTTCCATCTCTGCAGATGGAATTTATTATTTTCATTATATATAGATCTGAAAATATATCCCCTAGTCCATACTAAGTTAATCTTCAGTGAACTTACAGACTAATCATTTCCTCAGGTGTTCTATTCTTTTTTTTAATAATCTCTTAATACTTTACAAGATTTGTGACAATTTATTTGCTAAGCATCAACATTTTATCGACTTATTGTAACATATCCAGTTGGTAACAATTCAGCCTTTGTGTCGTAAGTGAAAAAATGACATATTTTGTCCTGCAGTAACAGATTATAGATGCCATTGTACGACATAGCACTTCAGCTTGTGAAATGCAAGCTCTGAGCACTTTGAGCTCGCATTCAATCCACCAATACAAAGAAAATACTAAACACAGGACAACAATCAGAAGCAGCCATGGGTGTATTCCATCAATTGCAAAGGTATGTTTTCCTATGTTTCTTGAACATTTCAGTGTTTTGCATATATATATATCTCTTAACTCTTTATCTCCGTAAAGCCGCAGTGTGCGTCACTCCGCATTGCGACTTCAGCCGTAAAGCCGCACAGTGCGTCAGTAGCAACTACATTTACAACCTGCTCAGGAAATAATTACGGCAGAACTGGCAAAAAATTACGGAGATAAAGAGTTAAGCTTTAGGGCAGTGAATTCCAGGCCTTCAGGCAACAAAAAAGAAAATGATCGAAGATCAATATGCATACCAGCCTGAAAATACTTTTGCTGGGATATAATGTTATCTAACGGTAACACCAATTCAAAAAAGGCTTTTGTGCATCAGTAGCGTATGTAGTGTGATTGTTGCCTTCTGGAATGTTACACCAAGTAAAGTATATTTGATGTTTTAGTGATCAGATATGACTATTTTAAGGTCAGTTTTCATAAATGGCATTGTATTTTTTAGATTGAATTTTCACACACACACACACATAATTTGTATTTCGCATGTGACAATTTACAGCCTCTGCAATAATACTGGTTATTCTCAGGTGTGTGTATGTGTGTGTGTTTGTTTGCGTGTGTGTGAAACCCAAATACGGTATATATGCATGCGATATGCAGTAAATTTCAGATTTTTATGCAATGACTTTCTTGCAGCAACTGAGGATTAACTTTATTACTGATATCAGCCTTCATGGATTTAAGGTGTAGTACAATGTTTAAGTAATAGATAAAGCCTTGTCACTGTTATGGGCTATGGATATAGGGGACAAGGTGGTCTAGAGGCAAGGTGCTCGCCTCTCATGCCAAGGGTCCCGGGTTCTAAACCCGGCCGGTGCAGGCATGTTGGAAGTTTGGGATTTTTCTCATATTTTCGTGTCCCTGACCCTATTGAGGGGTAAGATCGAGTACCTAGTCTTCTCGGATAAGGACGAAAAAATTCGGAGGGCCCGTGTGCACGTTGCGCACGTTAAAGATACCTTGGCAGTTGGAAATCGTAAAGAGCAGGCTGAACAGGCCGCTGCCCGGGCAAAATTAAATTAAAAAAAAAATCATATCTACCATTCACCCCCCCCCCACCACCAAAAAAAAAAAAAAAGAACCGCCGACCGGCGCTGCACTGTGGCGACGACGTACCTGCTCCAGTTGTAACTGGGGTGCAATGGCACAATGGCAAATTTCCCAAGTGGGATTAAAGAGTACAAATACAAATACAAATACAAATATGGCATTTTTGTTTTTTGTTTTTTTTGTTAAAGAAGCTCAGATTTCAGTTCCTGGAACCCCTTGTTTTAATGATAATTGAAAAACAGTGTCTTCTCTTAAATGAATATTTTGTTTTTCTTTTCTTTTCTTTTTTTTTTTGGTTTGTGTTAGAAAAGATGAAATCTTCACCGTTCTCTAAGACTGTAGTAACTCAAAACTTCAACTACTTTCAAAGATGCATGGAACGATCTAAATTATACTCCTAAATGGAAAAAGTAGGCGAATAGCAAACTTTCAAAGTTTGATCGTAACTAGACCACTTGTGCTAAAATTAAACAGTTTTTTTACTTCTCCTGAGGAGTAGCCAAAACCAGTTGCTACAGTTTTAGGGAAGGGTGATGAAATGTTCTTTGAATTGTTTATTTTGCTGGCCTGAAGTGTCCTGTCTGACGAGCAAGATTTCACATCGCCGGAGTTCACATGCGAGATGAAAATGCATAGACTGCAGTCAGACCTTTCAGTGTCAGACAAGTGTGTGGCATGAACTCGCATTTATCCTGCTGTCGTCTGTTCACTTTTAACCCGCATGAGAACTTGAAATCCTGCTCGTCTGATGGGACCCTGGGTGGAGAAGGAGCATGATATTTTTTACTTTGACCCTTGAACTGTGTTTAGCCATTTATATCTGCTAAGTTTTCAGTAGCATAGTGCTGTCAGAGACAGGGAAACTCTGCCTTCCGGGGAAATGTATATATCGAGGGGTGCCTATGTAAAGACTGTGTCACCAGTTTTGTAAATTTTACAGGAGAGCGATTTGAAAGTTTGACATGAAGTATCAAATGCCTGTTACGAACTTTAAATCCTCATCAATGATTAGGTCAGTTAATTCGATAATGGAATTCGCATCATGTCAAAACATAGTACTTACCAAGGTGAAACAGAATATGGAAAAGAAAAACAAAAATCAAAAACTTTCGAGTTATGGTGTTTGTGCAGGCACCCCTTGATATATTTTCTTAGTTTTCCAGGTAAACTCCAAATTCCAAATCGATAAGGTTGTCACTTGGAGCTCAAATGTCCTTGCAGGTCACAGTTCAGTTAGTAGGGCTGGGATGGTGGCGGATTCTCTTATTCCGCTCGTCTCCAGCAAAATGGTTTCAGATTTTGTTTGATCTTGTTTACCATTTGTCAGTGATACTGTTGATGTTGACACAAATGTTGAGAAATGCTCTATGGAATTATGAAAAGTATGTCCGGGTTTCATACACAGGTAGTATATATAAGTTATGACCAGATGTTTGACTTTTACTGTATATTTTTGGCTGTCAGTCCCTTCATGTATTATAACTTATTTATTTTACAAAAATTTAGCATCAAAATATTGAGTAGTGAATTAATTTGTCAGCTTGCTGCAAATGTACGAAGCAATCAATTACATATGAATGTTGATGATGTGAACTTTGAGAAATGCAATCTGCACTGTGGCTTTTTAAAATTTTCTGTTTTTTTTATGGCTATTCTGTATCATCAGGGGTTCCCAACCAGGGGTGCTTGCACCCCCTGAGGGTGCGAAATGATATTTCAGGGGGTGTGAAAACTTGGATTTGTAAATTTTAAATTACAATGCACATGTCATCTTCAAACCAGACATTACTTTTGTAGGGGGTGTGAAGTTTTCAAGGGGTGCGGGGTATAGAAAAGGTTTGGAACCGCTGAATGTAACTGCATTTTTCAGGGATGGAACCTCCTCTGACAATGTAGGATTTCCGCCTATTTTGTGGTCAGGAGAAAATTACAATACTGAAAATTAATGCGCTTTACAGTGTCGTGGCTTAGGTGGTATCAAATCTTGAATAAGAAATCTTACTGATTCCAGAAAATGACAAAATATAGGAGAATCACTCTAGTGGAAGAACCTCTTCATCTCTGCCTCTCTTTACTCTTCCCCTCTTCCTCCTCCCAGTCCCAGGTTATGTACTGAATGATTGGTTATTCTTAAGTAAGCTTAACCCCTTGCCTGCCACACAGATTTCCACTCACCGGGTGCAAAAGGGAACAAAACAAGCAAATCTAGAAAATGACACATCATAAATGCCACTTTCAAAATACACGCCAATGACGCAAGTAAATAGAGGACCTAACTAGAAAATACAAAATATAAGCAAAATTCGAGAATTGTATCCATAATTATTATTATGATCCCTCAAGAAATGCATACGAACTAGTCACGGAACTGTTGGGGCCTGCGCATAGCAGTACAGAGAGATTAGACAGCCCAGAACAGTTCTGGCAAAGCAGGGAAGGGGTTAATTCTCCCCCATCCCCCAGACTCCTTTTTTAAACTTCACATTTTGAGTGAGAGTGCTTGAAATGGCTTGATCTGGCTTAGCTTTTGAAATGCATAAAATCCATGTTGGGTAGGGGTGGGTGGTTGTAAAACTCTCATTGAGACACTGTCCTGGACCCTGCCAGCGGTGCCCTTGTCCCCTAGAAACATCTTTTCCCGTGCCCTGAATTTGAGCAAAGTTAATGTCGATGATATTGTATTAATAATTTAAGCCAAGCTGCGGTCTAACCATTGAATGTCATTATAATTATTTTAATGACTGTGAATTTCAAACATACTGAAATATTGAAAACAACCTGTTTTTGTACGAGTTTGTGTTTCTTGAAGTGAGTATGTGTTTGGTGAATAATGGTGTTTAGGTAGATAGGTATGGCAGTCCGATCCCGGCATGGCAGTCCGATCCTGGCATGGCAGTCCGATCCTGGCATGGCAGTCCGATCCTGGATCCTGGCATGGCAGCCCGATCCTGGATCTTGGCATGGCAGTCTGATCCTGGATCCTGGCATGGCAGTTCGATCCTGGATCCTGGCATGGCAGTCCGATCCTGGATCCTGGCATGGCAGTCCCTTCGGCAGACATTGCAAGTAAACTTGGGAGTCAGATCCGAGCCTTGAGCACCCTGCTTCTGGTTCCTGTGTGGTGTCTGGGCTTCCAGCCTTCTGTTGCGTGAATAGCATTTATGAAACAGAATCTGATTCTCAACATTTTGCCGGCTCCAAATTCTCTTTCATGCCCCCCCCCCCCACCCTTTCTCTCACCCCCTCCCGAATCGTTATTGAGACTCAACAGATACATTTCACAAGGCAGGCTGGACAACACACAAATTGTAATGTTACGTTTTACAAAGTCTTATTTAATTAATGAAAATAGGCGTGTTGACTCTTCATAACACAGAACAAAAAAAATGAGAAAGCATTCTTCTTTTCATGAAACCCATCTACGAGTCTTGTTGAACAAGTCACTGGTCAGTGACTGCTCCGTATTTGCCCCCAAATCGTCCCACTTCATCGCTTTCGCTCCCTTGTTGCCCTTTTTTTTTTGTTTTCGCCCCCCCCCCTCCCCGAAATCAATTTGCACCGGCCCCCGCGGGGGGCGAAATCACCCACGCTGAGAACCACTGATCTACCATGGCCAGACAATTAAGGGGTAAGCCAGGCCAAGACTGGCATAGGCCCCACACTGTGGCTCACCATCTAATTATTATGCATCGCCATCATACTAAAACACTACTCACCTGCCACACCCTGCGGTGGCATGGGCAGTGAGTAGTGGTACAGCGTGATGCATATTATTATGATCCACTTATTTCGACATGGCTTTTGTCGACATTCTGGGTAACTCGACACAATTTTTAAATCCCAACCAGTTCCTTCTATTTCCCCGTAACTCGACGTGTTATTGCATTCTTTCCTCTTATATCGCACATTTCTCCCAGTCTGAAGCACAACAAGTGCACTCGATCTACTATTGCGCTACCTGGAAATGCCCACGCAACTCCCGCATATAAGACCTCTTTATTTCTTTTTTGCGGTGCTGGTCGGAAGGGATTGTGGAGGGGGTGTGTGGGAGAAGTTGCGTGGCAAAGATATGACGATATCGGCGAAATGCTATAGCTAATGCTATACACCAGATGCCCAATGTTTTAGTTTTATTATTTCTTTTTAACCCCAACCTGACTGTTTCTTCACAGGAAGTGGTCATACTGATACACACACAGTACGGCAGTTAACCAAGAGGCCTAGGTCAAGGCCGAGTATCAACGGGCACGAATGTTTTGTGAACAAGCAAAAAAAAAAAAAACTCAGTCTGTAGTACTCTGTACTTTCACTGCCGTGCGCTTGTGCATGGCACTCCACAATCGCGTTACTGAAGCCAAGGGTCATCCTCTGTGTCACACAACAATGATACTGGAGGAAGGGGTGACAGTATGCCGATGATTAAAAGAAAAAGGGATACAACTGCGTTATTTATTGCATAATTTTGCCATAATGGTGATGTTTGATCTCTCTCTCTCTCTCTCCCCCCCCCCCCCCCGCCCCCTTCTTTTTTTCCTTCCACCACTAATCTGCAATTTCGACTTTCCCTTTACTCGACACAAGTCAGACGGTCCCACTGATGTGGAGATATTAGGACTGCACTGTAAACTAATCAGGTGGTGAGCCACCAGTGTGGGGGCCTACGCCAGCCTTGGTCTGGCTTACCCCTAAGTTAGCTTTACACCATGCTAAGTCTGCCTGGACTCCGAAACAAACCGTCCAGCTGTGCAGAATATACTGTTTCCTCTGCAAATTGCGTTAACCCAAGACTGTTAAAGTGTTATTGAAATTCAGTTTTCGCAAAAAGGCAAATCAAAATACATGTATATCAACCTTGTTTTTTGTAAATTTATTGTGACGTGAATACTGCAATGTTTGTGCAAGACGGTGAAACAAACAGCTCGTGAAATTCTCCAAAAATTAACTGCTCCCGCCGCCCGAAAAAAAAAGTGCATGCGAATAAGAGATACGTGAACAGAATAATTATGATTAGGAGTCTAAAGTTACATGTACATAAGACAGATTGAAGCTTTATCTTTATCTTCTATTTTTAGGCGTTGTGCATCCACTGCAGGTAGTAGCCCTCTACAGACTTCTTCCATCTGGTCCTGCCCTCCGTCTCTGCCATGTGCCGTTATGTTTTCTCATGTCATCCTGCCATCTTCTTGCTGGTCTTCCATCTGGTTCTGTCCTCTGTCTGTCTCTGTCATGTTGTGTCCTCATGCTTTCTGATGTCATCCTGCCATCTTCTTACTGGTCTTCCATCTAGTTCTGTCCTCTGTCTGTCTCTGTCATGTTGTGTCCTCATGCTTTCTGATGTCATCCTGCCATCTTCTTGCTGGTCTTCCATCCGGTTCTGTCCTCTGTCTGTCTCTGCCATGTTGTGTCCTCATGCTTTCTGATGTCATCCTGCCATCTTCTTGCTGGTCTTCCATCTGGTTCTGTCCTCTGTCTGTCTCTGCCATGTTGTGTCCTCATGCTTTCTGATGTCATCCTGCCATCTTCTTGCTGGTCTTCCATCTGGTTCTGTCCTCTGTCTGTCTCTGCCATGTTGTGTCCTCATGCTTTCTGATGTCATCCTGCCATCTTCTTGCTGGTCTTCCATCTGGTTCTGTCCCCTGTCTGTCTCTGCCATGTTGTGTCCTCATGCTTTCTGATGTCATCCTGCCATCTTCTTGCTGGTCTTCCATCTGGGTCTGTCCTCTGTCTGTCTCTGCCATGTTGTGTCCTCATGCTTTCTGATGTCATCCTGCCACTCTTCTTGCTGTTCTGCCTTCCTTTGGATCTCTTCCCAGTTCTTGAGAAGCTTAACACTTGTATTTTAAACTTCCAGAAAATAGACGGTCATGCACGACAGCTTGCAATTAGCAGCCTTACGGAAATCCGATGCATAGGATTGGTGTCAAGTATGCACCCTGATCGGTTGGATGTAGGGAATCCGCCTCCACGGCAATCCAGCTACAGTAATTTTCCGTACCGAAATCCTGTGCAAATCCGCGACTCGCTTATGTAGTTATGTGGGCTGGATTACGAAAGGTTACTCGCTTCATTTCCCGTGATATGAAGACGCACAGCTATACTATCATTGTGACCCAAACAGTAGAAACTAGTAAAGTTATGGATTTGAGTGACAGAGATTGTTATTGTAGCTGTTGAAATACAGTTCATTTGCTCAGTTTACCGACGAAGTGAGAATTATTTACCAGTTCTGTATAAAACAAGTGTTTACAAAAATGAGAAACAGTCAAAATTACGAAACTGAGAAAGTAAACCTCTACAAAACTTTATTGGCAAAGATAAAGGTGACTACATATCTCCAAAAGATCAGTAATTTTAAAGCTATAGACTACAAGAGAAGGTATAATGATCTTTACTTTGATAGCTGTAAAGTACAAGTGCACCTAGCTTATATTTTGACCTTCTGCCCCCTCGCACCCCACCAAAAAGAACAACAACAAAAAAATCTGATATCCGGTACAAAACAGGAAAAGTGACATTCCACGGTAACTGACATTGTTCAGTGCTTCTTAGGAAAGAAAAGGCCACTACATCTAAATAAATAACCAACCATTTCTTTCCAAATGGATTGACTGATCAATCCCCCAGAAATATGGTACAGAAATGAAAAAAATGTATTTTAGATAATAAAACTAGTAAGATGAATCCATTCAATATTGCTTTCACTTTCACTTTAGTTGGTTACTGATGGGGGCAGAAAAAAAAAAAACCAATTTTTTACATAGCAAAATGAAACTGGAAAATTTGTGAAACTAAACCAACAGGATTAGCGAGCAATGTTTTTCTGCATTCAAAATGGGGCAATTAGTTTGAGTAACTGATGGAACATAATCTTGGTAACTGATGGGGGGTTGTAAATATGTGTTCTTTTCCAAGATGGTCACCAGGTCACACGAGAAGATAATGCTGACCAAAAGGAAAGAAGATAATGCTGACCAAAAAATGTTAATTTAATTACTACATGTATCTTTAACAACAGAACCACTATTTTTTTTTCCCCCCAGGCATGGTTTGAAAAATGGCTTTTGGGTAACAAATTACGTGGAATGTCCCAAAAGTTGAAATCCTTACCGGATTTCAATGCAAGATTTTGAAAATTAAACTCAAGGCTGTTGTTACAGGGACTTGGTGTTTGTACATGGAAAGCTATTGCTGAACAGAAAACATAAGTCAGTATTTCTCTATCTGGCTTTGTAACTAGACTACAGCTCCCCATCAACATCCTAAACTGAAAGTCAGATCAGATATCCAATTCAAGATTCGAGAAAGCCCCTCAAAATTGGTCGTGCATGAACATTTTGCATACCGGAAGTCAAAGATATGTTTTTTGTCTTCTCACGATGCACAAGCTTTGAACGAAACCGTGAGATTTAGTAAAGATGAGGGTTTTTCCTTGGGAAGGATTAGGACTCTAAATCTTTATTTCTTTGCGAGATCTTTATATGATTCTTTTCGGACTTCTAAATCTTCATGTACGAAATTCAAGAAAGGGATCAATCTAATCCCCCTTGTATTCATAATAATGCAAGCATAATAGCGAGGGCTATTAGTGATAGATATCTTATTTTAATTTTTATCTTTCAAGGCTAGTATTGTTAACACATACCTTTGCGGTTGACCTTTCTTATGTTCACCCATGTTTTTATTTCAGTTGTGGCAGTCGGTACACTATGCATGCTCGATTAATGGGGTTTCTGACGCCCACTCGTCATCTATGCATTTCCTTTGCTTTGCTGCAAGCCCTGTCCTGAGTTCCATCCATTGTATGAGGGTCATTGGAGTGAAAAAGCCGTGATATTCTATAACTTTAAATGGCACTTTGCCGTAGCTATTTGAGTGTTTCAGCCTATAATTCATTTTTATTCTTATTATAATAGAGCTAGGCCTATAAACATGTTTAGCAAAAACTACTCATCGAAAAATACGAAACTTGATAGGTAGAGGCTCACCGGTTTACGTGTGCATAATGCACGTCATATTTATATGAGAAGACAGAAAGCCTTTGCATTTTGAATCTTTCACAATCTGGCCATTTTGATTGGGAGAATATAGTTACCATGACAGGCCACTTCAAAGAAGAACTGAAAACTAAAAAATGTTGAACATATTCAGTGCATGGTGTTTGTTCGCCGAGTATTCACTAATCGTTTTGCCGTCTAAAATGGGTGGCTTGGGGAGAGAGGAGGGAGGGATGGGAGCGAGAAAGGGGGCGAGTGGGAGAGAGAGAGGAGAGAGAGAGAGAAAGAAAGAGAGAGACAGGGAGAGAAAGACCGTAATACAATCGGGGACCGTAGTACAATCACAAAGCCGAACAGAGAAAATACTGAGCTATGTGCACTGTCCAGCTATAGCTTTCTATGTAAAAGGCCACGGTCCCTTAACCACGGCCATAAAATTTATGGGGAGAAAAATATTTTAACCCTGCTACTGCCACGAACCAGTTAAACTGGCGGTTCTGTTCATCCCTGAGTTGGCACGGCCAGTTAAATCAGCTTTTCAGCAGTGTACACTTTGTTGAAGTTTCTAAATCAAAAACAGTCGCTTATACTTACTTAGTTTGTAAGATGAAGACTTGCAGTTTGAACACCTTTGGCGGGGCACAATAACGCACATCTGATAGTGATAGTATTAAGGTTAAAGCAGCTTTAGGATCTGAATTCAATGGCGCATCTCTAAGTTCTTGAGTCCTGTAACATGAAGTGGATACAGGAAATGTAGACACAGATTGATGAACTGCTTACTGTTGTTCACAACTCTGCTGAACTGCGTTGTCATCATTGCCTGACCCAGAAAGGCCAAGAGTTTGATGTTTATTCAAATAATTACACATCTGTCATCTTTACTTTAATTTGAATTGTAATCTTGGACGTATCTTAATTGATGTTGTAATAACAATTCAAAGTGGGTATACATTTTTAAAGATATTCAGTATAAAAATGATGAAAAAAGAAGTAAATTAAAAAAAAGTGTGCATAAAATACGATTTGAAAGATAAATTGTTCTTAGTGTAGATTTGTATGAACAGAAAGACCCCTTTAACTTCGTTCAATATCTTTCATCAACAGCTAGGAGTGCCCCATTAAAATTTTCTGTACGTTTCATGATTTTGATCTGTTAAAATCTTTGCATGAATATACCAGGAAGGCTTGCGTTAGCCAGTTTGAACGATAGGAACTTCATGTATGTTATTGTTATGTATTTATTATGTAAATACACAGACCAAAACACACACATTTATTTATACTACGAAAGTTCCCGGATATTGGGTACATAAAAGACGAGATTTCTGTTGCGCTCCCATTTTTAAGGTGTCCTTACATTGAGGATTTTATGTACTCTCTATGTAAAATTTGTTGATACATTTTTGATTCACTGTCGGGAAGAGGTCGTCAGGAGTTCAGAACCTTGAGTTATTCGAAGTGCTGAGACAGGTAAGGAGAGGATTGACATTGCCCTGTGAGGAGAATGAATCACCGCGAATCTTAACTGATGGGATGTGAGTGTCAATGTGTGTATGCAATCATAGATGGACCCCATATTTCGCTGGTTCTGAAATGAAACCAAACAAGCGCGAAGGGCCTAATTCTACAGGGGAAGGAAACAAAACAACAACATATTTTCACTGCTTAGTGCGAAGGGTTAGGGTTTGGGTTGGCAAAAAAAAACAACAACAAAACTAAAAATAAAAGATGATATAACAACAAAAATCATAAAATAGTAATAATAATAATAAAAAGTAAAAATAATAATACAATCATGTAATAATAATGATAATGATATTGTCACGAGTGGAGTGAGTGCAATTAAGGGGATTGCTACAGAGCGGGTGTAGAGTAAGAAGGGCTCACGGCAGACAAGTAGGGAAAGACGGGAAAGGAGGAGAGTAAAATTAACGCACGTAGACAAGTAAGTTAAGCGTGCATGTTATGAGTAGGGGGGGGGGGGGTCTGAATGAGGCGAAAGCGCTGTATTACTATCACTGCAAGTTAGAAGGTCCTACGGAACGGACGCGAGTAAGAGCCCAGCGGGCGGACATAAGGGGAGCAGTCGAGAGACCAGTGAGAGAGTTTTTCCAGTGATGACTGGTAGGTAGAACGTTGATTGATAATTATGATTGATGTATTATATTATATTCGTCTATTACCATGATGTAAATAAGTATATGTGAGGAATGTGGAAGTCCTTGATATTGGATATAGCAATGTGCGCCATGAGCGATAGATGAAAGTGAGTTCATGGATTTGTAGCGCGAGTGAGTAGTGTGTACTCCGATGGAGGTGTGTTACCGTAAGATGTGTGGTGAGTGAAATGTGAACTAGTGTGTGTACGCTTCATGGGTTGTAAGGAGAGGTGGAGTGAATAGAAATGGTAGGGTATTATACCAATGTAATGTTATTCTTGTAGGTGTCGGGGACGGGCCGCAGAGCCACCTCGATGAGCACAGGGGATAGACCAGCATAGGGCCGGAGGCCACACATAGGCCAGAAGTGAGGCTGTCAGTGCAGGACAGTAGAGGCACATAAAGTCGTGGCAGTCAGGCCACGGACAGGGACGTAGATATGAGCGTGAATGTGATAATGTACTATTGCCATGTTGAGGGGCTAGTGAACTAATAATGTACTATTGAAATGATAATGTCTATTGAAATGATAATGTGTTATTGCCCTGCTGAGGTGCTAGGGGAGTGCTAAGGTGTATGACAATAGGAAGGTGATATTGAGAGACTGCGGTGCCAGTGAATTATTAATGTGCTATTAAGGCCCTGGAGGGGAGAGGCTGAGGCCGAAATGCCTTTAGGAGTAACTACCGGGTTGTGGATCCGAGGGAGAGTGTGTGTGAGAATAAGGCCGTTGTACGGCAGTTAATTTCAATAATATAATGTATGTAATTGCGCTATTATCTGTATAATTATGTTTAATAAATGTGTGAGTCTGATGGATTGTTCTGTTAAGTGTTAAACTTGTTTGTTCGTGATTGTTGTCCTGTCATAACTTATTACATCTCCCAGTCTGGGATTTGTGACAGATATCACTACAGTAGGGAACCACTAATTTCACTGTAATCATTGTAATAGTCGCCTCCTTACTTAAAATTTATTTGTCACCCTTAAAATACATTTTACGTTTAAAAACATACGGAGTTGAAATATTGTAGATCTGCTCCCCTTAAAGAGAAAAAAAATTCATTACAATTCCTTCACGGAGTTCATAGCATATTTGGCCACAAAAAAAAAAAGTTTATATCTGCAGTTGTGTTAATACACAACCGTGTGCTTTCATTGGCCAACGAAACTTTCACATTTTAGAAAGAAAAACAAGATAAACAGCAACCACGACGACAACAACAACTCATTATTTACAAATATAACAAATATAATTCATATGTGCATCGGCCACTAAGTAGATCGCATCTTTCTTCTTCGTGCCAAATACGGTATAAAGGATAATATACATTAAAGCAGTTGTTCTTAAAGAGAGGCACTTGGCTCATAGGGAAGGAATTCCAAATCTGAGGGGAGGAATTTCAGCCAGGGGAGGACATTGGGAGGAATTTCAAACAGAGAAGGAAATCCGAACTGGGAAAGCATCTACTTTGTAAACTGTGTACATGTGGTTAATAAATAGAAGTTTCATGATCCATAGAGAACGCTTTTGTTTCTTTTCATTTGATTGCAAATAATAAAGAAATATCGTATTAAGCCCAGACAGGCACAATCAGATTCCACCAGCAAAATGTACACCCAAGAAATGGTGGCAGAAGCTGACTTTGTCTGACTGGACTTATAGTATGATGGGGACATCCCCGGAGTTACTAGGAAAATATAGTGTCTTCTTGTCTGCCAGCAGCTGACTGTGTCTGATAGGGCTTAGTATGATAACCTCCTTTGCCTAACAGTTTAGTTCTGAAGTTTAATTTTTGTTGTTGTTGTTTTTAATGATTTGATTTAATTGTTATTTTCTACAGAGCGCAAAGATGCAGGCTCAAAATCAGGCCACAGCCTGACGAATAAGTAACCAGTTCCATAAGGATTAGTGTGAAATAGGAGCCCTTGCAAAAGTTAAAGTTGGTCCAACACGCAGTTTTCGACAAAATCGATATCAAACCCGCTCATTCTGAAAAAAAAAGAGAAGATTTCTAGCTGTTTCTCAGAGCAAGGAAAAACATTTTTCCCTTTCTAATTGCTCCGCAATACTGAGGTTCGTGATGATTAATTATATACTTTTCTTAACTTACATAATATTTCACTTCCATCTGACAGGTGTTTAGATATTGTATTTCAGCAAGTCGAGATGGCTACCTTGCCTCAACTGTTTCTCCTGTTGCTAATGGTAACCTCAATCACTGGTCATTACCCGCTGTCCAGGAGAGCTAGGATGACGTCAGAACTTGAACTATTAGGCTGCTTCAGGTAAGTAAACTTTCAGTTCTTAATGAGAGTATTTCTGTAGTTATTGAAAGCTCATCATTACAAACTACAAATTGTACAGAATAGTGCAGCACGATTAAAAAGGAAAAGAGACCATGCATCACCTCTACTGCAGAGTTTTGCACTGGCTATTGGTAGAAAAACGAATAATTTACCAGCTGGCTACCATGTGTCACAAATGTATGTACAAAAATGTACCAACTCATTTAACTGATCTTTTGACTATCTAGAACGTTTAAAATTCCTAAGATGTCCTTTAAGATCATGGGTGAAAAAATCTTTTTCATATCAAGGGCTTCTGATTTGGAATTTTCTGCCTCTGCCTTTGCGAGAGACTGAACATTTTATGACTTTTAAACATCAGCTGAAGAATTATCTTTTTACACTCTGAATGTCCGTCTAAGTTTTCTCCTGAGTATGTCTGTGTATTGTGTGTGTGATTTATATGATAGAAATGCTGTAAAGCGCTTAGAATCTGACTGTTAACGGGATGAAGCGCTATGTAAATACTATGTATTATTATTATTATTATTATTATTATTATGCCAACAAAACCATCCCTTGCTTCAGACTGAGAATAGTAACGCTGATGGCGCATTGAGTCAGGCTTGTTTTGCATCTCCCTGCGCGAGGTCTCTCTTTCCACCCGCTGACTCAAGACAGGTTTGACCCGTCCTAACTAGTGAGACAGAGGTTTCAGTCTGGCCAGTGCGCAAGGACTTGCTTAACCTCCTAGTCCACATCTTAAACTGAGACAGAACAGACACGCCTCAGAGGCCCCTCAGTGTCAGATTAGTAACTTTTTATTTTTTTTTGGTCTTATACCAGCTGAAGTCCCCCGGCTCTGCCCGGGAAAAATATGTTTATTAGTTTTAGTTCTGGGTGATTATGACGTTTCTGCTTCACCTTGCCCGCCCCTTTAGGTTTATTTTGTTGTAGTTGTTAGTTTATTTATTTGCTCGGGTTTAGATAAATCTTACTGAACTACTTTTGCGCGTTAATGCCTTGTGCATCCTGTCAGCAATTAAGCTGGTGGAATTGCTATTGGACTGTTCTTGGCCAATCAAGGACAGGGATACTATCGACACGCTTAATCCCAGAAAGCACACTCTTTCAAGTAGAGAGCTCCTCCTGAAATGCTCTAACAGCCTTGTCACGAGCAGAGTTAGGGTCTTGGGGAGCATCCGACTGCACGAGAGGCAGCTAACTCACACTCGGACACAACCACACAAGAAAAGTATTAAACAACTAGAGTATATATATCTGTCTGCTGGAAAAGCCACAGGAAGTGACAACATTCCTGCAGAGGTATTAAAAGACCTAAAAGGCCCACTATTACCACACCTGTATAATCTGTTACTGCAGTGTTGGAAAGAAGGCGTGATACCACATGATATGAGAGACGCCAAAATTGTCACACTTTACAAGAACAAAGGAGACAAAGGCGACTGCAACAACTATCGAGGCATATCCCTCCTCAGCATTACTGGAAAGGCTTTTGCTCGCGTCATCCTCTGCCGCCTTCAACAACTGGCGGAAAAAGTCTTACCAGAAACACAATGTGGCTTTCGAAGCAAACGATCAACTATTGACATGATATTTGCACTTCGGCAAATCCAAGAAAAATGTAAAGAACAAAACAGGCCGCTTATAACATGCTTTGTGGACCTAACAAAGGCTTTCGACACCGTAAGCCGATCTGGCCTGTATGCAGTCCTTAAATCCATAGGCTGTCCACCAACATTGCTAAAACTTATTGCATCCTTCCACACTGACATGAGGGCATGTGTCAACTTTGAGGGCTGCACATCCAATTCATTTGCTGTAAACAGCGGTGTGAAGCAGGGATGTGTTCTTGCTCCTACCTTATTTGGTATATATTTTGCAGCCCTACTCAAGAATGCCTTTGGTCAATGTTCAGGTGGAGTACTTATTAACACCAGAGTGGACGGCTCCATTTTTAATGTTGCCAGACTAAAAGCAAAATCTCGTACAGAGCATATTATGTTACAAGAGCTCCTCTTCGCAGATGATGCTGCAATCGTGGCCCACGATGAAACCACGCTCCAGGCTCTCATCAATAGCCTTGCCAAAGCCTGTGACAAATTCATGCTAAAGATCAGTGTCTCAAAAACTGTAGTTTTGACACAAGGCTTGAGAAACCCCAACCCAATCATGCTGAATGGCTCTCCTCTGGAGCAAGTGGGAAAATTCTGCTACCTAGGCTCAACCATCAGTGGTAGCACAGACATAACAACTGAAATAAATGCCAGAATAGGAAAGGCGACCACAGCTTTTGGCAAACTCTCAAAAAGGGTGTGGAACAATAGCAAGCTGACCATCAAAACAAAGGTACTCGTGTACCAAACTTGCGTCCTAAGCACCCTGCTGTATGGCTCAGAGACATGGACCACCTACTCCAAACATGAAAGATCCCTCAATCCTTCCACCTGCGCTGCCTACGCAAAATTCTCAAGATCAAATGGCAAGACAGGATCTCAAATATCGAAGTTCTGAGCCGAGCCAACATTCCATCAACTCAGGCTCTCCTAGGCAAAAAAAGACTGCGGTGGCTTGGACATCTCCACCGTATGGAAAATGATCGCATCCCCAGACAAATTCTCTACGGGGAACTTGCTACTGGCAACCGACCCAGAGGTAGGCCACATCTGCGATTCAAAGACACTTGCAAGGTCACGATGAAAGCATTCAACATCGACCCCAATGAATGGGAGAACCTTGCAAATGATCGAAGCAGATGGAGACAAAAATTGCGCAGTGGCACGCTCGCAATAGACTTCAAGGCAAAAGAAACATACCTGACAAAACGACAGAGGCGGAATGAAAACACTCGCCAAAGTGAACCCAAAAGACTGACCTGCAATCACTGCCATCGCACTCTCGGGTCAAACATTGGTAGAATAAGCCACGAGAGAAGCTGTCAGTCAAAGTGAAAGTGAATATTCTAGCTGCTAAGACCGTCTGTGAAGACGCTAAAGGCCATATATATATATATGTCAGGCCGGTCAGGCCATGTTTTACATAAATATTAATAAACAAAACAAAAGACAATAGAGGTATATTCAAAGCAATAAATTCTAATTACTAACTTAATCTATATTTCATGTAATTATGGTTCCTTATTGGATGTACTGCAATCAATAGCAAATAGGTATATTATACGAAACTAGATATCAATTTAAAGTGACAGTTGAGTCGCCACTGGCCAGTCGCCAGGCAAACTCTCCCTAAATCATATGGGCTTGAATGTTAGGAGAGCCCAGTACGTTCCAAGCCTACAGAAGCACACTTCGGCTTGTAGGTAATTACGCAGTTGCAAAAAAACTATTTATATATATGCACAATCATTATTCAATTCATCAACAATGTGCCATATTACTACAATCATACTATGGAAATAATTCTATAACACAGGCCACTCGTCGTCGAGTGCCAGCTGGGGTTTCCTTAGACTTCCTATGAGGCTGTGGTTCTCTCTCTATCTCTGATCTTCTATTATGCTTGAACTAATAAGATATATTATCATTGGTCACGCCTACTGGTAGGCGCGAACATCAAAATAGCGCAGCGTGGGCTTTCAAAGGTCAGCCCACTCAGACCTTTCTTTCTAGAGCTCAGTCAGTCCGTTAGCAAGGACTTCTAGTCTTCAAACCACACAGTTCAGGTACTGGCCAACCGGAGATACTTCACGACACGATGCTTCTGCTCGTCTGTATTCCCCAAATCTGAACGTTACACGATGTTATATACTATCTGGCTACCCAGCAGTGCTAGTCCGCTGGCCCAATTAGTTCAGCTATCTCATAGGTCGAAACCTCCCACCATTTTAATTGTAGTAATACGTCTGCACTATTCTACCAGCCAGTTAACGTGCAAAAACTTGTCTAGTCATACTTAACAATGTCAACTATCCCCAACTTGTTTCACCCCTACTCCATTACTTATTAATCACGAACATTAAAACCGACAAGCGTGACTCTAAGTTTAACTTTACATTTATTTACTCACCAACTATAATTCGCGAGGGCCGTTCAAGGCCACCAGCCAATTTCTCATGGCCCTGGTAAAACAACAACAACTCACTCTCTGCGTAAGTTTTAACAACATCTGAATCATGACAAGCCTCAATTAATTATGATTAATATTATTCTTTCAGATTTTTTGTTTGTTTTCCTCCTGTGTTTTTTTTGGTAAGGGGTAGGACTGGGGATTCCATAAGATTTAGGGTTGAGGATAAAGACGGGAGTTAGGGATAGTACGCATACGTACGCGCCTTTAGCGCAAAACGCTGGGGGTGCGAACGTACTTATAACAGCAGCCTTATAATATGGGTGCGCGTACCATTATATTTAAAGAGTAAACCATTTGAACTGGAGCCACTGATATGGAAGAAAGTTGGCAGAGAAAAAAAAATGTTCTGTTTTCGGAGACTACGGGAGTAGGTAGTCACAGGAAAACGAATGTCTATGAAACACACACATACACATAATAATATACAACAACAACAACAGCCAAGTGATGTCCAGCATTACAGAGCGAGAGGCTGTTGTTTGCTGTTTGTTGGAGTCATAAATTGTATAGAGTAGATGCAACGTACAGCCAGTGGCAGGTCTACTAAGAAACTTGGAAAGTTTAAACTTCAGGGCCCTAAATCCAGGTCGAGTCCTGAAGAAAGTTTGTTCAGTGAGTGAAGTTTGGATGTTGCTCTGTTGTTGCTGACTGCGAAGTGGCCCCTTAACAGTTCAAGCTTCAGGGTCCCCAAAATGTAGGTCTACCACTGCGAACAATGAAGTATTATGGTCTACTGCCATGGCTACGACTGCCGGGCATAACCTAGCTGTACGTTGTATGGGGTTAAATGCAATTGTCAGTTACACAATACATATTAGACAGTAGGCATCCTTCAGTCTCGGAAGACTATGGGGTTACGCTCTGTGTTTTTTCTGCTACAGCGTCTGGTGTGGCTGGCCAGTCCGATGCGGGAATGGCAGTCTCTGTGGCAGAGGGCACAGATGAAGTCTGAGGCTGATCTTGCTGTCTGCGATGCGGGTTTTCTTCCTCTCCTCTAACAGCCATGGGACAATACATGCAATAAATAAATATACAATACATATTTGTGAGTGTGCATGAGAAAACCCACAATAAGTCGGGAACATGACATTTTGAGTTCTGTACATATAATAAAAGACAAGACATTTCTGATAAATTGAAGTCAGTGACCCCCCTAAAACAAGATTTTGAGAAAACGGCATTTAATCCTATAAGTGGCAATAGCTAACTGACCAAGTAATATTGGAGTGATTGTTGTTAGGAGACCGTAGTCTAATAACTAAGCCGTTATAGAGATCACACTGAGTAGTGTTCACTGCTCATCTACACTTTACCCTGTAACATACCACGGTCCCCTAAACAACAGCCAAATTGGAAGTTTGTGTCGGACTATATTTTCACTTCAAAGCCGTTTTTCTCAAAATCAGCTCTGTCGACATATTGTGGGTTTTCTCATGCACACTCACATTTACTGCACTTGCGCCCTCATCATTTCAGAGACGAGGCATCTTGCCAGGCTTCTGCATGCATTGCTGACTGTACCAGACTGGGACTGATAGGCCATTGTTTTGACATTGGATTTCTGTGTCCTGAATCAGATCCTTACTTTTGCCAGTGCTTCTTCCCATCTCAAGGCCGAACTGAACCCCCTTCATCTTCCATTTCACCCTCTATGGAGACCACACAGACCAGTCTCAGCACCGAGGCTGCAACGCCTTCTTTAATGGAGACCACACAAACCAGTCTCATTACTGAAGCTGCAATGTCTACTACAATGGCAACTACACTAACCAGTCTCAACACTGAAGCTGTAACGCCTCCTACTATGGAGACCACACAAACCGATGTCAACAGAGACGATATAACGCCTCCTACGATGGAGATCACAACACAAAAACAACCACATGTCAATTGTTATGGGTGAGTATTTTCAACTGTCCATCCATCCATCCATCCATCCATCCATCCATCCATCCATCCATCCATCCATCCATCCATCCATCCATCCATCCATCCATCCATCCATCCATCCATCCATCCATACATCCACCCATCCAGCCATCCATCCATCCATCCCACCCACCCACCCATCCACCCATCCATCCATCCATCCAACCCTATTATTATGTTACACCATCATCATCTGAACAGTAAAACTATTTTCAACTCGTTATCACAGCTCTGTTCCAGAGTGTCTTCAAAACTGCCCAGATTGGTGTGTCCAGAATGCGAGAAAGACACAGAGCTTCTGCAATGCTGGTCCAGTGTATTTGTTCCAAGACTGCCCAGGGTCCTTACCAACTCAGTGCATCTGTCTTCCAATAATGGACGCTGCCATTAATGCTTAAAGAGAGACTCTCCGTGTTATTCCCTTTTTTTTTTGTTTGTTAAAAAAAGACTAACGACTTGTGAAACTGAACTGCAATAATAATTTACAGCGGAGTCCATGGAAGTCGAGTCTTGATAATCCGAATTTCTTTTAAGTAGAAGTAATTTAGAAATCTGTGTTTTTTTTTCCTTCACCTGTATTAAGTTTTGTTTTGTTTTGTTTTGTTTTTGTTGAATTGGAATTCGAACAGACCAATTTCCGAAATTCGAAGTCATCAATCATGTTCACCCCAAAGTAATTTCAAGTTTCCTGCCCACTGAAAACTTAAGTCCCACAAAAGCCCGGTTAAGACATTTTAACAACAGTGATTTATAGGATGGAATGATTAAGGTACTGCAATGCAGAGACCAAGGGGTGAGACGGGAAGTGGAGTACAAGTAGGGTGTTTTTGCACTGCATAATGGTCATTTCAGGTCATTGAAATCAAGGTCAGCCAACAGCTGAGATAATGTATTAGGCCTACAGTCTTGCATGTGAACATCATACATAATGGAATACCTTTATCGATTTGTGACGTCAACACACTATATGCCAAGTATCCTACTTACGTAATACCAGCGGCGAAGTCAAAGACAAGCAATAGAGTTAAAATTTGCTGGCCAGAACTACTAGACCAAAGCGATTGAGTGCTGCTTACTTGTCATAACACCACGGTACGGTCACTTCTGAAGACAAAATAAGTAATCAAACGATCTCATACAGATGCCTATGAGTATGTGTTGTTTTTTTTGTCTTGGGGAGCGGGATGGTCTGCAAGAAGGGATGTGATGACATATATATGGTATGGGGCAAACAGCACAATAATGGTGATTTCTTTGCTCAAAGGTAAATCGAACTCTGGTGAATCGAAGTCTAATCCACTCCCCCGCCCCCTTGAGACTTTGAATTATGCGTAC
Organism: Onchidella celtica; assembly: GCA_963931925.1. Taxonomy (NCBI): domain Eukaryota; kingdom Metazoa; phylum Mollusca; class Gastropoda; order Systellommatophora; family Onchidiidae; genus Onchidella; species Onchidella celtica. The sequence goes on along the minus strand of OZ007579.1, from coordinate 44,951,049 downwards.
TCCACTGTTGATATTTAGAATGAAAAGTCACTCTTAATTTCCAATTTTCAAAATATGTCTTGGGATATATAATAAGGCCAATAAGGCCAGTAAAAGGGTGCCAGCACCGCAGAACAAAGGAAAGCAGAGAGTCTGGACGTTCATACCATGTGCAGAGCAAAGCAGACCAGAGCACCCAGGTAGGCCTACTTCCACACCAGTGAACACTGAAGTGACTGAGTTGTTGTCATTATTTGTAAAGATCTCTTTGACAACAGTCGTAACATGTCATCAGTGGCGGATCTGCAATGAAGCTAATGAAGCTTAAGGACCCTTTTTCCTGGAGAGGCCCTGAAGAAACTTTTTTTAATGAGTGAATTTTGGATGTTGCCCTAGTTTTAATAGTTGCGACGGGGCCCCAAAACACTTCAAGTTTCAGATTCCCAAAATTGTAGGTCCGCCTCTGCATGTCACTATCTGATATTGCAGTATATATCATTTAATATATTATAATTTAAAAAAAAATACAGCATCAGACTGGGTGTCATGCATGGAGGTCTCATTTCTGCACTGACTTACTTGGAACTTTGAACACAATTTACTTTCAGAACGAAGGTAATTTTTTAAAAATTTGACACCCTCACCCATTGTCTACAAAAACAACTCTTTCATCTTCCCATTTTCTCTTCGTCTCTTTCCTGCTTTCCTCTCACATGACCGTTACAGTTGTTACACTGAGTTCAAGCTGGGAACCTAGTTTTTTAATTATAAGCTGTTCGTTAATGAGAAGTAAGCAATATATTTTTGTTATTTGTAGCTCCCGAAAGAAAATTCATAATGAATTCTCAGTTCTGTTGTTATGCAACAACAACAACAACAACAACAACAACAACAACAACAACAACAACAACAACAACAACAACAACAACAACAACAACAACAACAACAACAACAACAACAACAACAATAATAACAACAACAATACAATAACAACAACAATAACAACAACAACAACAACAACAATAATAATAATAATAATAATAATAATAACAACAATAATAACAACAACAATAACAATAATAATAATAATAATAATAATAACAACAATAACAACAATAATAACAACAATACAATAACAACAATACAACAACAACAACAACAACATTAACAACAACAACAACAAAAACAAAAACAACAACAATAACAAAAACAACAACAATACCAACAATAACAACAACAACAACAATAAAATAACAACAACAACAATAACAATAATAATAATAATAATAATAATAACAATAACAACAATAACAATAATAATGATAACAACAACAATACAATGACAACAACAATACAATAACAACAACAATACAATGACAACAACAATACAATAACAACAACAACAATAACAAGAACAATAATAACAACAACGACGACAACAACAACAACAACAACAAATTTTCAGATAACTTCATCTTTTTATGGTTCATGTTTCAAAACCAACATCAGCAATGTACTAAATGCATGGGAAACTGTAGTGACACATGCACAGTTTGGTGCGATTTACCTGCAAACAAAGGAAAACTTTATAGTAAGGAAGATATAGAAATCTTTTTTTTTAAAGCATTTTTCTGAGAGAGAGAGAGAGAGAGAGAGACAGACAGACAGACAGAGAGAGAGAGAGAGAGAGAGAGAGAGAGAGAGAGAGAGAGAGAGAGAGAGAGAGAGAGAGAGAGAGAGAAGAGAGAGAGAGAAGAGGATATAGGGGTGAAGCAGGTTTACCCTGGGTCATGACTAGTAGTATATGTACGAGTATGTCAAACATTACATGTAAAGCAAATTTTTAACGTTTAGGACTGCAAATACGAAACTACATTGTATCGTCCATGTTCCTGTTTGGGCTTTCGAAGTTGGCCAGTCAAGGGATCAAACTCATGAAATCCACACCGGAAAAAAGGGGAAACTACCGTTGTTTCTCTTGTATACTGACTAGAAAAGCGGGAAGGGTGGCAGGTTGGCAGATGGGGCTATGATTTTGAGGGGGGGCCTAGTCTCTCTCTCTCTCGTAGGCGCAAAAGGTGCTGGTGACTGGGTAAAAAACAGTGATATGGAGGGAGGAACTTTGGTAAAAAATTATGGATATGGAGGGGGGCATTTTGGTAAAAAATTATGGATATGGAGAGGGGCATTTTGTACAAGGAAATTTGTTTTGATCATTGAATACATAACAATACAGTTACAGAAGCAGAAAGTATGATACATAGCGCGCACACATACATATATACACACACACTGATAAATTAACTAAATTAACAAAATTAACAGTGCACACAATATGCTTCCCTAACTAAAACACATTGACCTGACACGCAGGACATAATTCAACTGTGCACAGATTACGATAAAGATGACGACATTATTGTAACATCCTAGTTGATGAATCTCAACTGTCTGTCCCTGTCTGTTTGTCCTTCTATCTGTCTGTCTCTCTGTGCCTATATCTGTCTGTTTGTTTGTCTGTCTGTCTGCTTCTCTCTCTCTCTCTCTCTTTCCTCTCAGATTTGCTACCAGAAACCCACACACAACCTACATGTTCAAATCTCGTATTAGACACTATCATTATTTTCATTTTTATTTTCCGTCGCCGAAAGGTGTGCCACAAACAGCTGTCTCTGTACTATCATTAAATTAACGTGAATGGGCCTTTCGATTGGCTTGGGCAATAAAAATCAATTTACTGACACATTTACTTTACGGCTGAAGATGTCAGTCTTAGTATTTTATGCCTAGAGTTCATGGCAGGTGGCCATTCAGAGAGAGAGAGAGAGGGGGGTGGAGAAAGAGAGAGAGAGGGAGAGAGAGAGAGAGGGGGGGGGGGAAGAGGGGGGGGGGAGAGAAAGAGAGAGAGAGAGAGAGAGAGAGAGAGAGGTGGTATAGGCAGTGAGTAGATGCATAATCATTAGGTGACGATCCACCAGTTTGGTACCTTATCCCTAACTTGAAGAGAACGTGACCTCGCGCACAAGTATTGTACAGGCAACATACGGGGGAACAAAACAATAACTAGACTAGTGTTTCTCAAGGTGGGACGCAAGCTCCATCTGTGGGGTCTGGTAATATTTTGGTTAGGTGTGGAAATTCTGAGTAGGGCTTAGGGATTTTTCAGAGAAATCTATTTTTTTTTTTTTTTTTGGTATTTTGTATACTTTCTTTAATCCCATTTGGGAAATTTGCCTTTGTGCCATTGCAGCCCAGTTACAACTGGGGCAGGCACATCGTCGCCACAGTGCAGGGCCGGTCGGTGGATTTATTTTAGGGGAGGGGGTGGGAGATGAGGGGGGAGGGGGAGGGAATGGTAGGGATGAATTTAATTTAATTTTGCCCGGGCAGCGGCCTGTCCGGCCTGCTCTTTACGATTTCCAACTGCCAAGGTATCTTTAACGTGCGCAACGTGCACACGGGCCCTCCGAATTTTTTCGTCCTTATCCGAGAAGACTAGGTACTCGATCCCACTCCCCAACAGGATCAGGGACACGAAAATATGAGAAAAATCCCAAACTTCCAACATGCTTGCACTGCCAGGGTTTTGAACCCGGTACCCTTGGCATGAGACCCGAGCACCTTGCCTCTAGACCACCTTTCATGGTGTTTTTTAACTTAACTGGCTCCCATTGAAATAAGGAACAAATAATTATAATAATAATAATGGAGATCATTTATATAGCGCCTAATCCAAACAAGTTAGCTCTATGCGCTTTACAGAAAGTCTTGTTCTCTCGATTTGCATCTCTCTCTCTCTCTCCCACTCTCTCCCTTTCTTTCTCTCTCCCTCTCTCTCTCTCTCTCTCACTCACTCTACCTCTCTCTAACTCAGAGCAAATTGTAACGCAGCCGGTTAGGTGCAGTTCACAACTCACAACTGTATTTTAAAGTTTTATAATAAGAATTGAATATAATTATATTAATGTATATTTAATAATGAGTAATAACTTTTTGTCGGTGGTGGTGGTGGTGGGGTGGGGGGTTGGGGGGGGGGGCCTTAGGGATAAATATGAGAAAAATCCCAAACTTCCAACATGCCTGCACCGGCCGGGTTTTGAACCCGGTACCCTTGGCATGAGAGGCGAGCACCTTGCCTCTATAGACCACCTTGTCCCACCTTGTGAACAAAACTTGAAATAAAGTTTTAATTACTACTTCTTATAAATATTTTTGAAATCTTTTTGTACGTGTATACTTTATATCAACTGTCCGACCGTGGCGAGGTGCACATTTTTTTGGTATTGAGAAGTGAAGTTGGGCGTGGGACAGCCAAGGTTGAGAATCACTGAACTAGCTTTATCAGGGACACTTTGGTCTAGAGACAAGGTGCTCGCCTCTCATGCTGAAGGTACTGGGTTCGATCCCCGGTCGTTGCAGGCTTGTAGGAGTTGTTTGGGGGGAAAAAATTCCTGTCCCTGATCCTATGGTCGGTAGGATCGAGCACCTAGTCTTCTCGGATAAGGAAGAAAAACTCGGAGGGCCCATGTGCACGTTGCGCACGATAAAGATACCCTGGCAGTTGAAAGGCGAAAACAGCAGGCCGAACAACGTCGCTGTCCGGGCAAAATTCTTAAAAAACAATTCCCTACCACAAAACCGCACAGAGACAAGTACAAGAAAAAATAAAAACAGGAAAAGTGAGGTATAAATACCGAAGGCAACGAACCTCCTAAAATAAAGACCTAAACACAATGGACTGGCTTGAATACACCAATAAAAATTATTACAGATCTGACATCTTTGCGAGACTCCAAGTTGTTTATTTGCGCCCACATGCCAGCCCGTGTTCAAATGTAAAAATTTATGCGAACAAATCATCAATGAATTTTAAAACCTGGCAGCAGCTTGGCCTGTTGGAAGCTAAGACGTGGCCAAAGAAAAAAGGAAAATAAACGTTGTACGTGGCAAAGCCCCGAGTAAGAAAAAATTAATAATTAAAAGAATGTTGTTACAAGTACGTACGCCCCACCCCCCCCCCCCCCAAATGTTTTGCGCTAGGCGTAATGTATTATTATTATTATTATTATTATTTTATACAGCGCATATCCATTTTTAAAATGCTCTATGCGCTTTACAGAAGAAACCTGTCCACCACAGAGCAGGATGGAGCACCGGCGAAGCGCTCAACACACTACACTGCTTCTTTCTCTCTCCCTGTCTCGCTCACTCTCTCTCTCTCTCAGAGCAAATTGTGACCCAGCCTGTTAGGCGCAGTACACAGCTCACAACAGTTCACAACTCACAACTCACAATACAAATAATATTTGAATATTTATTAATGATAATATATATTTAATAATGAATAATAAATTTTGTTGTTACTGGTTGGGGGGGGGGGGGGGTGATATGGATATTTTAAGGATTTTTCTGGCTCCAGAGCTCCTCCCGAAATACTCCTAACAACAGCTTTAATTAATTATGCTTTCAGATTTTCTTCTTGTTTTCGTCCTGTTTTTTGGTTGGAAGGGTAGGGGGCAGGGTTAGGGATTCGATAAGATTTAGGGTTGAGGATAAGGACGGGGTCAGGCATAGGTACATATACGTACTCGGCTCCAGTACAAAACGCTTGGGATGTGTACGTACTTATAGCAACAGCCTTTTGAGATAAAAATATTTTTTGAAAAATACACGTTTGTCAAAAGCACGCACAAAAAACGCGCATCATGAACAAACCACAGTAAACAGATATGCACACTATCTTTGGTGAAGACGGCCTTTTTCAATTCTTGTTATCGCCGTGACCTAGTTTCACGATTTGGCGGAAGTGAGATCTCTCTCTTTAAATATATACTCTCTGATGTTACTTTAAGCATCATTGCACGAGTGCCTAGTTACGAACAATCGATCCCATCCAAAATGGCACAGTGTAGTCAAAATTGAAGAAGTGCTCCTGCCCTGTATCGCTTCTGGTAGTATTCCTATTGTATGGTTTGTATAGAGCTGGAAGATAAGAATTGTTCCAATCTTATTTTTAATAGAAAATAGTGGTGGGATATTTCATTGTGGCGTAATTTTGGCTTTTTGCTCATTAATATGGTCCGAATGGTGGTTTTAAATGTCCATTTATCTAATACTGTCTCCTTTGTAACAACCTGTTGTGTTTACTCAAGTTTCAGGTAGACTTTTATAAAAATTTGTTACCACGTTAAAATAGGCCTACAATGATCATCTTTCTAGTATGCTCCCTTTGATAAGCTCAGCCCCTGATAGACTTGTCTTTGGCACACGTTCAATTTGGTGCAGCTGGCCAGCTTAGTGTCATGGCTTACATGAGATCTGGAGCAAGAGAGAGAGAGAGAGAGAGAGAGAGAGAGAGAGAGAGAGAGAGAGAGAGAGAGAGAGAGAGAGGGATATATAAAGAGAGTGAGATGGGAGCACGGGTTTTTCTTGCGAAATGTTAAATTAATGGTAGTACGAAACACTCGTGTATGTCAACATTTTAACTATTTAAAATAAGGTTTTCTTAAAAACACATATTTAATTATAAATGTTTTTATCATTATGGTACATCCAGTTTGAGTTGTCTTTGAAAGGAACACAGTATCTTGTTTCCTTCAAAGTTGTAACGATTTGTAATATATTTGTGTAAATCAGTTTAGTTTTTCAATGAAAATGGTTTCACAGCTGATGGAAGATGGAACGACAGCGTAGAAAAAAAAAAATCAAACAAGCAAAATCGGAGATGATTTCGCGGATGGTGAACGATGGAATGACAACGTGGAAAAGCAACAACAGCAACAACAACAACAAAAGTGAAGATGATTTCACGGATGGTAAAAGATGCGGTGGCAACATGGAAAAACAAACGGATATATCAAACAAACAAATGTGACGATGATTTCACGGATGGGAAGGATGAATGATAATAGATGGACAAAACGCTGCACTGAATGGCAACCACGGACAGGAAAAAGAACACGAGGGCGACCAGGAAGACGTTGGAAGGATGATATTAAAGAGAGAGAGAGAGAGAGAGAGAGAGAGAGAGAGAGAGAGAGAGAGAGAGAGAGAGAGAGAGAGAGAGAGAGAGAGAGAGAGAGAGAGAGAGAGAGAGAGAGAGAGAGAGAGAGAGAGAGAGAGAGAGAGAGGGAACAACATGGATGAGGAAGACATCAGACAGAAAGGAATGGAAGTCATTGTCGGAGGGCTACATCCTGCAGAGGATGGACAAATGCCTTGGTGAAAAGTGAAAACAAACAAAAGTGAACATGATTTCACGGATGATGAAAGATGGAATGAAAGATGGAATGAAAGATGGAAAAAAAAATAAACAAACAACGGACAGGTTGGTCTAGAGGCAAGGTGCTCGACTCTCATGCCAAAGAAATATCATAAAAACCACAGAAAAACTGTGGGGTCTCATGCCAAAGGTACCGGGTTCGATCCCTGTCACTGCAGGCATATTGGAATTTTCTCATTTACCTGTCCCTGATCTTACAACTTCTCCCCCCCCCCCCAAAAAAAAAAAAGAAACACCAAAAAAACATTGTGGCGACGACGTGTCTGCTCCAGCTGTAACTAGGCTGCAATGACACTAAGGCAAATTTCCCAAATGGGATTTAAGAAGTATACAAAATACAAACCAAATAAACAAACAAAACAAGGAAACAATGGACAAATTCCTTAACTGTACAAAGGAATCTAAACCAAGAACTTCAGATCATGTTGGAAGATTTGTTTCTGTTTTATTTCTCGTGACTTTGACAGGAGGAAAAACATAAAGTTAGCGACGCTACGAATTGAAATTTTAACCTTTCATTTTTTACCTCCCAGGATTTTAGCGCAAGATCGGTAAAACGTATAGTGGCATAGACAGCAGCGCTCTATATAACCATAGGCACCTAACAGGTCATCACACGTCCCACAAAGCTCCGTTCGTTTGATTATCATTGCCGGTGGGAGGTCGCGTAGCATGCATGGTTTACAGTATGGATTGTTCCTAGTGGGTCGACTGTCTGGGTTGGGGTTGTAGTTCGTGGGCCCTTCATATGGGTTGGGGTTGTAGTTCGTGGGCCCTTCATATGGGTTGGGGTTGTAGTCCGTGGGCCCTTCATATGGGTTGGGGTTGTAGTTCGTGGGCCCTTCATATGGGTTGGGGTTGTAGTTCGTGGGCCCTTCATATGGGTTGGGGTTGTTGTTCGTGGGCCCTTCATATGGGTTGGGGTTGTAGTTCGTGGGCCCTTCATATGGGTTGGGGTAGTTGTTCGTGGGCCCTTCATATGGGTTGGGGTTGTAGTTCGTGGGCGCTTCATATGGGTTGGGGATGTTTTTCATGGGTTCTCCATATGGGTTGGGGTTGTAGTTCGTGGGCGCTTCATATGGGTTGGGGATGTTTTTCATGGGTTCTTCATATGGGTTGGGGTTGTTGTTACTAAATATTTGTCTGGACCCACCCTCCTCGCCTTCCTCACCGCCCCCGCCTTCTTCTCTGCGCACGAGCCTGCCACCACTGACTTGGACGTCCGACAAGTTATGGGACAGTATCAAGCAGATGGAAGCCATGGCCAAAATAACAATCTTTCTTGTAGTTGGAGACATTGTGGAACAAATTTAGAATGGTATAATTGCAAAATAGACACTGGTACCTGAAAGTAGAGACAATGGAATCGTTTATAAAATTTGAAATAAGTCAACAAAGAAACTAAAGATAGGAAAAACTATTGGTGGGGCCGGTTTTTGGGAGAATTTCTTTCTCAAGGTTTAATATTGGTGGGACTGTGTGTCTCTATGAAGTTTAATAACGACATAGAGACTCAAGTGAAATGTGGTGGTAGTTTTATAAGTATTTTTCTTTCTCTCAAGTTCAATACTGACACTCTTAGAGGATTTGTTGTTTTTTTTTTTTTAAAGGAATTTTCTTGCCTCTCAAGTTTAATAATGGCACTCAAACTCTTAAGGACATTTTTTTTTTTTTTTTAAGGAATTTTTGTATCTTTCAACTTCAATACTGACACTCCAAACTCTTAGAGAAATGGATTGATGTTTTTTGTTTTTTTTAAAAGGAATTTTTGTATCTCTGAAGTTTAATACATGTAATAACATTTAGACGCTGGGGGAAATGTATACTATAAGGTAGTTCTGTGAGTATTTGTTTAATGAATGAAATTTAGACTCCAATGGAAATATTTGTATGTAGGAATTTTTGTATTTCTGAAATTCAAAAATGACATTCAGACTGTTCAAGACTTTTAGGAAAAAGTATTGGGTAATTGTGCAGAATTTTGTTTTGACATTCGCAGTCAAGTCTAGGGGAACTTACAGTATGATGGAAAGTCATACTCATTTTTTGTATACTTCCACTTTATTTTGATTTGAAAAGCTTTGTGGACCCTGGTTCAGCTGCGCCATTTGCAGTTTTGCACCTTACGGTCCATGGTAACTCCGGCAATGAACAATGTCTGTGGTGCACCTTTCTTTCCCTTCATGCTCTAAGCATGTGCTTTTCTTGCTCAATGGTTATTCCAGCCCTGATCAGACCCCTTGTGACATTATGACCAAACCTTTACTTTAATATCTCATTATCACTTAATTTAATATCTCATTGCCCCTGAAAGGACTTGTCCACATGTGTTGTATTTTTGAGTTCTGTTTATATTGACCTAGCAGGATACACATTGTATTATATTGGTTTGTTCTATTTGACGTAAAAAAAAATATGTGCTCTACAAAATTTTGAGGACTCATTCTATGTTTAAAAATGCATGATGTGGCAGTTACCGCCTTTGACATAAAAAAAAAGCGAGAGATTTTTATTTTGTTTTTGGAGAGATTGCATTTGGGACTTGCTATGATTTCCAGAAACCGAGGTGAATCTTTCCACAATCATTAAGACAATCTGACAATTACACTTCGCAGACAAATCATCAAGGAAATGATTGCATGACATTGCAATGCAAAATATTGCACACCACGTCTCCATATCTCGATTCGATATATATATATATATATATATATATATATATAATAATTTTTTTTTTTTTGATACCTCTTTCTGGAAAAATTAATAAAAAGTGGATATACAGTATCTTCAAAGAGGGCTGTCCTAACATAACATGAAGTAGGCCTACTGATTAAAAGTAAAAACAAACTAATTGAATAAGGTTGCTGTTTTTGATTTTCAAATCAAAATAAAGTGGAAGTATACAAAAAATGAGTATGACTTTCCATCATATGTATCCACCCCAAGCGTTTTGCGCTAGCGACGCATATATGTACGTACCCTATACTTATCCTCAACCCTAAATCTTATCGAATCCCTAACCCTGCCCCATACCCTTTCAATAGGAGGAAAAGAAAAAGAAAATGTGAAAGAATAATTAGTCTTAATTAATTAAGGCTGTTGTCAAGGAGCATTTCGGGTGGAGCTCTCTAGCTCGGCCAGTCACAAAAGGTTTTAAAATACGTACCCCTAGCGCAAAAAACTTGGGGGACATACGTACTACTTGTAACAACGTTCTTGAATAGTACTGTTTTATGTCGATGCTGATATACGCAAGTGGGGTATCCACACAGTTTAAGAAATGCTAGAAGGGTTTCTTCCACCCCGTCTCCAATGACAACAATTTTACTATCCGAGTATTTATTCCAAGGAAAATGATCTTAAGGCAATACAATTACACACGTTGTCTCACAAAGAGAGTGTCGCTTCTCTGCACCTTGAAAAAAAAATTGTGGGCACAATTTGAGCGCTGATCGGGGACGGGTCCCAAGGCCCATTACATGAAAAGAAGACTTGATATGATAAATTAATGATGAGGATTTGTTACAGTTCTACTGTGACTAGAAGGATTTGTTACACTTCTACTGTGACTAGAAGGATTTGTTACAGTTTTACTGTGACTAGAAGGATTTGTTACACTTCTACTGTGACTAGAAGGATTTGTTACAGTTCTACTGTGACTAGAAGGATTTGTTACAGTTCTACTGTGACTAGAAGGATTTGTTACAGTTCTACTATGACTAGAAGGATTTGTTACAGTTCTACTGTGACTAGAAGGATTTGTTACAGTTCTACTGTGACTAGAAGGATTTGTTACAGTTCTACTGTGACTAGAAGGATTTGTTACAGTTCTACTGTGACTAGAAGGATTTGTTACAGTTCTACTGTGACTGGAAGGATTTGTTACAGTTCTACTGTGACTAGAAGGATTTGTTACAGTTCTACTGTGACTAGAAGGATTTGTTACAGTTCTACTGTGACTAGGAGGATTTGTTACAGTTCTACTGTGACTAGAAGGATTTGTTACAGTTCTACGTTGACTAGAAGGATTTGTTACAGTTTTACTGTGACTAGAAGGATTTGTTACACTTCTACTGTGACTAGAAGGATTTGTTACAGTTCTACTGTGACTAGAAGGATTTGTTACAGTTCTACTGTGACTAGGAGGATTTGTTACACTTCTACTGTGACTAGAAGGATTTGTTACAGTTCTACTGTGACTAGAAGGATTTGTTACAGTTCTGCTGTGACTAGAAGGATTTGTTACAGTTCTACTGTGACTAGAAGGATTTGTTACAGTTCTACTGTGACTAGAAGGATTTGTTACACTTCTACTGTGACTAGAAGGATTTGTTACACTTCTACTGTGACTAGGAGGATTTGTTACAGTTCTACTGTGACTAGAAGGATTTGTTACAGTTCTACTGTGACTAGAAGGATTTGTTACACTTCTACTGTGTCTAGAAGGATTTGTTACACTTCTACTGTGACTAGAAGGATTTGTTACACTTCTACTGTGACTAGAAGGATTTGTTACAGTTCTACTGTGACTAGAAGGATTTGTTACAGTTCTACTGTGACTAGAAGGATTTGTTACACTTCTACTGTGACTAGAAGGATTTGTTACAGTTCTACTGTGACTAGAAAAATGAAAAAAAAAAAAAGCCATAGTTTCCCCCACAGCGATTGAAGTTATAATTACAAAATAAGTGATGCCAATCGGCACCGCATCTGCCCCCCCCCCCCCCCTAAAAAAAACAACAAACCAAAAACAGGCGTTATCGGAATCACAAAATACTAATATCAATAAATTAGCGTCGTAGAGCATTTTTTAATGTCATTTTTGAAATCAGCGTATCAAAATCCCATTGACGCGATTGAAACCTTGCAAATAAGCGAAAATATGCGAATTTTCAAAGGTTTGAGAAAATTGATTAAATTCTTAAGGAAATAAAACAGTTCGTTGCTCTCTGTGTAAATTCTGAAGTAATTTACAAATCTTTCATCGTTGGGACATTAAGTGATGATATTCACCGTGGGAAGCTCTTCTCAAATTAATTGGGTACACAGAAATGCTTCGAAAACTTATTTTTTCTTCTATTCCGCCCTCACAACAACAAAGCAATTTTCTGTCTTCTTTTAAGCGCCAGCTTGTTTACCAATAAGTAGCCGCAAGTAAGGCCGTCCTGCGATGATCACTTTTTGAGGCGCGACACGGCGGTGAAATGTGCGCCGCGAAACGGACAGTTCTACTATAATTTTATTCTAGCAGCCCGGTCAGACACAGTCAGCGGTTGGCAGACAATAAGTACACACCATAATCTATTAATCTATTATAATAAAAGTGAACTTTGGAGGCTTTGTTAGCCTATTCCTCCGTTAATACTTAGCCCACACGCTTCAAATTTTACAGACGTCGACAGTATCTACATACCCAGGTTTTCTTCACATAAAACATACGAAAACTCTTGTCCCCGAATTTATCAAAATAGATTTTTTTCGGTCATGCTATTTTAATTCACCATTTTGAGTGAACCGGAAGAATGATACCATTGTCAATGAACCAGAAGAGCGATCTGATTCTTACTATAATGGAGCCAGAAGGTGAACCTGTAAGCAGCTAAAACTTCGCGACTATGCCATCAAAAATTATGAAACTTGGTGTGCTGCTTCAATTATTGGTGATGAGTTACGTGGACACATTCCTTTTGAACAAAAAGCAGTCTTTACTATTATTAATATTAAATCTTTTTTAGCCGCAAAAAACAGAGACGCATTTTCGACGAGTAGAATAAAAAAGCATGATCGGAAATTCCGTTATTGACCTCTCTTTACACATTTGTGGTCGAAAATCAACGTAACTACATTGGTGTATTTCTGCCTAAGTTCAATTAGTCATTGCATCGAATCCAAATGCCGTTTTAGTGTAGCCTGGGTCTAGATATTGTACAGTTGGGCTTGGTACATGAAAAATTTGCAAGATTTTTCTTGCGCGGGTCGGCTAGTTTCCTATATTTTCGTAGTAAATCCGGAAAGACCCTAACATATGAGACCCGGTCAGACACAGTCAGCCACTGTAATTATTTCTTGGGTGTACATTTTGCTGGCAGCATCTCACTCTGTCAGACCAGGCTGAGTACGACACCTCCTTAACTCCCAGCGCTTAGTGTTGATGCTGTTTGGTTTTAAATAAAAGAATTATTTGAATTATAATTATTATGCAAGAGAAACAGTTTAGTTTTTCTCCCTTTGAGAAGGATGTGGAAACAACAACAACAACAACTTACACTAGAGTTTAGTTGCTCCGTTGAAATATGTCAGTCTTTATGGCTGCAGAGGAGAGACTAAGGTAGCTGAGGGTTGGTCACGTTGGCCACCTGTGGCCCTAGAATCCTCTCAGTAGTTAAACATGATTGATTTCCCCAGCGATCAGTTCTGACAGATATCTTAAAGACGCCGTTTCAAGGGAATTTATTACCTTTATTTGGCTGTAAACCTTCTGCAGACTTTGTATTGATAGGCAAGTGCTTAGACAAGTACTTTGATATGCAACTCTGCATACGCAGGAGTACTAAGACAAGATCAATTCAGCAACAGCTGGTAGAGTTGATTCAAGACTTTCAAAACAACATGCGACAATTTGTCATCCTTTTCTATATGCTCGAAACCACAGACTCCAGGTTTTGACTTTATGATTTGATGATTATCCTCCTATAAAACATTAGTTTAGACTTTATTATTTGATAGTTACTCCTTAGTTTAGACTTGCTGCTTTGACCATTGTTACCCTATAAAAGGATAGTTTACACTCTGTGATTTGATCATTATTCCCCTATAAAAGACTAGTTTAGACTTTATGATTTGATCATGATTCCCCTATAAAAGACTAGTTTAGACTTTATGATTCAATCATTATTCCCCTATAACAGACCAGTTCAGACTTTATGGTTTAAAGATTATTTCGCTATAACAGACTAGTTTAGACTATCTTTAAAGATTATTCCCCATATAACAGACTTTTTTACACTACATGATTTGATGATTATTCCTAGAAAAGACTAGTTTAGACTTAATGATCTGATGATTATTTCCCTATAAAAGATTATTTTCATGACTTTATGGTTTAAAGATTATTCCCCCTACAACAGACCAGTTTAGACTTAATGATTGGATGATTATTCCCTAGAAAAGACTAGTTTAGACTTAATGATCTGATGGTTATTTCCCTATAAAAGATTAGTTCAGAACTTTATGATTTGATGGTTGCTCCTTAATCTAGACGTTATGATTTGATGATTATACCCCCTATAAATAGTTAGCTTAGACGTTCTAATTTGATGGTTTTCCTAAACTGTGCAGATCACTGACAACAACCGCTACAATTGTGGAGGGCCCATTACTACAACTCCAGTCTATACGGAGGAATCACTAATAACAACCCATACTGTCAACCACGCGCGAAACGCGACCTCCCAGAGGAAAATAGAGCCAAACGAATGGAGCTTTGTGCGGCATGTGATGATCATTTCGCTGGTGACGGTCATCTGGAGCACTCCTATTAATGCCGCAACAGGTTTTACTAAATTTACATAGTACGCCTGGGCCGGAAAAAATGAAATGTTAAAATGTCAATTCGCAGCTTCGAAAACTGTCAATGTCACGAGAAATACAATTGAAATAAGTCTTCCAGCATAATCTGAAGTTTTTGGTTTAAATTTCTTTGTACAATTCAGGATTTTTTTTTCATTTGTTTCCTCGTGTTGCTTGTTTAGTTGGTTTGTTTGTTTGTTTTTCCAGGTTGTCATTCCATTTTTCATCATCCGTGAAATCTTCTTTGCTTTAGTTTGATTAATTTCTCTGTTTGCTTTTCCATGTTGGCATTCCATCTTTCACCATCTGTGAAATCATTTTCATTATAAAACTAAACTGATTTACACAAATATATTACAGACTGTTACAAATTTGAAGAGAATAAGTTACAGTGTTCCTTTCAAATGAAATCACTCACTAGATTTGCCCTTACAGGCCAAATGAAATTTTGGAAGCCACTGATTTTCCCCAAAAGCCACTTTTCTGAAATTTGACCTCCAGGAGGCCAGTCTGGCAACCCCCGACTCCTCTGACTTGTTATTGAGAAAGATGGCATGGGCCAAAAACCCAAAAAGGCTGATCTTTGGGGGACTGTGGCAGAAATTACAAAGCAAAAGAGGAAAAATACTGTGTTGGGTTCACAGATCAGCTATAGCCTACTATGTTCAATACCACGATCCCATGACACCGCCCTCGTCTCAACCACACACACGCACACACAATTATACAGGAGACTCAAAACTAAGTTTTGAGTTGCGCCCATTTCTATGCTTTGCTAAAAAATTCGGTTTGTGTCGACCAAAAGAAACTATCAGCCAGGGCTTGCCAAACCGCAGCTCGCGAGACACATCCGGCTCCCTGTCCTTCAATATGCGGCCCGTGAAAATATGTTCCTCCATGTCTTCGCCAGATATTTACTGGGACAAAGAGAGATCATTCAAAATCTCTCTCTCTCTCTCTCTCTCTCTCTCCCTCACTCTTCTTTTAAAAGCCTTTTAGTTTTGTTTTTGGCAGTCTAATCTTGTTAGCGAAATGCAAATTCCCACGTTTTTCTTTGATATTTCCGTAGTTCATTAGCGTTTTTAATGTTCAGTGTAGTTAAAACAATCAGTCAAGCTTTTGAAAACATTTGTATATGTGCACTTAGTGATTACTGATACTTGCATAAATTAACCGTCCAAAAACTACATACATGAGCAGATATTGTTCTATGCAAGTATTTCTCAATATTTAATAACAAAATATGTATGTAGTAATAAAAATGTGTGTGTAAATTGTGTTCATATCTTGTCTCTATCGAAACATTGGAGACATTTTTGTACTTGGCTCTTACACTAAGCAAGTTTGGCCACCCTTACAATAAGCCGTGCCAAAAATTACATCCAGATAGAACGATGAAGTACATTTAAATCCACCCGTCTTAGATTTGCGCAACACCATTCAAGTTGTAAAAGGATTTTACAAGAGCATTGAACTTCGATTCGCGGGTGCCGCCCATTTTCCGTTTCACTGCAGTGCTGTTCGGTCACGCCGCAAAGCGTGGTCGCATTCAGACCTTTCAGTTCGGGGATAACAGCCCACAGAAGTGAAGTGGTAAGCCAGGGCTGGTCCCATATTTTCATGAGAGGGGCGGTGTCTTTTTTTTATATTTTTAGTTAAAACATCCTGGCTTCCATCTGTTCAAAGAAATTCAAGGTCAAGCCAGTTACGTGCACTTTAAAAAAACAACAAATCTGACCTCCTTTATTTTCTGGTCTAAGTCAGCGGTTCTCAACGTGGGCGGTATTGTATTCTGATACACAAAAGGTGGACAAGGGGGCGTAAAAGATGAAAAGGGGCGATCGGGGGAGGGGGAGGGGGAGGGGGGGAATATGAATGGAGGATTTGGGGACAAGTACAGGACAGACACTGACGTGTTCAACAACACGCGTAGAGGAGTTTGATGAACAGAAAAGGCCTATTTCTTATTTCTTGTATTTGATACAAAATGGTTTCCCTTTTATAATGGATAATCAACACGCCTATTGTCATTAATAAGACTTTGAAAAGCTTTAACATCATAAATTGTGTGTGGTTGGTCACCTTGTGAAATATTACAAAAACTGCAGAAAATCTGTGGGGTCGCAGCAAGGCTTAAAGCAAAGTCAAAATCTGGCAAAAAGAAAAAAGTTGTATGTACCAAAGCTTCCCCTTAGAAATAATACCCAAACGATACACCGAAACGCAAAGAAATAACAACTCAAAATTTCGGTGATAAGCCTTTTCTCTAGAAAAAAAAACAACAACAAGAACAAACAAACAATAAAATTGGAAAACTGAACAGATAAAACAATCGAACAGTAAAATAATGAAAAAAGTGTAACATATATACAGAATATACAGTAACTTATCTGCAAGTACTATCTATTGGGTATGAATACGTAGAAAGGGGTTTGGGGGGGGGGTGGGACGGGGAAAATGGAGAAGGGACATGAAAGAAAATTTGAAGTCAAAGGGGGCCATTTCCTGTAACAGATTGAGAATCACTGATCTAAAATGTACATCGAAACTGGCGGAAACTCGTTCTTAAAATCTGTCTCTAAACCAGTTGTCGGTCAGAATTTGCATAAAAAAGGTATTCCCTGTTAGTGAAAGGTTTCGTGGCTCTTTGCTTTGGAACCACAACATTTAATCATTTTGTCATAAATTGCACAAGAGATTTAAAAGAAGGAGGAGAATAGGAAGAAAAAAAAAAAACCATCTACTTCAGTGGTTCTCAACTTGGACCGATTTTGATTTTTAGAGGGGCGAAACGATGAACAGGGCCCCACGACTTGGGCCAAATATACGGTAGCCACTGACATGTTCAACGGCAAGTGTATCTATAGGCTTTATGAACAGAAACATCGTCCCTTTTTAAAAATAAAAAACGCGTTGTCGTGTATTGAGTACTCAAAGGTCCCAAAAAAGGTTTGAAAAACTTAACATGGTAATTTGTGAATAGTCTGTCTCCTTGTGAAATGTAACTGTTGGGTTTGAGTAGGAATTTTTTTGGGCGTGGGGGGTGAAAGGGGGGTGGGGGTGGAGGGGAAGAAGGGGATGCTGACAGAAAATTTGGAGCCAAAATGGAGGGGGCGGGCGACTGCATGAAAAGGGTTGAGAACCAATGATCTACCTCTACGATCTGCCGCTTCGGAACTCGTGGTCATAATTAATTCATCCCCTCTCACCCCCCTCTCCCCCCCCCCCACCCCGAGAAATTAATCCCGTGACCTCCACTCCTCAACCTCGACCCTTTTCCAGCCGACGGAAAAACTATCTCTCAATAGAGGGTGTGGTGGAATTAACTTCAGGAAGACTTTATTGAAAGCAAGAACTACAGTGCGTTTAGAAATTCGTGTCCCTCTGCAGAGAGCTATAACTTTTCAACTCTTCGACTGAATGTATAGAAAGTTGCTATGTGAACTGCTGGCCTTCATAACCTTCCTAAAATACTTTTTTGCCCTTTGAAAACACATCCTGTTGCGTATTTTGCTTCTTTAGGTTATGTAACACCTGCTCTCCAGGCTTTCAGGATAGAAATATATTAGTTTTACAGACATAAAGTCACCTTCCACTTTAAAAAATGTGCAAACTTCAGTTGAGGGACAATTGCACTGGAATCAGAGTTTCTAAAAAAGACAGTAACCGACGTTCTGTGCATTGTCGGTAACATGGAATATGAACGTGATGTGAACACAGAGCTAGGCAATAGACAAGAAAGGTCACTCTTCTGCGCCATTTCTCTTCTGCCCACTAAAAGATGGCAGCAGTTCGCGTGGCCACCTAGCGCCGCGCCATTGTAGACAAAAGGAGGGCAAGCGTCTATTAGTTACAGCCCGCACGTATAGTACGCAACAAGTGCGCACCATTTTGAAACTTTTTTAAACCTTGCCTTCCTTTTGTCTTTACTCGAGGCATCATAGATGCACCGTGCCTTGACCAACTTCCCGCTCTAGTCTATTTATAGATCTCTGTGGACGTGAACTAGTAATGCTCCGTTTACCTTAAACTTGTCTGTTTAAGGAGATTGAAGAGAGAGAGGGGGGGGGGGGTGTTATTATTTCAAAAAGATCAAAGAAAATGGCTGCTTTCAAAGATTCACGTTGCATGCGGATATCAGAAGATCCTTACGGCATGTCAAATCTGAGATTGCATGGCAAAATTTATGGCAATACAATACTCAGTTTTGGAGAACACTGAAATTGCCACAGAAAGAAACTTGAGTCTTTACACGCGCTTCAATAGCTGGTTGGGAGAATTTCTTGTTCTCTTACCAACTGAAGTTTTGGTTTCAATGAGCTGTGGGTCTGAGTTTGGATTTGGGTTTTACGGCTCGTCGGCACGATAACGTCACTTAGCGCCTCTCACGGTCTATCTGCGTTTTGTATTTAGAGCTGTCAAGTTTAACATAGAATTAAATACATTCATATAATTTTAACATGTTGATAACATTCTAAAAATCGTTGTTTTGCATAGATCTTGAAAACATTTTGTAAACGAGCATAAAAGTTATTAAATCAAGTCGTAGATCTTAGCCTCTCTCAGGATGCGTTGCAGACCCACGCCAAAAATTAATTCTTTCATGGATCCGCAGGCATAGTTCCTTCTTCGGATATGCATAAAGTCCAGACATTCAGTTGAATACAGTGGCAACTATTTTCTATTGTTGTAGACCTGTTCTAGGCAGCCTACAGTCCGGAGGCGACCCGCCATGCAATTTTTGGGCGGTTCTCGAAGTTAAACGAGTAATTACTTTAGACACCAAGTCACTCAGCTATTAAAAAAAATAAAAATAATAACACATACGCGCCCCCGGGAATACGGGCGCACGTACATACACCAGGAAACAAATTGAAAAAGAAAATTTTCTTTAAAAAATCAACATAATATACAAAAAGAAAAAAAAAGCCATTTTAAGAAGGGCTTTAATTCAAGGCGAGAGTTTCCTGCCCATTGCATCGTCACATTTTGAAGTCTGGCGTTCAGTATATGAAAGGCCTCCCATGCCATGTCTGATGTAGGCTATGTGTGTGTGTGTATGTTTGTGTGTGTGTGAGTGTGTATTTGCACGAACTCTAGTTCCGGTATCCAATGCCAAGGTTAACTCTCTGAATACCATTAAATCACTTAAATTCTTTGTCCAGCTATGATTTGACGTTTAAAATGTCTGCGCGTGAATGACTGTCCTGAAGGGCACAGTAATGTCAAAGGCGCCAGGAATATTGCCAGTTTTTGAATTGTTCATACATCTGTAGCAATAAAGCAAAAATTCAGATAATGACGAGTAAAAACACGGATGTGCGTAAACAGGATGCTCCTTTCAGCTCAGCCAAGTTGGTCGTGACTTGACGTACAAAAGTTGTACCTTTCTAGATTTGTCCATGTGAAAGGAGACTTCAATTTCTGGGTGTCGCCTTTTTTTCACTTTCTTTTTTGTCGAGCTGCTTTCAAATGTTTTTATATAATGTGTCACACCACACCCTAGTGGAAGGTATAAAAATCAGAGAAATTACTGAGAAAGTCTTGTTCAGTGATAGAAAGAGAACGCTCCAGACCACTAAGCTGCGTTTTCCCAAAAAGTTGAGAAAAGTAAGCAGAGGATCTCACTCGTCAGGTGAATTTCATATGAATGTTTTGAGCATTAGACCAGGGACGCACGAGTGATATTTTATTTGCCCAGTCCGAGAAACAATTTAGTTATGGGAATAGAACAAATGGTCATCTTACTTGAAGCCCATACGGTTGATTTTTTAATTTCCAAAGTGAAAAGTAACAATTTAATTACCAGTAACTAAATAGTTTCTTGTGCTGGGTAACTAAAAAATCAATGGTGTGTGCCTGGCCTAAACATAGCATCATGAATTTATTAAGCTTTCATAAAGGATACATTTTCTTAAATTCAGTTTTGTAACAACTCTGACATAGAATTTACTTGCCCTTTACTGTGACGATATTGTCACTTGCGATAGTAACAAAACCCCAACATTTTTACTGATCAGTGTTCAGAACAATCGTTCAATTATTGAATTACGATTCTGTGAGTTATCTTTCAGGATGGCTTCGAATTTGCTGAATTATCGTTATGTCACAGTCTGAAATTTCGCCCCACTGTGCAATCAAAGATTACATATTATACTGGTAGACAACACGAGACTTTATGGGTCAAGGACAACAGTTTCCTACTCACTCTTAATCTCCAAGTCTTGTTTTGATAGGTTTTGTTTTCTTGTGTTAGCACATCTGTACACCGAAAATTCCGCCACATGTGCACATCTTTATACTTTTGTTGTTCGGATGAAGAGATTCCGGCTACGTTTCAATCACAAAAAGTCGCCAACATGGGGTTTGAAAAAAAAACAACAAAGCAGGAGTTTGACTGGTGTTTCAAATATACCCATGATCTTTTCATTATTAACCATCTAAGGCCCAAATATAAACATTTTTAAACCTACAAAATTTATTTAAAGTGAATGAGAACATGGAAGAAAGAAGAAAGAAAGACAGAAGACCGTGTTATCACGTAAAGTTAGTAATTCGTAAAGGAGATTATGTACAAAATGTAGAGCACTAGGGACGAGGTGGATTGTTCCAAATATGGTATGCTTGGCAGGAGAGAATTAAAAAGGCCGCATCAAGATGTGTCTCCGGGCTGGGAGATCCGGGACAGACTGGTCAAGTTCTAACATTTTTGAGAGACATAATACGAGCTAATATCTACATGACAACTACCTTATTAACGATGTATTCTTCATAATAATGTTCGCTAGACTTTTCAGGATATGTTAATTTTGCTTGTGAAAGGTCACATATTTTACTTATTTCTCTAATCAATATCATGATCTGAACGCAAAGAGGTTATAGTAAATGGCAGATCCTGTTTCTCTCGAGGCACGATATAATTCTTTCTTTTTCCACGTTTTGTCATAGAGACTCAAGATGGCTGTCAGGGTTCACCTGTTTGTCTTGTTGCTGATGGTAACCGCTTTCTCTTACGTGATTGGGCGACCACAAGACGGAGGGACAATGCCCGACCCAACTCAAAGTGGACTTAACCAGGACACAGAAGTCTTCCAAGCGCAGGAGGACAACTTAACTCTAAATATACTGAGATGTTATAAGTTCGTGTCCTTTTTAAAAAAATTCAAATTCATTAGGGAAGAAGGCCTTTCGCTTGACGGGACGCGTGTTTGCCGATTGCAGTGTAGAGCAGCAAATTCAGGAGCGGGGCAGCAACACACCCAGTTCCCAGGGATTTTCGGTGACGTTCAGAGACATTTTAGGGTTGGGTTAGGGTGCACAGAGCACCTCTGGCAGTGTCGAGAAATCCCTTCGCCGATGACCTGTGTTTGGGGGTGTGTTGCTGTCCCGCTCCTGAATTTGCTGGTCTGCACTGCAATCGGCAAACACACTGACGGGACAGAGCACTTACTACTATGTTACAAAGGACAAATTCTGTAACACAAGAAAGTGATCAGTTTGTACTCTGCTCTGTTCACAATTCTCCTCAGTTTTCTGCATTTATCGTGACAACAATTTCATCAAACCCGCGCACGTCACTGTCCATTAAAAAAAAAAAGAAAAAGAAAAAAAAACCCCCCAAAAACGAATAGCTTTTCAGCCCCGCAACGCACGTGGAAAAGATTCCATGGGATAGCTCAGGCCTCTCCGAATTGAAAATAGCCAGCTGGGAGTGACGATGTCGTGGCCCCCTGGGTGAAAAAATGACGCTTTAATTAAATTTCAGGTATTAAGCAAGTGTGACAAATAAAAAATTATGGCGTGTTTCAGTTATTGTATTTAATTTACCACGCACCACATGGAATCGTAAAACATTTTTGCCGACAGAAGGGCCTAATAACTGACGGGGGGTTCAAATAATACATTTTAAGAAAGAAAAGGCCACTAAATAAATAACTAACCATTTCAAAATGGATTGATCAGTCCTCCAGAAAAATGGTACAGAAGTGGTAAAAAGGTATTTAAAAAAATAAATATTAAGATGAATCCATTCAATTGCCTTTACTTGGTAGCTGATGGGACAGAAAAAATACCATGTTTTCTACATAGCAAAATGAAACTGCAAAATTTGTGAAACCAAACCTACAGGATCAGTGAACAATGTTTTCTTTGCATTGAAAAGATGCAGTTGAGCATATAGAAAAAGCATAAATAATCAAGTTTACATTTAAGTAACGGGGCAATAAATTAGTTTGAGTAAGTGATGGGACATAATCTTGGTAGCTGACGGGAGGTTGTAAACATGTGCTCTTTTCCAAGATGGTCATTAGGTCACATGATCACGCCAGGAAGATAATGCTAACCAAAAATGTCAGTTTAATTACAACCCTTTACAACATAGTCATTAATTTTTTGCCCAGGCATGGTTTAAAAAATGGCTCGTAGGTAACATATCACGTGGGATGTCCCATACCTGAATTAATCGTATGTGGCCCTTACATTCAGCAAGTTTAGCCACCCCTAAAGCGCGTTTCAAAATTTGTGGCGCAGCTAAAATGACAAAGGGGATGAATGAAAATCACTGAAACTTCGCAAGCGGTGTTCTTTCTGTTTTTCTTAGGGGGAATTTTTTTTTCAGTTTATAGATTTATGTGGAAATGAAATCCTTTGATAAAAGTAAATATTCTAGCAGTTTTGTTAGATTTGTGTATGAAAAAGTATTGCTGTAGTTGTCATGAAGGAGGTGAATCAGGGTATGGGGGACTATAGCTCTCCGACTCACACTCGGACTATCATACAAAATAAACAAAGCAACACGAAAATACCTTTTGGTCATATAAATGTATATTACAAATTCGACTGCATATTAAAATAATTATTGGTATTGCATTCAAAATGGCAATTGCAAAAATTCAAACATTCCTACATAAGTAGGATGTATAAAATACACTATTATTCGCTCTTCAATGGCGGCTGCAGAAACTTACGGTTTCCCAACGGGGAAAACCGGTTTGAGAAATTTCAAATCACTCAGTCTCGCTAACATGCATTAGGAATGGCATGTAAATCATCAAATGAATGACTGGTTCACAATGCACGGAATCGCTCACTGAACAAGTTGATATAGTAAATCAACTGCAATTGCTAGACAATTCCACTCTAAGAATTCCAAATGTGAGTGTTAACACAGCTCAGCTTAAGAGCACAAATTAACAGCTATTAAACAACATCTGTCATATTATTCCTATGTTCTATTTTCCCGTCCCTATATTTCACGGAAAACTGGTCTCCTCATGCAACAGTTCCTGGCACACACACTGTACGTTCACGTAGACACCTTGGAAACGTTCAGACCAAGATTTATGGGGTTCAAGCTCACCATTACCTCGCTCGCATGTCTAAGTTAATACTTCTCCAAAGCGATATGGCACAACCATATTCTGGCGACATGAAGATAGTTGCCTTGCAAGTAATGAAATTTCATCAAAATGAGAATAATATTATTATTATCCTATCAGGCGAACTAGCGTTATACTTGATATTCATTATTCTTCTCAAACTACACTTTTTGTTGGAACCCAAATAATGGTGCAAATGTTAAGATGTGATAAGATAAAATAATATCTTATCTTAAAAGTGTGTTTTCTTACATTACTTGTTTTTTTCATATGTTATGCGTTTAAAATATATTCGGCTGTGAAAATCAATCTGTTCTGTGGACTTTCGAATGATTGAATTACTTTTTTGGAAGAAACGTGTGGTTCTTAGAATTCCAGAAGTCATTGCATGATGGTATCACCATGAACATTCACTGAACAGGACATGTCTTTCTTCTCTTTAGAAAATTTGATATTTGGCTCCAAACATGTTTTTTTTTTTTTTTTCAGTGATCCGATTCTGTGCCACATTGAGTGCAATGAGAAATTCTGCCCCGGAGGGGCGGAGCCCCCTGTCTGTGAGACGAACTATTTCTACTGTCCATCTAATTACTCTTACAGGTGTCATTGTAAGATAAGATTCAATCGTCCACCTCCTCCCCCAAACGTGCCATCACCACCCTCTGATAATTTGACCTCAGTGACACCGCCGTCAAGTTCCAGTGACACGACACCTCCACCTCAGCCAAATACATCTGATGGGTAATGTTTATCTTTGTCTGTCTGTCTGTCTTACACTGTGCTCGACAGTACAGTAATCTCTACGCTGTCTCAGCGCCAGTCTTTGTTTAGTAAACCCCTACAAGTCTGTCTCATCGTTAACCTCCGAGTAAGCAAACAAACTGTTCAAAATAAGGGTGACGTCAGCGTATATTCCTCTTCTTTATTTTAATTATTGGATGTCTAAGATATAGATATAGCCAAGTACCCAGCGGACTGGTGTACCCACTCTTAAAATGACCGAGACAGAGCCATTGTCCGCATACTTAAACGGAAAAAAAAATCGTCATCCTTCCCTAATACTGTAGTAATCGGTTTTGAGCACTTTTCAGAAGAAGCCAAAAACTGTTTTATTTAACACAACCTGTCTAGTTACAATGAATTTTTTAAAGTTTGCCATTCGATTATTTTTCAGCTTAGGAGTCTGTAACCCAGATAATTCGATGCGGCCTTGAATGTAGTTGAATATATGAAATCGATTTTCCGTTTGGAAATGTGGCGATATTATCCTTTTTTTTTTTGGTCCCACTTATTAGATAAAAAGCAGGGTGCCGGGATAATAATATAATAATATAATAATAGTTCTCTTATGAAATTCTTAATATCTAAATCACGTGATAGCTCCGCCAGCAAATGTACATTTTCTCTTATGACAACGTGCGTTTGCTCAATACATTGTCAATATTTTGTTGTATGTCGTTATTTGGGATACTAAAAAACAAGATAAGGTAATTTTGACAGTATTTCACAGTATTCGATGAGCAAGTAACAGTAAGATTATTCCCCTCAAAGCAAGGTGAATGGTGGGTGATTTTCCCCAGAAAAGCTACAATTACCATGGGTTGTCTTAGATAAAAGGGGCAGGGTGGTTATCAAACACTTTAAATAGGCAGCTCTGTCATCAGAATAATGTCACCTTGAATGTTATTTCAGAACCACACAAGGTAGCTCCGACAGCTGTCCAGTTTGGAGTGAACAAAGTGAAGTGAAAGTGTCCATAAGTATCTGTGTCGAGGATGACTTCCCTCAAACCACATCTGGCCCTCAAACCACATCTGGCCCTCAAACCTCATCTGGCCCTCAAACTCCATCTAGCCCTCAAACTCCATCTGGCCCTCAAACCCCATCTGGTCCTCAAACCCCATCTGGCCCTCAAACCACATCTGGCTCTCAAACCTCATCTGGCCCTCAAACCCCATCTAGCCCTCAAAGTCCATCTGGCCCTCAAACCCCATCTGGTCCTCAAACCCCATCTGGCCCTCAAACCCCATCTGGCCCTCAAACCCCATCTAGCCCTCAAACCCCACCTGGCCCTCAAACCACATCTGATCCTCAAACCCCATCTGGCCTTCAAACCCTATCTGGTCCTCAGACCCCATCTGGCCCTCAAACCCCACCTGGTCCTCAAACCCCATCAGGTCCTCAGACCCCATCTGGCCCTCAAACCCCATCAGGTCCTCAGACCCCATCTGGCCCTCAAACCCCATCTGGCCCTCAAACCCCACCTGGCCCTCAAACCCCATCTGGTCCTCAAACCCCATCAGGTCCTCAAACCCCACGTGGCCCTCAAACCCCATCTGGTCCTCAAACCCCATCAGGTCCTTACACCCCATCTGGCCCTCAAACCCCACCTGGGCCTCAGACCCCATCTGAACCCCAAACCCCACTTGGTCCTTCCACCCCAACTGGTCCCACCACCCCATGTGGACCCTAAACCCCATTGGATCCTTCCACCCCAATGGCCCCACAACCCCGTCTGGTCCTTACACCCCGTCGGGACCTCAAACCACATCTGTTCCTTAGAACCCATCTGCACCTCAAACCCTGTCTGGTCCATAGATACCATCGTAATCCTAAGTTTTGCAATATCCCGAAGATTCAGTACGCCACATTGTCAGTGCTAACCGACACAACTAAGATAAATCTTAGAAATTCTATGTACTAATCCCAACTGATAAATCTAGATCTAGGTCAAGCAGACGTGATACAGTTCATTTCCGACCAT
Source organism: Onchidella celtica (assembly GCA_963931925.1). Lineage (NCBI taxonomy): Eukaryota > Metazoa > Mollusca > Gastropoda > Systellommatophora > Onchidiidae > Onchidella > Onchidella celtica. Next base: position 44,924,078 of record OZ007579.1, on the reverse strand, counting down.
CAAAGTGAAAAGTGAGGCGGAGAATAAAATTCTGGTCATACTTTTAGATTTCAAATTTTTTTTTACGAAAATGGGTCTGTTTTTTTCGCTTCGAAAGATCTTAACTACATAATATGAAAGATTAAGTTTTTTCCAAATTGATGTGGGCACGTCATTAATATCCAAAAATTGAGGCAGTACACAAAATTTCACAATTTTGGCCACAAAGACACGAAGTTTTTAGATGCTTACATGTTTACCCCCTAGCTTCTTTATAGTATGATGTATTCCATGTAGATTGCTGAAATAAATAATTTTTCCTGCAGCACCAAGATTCCATTTTCATTTTATTTTATTTCATAATATTTAGTCAATATTATTATGTCATGTTAATTGAACGTCCTAATTCTCTCTCTCTCCCTTTCTCTCTCTGCTAACCCCCTTTCTGTGTCTCTCTCACTCACTCCCCCCTCTTTATACCACTCTCTCTCTCTCACCCCTCTCTTTCTTTTTCTCTCATCTGACTTTGAGGGGCATGTCCTGCGAGCAATTGTTATTAAACATTTCGTTATAGAAAGCGAAGCATAAATTACTTCGTTAATTTTAATTCTGATAGACCACCTACAGAGAAATCTAATTTCTTTATTATAGACTTCCTTTAAAACAAAAAATGTCAAACAAAACAAAATATATCGCACTTACCTGATTCACTCCCATAAGCCGCTGTCAGCGGTTCATTCGAAACAGCACTCAATTTAAATGATGTCTGAAAAATTAAACACGCACAAAATGTTTTTAAATGTCCAAAAATTTGGTATTTTTTCTACATCTCACGGTGTTTTCTCATAGTTTTAGCACCGATCCTTGATTTTCAGAATGGGTATTATGAGAGCTGTGGATGTGTTAAGAGAAGTGAGCCAGTTAAAAAATTTGAATTTTCACAAAGCATAACGAATATTAACTCCTGTTATTGGAGATTTTCATATTCACAAGTCTCATTTTATCTAGCATAAACGAAAGTTACACTTTTCACAGGGTAGAAATCAATAGAAATTTGGGTTGGAAACAGGGCTGCATTTCAAATAGGCTGTTTAAGACTATGAGCATCACTTTTTCTGCGACCGGGGAATAATCAGCAAACTTCACACACAATTGAACCCTCAGCCCGCGAGGTGACATTCTACTAACGGAACGTGTACCCTGAACAGGATTCTCGATGCGCTGTGAATCTTACCGTGTGCCAGTTAATATTGGAATTGTTGTCTTTTGCATTCTGCTCGGCTTTATAAACTCCAGTTTTCACACAACTAAACCATTTAACCCCGTTCGTGGGAATAGGTTTCACACTAATGACCAAGTAACAACAAGCTAGTGACCCAGAGGTTTATGAATAAACACAAACTAAAACTACAGTACAAGTCAGTGACCCAAAAATTTAACACACAAATAACCAGTTGACACAACAAGGCAATGACCCAAAGATTTATAAATAAATCAATAATCAACCCCCAAAGATTTATAAATAAATCAATAATCAACCCCCAAAGATTTATAAATAAATCACTAATCAACCCCCAAAGATTTGTAAATAAATCACTAATCAACCCCCAAAGATTTATAAATAAATCAATAATCAACCCCCAAACATTTATAAATAAATCAATAATCAAACCCAAAAATTTATAGATAGATCACTAACCGACACCCTTTCATACTACTAACCAAGAATAACAACAAGCCAGTGACCAAAACGTTTATCACAAATAACCAACTGACACAACAAGCCAGTAGTAACTCGATAGTTTGCACATAAATAACTTACTAAAACGACAATTCAGTAACTAAAAGATTTACAAACATTTAATCGACAAAGCAGTTTAAAAAACACACATCAAAACGATTTCAAACAAAATAATATTTTAAAACAAGCCAGCAACTAACAATTAACATTAAAATACGCATACATTTAAAATTAAGCATTAAACCAAGCAACAAAACAATAAACAAGTAGCAATAACCAAACAATCAAACAATCAACCTCGGTTGGAAATTATATATATTAATTAGCTGAGTCCCCAGCCCTGCCCGGGATAAATCAGTTTGAATATTAGTTTCAGTTCTGGGTGGTTTTTATGAACCTGGTTCATCTTGCCTGTTTCTATTTGTTTATTTTATTTTTGTTTGTTTGTTTTTAAATAAGTCTTACTGCTCTGCAATTGTGAGTTGACACCCTGCGCATCCCGTACAACAGCATGATTTGCGCACGGGTTAGTGTGTTTGACAGCATAGAGATACTCATAATACCCCCTAGAGAGAGCGCGCTCTCTTCGCGGCTGGGTGGGCTCGCGACCTTCCTAGACACAGCGAGCGACGCCATCTTACGGGCAAGAGTGTGAGATTCTGCCTCGCTCAACACAACAGCGGACTAGATCTGGGCCTACTTGAGGTCTGAGCGAGTCGGGTGTCGTTGAAGATTTTGCCGCCCCCCCCCCTCCAAAAAACAAACAACAACACACACATACACAAGGGGTTGAGGTACGTACACAAATTTAAGGAAAGGGAGATCGGGGCTATGAATGCATAGACTAGAGAAGACGCGGAGCAAAGAGTAAAGATATTGGTGAAATTTCCTATTGTTAGGCACTTTGGTGCTCAAAGTATGCGCGATGTTATAGGTTCAGCAAAGCACATAAGAAAAAAAAGCGCTTCTATACTATGCTATATAAAAATACTATGTATAAATTTAATGCAAAGTGACAAGTGGGGTTAGAATATATAATTATCATGATCCACCGGCATGAAAAAAAGAATATGAGTGAGAAACAAAACATAATATTGCAAAGAGTGGGAGGAAAAGCGGGCAATATATAAGGCTACCAAGCCACTTCACTATCACATGAATAAAAATCAAAACCACAATGAACAAAAGGACAGCTGGTCCCTATATCATGTAAAAGAAAAAAAAAGTAATGTAAATTATCAGGTATTTTGAATTAAAGTAGGAGGAGCCTGTTGCCAAATAGTTATCATGTTTAGTTGTAAGCGTGTGACATAGTGCTTTTAGAATTTTTAAAAAACCAATAGATTAAATGATGTTCATGCTTGAAGTCTCCTCATACTTCATTTCAAAGGTATTATTTCTACTCACAATGTATAAAATATAATCCATGGTTTCACTGCCAGTGTCCTCTAGTCACAGGCCCCGCAACTACTGATGTAGAAAAAGCACAGTTTTATTGAGCTTATGGCGCACGGAGCCAGCATCTCTTTGAATGTATCTCTCAGTGTAGAGCTTTCCATGATGATGCAGGATGAGGCGACAAAACAAGCGGCAGATAAATTTGATGATTTGCACTGAATGTGTGTCTTCACTTTCCAGGTGACTTTCTGTCGGATGTTCAGTTGTGAACACATTTCCACCACAGCTTTGGAGTACCTGGACTGAAGCCTGTAATATGGTTTTTGCAGTAACGCTCCTTAGTGGGCCACCTTTATTTGTTATTAAAATGTGCCTCAGCACTTGATCAGTTTTGGTTACAACTGCAATCACATCACAGTGGGCAAAGTAGAGTCCACCATTATTTCTCCTATTTGTGAGCTGGGAGAAAGCAGTGTAACATCTTTCTGTTGTGTAAAAGAAGTTGAGGCAGTGACAGCACTTAATCTTCTCCATCAACTTCTTTTGAATGTAGCTAGAAATGTAATGGAGGGCATGGTGGTGATATGGTCCTGGCTGTGAGAGGATTGTCCTGAACAAATATTCTGGAGCTCCTTGTGGTGCAGTGACATCAGTTTCCTTTTCATGAAGGTCGGTATCTGGCGTTGGAATAGACATACAGTTGCCTTTGGTGGACTCCAGCACACCGTTCTTCATGAGCAACGAACGTAAGGCATACTTGAACTGGAGGATATTGGGATTGTTATTCCACCCTCCCCTTCTACGAATCCTGCCGAACAGTGTTTCCAAGTGGTCCTGACTCAGGCGGTAAGTTAAGACATAGTGGTATCCTCTTTGCAGCAGTCTTTCTGTTACGGACTGAATAGACTGGAGTGTTACTAGAAAGCCTACAAAACCAGTCTTCCGCCTGCCCATAATGAGTGGTCTTCCTGAGACATCAGTGAGGGACTGGATGTACTTCATCCCCTCTGCCATCACTTGACACTTCAGCTTGAAGTTGGATAGGCTGATAGGGCTCTTGAAGCCCTTCGCATATATGTTGCTGCTGTTGCAAAGGTCGAACAGCTGATCAAACCACCTCAGAAACTGACATGTTGCCTCACTCCCAGCAAACTGTGGGAGACCCAGGTCTTCACGTAAAAAATCGATGGCTGTAGCTACAGAAGAACTCAACGTCTGTGCAGCTAGTGCGACTTTCATCTTGTTCTTCGCGTAGTCCATGTGGGCACCCTTCAGCTTGTTGCAAAGGTGAAGATTGGAAGTGGACTGCAGTTTGTGAAGTTCCATAATATACGACCATTTCACTGTGCCATTTAGTGATTTCAAAATACCAAGATCACCCAAAGAATTTCGAACGTTCTTCAACAGATGACATGCGTCAAAGAGGAATGAAATCATCTTCCCTGGCTGGTTTGGATGAGCGATTTCTGTCTTCATCTTGTCGGACTTGAAATCGCAACCAAGGGCTGTTGCTGTTGCTTGGTTGGTGAAGGAGCCATCGCAAATGATTGCTTCGATTTCAAATCCTGCATCTGTGAGAAGTGAGATGCCATCATTAACCAACTGGGCTTACTGTGTAGCATCAAGCTTGTGGATGATAAAGTAGCAAAAAGGCACCTTGAAGAACTTTTTCAATCCAACCACAAGAAAGGTCAAACTCTCTGATGCAAGAGTGTCATCGGATGCAATCTGAAGGTGCCCATGGTTGACGTGACCAACATATTTTCCCTGCTTTTGATCGTAGATCACCTGTTTCCTCAGACTCATTGAATCGAAAATTATTGACACATTTTCACATTGGCATCCTCATTTAGTTGTCTTTTAAGCCCATCCACCACGTCGGCAAGGAGCCCTGGCTCCACATTATACGACGAGGCCCAGCTTCGAAGCGTATTTGGATGGGGTAGATGAAGATGTTTCCTCACATACTCATAAGCTGAGGCACTGTAAAAGTGTAGGCTCACAGCAAATGACTTAAGGTCTTCAGAGTATACATGATCGTTTGAGCTACACTTTAAATGCTTCAATTCATTCTCAAGTATTGTCCTTGTTTGGGTATCAAAATTTTGGTCCAAAATGTCATGGTGTTCATTCTTAAGAATGTTTTGCTGCTTCAGTTCTTTCAAAAGGCAGTTGATCCGCTTGTCCCTTCGCTGTACTTGCTTTTTCACCTTTTTCAACTCTGCTGCCTGCTTTTGTTGTTTCTTGACAGAGAGGTCAACTTTTCGTTTGGTGATCTCTAGATGGGCCTCAACAGTTGGAAAGGCATACCCATGATCCTCTGGTAATGATGCTGACGGTTTCATTTTCTTGGACTGGGGTTCCAGTGAGGTGGATGGTTCACAAAGGCGACGTTTCTTCGGTGACTTCCTTCTTGTGAGATTGACTTGCTTGTGCTTCGGATAGTTGGGGAATACAGATGGTACAGCATCTGATTTCAGCTCGGCCCGGCTGTGTCCTTTCAAGTAGTCTAATTCTACAAAATGAGCACTACAAATTTGTCCCTTGGTTTCGGGTACCAGTCTGAACCATCTGGATTTTTCCTGCTAATCCTTGCAATCCAGACAGCCAGTCTATCTGCATCTCTGCAAGGAAAGCTGAAAAATAAAAACAAAATTCTTTTTCCTACCTCAATATAAAGCATCAAAATATTTAAATCCCTCTGGGACAAACCTTGGGGGTGAGAGTGGGCTCATTTATGTCTGCAACATGGAGCTCCCCAGCAGAACCAGCCTCAGCACAGGTACTTACATAGTAAATCTACGAGAACTTACAATTCATTTCAGGGAGGCTGGTTGGTATCTCTCATTAATTAAGTAAGGATGATTTTAACAAATTCTAGACCAGACCTTCTATACAGTTCACAGATTACTATCTAGATCTACAGACTATGAAATCTACACGGGACACTAGAACTCAATTAGACGCATCCCTTCGGCAATTTGACAGCTGTTAAATAGATAGTAGATCTAGATCTAGATAGCTAACACAGCATTGTATAGCATTGCAGACAAGGATAGATCTTGATCTAGACGTCTTGATTTTGAAATAATCTATGGCATCTTATCTAGTAAGAAGAAGATAAAATTTTATCTGCAGTGAGTCATATTCTCTAGTCTAGATATCGATAAACAACACACATGGTTAGTCCATTCCTTTGTAAAGTTCGTTTGGGAGTACAAGTATGGCAACATTAGAGATCTAGATCTATGTCGAGCGATCTTGGTTTCTCAACAGATTCTAGATCTAGATCTAGAGTCTGGTTAAACAGTGTATTGAAATATACTTACGAATGGAAAGTGAATGAAGAATCCTTTGAAGCTCTGTTGGAGCAATTTACAACGCAACAGTTCTGCACCATGACTGCTTTCTTTTCTTGTAACTCAAGATCTATGTCACAGGTCAGAGTCAGCGCATCGATCGACTTGCCCGTAAGATGGCGGCGCTCTGTTATTCTTAGAGGGCCGCGTCACGTTTGACAGTGAACACATCGCAGGAAGTGATAAGGAAAACCTTAAAATGGCGAACCATGACTCGAAATAGATCTAAATGATGCCGAAACAATGAAAAATGAAACGTAGAAGGCTGAGGATTTGATAATTTCTAATATAACCCATGTTAATTTCGCATTGATAATATGCTGTTGTGCAAAGTTTGAAACCTGAGTGTGATGCGGTTCCTGAGCCTTAGTTGACCAAAGTTTCGAGTTACCAAAATATATATATGTAGATAATAATATTATTTACCATGACAACCCATAGGGACAACTGTCGAAAGAATTTCATTTTCAAAATGATTTCACAACACGTGGAAATACAAAAATCTATGAAAGGATCATATTCAGGGAAGCATCTTTGGTGCATCTTTTTTCCCATGAACGGAATCAGTCCAATTTTTCTTTTTGAAAATTCATTTGCAAAGGCTCACATGTCACGAGGCGGGTGTGTATTATTTTGAGCACTCGACTGCAAGAGGCTGGCCTCGCAACATTCAATCAGCAACACGTGAAAAATAACACAAACAAAACAATTCACTTTTGGCAAGCCTGCATGGCCGTGTAATCTACTAGTAATTACAGATACATGACAGGGAGTGAAGTTAGACTTCACGCCCTAATCACTCACTTAAATTGGTTCTCAACAAACAATAACTTCACAGTATTTTAGTCTCATAGTCTGCATGCTCTATTCACGGTCACTATCTAACAATAACACATGTAATATTGTGAGCACTGTTAGCATACATGAGACCATAGTCGCTGAGTGACATTATATTTCACATGAAACCCGATGAAACTGATTTTGAAATAATTGAATCTGTCACCTGATTTTCAGTTTGCTTTTTTCGTCCACCCTTTGTAAAGAATAACAAATTAGATCAAATTATACTAAAAAAAACAAACAAACCCAAACAAATCCTAAAAAACTGCGATGCTGAATTGTGCGAAACAATGGGCTTTGTGTTCACCCTGACCGGGGAAAAGAAGTCCCACGCACTTAAGTACTCTCTCTCTCTCTCAATCCCGGAGTCTTAGAAGACCGTTGGGGTGCCACAGAAGACTTCGCAACCAGCTTCCTCCATTGCTCCCGGTTCTTAAGCAGTTGCTTAGTGTGAGGCCAGTCCATTCACTGATATTGTCCTCTCATCTCTTTCTCTGTCTGCCTCTCCTTCTGCCTCCTCCCACTGTTCCTTGTACACTGATTTTGGCAATTCCTGTTGATTTTGATACGTGACCATGCCATCTCGGTTCATGTCTTTTCACTGTGGACAATAGGTCTTTGTACGGTCCAATGACTTGCCTTACTGTGGTCTGGACCTCCAAGTTGGTAATGTGGTCTTTGTATGAGATGCCAAGGATCTTGTGGAAGCATCTTATCTCTAATATCTGAATCCCTCTCCCAAGTTCAGATGCCAGAAGTACACTGTACGTTTATATAAGAATATATTATATTCTAGGATCACTTCTGTGTTTAGACATTCCAAACAATGCAGTTTTCCAGACTGTTACTTAAACACCAATATTATTCAACACATAATTTTATTTTAATGAGGTGCAAATGCCGAGGTCAGAGACCCTCCAAAACTAAAGACCTCAACACAATAGATATTTCAACTGTGTAACAGTTGATGCAAATTTCAGCACGTTATAATGGGGAGAGTCAGATGAACTGATCGTCTACCCCTTAAAAAACGAAACTGTCTCGAACTGTTGTAGAAATAAATAACAGGATCCGATGAACAATTAATACTAACGTTTAATAACTGTAAACAAGAGCTGATATCCACAAGTTACTTACACCTAGCTAGCCGGGAAGACACACTTCTAACTACCACTGGATTTTCACACCTACGATTTGCACCTTACGATTTTCACCCACGATTTGCACCACTCCTACTCGCCTGGCCCTCCTTATATATATTCTGTCCAGGTACGTTCAGGAAGCGGCTTAACCGCCCCATAAGCACGAGACAGACCTAGATCGTTCGGGACACATACAAGCCACCCAATCGTACACAGACACGTCACAGAATTCCATCACTCAAGGTCGACCTAGCGTAATCTCGGATACTGCAGTTCCTTCCAGACCTTCTAGATTTTCGACAGTGAAACAAACAAGCTACATCAAAGAGAAATACCGGCCTTGCTGGCGAGAGGGGGGAGGAAGGTCGCCGAGTGAGACTCGCCAAGCGGGGGGGGGGGGGGTGAGAAAACATCGATCGTTCAACTAGTGGGACGCTACAAACTGTAGTATTCCGAATTGATTATTGGTAATATTTTATGGCGAGGTCGATTAACAATAATTTCAGTGATTTTTTTTTTTTTTTTTAACCACCAATATGGACACGATGAATGTGCTATTCAAAAAGATTCGTAAGAGGGAAAAAATACAAAATTAATAATATTTTGTAAAACCTGAGGGGGGGGGGGGGAAGTGTTTTTCGCGAATAGTATGACCCGAGACACAGAATATCAAGACTGACCATTCCTTCTGTCACTTATGTCCATACTTGCGCGCGTATTTAATAAACACGGTGAGTACTGCTCACAGGTCTCTGTGGTACAAGTCTTTTTCAATTATTGTGGGGTATGGTGCGAACTGCTGCAATGTTGACATGGATGATACGCACGTAAGGCAAAGGAAGGAATCTGGCGGATTGAACCGTCTCGGTATCCTGTATCTCGGGTATGACTGCAAATATTTCAGCTCTTCCAGTGTGCCGCACTCTGATAATAAGAATCGTGGGCCTGACGCGCTGTGCTTTTTTATGCATATCTGTAAATTTTATGTTTGTTTTAATGTCCAGGCCCACCTGGACAGGGTATAAAACGACCCCCTTGAATTAAAAGATGAAAATGTTACGTTGCAGAACCTATAAGTGCCGTAGTAACGAAATAAAAGGGCCTGAGCCCACAGCAGTGACAGAGCATGAAACCTTTTTTTTTTTTTTTTAAAGAGAAATAATTTTTCCCTTCATCAAGGTCTGGGGATAATTTGAGTCATATACCTTGAGATCACCGGAATTTTTATGCAGCTGATGCGAAAAAGTGGGAGGGTAATATCTTAGTGTGCGCTGGTATTTATAGAAGTGGCTAAAACTGACTGTGTTGATATATTAAGTTGTTTCTGAAGACCATCATCATAATGCATTTGGCCCTAGACTGGCATGAGTTTCATATCCTCATGTTTTTATCAGAATTTGTGATGGCTAAATGAACGTTTATGACTCACCGCGATGGTTCCGTCCGGAAGGTATATTTTTGGATATTTTAAGTTATTGATAAGTAATAATAGAGGTGGCTTTCCCATTTCCTTTAACACCAATTTCATCAATACGTGGAAATATTTGACTGAGTTACTGTTGGTTGAGTTTCAGGATTCGCAATCAGTTTTGAGAAAATCGTGTTTGAAGATGAGCACTGTTTCTGCTTGGCAATAGGTACAGTTTATTGCACATAAGCGTGTGAAATTTACCAGGGTTTAATTTCACTGCTTGTAAAATATTCGCAATAGTTTTCGATGAAACTGGCAGAAAGATTGTGAGATGTTAAATGCTTTTTTTTTTTTTTGAAAGTCACTTATGTATTGACATTTTTATTCTTAAACAAACAGAAGCAAATCAAAAATATGTGAGTGTGCATGAGAAAACCCACAATAAGTCGGCAGAGCTGATTTTGAGAAAAACGGCTTTGAAGTGAAAATATGGGTTCGTCACAAATTTCCAACTTGGCTGTTGTGTAGGGGACCGTGGCATGTTACAGGGTAAACTGTAAATGAGCAGTGAACACTACTCACTATGATCTCTATAATGGCTTAGTTATTAGACTACGGTCTCCTAACAACAATCACTCCAATATTACTTGGTCAATTAGCTATTGCCACTTATAGGATTAAATGCTGTTTTCTCAAAATCTTGTTTTAGGGGGATCACTGACTCCAATTTATCAGAAATGTCTTGTCTTTTATTATGTATAAAAACTCAAAATGTCATGTTGCCGACTTATTGTGGGTTTTCTCATGCACACTCACAAGAAGTTTTATTTTACCTCCATATATCTAAAAACATGTCTAATAATCTTGTAAACCGTTGAATTTTGACTAAATAGACCAACTTTCATTACATTTATGTAAAATAGATACTGAGTTATGACCCTTTATGAGGCAAACCTAAAATTTCGGCCATATTCCGACATCAAAATTTATTTCTTCAAAACCTGTTGTCCAAATGTTTACAATACACCTCTACCCACAGTGGTATCTGGGAAAAATAATCTATCTTGGGGTTTCTCGCCTGGCAGCTAAAGCGCGAAGCAAATCAAGAATGCGTCATGCCACTTAGTCAGATTTCGGGACAGGTTGACTGAAACACAAAAACACGAGTTTTTATTGTTGTTGTTTCATTTTATTTTCCAAAATTTTACATGTCACGAAGTTATGCAATATATGAGTGAACAGTTTACCCAGAAGCTGGGACACTGCAGACCTTAAGGTAAAGGCAAAGGCAAAAGCACAATAATTCACTGCCATCAAATCTCAATGAGGAATAGTTGCTGTTTCTGTGTCCGATGTTATAAGGATGCAGAAGTCGTTCAATAATCATTGGCAAGAATGAGAAAATGTTTAAGGCCAGAGATATCCAAAAACAAAATTTGGCTTCGTCCCAGACAAACATACCCGAAATACTATATTCACTCTATCTATGCTAATGGAGAGATGCATAGAAGTACAGAAGAACCTACAGGATACCTATACTTCATTGACTATTCAAAAGTTTTCGATAAAGTTAAACATGAAGAATTATTTAAAATTCTGAAAGAACTGGTCATAGATGGAAAAGAGTTGAGAATAATTAGAAATGTCTACTGGGTCCAGACTGCTGCGGTGCGAATTGAGGGAGAATACAGTAAATACTAAAACATCAAAAGAGGAGTCAGGCAAGGATGCGTCATGTCACCCGATCTCTTCAACATATACATTGAAACAATCCTTAAAAATACGGAAGAAAGTCCAGGTCTGAAAGTAAATGGAGAAAATATTAAGAATATTAGATATGCTTGTCGCGGATCGGGATTTTGGGGAATATAGATCAAGAGGTCCGCTTCCCAATCACACGAGCACAAAAGAAAAAACAACAAATAAACAACTTTCACTCTAAAAACTAAATAAATCAATTTGAGTAACAGACTGCAAAGTTTATATATCTAACAAATTCAAAGATAAAATATATAATAGATAACGAATACAATAGCAACTGAAAATGCTCAGCTAAGCTGAGGAGCAACTATGAAGTACTTAAGGCAATGTAATATGAAGTTATCTAAGTCACAATAAATTTACATTCAAAAGAATCCGCGCCCGAGGGCGACGGATCCTGTAAGGTTTAAAGCTCTATATCTCTTCATACTAAAACATATTTATATAGCGTCTCTGCCAGGCGCGGTCTGGTGTAGTTCACACGTGGTCGCGGGAAATGCATGTGGTCTGGCAGTACTGGTCAACAGTCTACATGTGTAGCTGGCTGTAAATTCAGCATGGAATTAAAATCTTTAGCTCACCATTCGGCCCTCACAATGTGAGGGCTGTTGATATTAGCGCTGTGGGTTTAATGCTCAAACAAGTAGGCTTGGGCTCAGGAGCGTAGATTTCTGACAATGCTCCATCACTGTACATATCAGCTCAATCGCTGCGTCTCTATGACTTCTCATCTGGCTGAGAGCTCGCCGTCCACCTCGTAAATGGATTGTCTACATGTGGCCCAGAACTAAGTTCTGTATGGCCTTAAATACTGGACTGCATCTGCAGCTTACCGTCTAATTCCTGGATTGTGATTGGTGCAACCACTTCTAGCTCAGCTGCCGAACTGAGTTATTTTAAGTAACAGCCCTACGCAACGACCTTGGGTCGACATCAAAGGTCGAATCACTCAAGACAATAAAACGTAATTTTATAGCAATAAATTCTTAACATGTTCAAAACCCCGAGCTTTTACTCTGGATCACGGTATTTTCTGTACGTCAACAGACGTCTCAATAACATTTAATTCCTACTCACCCCTTCCCTCTCTACTAAACCTAGTTCAAAACACGAGATATAAAAAGTGCTCAGCCATGCACACCTACGCTGTCCGTCTATCCTTCCCCACACCTTCTGTCTATCTATTATAAAAAAAACTGTTCAAAACAAATTGTTCACGAGACCAAGTTATGCTGGCTCGCACAATAATTACGTTTGTAAAAATTACTCACTGCTCTCTCACAAAAATTTAGTCAGTGGAAACATTTATGAATTAAATCTGTTCTTGAAAATGCTGACGACACTGACTTAATGGCAGTTTCAGAAAGAGACCTGCAATTGCTTCTGGACACAATGGTGACTGAAAGTGAAAGTAAGGGGATGTCCTCAAACATCAAGAAAACAGAATGCATGACAATAATAATATATAAAAGGCGGTAGACCCTATCTGTAATCTCATAAGTAAATGTGAGAAAATTCAACAAGTTCAAAAGTTTAAGTATTTAGGATAATTATACAATTACATCCAATGCCAAATATACAACAGCTATAAAAAGACAAATTGCGACGGCTAAAGATAGCTTTAATAAAACGAGCTCAATCCTAAAGAATAGAAACATCTCAATGTCAACAAAAACGAGGGTTTTGAAGAGCTATGTTTGGTCAACCCTCCTGTACAGATGTGAATGCTGGTCATTAACTAAGGACATGGAAAGCAAGGCAGAGGCAACGGAATTGTGGTTTTTAAGGAGACTCCTAAATATATCATGGAAGGAAAGGAAATCGAATGAAATGGTGATGAAAGACGCCAACACGGAGCGATCATTAATAATTACAATTAGGAGAAGACAATTGCAGTTCATTGGACACCTGAATCGACACAAAGGTCTTGAACATTTTGCTATAATTGGAAAAATGGCAAAAAAAAAAAAAAGCCCAGGTAGACAAAGAATAACATAATTATCTATAAAGTTTGAACAGATGGGCGTCAGGGAAAAACCAGGACAATAATTATGGGCTTTTTGAGAGCATCCGAGCGGAGAAACGAGTGGCGAACCATGATCGTCGATATCTGTTCCAGATCAGGCACTTGAAGAAGAAGAAGAAGAAGCAGCCTCGATTCATTTTCTCACATGTCGGATGGGCGTGAACTAGTTCTCTTAGAATGAGACGGTTCTATCTCCACTTTTTGGCTGAACTGAGTTACACATCACACACTACTTCTACGCGCCTTCTCCACAGAATTCCTCATTTCCAGTTATCAACCATGATAATGAGATGCATTTTATTTCAATGTCTTAGCATTTATGTAATAAGTAGAAGTGAAATTTGGAAAATTTTAGTTTTTCTCAGAGATTTTAGCAAAAATTTAAATAATGGTGAATAAAATATCAACTACTTGTCTATCCTCACTAGTCCATGTTCATGCTTAATTTAAGAAAAAAAAAAAATCTTGTTTATTTGCCTTGTCCAGTATAATATGTCTTTACCCTCCCTCTCTCTCTTTTTCTCTCTTTCTTTCTCTCTGTCTCTCTCTTTCTCTCACTCTATCTCTCCCTCTATCTTTCTCTCTCTCCTTCACACACACATGCATGCACATATACTCTCATACACACAGACAAAAAAACACACACACTCACTCTCGGTCTCTCTCTCCCTATCACACACACACACCCACACAACACTTTCTCTCTTTCTTACTCTGTCTCTCCGACTTTTGCGTTTCTGTCTCTCTCTCTCACTCTTTTTTTTTTCTGCCTTCATCTCACAGTCATGATTATTAAAGTCGTTATACTGCACTCAGATAGAAGACTTGATTTCAACTGTTCGACAATGAGAAGCATACAAATTTTTCGGATCTATGAATGGATGGATGAATGGACGGAGGAATGGATGGATAGATAGACAATCAGATCAGATCAAATGTCAACGGTAACGTTACCTTATATAAGTCATTAGCCCTCTTCTTAGCGTTTGCCGCCTGCCGCAGACAAATGTCGACGAACTGGAATGTTTTCTTGACAAACTGATCAACTGGATGTCCCTCCAGCCTGCACATATAGACAAAATGAGTAAATTCTGCTCACCAGTGTAGGAAACACACATGTTCATAGTATTAATGAGATTTCCTATGTGTCTAGACTTTCGATGGACACCCTGTACAATATCAATCTTACCCATACTGATATAACAATAAATATCTGAGAGAACAGTTTCTATCAGTTACAACAGATATTGAACTACAGTTATATGAAATGATCGGCACAATAAATCTTACCTAAAAAGATCTAAATCTAGCAGAACAAACACCTATCAGTCGGAAGTGATAAAGTATTACATGTGGCGTTTAAAACAACAACAACAACAACAACAACAAAACTGTATTAAAAACGTCTTGAAGCATTCATCAATTTAGCCGTGGAATCCCACAGAAAGTCTACAAGGTCTGAGCAGAGTTTGGGCAAGGAATTCAGCGCCAAGAACAACAGGCCATTTTCCGTGTGGGGGATTCACGGCAAGCCTTCTGGCTGTTTGTTTAACTCTCTAGTGTCCCTTGTACCATATCTCGAAACCTTCACTTCGTGCCAAATATTCTACATTTTTGACAATTTCTAGTTTATCTATATAATTATTGTTTTACTGGACAACATGGTCTATCCTTCTATCTTTCTTTTTTCTATTCATATTAACGATATTTTATATGTTTCGAAATTCTTGGAATTCGCACTTTTTATCGGAACATTAGAGGGTTAAGTATACTCTTTGCTTTGAGAAAAAAAGTCTGTTTTAATTGTAGTAAGCCTACTTTATTTTGTTTTGCTTTGATTTTGTCTGACCTTTCTTTGCAGACCGAAAGTTTGATATTTTTTTTCCTGTTAAGTTCTGATAGCATTTCATTATTTATTCTTATGCTGTTTCTCGTCTCTTTTTGAGTATTTCAACTTTATCAGCAGAGTATGTCTGAGGTAGATACATGCTCACCTATTTCAGTTGATCGCAGCCTTGGTGGACATTACGTTATCACAGTACTTTGGGCAGACAATCACCGGTAGAGAATTATAAACACATAATAATCTATTTATGTTTGAACTTGTCAGCCAAGATGCACACATATTTTGTTCTCTCTGCAGAATGGGTGAACTGATAATATAAAGTCCTGTTGTATACGGGAAAACTAAAGAGAGTTACTCCGGAAACAGCTAGGAAGAGCTTGACCTAGCTGCATAAAAACGTCACAGGTAAACATGGTTGCCAGAATTTGTTAAAGCTTTCGAACGAAGACTTTTCGGCGCCATAAAAATAACACAAAGAATTCTTTTTACAGCTGCAGATCTGTTTGTAAGTTATTTTTGTTCCGTACTTCGTGTCTGGTGACACATGATTTTAAATTCAAGTTTAGAAAACGATTTCGGACTTTAATAGACAAAAAAAAAAAGAGATAAAATGTATACTGCACAAATAAAAAAAAGCATGTAAACACAAAGCCATGGCTTAACTTTAATCAGAGAAATCACATAATAAACTCCATAATACAAATCACAGCTGCGAAAAACATTTAAGTACAAAAAACATCTGATTCTTAAACGTGGTCACAATTTTCAGTGGAAGAAATTTACTTGATATGTAAAAGCGCCACAAGTTGGAGATTAAATGGACCAGATTGACATTTTCAGTTAATCTAGGGGAAGGAACGTCCAGCGTCAGTCGAAACCGTGCAAACTGGCAACTCTGCTTGTAAAATCACACAGGGAAATCCGATTCCCCCCCCCCCCCCCCCAAAAAAAAATTACGTCACTGATTTCCTGATGTTGAGCCGGTAATATCGATCGCTATTGGAAATTCCCAAGGGGCCAAGCACTCTGTCCTCTTACATGAATAATTATGTGTAAACAAGAAAATTAAAAATTGATCTTCTACGCTGCATAAATATGTATAAATGAACAAGTGGATGTGTGGATAACTAAATGAGCCATCCAGTGGAGTAAATTCGGCGGATAGATGGACAGCTTGACGGTTGTTGGTTGTCTCATCCAGACAACTAAAAACCGAAACGAAACTGAAGCCTCTGTGAACACGAACACCACACATACATACGAGTACATACATGTATACAAACATAGAGTAAGGAAACCTAAACTATTCGTTTCCTTAGAATGTCAACTTTTGAGAAATCGAGGATTGAAGTCCCATGTGACCATACCTTTTAGAGCAAAGATTTATTTTTTCATTTTAGCAATACTTTCAGGTTACACACTTAATCTGCTTGACACTTTGACACACAGTGGAGAAGGCCTGTAGAAATAGTGTGCAGTGTGTAATTCTGATCAGCCAAAAAGTAGACATAGAACCTTGTCATTCTAAAGGGTCGTATTGTTGCACACTATTAACCCCTGACCTCTTTCAAGATAACATGATTTATGTATTCATGCGACTTTTTTTTCTTTCTTTTCTGTCCAGTATATTTTACATTCGAGCTGTTCTTTCTAAAACTGTTCTTTGAATTACATACAACAATTTAAATGGTGAAAATTGTTATTGAGATACAGAAATTGGAAAACAAGGAACTCAAAGTATAGGGAGGGTGAAAATGGAAAGAGTGAGAGACACACAGAGAGCGTGAGAGAAAGAGAGAGAAAGAGGGAGAGAGAGAGAGAGAGAGAGAGAGAGTGAGAGAGAAGGAGAGAGAGAGAATGAATGAATGAATACACATTTTTACACAGCCACAGGCACACACACACATACACACTCACACTCCACACATACATGCTACTCCGAGACACAAGCACACACGCACACACACGCATACACACGCACATGTATACACACACACAAGAACATGAACGTTAGAGCAAAAAAAACAAAAAACAGATGAAATGATACCAAAAATAAACAACCAAACTACACACATTTTGTCTGTCACTCAGCAACAATGATTTTATTTGCTAAAGTCAAGCGACAACAACACCTACTACCACTACTGTTGTTGCTGATGTTGCAATTAGAAAAACAATTATGGCTACTATTGTAAAATGTCGTCACAAATAAAAAGACAATTTGAACAGATTTAAAACCAAGTGGGCTGTCAAAACAAAGCAGTTTTGAGAAAATTGAAGGTTTTAATCCTTAGCAAATGCCTAAATTATTTTTATCTTCTGATGGATATACCCATGTTTGTAATTGTAGCCATGGACTACAAATGAAACTTCTCTTAATGATAGGACACTTTTGACTTATAGGGTGAAAATCCGGAATTGTGAAAAATGCAGGATGGCTCACTTGTCTTTAAAACCGACCAAATAAATGTTGATTGATAAAAAACACTCCAGAATGTTCTGACCGTCATTTTTGCTATGAAAGTATCTTGACCTTAATAATCGTTAGCTCACTGTCTGTTCTAACTGGAGAGACTGGCTGGAAAGCATACATTTCAATTATTGATACCTCAACCATACACACTAATATAATCCTCTAATGACACGGGCAAGTCGAGACATTTCCGAGTAGTTCGGCCTTGCTGCAACAAAGAAAACAATGTAGAGAAACTGACATCAAAAATATGCACTGAAATTCAACCGATAATAAACTGGAAAAGTAAAGGAAAAAATCAAATGGACATGTCAATACTGTGATTATGAAGGCATAAAGAATGTAATTTTATGTCAGCAGTATGCCACAGTCATAACACATTTGCCTAAGTTATTTGTAGAAAATGTTCAGAAAGCGTGAAACAATATCATTGCTTTGTAAATCTTGTGACTTGCACAAAAGTGGTTTGGTGTCAAAATTCAGACTTTGAAGGTTCGATACAAAACTGCATGCGTTTCAGGAAAGAAAACAAACTAATCTCATTTTATCTAGGATGTTTGGCCCAATCTTACAAATATTTAAAAGTGACCGAGGCAATTCTGTTATGACTGTGACCAATAGCTGTTTTGACACATATTATGTATTGACATCACCAATTATTAATTATTAATTATACATTAATTAATTAATAGTACTATATCATTTTGTAACCAACATTTAGGTACAGTTAAACCATTTTACATGCAAGGATTATTTTAAACATAGACCCAGAGCAAAACAAATCATACTGAAGAACAATCATGAAGTTAAGAAGTACATATCAGTAATACACATTAATATATAATATAGTAATAATAATATATAGGCACAGCATTTGATTATTATCATAATTTATTTTGTCTCTTACATAGGGGACAAAATCCATCTTAGTTTTTTGCTTTCCTGCCGAAAAACCTATGATTACATAACTTTATCTGAGCCCGTCCTTTCAATGACGTCATAGACGTCCACAAAACAATTACCAGTGGAGAATACAAGTAGATCCCAGGGAAAAAGTGGAACATGCAATTAGTGGTTTCGTAAAAAGGGAATACGTATTTTATCCTATCTGTTGCAACAATCTCACCATAAAACTATTGTACCAGCACCATCTAGGTGCATTTTATAAGTACACTACGTGGGCTTTGACAGTAGCGTGTTTCTGATGAAGGAGTCATCAGTAGCCTTTAAGCTGTAATTATATATTGTAATATATACAGATAGTTTTGATGCTGATGTCGGTGTCACGAGTGGAGTGAGCGAGATTCAAGGATTACGGGGGCATGGAAGTGTAGGATTGACTCACGGGATAGTGAGGCTGCTCACCTGTATTGACTTCTGTTAGTTGAAGTAAAGCGTGCATGTTGTGAGTGAAGTTGAGGCGTAGTAGAGGCAAAATCTGAATAGTCAGATCACTGCAAGTTAAGAGGTCCCAGGGGACAGACGTGAGATCAGAGGCAGTCGGGAGATTGTGATGTGTTTTCCTAGGTGTTTACTGGTAGGTTGAACTATGATTTATAATTATGATGATTGACGTATTATATTCGCCTATGACCATGATGTAAATAAGTATATGTGAGGAATGTGGAAGTCAGTGATTACTGTGTATAGAAATGTGCGCCATGAGCGATAGATGTAAGTTAGATTCATGGATTCGCAGCGAGAGTGAGTGCTGTGTGGTACGGTGGAGGTGTGTTACCGTAAGATGTGTGGTGAGTGAAAGGTGGACTATTGTGTGTACGCTTCATGGTTTGTAATGAGGGGTGAAGTGGTTAGAAATGGTATGGTATTATACCAATGTAATGTTCTTCTTGTAGGTGCCGGGGTCGGGCAGAGACGCCACCCGCGGTAAGCGAACTAGCACAGGGGATAGGCCAGCTTAGGGCCGAAGGCTACGCATAGGCCAGTGGAGTGAAGCTGTCGAGCAGGACAGGAGGGGCGCATGAGTCGTGGCAGTCTGGCCACAGACAGGGATGTGTATAGAATTGTTAATGTGCTCTTAAGATGTACTACATGTGATAGTGATATACGACTGTGCTATTGTGAGATTAATGTGAATTGAACTATTAACGTGCTATTGCCATGTTGAGGAGCTCTTGGAATGCTCAGGTGTTATTGCCATAGGAATGTGTTATTAAGACATTGAGTGGAGAGGCTGAAGCCGAAGTGTATTTAAAAGTAACTAACGGGTTGTGGACCCGAGGAAGAGTGCTTGAGGGAAAGAAGGCCGTTGGACGGCAGTTGATTAGAGTAATATAATGTATGTCATTGCAATGTATCTTTATCTTTATGTTTAATAAATGTGTGAGTCTGATGGGTTGTTCTGTTAAGTGTTATACTTTTTCGTTCGTGATTGTCGTCTTGTTATAACTATTACATCTCCCAGTCTGGGATTTGTGACAGTCGGCATTAGAGAGGAAATAGAAAAAGTGATTGGTGCTGATCTTCATACTTTCTCGTGAATGCATTAAAACCCTTGCGAATTGTCAAAAAATCCAAAAGTTGAAACATGTGGGAAATAAATCAATTTGAAATGATAACATCATCAAGACAGAAGTCTGATAACATGAGTGACATTCAAATACCAAAATATAATAATAAATAAATGTCAGTAGAAAACATGAATATATTTATGTCCAACATTTTCATCAGTATTTACCTTTAGTTAAAACAAACAAACCGAATGACAGCGACTGTTGTGGTCGTTCCTAAAAGCTTGTTCAAAATGCTAATTTTCTTTTTATTTCAACAGCCATTGAAAATCAAATATATATTTAAAAAGTAGAAGGCTCAGAATATGTCAATAATTAAGAAAGTTATGATTTCACGAGTGGAGTGAGCGGGATTCAAGGATTACGGGGGCATGGAAGTGAGGGAATGACTCACGGGATAGTGAGGCTGCTCACCTATATTGACTTCTGTTAGTTAACGTTAAAGCGTGAAATGTTGTGAGTTGGGGGGTCGGAATGAGGCGAGAGCGCTGTACTGACAATCACTGCAAGTTAAGGAGTCCCAGGGGACAGACGTGAGATCAGAGGCAGTCGGGAGATTGTTGTGTGTTTTCCAGTGATGACTGGTGCCGGGGTCGGGCCGAGAAGCCACCCGCGGTGAGCGAGCAGCACAGGGGATAGGCCAGCATAGGGCCGAAGGCTACGCATAGGCCAGTGGAGTGAAGCTGTCGAGCAGGACAGGAGGAACGCATGAGTCGTGGTAGTCTGGCCACAGACAGGGATGTGTATAGAAATGTTAATGTGCTCTTAAGATGTATTACATGTCATATTAATATACTGTGCAATTGAGATACTAATGTGAATTGAACTATTAACGTGCTATGGACATGTTGAGGTGCTATTGGAAGGCTAAGGTGTTATTGCCATAGGGAGGTGCTATTGAGAGACTGCGGTGCGAAAGAAATACTAAATGTGTTAAGACATTGAGTGGAGAGGCTGAAGCCGAAGTGCCTTTAAAAGTAACTACCGGGTTGTGGACCCGAGGAAGAGTGCTTGAGGGAAGAAGGCCGTTGGACGGCAGTTAATTGAGTAATATAATGTATGTAATTGCGTCTTTATCTTTATCTTTATTTTTAATAAATGTGTGAGTCTGATGGGTTGTTCTGTTAAGTGTTATACGTGTTCGTTCGTGATTGTTGTCCTGTTATAATTATTACATCTCCCAGTCTGGGATTTGTGACACTGGGGGCTCGTCCGTTGTGACACTGGGGGCTCGTCCGTTGTGACACTCGTCCGTTTAGTTTACCTGTGGTCATTTTGACATTGGGTATTCGTCATATCTGGTTGTTTTTCTGTTGTGCTAGGAATTCGTGCTGTTGTCTTTTGTTCGTGGGATGAATGGAAATTTCATGATGGTATAATTTATGTATATTTATGAATATGTATTGATGCATGTATTGCTATAAATATGTACTAATGTGTGATTGAATTTTCACAGAGAGAGTGTGTGTGCCAGCCTGAGAAGTCAAGCAGCCAGAGCTCCGATTAAGGGGAGGAGTTAGACTCAAAAAGTTGAAAGTTAAGTAAAACTGAAATTTTGTGCCCTGGATTGTGGGCTGTTCCTTTAATCTGTCTTTTTCTCTGTTTTTGCTGTTTTCGTTTGCTGTGTTGAACTTAGTTTATCCTTTTAAAAAGGTGTGGTAAACTTGGAACTTCGTTCATCACGGTGAACAGTTCTGTAGGGCTTTGTTATTGTTTAGTTGTAGCGTCGATATCTTCTCTGTTTCTGCAGGAAGACGTATTCTCTTGTCCCCTCTCTGACCTATCTGTAGATACGTTCTTTTTTTCAGGCTCTGTTCTTGTTCGTACCTTGTAGTGTAATCGGCGTAGTTAGGTTGCATTTTTTTTCCCATTATAGTTTTTTTTTTTTAGAAGCTTTGTCCTAGTCTGGTTCGTTGTCTTTGATGTCCTTGTAGTCCTTCTTCTGAATTTCTTCATTTTTGTCTTTTCTATTCTCTTTTGTTATTTAATAGTGCTATACATTTTATGAACATAGAATTAGTTAGAGAGAGTATGCTATAAAATGTTCAGTGAGGTGTGTTTCTGAATTGCATTTGGAAATATTGCTTGTTATTGTAGTGGCATAATTTCAGGTCTCGGGATACGTCGGTTATAATAAGCTTATAGTAAGTACACAGATAATTATTGCATTTCATATTGTATAATAATAAATCCATGAAATGGCGGATCTCCGTGAGCTCATGAAAGTGGGTACGGAACTTTGGCCTTGAAGGCGTAGAGCTACGCGGCTGGATTAAAGAGCAGCAGGCGGAATTGCGCGAGGAGCGTGCTAAAGATAGAGAGCGAGAAAAAGAGGCTCAAGAGCGGCAACAGGAAAGAGAGGCTAAGGATAAGGAACAGGAAAGAGAGGCTAAGGATAAGGAGCAGGAGAGAGAGGCTAAGGATAAGGAGCAGGAAAGGGAGTTAAAGTTAAAGGAGATAGAAGCTCAAGAACGGGAGATAGAGGCGCGAGTAAGAATCGCAGAATTAGAACTCAAGAAGAATGCGCCAACGGAAACAGTTGAGCGGCATGGGCAAAACAAAAGTGGTGTTAGAATTAAGCTGCCGACGTTCGACGACCGGAAGGACGATATAGACGCCCTCCTTTACAGGTTCGAGCTAAATGCACAACTGCAATGGGGAGAGAATAAGCAATTATGGTCCACGTACCTGGCATCCTTATTGCAGGGGCGAGCGTTAACCTACTTTAAAGAGTTACAGCGCGAAGGCGTGCATGATTACAATAAGCTGAAGGCTTTGCTGCTTCGCCGATTTGCGCGTACCGAGGAATATTTCCGGGAGCAGTTTAGGCGAGCACGTGCGGATACCAGGGAGGACTTTGCTGCCTTCGTCGCGAGACTGACAGAGTATTTTACGAACTGGTTGGACTTGTCCCATGTTGGCGCAGATTTTGCTAAATTGAAAGACCTAATGATCCGTGACCAGCTGTACGCGTCGTGCCATAAAGATTTAGTGGCTTTTCTAAAAGAAAACGAACCCGCGACGGTGCAGGAGGCGTCAAAGTTGGCGGAAGCATATCGTACGGCACATCCGTCCAAACCAGTCGCGAGGGCGTACGTACAGGATGCTGGTTACGTCGCCGTGGTTGAGGGGTCACTGACAGGACAGAGAGACAGGTCACGTCAGCGTGGTGCCTATAATGGGCAAGCCCAGGTTCAACGTAGGGGGTATTATCAATCACCTGCATGTGGAGCCCGTAAGTTTGACCGAGCAGGAGGGCTGGGTCGCGGTAATGGCCGAGGGCGGTTTGTAACCTTTGCCGATCATCGGCGGCATAGGGACTTTAGTTCCGGTCGCGATGGGTCACGGGGACCCAGGTCTAGCGGAACACAGAGAGCGGAATGTTGGACTTGGGGACGCGTAGGTCATTTTTCACGGGATTGTAGGGCCGCGAAGTGTTGGAACTGCGGAAGAGCAGATCACATCAGCGTGAATTGCCCTGCAGATAGGATAGCGGCGAACGTGGATGGCAATCACGGTAGCTCCACTCCATGTTCCCCTAATAAATTTCATCATGCGGCCGCGTGTATTACATCGGACAACGGAGGCGGACAGTATTCTAAGTGTCCCAGTTGTGAGAAATTGTTATCTTCTGGTGTTTTACCTTGTGGGAGAAAGATTCCCGTTATAAATTCATGTCATACAGGAAGTGGTCTTAGGGTTTATCCGGGGTTTGTTGGGGACGAACCGGTCTCGGTTTTACGGGATACAGGATCTACCGTTGTGGGAGTGCATAGAGACTGCATTCGGGATTCGCAGCTTACAGGTGAAACTGTCCCGTGCATTCAATTTTCAGGGGCCATCGAGAAATTACCATTGGCAAAGATAGTGATTGATACGCCTTTCCTTAGCGGGGAAGTCGAAGCAGTCGTTGGTTTTTTTCCAGGCGCCCAGCTCATCATTGGTAATGTGTCTCGGGTAGTTAAGGAGTCCCAGGGGACAGACGTGAGATCAGAGGCAGTCGGGAGATTGTTGTGTGTTTTCCAGTGATGACTGGTGCCGGGGTCGGGCCGAGAAGCCACCCGCGGTGAGCGAGCAGCACAGGGGATAGGCCAGCATAGGGCCGAAGGCTACGCATAGGCCAGTGGAGTGAAGCTGTCGAGCAGGACAGGAGGAACGCATGAGTCGTGGTAGTCTGGCCACAGACAGGGATGTGTATAGAAATGTTAATGTGCTCTTAAGATGTATTACATGTCATATTAATATACTGTGCCATTGAGATACTAATGTGAATTGAACTATTAACGTGCTATGGACATGTTGAGGTGCTATTGGAAGGCTAAGGTGTTATTGCCATAGGGAGGTGCTATTGAGAGACTGCGGTGCGAAAGAAATACTAAATGTGTTAAGACATTGAGTGGAGAGGCTGAAGCCGAAGTGCCTTTAAAACTAACTACCGGGTTGTGGACCAGAGGAAGAGTGCTTGAGGGAAGAAGGCCGTTGGACGGCAGTTAATTGAGTAATATAATGTATGTAATTGCGTCTTTATCTTTATCTTTATGTTTAATAAATGTGTGAGTCTGATGGGTTGTTCTGTTAAGTGTTATACGTGTTCGTTCGTGATTGTTGTCCTGTTATAATTATTACATCTCCCAGTCTGGGATTTGTGACATATGACAGTCTGTCAGAATGAGCAAAAAATTACATAAATAATTAAAATTCTCTGTGTGGCAATACAAACTTTGAATCCATACATCTCGTGATATAAAGCGTGAAAGAGCTATTTGTAGGGTTGTTGGGCCTTTGGTTCCTGATAAGTCTTGTCATTCACTTACTGATCGCTAGCGAGAGAAAGAGAGAGAGAGAGAGAGAGAGAGAGAGAGAGAGAGAGAGAGAGAGAGAGAGAGAGAGAGAGAGAGAGAGAGAGAGAGAGAGAGAGAGAGAGAAAGAGAGAGAGAGAGAGAGAGGTATCGGTACAACAGAATCAGGAACAGAAGTTTGGGCCACGAGAAACAAAATGGTCGATTTTAATTAACAAGTGAGTTATCCAAAATATAAAACAAAAAAGTTATGCAAAAATTGAGGTTTTTAAATGTTTAGCAAATGCTTAAATCTCATTATTTTCTGATGGATAGACCTATGCTTGTAACTGTGAATTGGACACAAAACTTCTCCATAAGATAGGACAACGCCAACATGTGACGTATACGTGAAATTCGAAATTTCAAAAAAATGTGGGACAGCTCGCTTATATTTAAAACTGACCAATTTAATGTTGAACTATATAAAACATTTCAGAATGTTCTGGTTATGATTACTGCTATGATAGTAACTTGACCTTAATAACTGTTAGCTCACCACTTCAACTGAAATGGAGAGACCGTTCATGAGCATACATTTGGCTACTTTCAAGTATTGATACCTCAGCCAAACACAATACAATAATCCTCTAATGACATGGGCAAGCCGAGACATTTCCAACATTTACTTCAATAACATCATCAAAAGAAACCAGTACAGAAAATAATCTAAAGCAATATAAAACAAACAATGTGCATAGACATTCAACCAGCCATAAACTGGAAAAGTAAAGAAAAAAATCAAACATGGTATGTCAATAATATGATTGTATGCATAAAGAATTTAATTTTATATGGACAATATACAGATATAACATTTGGTGCACAACATTATGTACAGTTAATATTTGTTACATGTAAGGATTATTTAAAAAATGGGTCCAGAGCTAGACAAATCATTCAAAAGAATAGTCATGAAGTTAAGAAGGATATAACGGTAATAGATATACATGGATAATGTGGATATATAATAACTGGAACATTACTTTAGCATTATCATAGTTTTGTTACTCATCTCAATCTTCGCACCCACTTGCTGAATAACTTTTGATTACATCCCTGTATCTGACCCCGGTCTTTGCCTGACGTCACTAAACAGTTACCAGTGGGGAATACACAAGGGGAACTCTGTGTGAAACTGTAGAGTACACAATCGTGATGTACACAAGATGGCAGAGTTTTAAAAAGGGGTGGGGTTATATTTGTTCCAATCTCCACGGCACGGAATAATTCTAATGCTGATGTCCATACTCTCTTATTGATGCATTAAAACTCATGCAAATTGTGATCACAAAAAAACATCTGTGAGAAATCTATTACTCTGTCAGATAACATCATCGAGATGCATCTCTCATGACGTGAACGAAATTCAAATACAAAACTACAGTAATATAAATGACAGAATACAAAATGAATATATCAACGTCTCACATTTTCATAAGTGCTTACGTTCTATCAAAACAACAAAATAGAGAACAAAAACAACAAACGATGAAAGTAGATGATTACTTGATTATTCCCCCTGTGTGACACTGTTGTTTATGTCCCCTTATTATTCCTAGTACCGTGTCAGGTTGACCTCCCCTGACATGGGTGATGACATTGTTTTGTTTTCATCTAGATCAGTTAATAAATTACCGCCATCAGATCCCTTCTCTCACATGTTTTTTCTCTCTGCTCCAAGTAAAAACGATCGTATTAAAATGTAGCAAAAACTAAAATTAAAAAAAAAATAAAAATTCTCAACGCTCGACATTAAAAACTGACAGAAAGAAAAACATACAATAAATTATATATATATATAAAAAAAAAACTAAAAAAAAAAACAAAAAAATTATATTAAAAAAAACAACAGCTTAGAAAACAAAAAAATACTTCACTAAAGTCTTTCTCTTCCGAACCAGCACTAGTAGTCCATGATTATATCGTGTCAATAAATTTTTCTTCTCAGCTTCTGTCCAATTCTGGTTTCTTCACCATGGGAGAGTTGCAACATGGATCAGATAGAAGGGAAAACTTAAAATCATACAGTTTCCAAGGAAGGGTCAAGTGATCTATTGAACATTTCTAATGTCCGAGACTTTAGCATTCAGTATCAGTTTCTAAGTGCTGACTAACAATAATAATGAACACTTACATGGTCAAGGGTTAGAGCGATAGGTATATTTAGTTATCATTATTTTCTCAGCAAAGATGAAATAAGTGAACTTTATACAATTATGAATCATCCATATTAACAATGTCTCAAAAGGTCAAAAGTTGAAATAAAACAAAAATAAAAAACCGACGATCTTTATTGATGTTATAGAAAACAGATAAAAAATGAATGACTAAAACAGTATGTGGAATAAAAATAGTCAAAGTGTATTATTATGTCATCAAGATTACAGTACACATCTTTCATAGCATCAGATATATTCAAATACAAAGGTATATTTACATAATTATGAAATTATGGATAGCAGCATATAACGAGTAGATTATCTCTAACATTCATCAGTAATATCTTTCTTGTAAAACAAACCAGTGAAAAAAATAAGTTTTTGATATTACTTGATCAGTTCCCTTGTCTGATTCTGTCATTTGGGTATTTGTAAACTTCTTTAATCCCATTTGGGAAATTGAACTACCTTAGGATCAGGGACAGGAAAATATAAGACAAATGCCCAAATTCCAACATGCCTGCACCGACCGGGGATCGAACCCGGTACCCTCCCGCCATTTACCGTGACAAGTTGACCTAACTTTCAAATCAACCTAATTGCCAGAGCTCATACTCTCCGATACACTCAACCACTGCCCTCCCTCACATCGTTTTTTTACCTCCACTAAAAAAAAAAAGAAAAAAATCAGCATAGAACAAGATGGAAATAAGTGCAGATTTTCCCACCAGGTGCCTTGCCAATAGCATTTTTGTTTCTTTCTTAGATTCTGTCCAATTTTGGTTTCTTCACCATGGGAAAGTTACAACATGGATCAGATAGAGGGGAAAACTTGAAATCTTACAACGTTTCCAAGGAAGGGTCAAGTGATCTATTAAAACCTTTCTAAACGCATAGTTTACAGACCTGGTTACAGATTAGAAACTCATGTAGGCCTACATGTAATTATGAATAGTGTCTCCCCAAAGTGGTAAAGTCAAGCGAAGTTTGTACACTTCAACATCTACGACAGTACAGATCTACGTGAAAAATGTTTGGACAAGATCACAACAGAGTTCAGAGAAAATCAATGAAATGTCAGAGCACAGTCACTTTTACGGACTATAGATATTTTCCTGTAGATAAACTTTTGTGTAGGTTTTGTGGTTGGACATGTTTCTGAATTCTATACATCGACTATTTCTAGATACTGATCATATTTCCAACTGAAAAAAACAAAACAAAAGTGGGGAAACCCGGCCATTAATTAGGATTGTGGTTCTCAAAGTGGGCGATATCGCCCCCTCCACCGGAGGCGATTTTGATTCCCAGAGGGGCGAAAACGACGAAAAGTGCCACAAGGAAGCGAAAGTGATGTAAAGGGGGTGGGAGGGGGAAGGCGTGATTTTTTTTTGGGGGGGGGGGGAGCAGGGAATATATGACAGTCAGTGACTTACGCGTAGATGAGTTTTTATGAACAGAAAAAGCCTATTTTTTTTCTTTACTTACTGCACTCGATAAAAAATGCTTTCTGTTTTGTAATGGATAATCAACATGTCTATTGTCATTAATAAGGCTTTGAATAACTTAACATTATATTGTGTGTGGAATCTTCTTGTGAAATATATCTATTGGGTCTTGAGAAAGGATTTGGGGGGCGTGAAGGGCGAGGGGACGATGACAGAAAATTTGGAGCCTAACGAGGGTGATTGTGTGAAAATGTATGAAAACCTCTGTATTAGGATATATTCCAGACTGTTTACGACCAAAGTCTTAAGTCACATTACTGACAATATCCCACACTGTTTATACACTGATGCTTGAAATCATCAATATTTCTGGTGGAGGATACGGAAAAGAATACGCAGTACACTAAAAGTTGTGGGATATGGAATAAAACGTCATATGATAAGTCTCAGATCTGACACAATATCAGACTTTGTGGTGTAATTCCTACACAACTGGTCTCGAAACCTTTACTCACAACTTACGAATATGCGAATGTTTACATTAATTGTTTTTTCAATGCTTTTTTTTTTTTGCGGGTAGATCTGGCTTATAGGGACAGAAGACAAAATAGGATGGCTGGAGAGAGAGATAGAGAAAGGGAAATGGAGGGGACTGAGGGAGTGGAGGAAGAGAGAGAAGGAAAAAAAGGGAGAGAGAGATTGTTTAGGAGAGAGACAAAGAGACAGACAAAGTCGGAAGCAGAGTGTCACCCGGGTACATCTACATCTAGTACAATCGTGAAAATCGTGGTTGTGGATGGTGTTGAAGTGATGATGATGATGATACTTGTGGTGGTAGTGGCTGTAGTGTTGGTGACATTGGTTGTGGTGGTATTACTTATTCAAATATTCGTGATCAGATTAGTTGTTGTCGTAGTAGTAGTAGTAGTAGTAATAATAGTAGTAGTGGTTGTAGTAATAGAAGTAGTAACAGTAATAGCAGTAGTAGTGATAGCAAAAGTAGCAAAAGTAGTTGTGGTAGTAGTGATATCGGTAGTTATAGCAATAGATTTGTGGTAGTAGAAGTAACAGTGGTAATAGTGGTTATAATATTGGTATGAATAGTAGTAGTGGTAGTGCTGATGGTGGTGTTAGTAGTGGTAGCAGTCATTGGAATGATTTTCCTCTTCCTGTTTTGTGTTCATTCTTATTGGTACAAGAAAATGAATGTAAATTTTAATATCAAAACATGTAGGGAAGTGAATTACTAGGTCATGATACAAGACACAACTTTCATAACACCTGGGCATGGTTTAAAATTCAGCGCAAAATCCGCTTTGACTTTTCTGCCATTGTACCATCTTACTGTGTGCGAGGCACTGCCGTTTACCCAACCTCCCCATGATAAAGACAGGTGCCCCACCGGAACCTGGACAGGTGGTGTTCGTGTACTGATAGCTAGCAGTAGCATGACTACTTCTAAGATCAATCCTTTTGGTCACATTACCCAGACTAATTTTCTTCGAGAGTCCATGAGGATGAGACACAATTACTGTAAATGGATGAGAGGAATCATAAAAATTGCGTTCGTCACTTGTGCCAGTTGCTGCTCCAACATCCGGTACATCGGACACAAACGTTAAGAATTTGTTTATCGACCTCAGACTTTCCCGCCAGTCTGTGTATAAGTCTTGCATATTTAGATACTTGTATTGCTTAAGTACAGCTTCAAAATTATGTTTCATGTGTTGAAGTTGATCATATGCGGCAATCATCCATTTGTTATTATTACATAGATCACTGAGGATCTCATCGCACCAATCACCACCCTCCAACTTGTCCCTAAGAAAACGTTTATACCCGAAATGGCCGCCCTGACCGTGTTTCTGTTCAAATTCCTGCAGCAACTGTCCGGCATTATCTTTTGTGATTGTTTTCAGTCTGTCAATGGTCTGACAGAGATTTTGGAGTGTCTCTGGCCATTTCTCAAGTAAGTTAGAAAATTTCTCTGACAGTTCCATCTTTTCCACATCTTCATCATCGGTTATTATTCCCATATCTGACTTCAATTGTTCACACAAACCTTTAAAATTTATATTCGCTTCCCACACTTTGTAAGCAAACTGAACATCATGCGTCACGAAAGAAACTACACTACAATCACCGCCATAATTCTTCACCTGTACTGCTCCACTCAGTCTCATAGCACAATCATGCCGGGTTTTCTGATCGTCATCATAATAAAAATAACAGTTTGTCTTTCTGCCTTCTTTTAGGTCATAAATATTGTGAGCAGCCGTCTCTATGTGAATTTCTGCAAACTCTGTTTTGGGTTTTCTTTTGCATTCATCACAAGGACAGACTTTATTACCGTCCTCGGGGTAAATCTCTACTCCTGTTACAGATCCACTACCAGTTCTAACGTTATTGCTACCCTTCAGCATAGAGAATGGATCGTTTACAGGCCTTTCCTCACTGGTATACCCGACCACCAGAAGAACTGTTGAATCTATCAAAGCCTTCATACATGCCAACATTTCGTCAGTCCTGTATTGTTCAGGAAGGTGTTCCAGAGAGAACTGAGAGACAGGTATGAACTCGTTGTGTCTGGCTGCCTTACGGCATATCTTTCGGTGATCTCGCAGGTCAGCCTGTTCATCACCTTCATGCACCACCACCATTTCGTCTGTCAGAAAGATACATTCATTAAGCAGTTACTATTTGTATTACAGTTACTATATCATCAGCAGCACCATTATCACTATATCATCATCGTCATCATCATCATCACTATATCCTACCATCACAATATCACCATTATCATCGTTATCAACATTACCATCATCATCTCATCACATCATCATCACCATCATCTTCATATTAACAGGACCCCATCATCATCATTATCATCATCACCACCATTGTCATGATCATCATTATCATTATCATCAACAACAACAGAGCCAGCCTCATCACCCTCAGTGTTAACACAAACAAAATGTCTATCCTGTAATCATCCCAATTATCAATAGCAACATTCCCAACATCATCGACAATTTCACCAGCATTATCATCACTTCCATTATCATCCAAATTTCTGCAATGATATGTTCAATGATATAGAGGCCTACAGCAGGTGAAGGGAAGGAATGTGTTAATAAAGAGATAATGGGATACAGAGGTAGAGGGGAAACAGTAAAGGACCGTTATCACAAAGATGCAGAGAACGAGAGAGGAGAAAAGAATAGGAAGAATATTACAAACGAATACAGAATGACAGGAAGTGACACTCTCCTCTTTACCCATTTATCCCTCCCTATAACAAAACACCCACACAGACACACAGACAGCCAGCGAGATGGAGAGAGAGAAAAAGGGAGGGAGAGACACATACACACACAGATAAGAAAGGAAGAAAGAAAGAAAGAGAAAAAGCAGAGTGTATGCGAGAGGGAGAGAAAGTGAAAAAGAGGGAGTGACAGAGAAAGCTGAGAGAGAGAGGGAGTGTCGGAGAGAGAGGGAGTGACAGAGAAAGTGGAGAGAGAGAAAGAGAGAGAGAGAGAGAAGGTGAGAGAGACAAGCAGACAGAGAGAGACAGACAGTGACAGAGAGAGAGAGAGAGAGAGAGAGAGAGAGAGAGAGAGACAGACAGACAGAGAGGAAGAGAGAGACAAACAGACAGAGAGAGAGAGAGATGTATTATCTCCCGACTCCCCCTCCCCCCTCCCCGCTCAACTCTTGTTGTGTCATGTACGTTTCAGTGATGAGAAGTCTAATCGTTAACACATGTAAAGTGTCTAGTAACCTGCCTATTAAGCAATGACCTTTTTTCTTTCTGTTCCAGCCAGGTCGGGGAGTCTGTGGTGTTGAACGTTTTGTTAAACAGATGCACGCACGCACGCACAGACACACACACACACACACACACACACACACACACACACAGCTTCTTATTATTTACATCATCTCCCTCCCCGCCCCCCCCCCTTCTCCCGACGACCCCTTAAAAAATGTCCCATATCTGTCCACTCACCCTCTTCTGACGCACCATCCAGTGTCTCTTGGTTAGCTACTCTGGTACATGCCTCCATTTTGTCCGTCAGCAATTTCTCCTTCTGTTTTCTGACCTCTGCATTCTGTGGCTCCAATCTCTCAGCTTCTAAGTAATCTTTGAGTGCCAGACCATAGTCTTTGTTGTTGTGATAGGCCTGAGACACAAATAGAGAACATTACTACAGACATTTCCGTATTGACATCAGGTCTGGTCATTCTGTAAGGAACTATACTGCCGTGAGGGGTTAAAATTGAAACGTGTTGTTCTGTTTAAACTAAAGAACAACAGCAACAACAACAACAACAACAACAACAACAACAAAACTAACCACTGTGTATTTTACAAGGAAAGGTTAAAGTGACAGAAAACTTTCACTTTCAGGTTTAATTTTCTTATTCCGTTATCTTTTAAACTATAATGTATAGTTTTATTGTTCTTTGCTACCAACGTACAGTTTTTCAAAATACTTTCTTTGCCTATTTTTTTTTCTTTGCCATACTGTGCTGGAGTGTCAAGTAATGTTCAAAATGTGGCAAAAGGAAAAAGACTGTGTTTTTTCACAATATTTTATTTTAAGTAATGTTGTAAACACCCTCTCCTTCTCCCTCTTTCTCTCTCTCCATTTCCCTCCTCTCTGTGAATGTGTTCCCGTGCATGAGACACAGATTGCACAATGGAAGCGATTTCCAGAACAGAATGTGCCAATGTATTGTTATAATGCCAATTGATAATGGTCTTAACATGAATTCATGGTCCTGATCTGACGTGGACAGTTTAGTGAAATGTCAGTAAATTCTATTCAACTCTTCCTCCCATGTCTTCCTTCTTTTTCGCTACCGTGCGATATCTCCTCCTCTTTCCAAACAGAACTTACCCACATAACCGTTGCATACATAGTTTATACTATTCAAAAGAGAGAGAAAGAGAGAGAAAGAGAGAGAGAGAAAGAGAGAAAGAGAGAGAGAGAAAGAGAGAGAGAGAGAGGAGAGAGAGAGAGAGAGAGAGAGAGAGAGAGAGAGAGAGAGAGAGAGAGAGAAAGAGAAAGAGAGAAAGAGAGTTCTCTTTAATATTTCTGCCAATCCTAACATTAAATACTATAACATGTACTACATACCTGTCCTCTTCTGAAGTAAGCCTTAATACTCTTCTTGTCCATCTGTAAGGCCAGACTTCAGTGTTCTATCACTTTGGCATGGTCTCCCAGCTTTAATTCACAGGCTGCTAAATTCAGGTGTGCCCTCAGTACTAGGTTATCTCTCTTTTCTTTCTCCCCACCGGTTAACGATGTTTGACTGGTCAACAGGTCCAGGACTTGCTTGTAACATCTCCGGGCATTTTCAACCTTTCCTGACTGAAACATTGATTGTCAACATGTGATAGATAGATAGATAAACAGACAGACAGACAGACAGACAGACAGGCAGACAGGCAGGCAGCCAGGCAGGCAGGCAGGCAGACAGACAGACAGACAGACAGACAGACAGAGACAGATAGACAGACAGACAGACAGACAGAGACAGACAGACAGACAGACAGATAGATAGATAGATAGATAGATAGATAGATAGATAAATAGATAGATAGATAGATAGATAGATAGATAGATAGATAGATAGATAGATAGATAGATAAATAGATAGATAGATAGATAGATAGATAGATAGATAGATAGATAGATAGATAAATAGATAGATAGATAGATAGATAGATAGATAGATAGATAGATAGATAGATAGATAGATAGATAGATAGATAGATAAATAGATAGATAGATAGATAGATAGATAGATAGATAGATAGATAGATAGATAACAACAACAAGTGTACCTTGTACAAGACATTGCCCTCCTCTTTCCCCTTTGCCGCCTCCTCTAGTTTAGCGTCTCTGTCTTCCATAGTTAGTCTGAGTTCACTTGTCAAGTTTGGTTTTTGCCAAATCTCGGATGCATTTTCTGTTGACAAAATTTTCATATTTTAACATTATTATTTTGTCTGGATAGAATTAAGTCTTTGACAATTCTGCTTATCCTTAGGCTCATTATAGCCCTACGCAGCTATTTTGATCTCCATTTTTTTTTTTCCATACTTTTGTTAGCCAAGACTGAAGTTTGATCAGAACGTGCCACAAGTGTTGGGACAGTAAAGAAAAAAAAATTGCGCTTTGTTTAAATTATCACCAAATTTACCTACAAATAACTTTTGCGACAATGCATGGATATTTTAAATAATTTGGTGAGATGTCTGTTGTGTCAGTCTCACTTCTTGAAGACCACACAAACGGCAAGATTGGCATATTTACGTGCTCGCAATTAACTTGGTCTTTTGTCTCCTTTCCACCGATCCTACGGGCGTTGTACGCTACATCGTGAGAAAGCAAGTTCATTGTCTTGGTTCTTGTTTAACTAATATAATGTGGGATGTTTGGGAGTTCAGGCAGTCGGTGTAGTAGACGTCTAACTGTGCAATGCGTATCTGTACAATGTCCAAGTACATGTGAAATTGTTTCCCTGTATAACGTGTATCTATGCAGTGACATTAGCCATCATATCCATATACAGACTTATGTGTGTGGTATAAAATATTAACTCTGTGTACCTTACTGGAGGACTTGCGCTATTCTATATTGTTCTGAAAACATCACGCACGACACCACAATGACCCTTCAACCTTGACACTTCACTTTGTCTCATCTTCATTGACCAGTCCAGTGCTACATGGTAAACTAGCGTAATTCCATTCTTTTTCGTTTTTTAACATGATTGAGCATGCTTGTAGTCCTGGACAGCCAGGGTGTTAAATTTCTGAAAAGCAAGTGTTAAATACGTTTCTTTTTTCGTTCAATATTACAACAATTCAGTCTGATGTAGAAAGTTATTCAGTTTTTGCTTCTCCTGAAAATTTTGTTAAAACCACGTTACGACAGTTTACCAAACGGACGAGGAAAAATAAATTGTGAGTGAATTTCAGAAGGGCATTTCCCTAAACAGCTCGAATCTTCTCCAATGGTTTATTCCTGTGTCTTGATGGCCTTGACTTCTGGCCTTCTGGCTGTCGGAATTTGAGTCAGAGCCAAACATTTTTGATAAAGATGAGGAGACTATGCTGGCCATGTCATGGCGCTGATTTCATTTTCTTCCGTGAATTCAATAACTTTGTGTACTCTTTCCACAGATGCACTGTCATCCTCTACTCATTAGCTTGACGGGCATTTCCTGTGTTGCCTAGCCGACTCTTAATAGACATAATACGTGTGTCATGGATTTAAGAATAAAAACGAACAAAAACGTGTATGGTCTACACATTGTGCAAAATGTGTCCGAAAAATCTCCCCAAACTGTCCCTCTTTCACGTTTTCGCCCCCTCTAGACCCTTTTTGTCGTGCGCCTCCTCTTCCCCCCCCCCTTCTTCTCGCCCTTTTCCCCGTTTTTTGCCCGAGGGAGTGGGCGATACCAACCACTTTGAAAACCACTGGTTTACAGCATATAACAGGCAGGAATAGTGGATATATTTAATTACTGACTTGTACAACATTTAATAAGTTTTTTTTATTTTTTATTGCTACATACACCATACATCATTGTCCATTTGTGGACAGACCGGAATTTACAAAAATGAGAGGCCAAACACAATTGAGACGCTACTCAATGAGTCACTCTCACTCGAAAGGTTTTGTCGAACCAAAGTGAAATGTTCTCCACATTCAGAACTTTTCAGCATTTTCAAAATCAGTTTTGTGAGAAGAGGAACTTTGTTATCACATATTTATGGCCTATAGGTGAAAAAGTATTATATGAAAATATGGTATCTTTTGGTAGTAGCATTTCAGATTTCATGATTTTCTAATTGCAAAACTGCTCGATTTCCACCTTGGCGGAATGGAAACTCTACTACATGGAGAAGGCAGACTCCTTGGACATGTTTGAGAAGTATCCCAAAAATGTAAAAAAAAAATGAGACTGAACAATTATGGCCACGTTATATATGAAAAGAAATGAAATTTAAAGCAGATATCAAATCTCCAAGAATAAAGAGCAACAGACTTTCCATTCTCAAGTTGTAGCCTGGTATGTTATCTTTTAAATATTACACAAAAAGTTACCAATTCAAATCACCGTGGAAACTTTGATAATATTTGCCCTTTTTTGCATTTTACTTGCATTTAACTTAATAGCAATGATAACTATGCCATTGTTACAAGAAAATGTCAAAATTTATTCCGCAAAACATTCTCAAGAGAAGTTGTGTGTCTCTCTGCATGATGTTTACCATGTTGTGCGTCTCCAATAGTCAGTTTAGCAATGTTGTGTGTACCTGATTTTTAAATCGCTGATATCAAGCCACAGTAAATTTCTGTGCACATTGAAAGTGCAGATCTATCCTCTGCAGACTTATCAAATTAACACTTTCACTGACAGTGCTTACTGATGTTCAAAAACACATATCCCGTAAATGATGCTAAACTAACTCAATTGTGAAACTGAGGAGACTCACAGGTAAAAACAAACCACATCAGGGCATAAAAACAATAGAAATGGATGATGCTAGACTTTGTTCTCATTTCTTTAAATGTGTCTGGGGTCATAATGGAAGGCCTGGCACTGCAATAGATGTTGAGTTGCTAAATTGATTTTCCGGGGACACACAAGTGGTGGAGATGGATTACTCCCTTCGAAAAAAAAAAAAAAATTTGTTATTGTTTCTGTTTTCACTGCTAATATAGCAGAACAGACCCTTGTATCACTATCTAAGGCAAAGAATGGTTATTTTGCAGATATTATTATTCATCAGCATGCTTAAATGAAAGTGTGAAAGGGAGACGCACACGGCCGAAAAAATAGCCTATTTATATCCCTGCTAAAAATAGTTAGGATCAACCTGTATTATCACTGGATAATAATAGAACAGTGTGGAAACATGCAAAGCTGAAACACACAGCATAATTTCACATGTAAACTGAATAAACCCTAAACTCATCAACTGCAGAATTGGGATATGGTGTGCCTCCCTTTTAGTCAGGTTAGGGGCAGTTCAAATACATTATTACACCTCGGAGGGGGGGGGGGTCTCCACCTATCTCCTTCTCACGCCCCCCCCCCTCCAGCCCTTTCCGCCAAAGGAATTTTAATACAGACAATTGCTAGAGAAAACGTGGTTATTATATCAGTAGTTCACATTATCCTGTCGTAGCAAATACCTGTCGGTAACAAGCGTTATTATATTACACACATGTCATTTGATAGAATACAGAACCATTTTAAACAATTTTAAATATTCACATGAGTAGAATATGTCTGAAGTAGATTTATGTGTTTACCTGTTTCAGCGGATCCCAGCCCAGATCGCTGTTCCTTTACCACAGTGAAATATTCCTCCTCTTTACATAGGATTATATTGACATAATTATCATCACATATTTATTTAATGTTTGAGAGACCGTGTGTTATCTGACAGTTCTAACCTCAGAATTCATACACAGATCATAGTGAAGCTCTGGTACGTTGTGCGGTGGATATGGGCAAACGAGACACGACTATGTATTCAGAAAGTTTGGCTTGGCTGCACAACTACGTCACAAGATCACGCGACTTGCCATACCCGAAATCGTACTCGGATATCCCAAATTACACGAGAAACGATACGTCACTGGCTTCCTCAAGGCATTCCAACTGCCCGAGACAATTTTGAAGCCCCAATGCTAATGTACATCAAAAACGTCAAATCTACCAGAAATTTAAGTGTTGACATTCAATCTTGACAAGTTTTTGTGTGATTCAGCCAGTTTATCTACTTCTCAGATAATAATAATATCATTTCTCAGCCCATTTTGTTGGCGAATATTCTACAGAAATCAACTACATTCAATTATTCCATAATAATTCGTAGTAATCGAATGTTTACATACACATTCAACAACTAAAGTATTGACCTCAACTGGTGCACGCCGGGAGAAGAAATGGCGCCTGAATTATTTTTAAAACTTATGCAAAACAGGAGACAGTGATTTACATAGCCAGACTGGAAACACAAGCTTCGGGCTGTGTCGTTTTTTTACGGAAGTTAATGAGATGCGGCCGTATAACCAACGTGGCCGCCGCTCGGGAAATTCCGATTCTAGTTCTATCTGCAGTAGAAATTTCTTTTTATTTGTCAAGATTGGTGGTACATGTATTAATAATGCATTATCTTGCCTATCCTTTCATTTTATTGTCTACAGCTGCCTTTTTTTAAACTGTTATAAATGATGACCGTCTGGACTTTTAACGACCGCTGCATTGTAGCTATGCTGAAGCGTCGGTCGCAACCGTAAACCTAATGTGGCGGATGGTTCATGACCTTTCGCTGTTTTGTGACGTCACACAATGGGCTCAT
The DNA here is from genome assembly GCA_963931925.1 of Onchidella celtica. Classification (NCBI taxonomy): domain Eukaryota; kingdom Metazoa; phylum Mollusca; class Gastropoda; order Systellommatophora; family Onchidiidae; genus Onchidella; species Onchidella celtica. The sequence goes on along the minus strand of OZ007579.1, from coordinate 44,884,721 downwards.
CCAGTCTGTGTATTTTATTAGTCTGTGATCAGCTCTAGCAAGAGATATCTTACACTAACTAGATCTCGCACTCAGTGCGCGGCTCGTGTGACCAGTGTGTGAAACCGGCCGCCATGTCCCCAAGCCATGTCGCTGGCTCAGCGAGAGGCAGGCAGGCCCACACCTTGTCGTTGTTACATCGTGCTATGTTGGCTGGCGTTACAAGTTACGATGCAGTTACAGCCTCGGCAAAATAAACTGCAAACAGTAGCTTGAAAAACAACAACAACAACAACAACAACACAAAAACATGAAAGTGCTCAGGTGTAGACAAAGCAGACATAAGACAGTGAAACACCTTGTTCAAAGAAGAAAAAAATAAGAAGGAGAAGCCAAAAGGGGTAGGCATGGAACAGATTTCACTCTTCGTGTTCACCAACCCATAGAGAGCAAATCGGATAGTTATGGCGATCATTCCAAGAAAATCAGTATACTTGCTTAAAATTATGAAGGCTGCAGCAGTTTATCTCTCACCCTATATGAATGTATAGTACATGTAGTATAATTTCATTGACATTCTACAAGGTGTATTCCACTCTGCCACATATAGGCCTACCGTGCACGACATGTAATAATAATAATAATAACCGGGCTCTAATAGCTTTACAACATTTATATGGTATAAATTAAATCAGACACACACAATACACAGGCATACTCAAAGAAACACAAAACAACTAGATGGACATTCAGAGTGTAAAAAAGATGACTCTTCAACTGATGTTTAAAAGTAATAAATTTTCAGCCTCTCTCAAAGACAGGCAGAGAATTCCAAATCTGAGGCCCTTGAAAAGAAACATATTTTTCACCCACTGTCTTAAGGCACCTTGTGATGTTTCCACTTTCTCTCACGCTGACACTCTGCGCTTAGTCCTATCTCAATAGTCAGGATGGATGCCTAGATGATCAATTGCTTTTGGCTAAACTGCTGTTACATTAATGGATAAATTTCACGCACTCTTCCTCTCAATAACTTTCTTCTGACACCAGCCGTGATAGGCACGGGACAAACACACTAAGTAATCGACTATCTCTCTTCTATAAGTTATAACAAACGATATCTGTATCTATACAATAATTATTAATTCATTCAATAATAATAGGAACATAGGTCATACAATTTCACGTGAATTTCGATGGAATGAAATCAATGCAAATCAGTACATCATGATAATTAAAAGGCTTCGTAATATTCAATTTCTAGCACATTTTATAAAACACATGGGTACATTCAGCATAAAGAAACCTCTCCTTTAGGGGTGTATGGCGCTATCTGGGCACTGGTTCTTCCTCTCTACTCTGGCTTGACTGCGCAGTTAGATCAACAGGTATCGGCAGGTACCAATAGGTCGGGAAGCCAAGAAGCCACGATGTCGTTAATCAAGGTACAAGAAGTTGAGAAGCCAAGAAGGTGTTGTTCTTCCTCCTCACTCAGCAACAGCTCAAATGCCGACAAGATACCAAAGATACCACGCTCTGACAAAGGATGTTTGCGGGTTCCCTGACCCTCCCCACTCAAAAGACTAGTACGAAGTTACAGTTGCAGTTGTGGTCTCCTCTTCGGCACGAAGCTGGTGAGTGCTCTCAGCGGTCTGAAGTTGGAAGGAGCGTTCGAGGATTTATACCCAGTCAGGTAGCGTCCCAAGATGCTCACCGAGTGTACATTAGTTATCCTAATAGCCACCCCCGTCGACTCCACGTCAAATACTATTGAAGCATCTCTACTCCCCAAGCAATTCCCAGGTGATCTGATCGTCGAGTACGGCGGTCAAGTAAACACTACCCTTTTCGGGTGTCAACGCGCTTTCCGTTGGATCCCCTACTTTCCTCCTCTGGCCTACAATGTCTCTGTCTCCCCGCCGTCAACTATCTTCCCAAGCTAGTTATACCTTGCCAATTTGTCACCCTGTTACAGACCTTTTAGGAATTTTAAACCTTTTAGTGCCTACAGATGATCTAAGATGTCGTGATGGTACACAAAGAGTCAAAAGATCAGTTAAATAAGTCGGGGCGTTTTTGTACATATATACTTTTGTGCCACAAGGTAACCAGGTTATACATTGTTCGTTTTCCTACCGGTAGCCAGTGCAAGCATTATTCTGTACTATTTGTAGTTTTATAATTTCTTTCCTGCGGTAGTCCAGCAAGTAGTGAGTTACAGTAGTCTAATTTTGACAAAACGAGCGACTTTACCAATAGGATGCCTTTGTCAGTCGAAACAATGTACCATTCTTTATTTATTTTCTTTATTCCTGTGTACACTTTTCGAATCAGGTGACTGATTTCACTGGTCATAGACACATCATTACTGAACCGAACACCAAGATGTTAGTGTGAGATATCTCTGGCTCTAGCTGAACAGTGAACCCAACCCTGTGGTTTCTCTATTTGACTTTGTCATTAGACTACTCTCCTCTAGCAAACGCCACAAGAAAGGAAACAATGGTCGGTGCCCTACTGTATTATGATGCCAGGTTCCGTTATAAGTTTGAAACAAGTAACAATAACAATTAGTTATTTGGTTCTGTGTAAAGTTTTCATTTCAGTTTTTTTTTTCTAATCTTTTGCATTTATTTCATTTTACAAGATAAAAGCAAATATGACAGGACCAAAAAACAACAACAACAAAAAAAAACTGATTAATTTTCCTTTCTCTGTGTATGTGCATGTTTGTTTGTTAGTCGATGTCGTCGTTGTCGTAGTTGTTGTCGTTGTTTTTGTGTCGTCGTTGTTGTTGTTATCGTAGTTGTTGTTGTTCTTGTTGTTGTTGTTGTTATCGTCGTTGTTGTTGTTGTTGTTGTCGCAGTTGTTGTCGTTGTTGTTGTGTCGTCGTTGTTGTTGTTGTTGTTGTTGTTGTTGTCGTCGTTGTTGTTATTGTGTTGTCGTCGTTGTTGTTGTTGTTGTTGTTATTGTGTTGTCGTCGTCGTTGTTGTTGTTGTTGTATTTAATCAAGAAAAGAATCTTAACTGCAGAGAAAAACCTTTACCAAATATGTTTGCCAAATCGGCGTCTAGGATAAACCACACAGGGCCTCACACAGAATTAGATTGTAATGTTTATTATGACAACTACGGTATCCCAAATGGCTATAGGGGAAAAACATGTTATTCCTACTCCAAGTAACCATGGATAAAACTAAATCTAAAGATCAATGGTGATTGTTTTTCCAGTAACGATTTTTGTAGACACCATTGGGAGATTCGACACTGGCATGAAGGGTACCTACCGTCGATCGCTCCAACGACATTCCCAAAATTTGGCAAGAAGGTGGCCATTGAGATAAGGAAGATGATGGCTATAATTAAAAGTTGTTTACTTCAAGCATGTATTTTTAAAAAATAACAATGTTGAATGCTATGTAACATCTGTATATTTGCATGTTTGTTTCGTAATATAATATAGTACCGTGCATGCCATAAAAAGTAACCGCATCAAGCGTTCAGTTTGGTGCGTAATGTTCTGGTGCGCATGGGTTCTGAAGCAAGACTGTAGTTTATTACTTTTATTATATGAGACAGAGAAAGAGAGAGACAGAGAGAGAGAGACAGGGAGGGACAGATAGAGAAAGAGAGAGAGAGCGAGAGCACATAATTGTTTATTCCGGGCAATGCCCGGTAGGTCTTCTAGTCTATTATATTTTTTATAATTCTATATCTCGATCTTATAAATGGAGACACAAAAGAGGACATCAGAAAACACACACACACACACACACACACACACCGGCCCACTCCAGTGTTCCCTACCAGAAACACACATTCGACTTCACCTACGGTCAAGCAATCTCTTTGTCAATAGATTGAATAGAAATAAATCTTTGCAACTTCTGGCAAACAAGAGCTCTAGAGCATAAGAGAAACTGTCAAAAACACCTAGCCCCCCCCCCCCCCACCCCCAACGTCTATCCGGTTTACGTACTGGTAATTAAAATAAAAATATTCCTGGTCGCTTGAAAGCATAAAATTACTTCAATACCTTCCCGACCTGTCTCTCTCTCTATGACAGTCTGTATCCTGTATTTCTCTTTCTCTCTCATTCTTGTCTCTTTTTTGTGTCAGTCTGTCAGTTTTTCTGATTCTCACTGTATGTGCAACTGACTGTCCGTCTCTCTCTCCCTTTGTTTGTCTGTCTAAACCTATTTCTCTGCATCTCTGTGCCTTTCTCTCTGTCCCCCTCCCTCTCTCATCTGAGTATCTGTCTGTCAGTTTAGCCGTCTTTCTGAGTGTCTTCATCTGTCTATCTCTCTCTCTCTCTCTCTTGCCCCCCTCTCCCCCAACCTACCGACTGCCTGCAAAGACAAGAAAGTAATGAATAATGGGGTCTGAAATGTAAACCATACAAATGAAGGAATAAAAGATAAAAAAAAAAGGAAAAAAAAAAAAAGATTAATATTATATATTACAGGGTTTCTGTAAACGACGGTTTCATGAATTCTTGTCCATCGCTCTGCTGTCTTTCTATCTTTCTCTATTTTTCCTGCTTGCTTTTCAGAACTTTCATGACGAAACGTCAGTGGCTGAATGTTGGAAAATCCAAGACTGAACTTTCCTGAGGAAACTGAGTTTAGTACTAGGATTTACGGCCGTACCAAGTCCTGAGATGTTGCAATAATTATGATTGTGCATCCAGGCGAAACTTCATGAATAATTATTGCAAGGGATCTATTTTCAGTTTCTTCCAAATAATTACAAGTTTTCGGATCTCAGGCCAGATCACCATTCCAAAGTTAATACTTGCAATCTGGGCAGAAACTGACTTTCAGATAACAATCACATATTATTCATTTATGTTTGAGTGACCATTTAGTAAGTGACAAAGACGAAACAATTCTCTTTAAGGAATGAATAAAGGGATCATGTAAACCCTGAGTGGTTAAAAAAAAAAAGATAAATATTCAAATGGTCTAAAATGAGTGAACTAAAATCGTGAAGGCACTCTCGTGTTCTCCCTAACAACAGATCGAATGCAATTTCCACATGCCCTTTTGTTTGATGGTCTCGGCTGTGGGTAAATTGAACATGAGTAAGCAGAGGTGGAGGGCGGGGGGGGGGGGGTTACCAACAGAGAACGAGAGGGTCCCGAAAGAGAATGAGCAACAGAGACGCGCAAACATACACACACACACCTAGTAATATAATAAATGTAAGTGGAGGATGAAGTAAAATACGAGCAAAGACAGCTCTATATATTATATACATATTGATTATTTAGTTTTGACGATGTACACACAAGGAGAGGGAGGGGGAATTGGTTCCAAAACAATCAGCACTGTGACTATAAATCGTTTCAAGACTGAAATCACAAACTTTGGCCCTGGTGCACACAGACATGCAAAATTTGGTGCTGTTGAATGTGAAGGCTGTTTCTGGAAACGCTTTTCGTACTTGGCTGTGCGGCAATTACTTAGTGCTGGCACTGGTTAACTCGGCATGCAGCCTAATCTCACGAGAGAATGACGAAGAACACATAAACACAAACCAAGAAAACAAACATTAAAAATCCGCTAGTGTGCTGACGTATACAGGATAATGTCCCGTGTTTCTGTGGATAATAAGACAGTTTACATTCAAAGTTTTGTCAATCCCGCCAGTGACATGTTTCTGGGAGAGATTTCTCGTGACGTGTTATTGAGTAAATATACACTTGCGCTCTACAGATGGCCCGTTAAAGGAAAGTAACCACAATGATAATATGAGTTACGTCAATGCAATTTACCAATAAATAACTGTAGTTGTATAAGTTTGTCTCTGCGAGATGTATTACATTCATACTGTATTAACAACTTCATCTGTTTTATCTCAGTGGTAAGAAAATCCTCAGGTGGAGCGAGGCAGATGACGACCTTCTACACTTCATGGTTTGATGTGATCTCTACTTCTGGATCCCTAGTTGTACATAATACGCATTGGTTATTATCCTGTATTGTGTGAACCGGAATTACCATGCCTCTTATGCTCTGTATAATATAAAAATAGTGTGTATTGTCATTACTGTACAACTCCCCCCCCCCCCCCCTTCATGGACCGCCCCACCATGCATTCAGAGTCTGCAGAGACTTAGCTATGACCCCCCCCCCCCCCCCCAATAACCCAGCATTATGAAAATATAATAACTTATAATAAATACCCCCTGCAAACTGACCATAATGGTATTCTCATTCAAAGTGTAGATTTCCAAGACCATGAAAGTTATGCCACATAATTATTTATATTGGCTTCAATTCAAGGATCCTTATCAAGTTGCTTTGAGGTAGAATAATGTTAGCATCAAAACTAATATTTATGTATTAAAGTTTTCTGTTCGCGTGCAATTGTTATTTCCATTATTTCAATCAATTTTGATTATGATTAATCATAAATTAACATCAGCTCAAGTATTCCTCGGAATTGATGTCATGATATACCGCAACAATTCGTGAACAAATTCATTTATTCTCGCCACGAAAAAACAAAAAAACTAACTAAATCATATCATCTATGCAAGAATAGAATGGCTGATTTATTCAACTCTGTTGTTTCTTTAAACCATCTTATATTTGAGGGTTTTGAAGAACAGCGTGACTTGTATTCTGATGCAGATCAGATCAGCCATGGTCTATATCGTGCCTAGATGTTCTACAGTGCAATAGGCCAGGAAAGAAAACATTTTGAAAGCTCTTTGCTGGGAAGTCCGACACCAATATAATAAAACATGTTGTGTATGGCGTGCATTGAACCCCCTGCAGCCGAGTCTCATGTGGCAGGTCTCCTTTGTCATATGAACCAAAAATAAAAATGAAAAGCTGACCTCGTTTCTTGTCGTCCACAGCAGTCTTGAAAATTCTTCAAAACACAGTCGTACCCCAACATGTTTACTGCGCCGCATTGGCGGTGATATCACCCCCCCCCCCCTACGTCCCAACTTCCCACTCCGGCAGTGCTACCTTGAAAACAGTCGTGATGTCAGGTCTTGTGGGACAGGTTTAACCTGTGCGACACTGTACCTTGCGACGGGACACTGTGACCTGCGGGGTTGAACTTGTTTTGGACAAAATTTAATTGTTTGTGAATCTGAGTATAAACTGATTGCAACATTTTATAGTAGCAAAAATTTATGTTTTTTGTTTATCAACAGACAGACAAACAGATTCAGAAGATAGATAGATAGATAGATAGATAGATAGATAGATAGATAGATAGATAGATAGATAGATAGATAGATAGATAGATAGATAGATAGATAGATAGATAGATAGATAGATAGATAGATAGATTGATAGATAGAAAGATAGACAGAAAAGGTGAAGCTTTTCTCCTTCCATCCCCGTTAAACTTGAGCCACGTTATTTAAATAAAATATAGAACATGGGAATTTTAGCCATTTAGCTAATTTAATCCGGCATTTTCTTAGGCTCGGAGAATTACTGTAGTGAAAATACTACTAACAAATAATAGTATAATACTTTTCAGTGCAAGGTCCAATGCTTAATTTAACAGTTGTGGCCTCCCAACAATACCTGTATCTCTATGTGCCAATAGTTTACGTGGTAGTGTTTAAAAAGACAAGAAACAAATCAACTCTACCACGAATTATATTATCTGGACCTAACAAAGTCCACTGATTTCAAAATGTTGAATTGTGTCCAGTTAGATCTAGAACCACACAATTAACCGTAAATACCACTCAGATTACATCCTCTTCATAATTATGGCGATGCGCTATGGTCAGTTTTGTTCGCCGCCTGCACGATGTGGTCCGACTGGGCCGGTTTAATTCTGTGCATTTTAATGCATTTTTTAAAGCCCTTTTTTCACAGAAACGTTTTCTGGGCTATTTATCAGACCAGAAGCAACTGATGTTTGTAAAAAAAAAAAGAAGATAAAAGTCGTAAGTTTTGTCATTTGGCCGTTTTTTTCCGCCGGCCGACGACTTTCTTTGGGGGAAACTTTAATTCGTGATCATGTCCTGACATGGATATTTAGATACAATTCAAGTAAATATTGAAAATTTCCCCCAAGATCAAATTGGCTGACTGATATTGTGCCATTCATATCTGTTTTCAGCATTGCATGGAAATTGTGATTTATTGTTGCAAGGCACCACAAATACATAAAGCACATTCACAGAATTATATTTAATAAGAAGAAAGAGGAACACTTCATTAACATCTCTACAAACACTCAGGCACAATGCCATGTTGTCGAAATTGTAAGAAAACTGAAACGATGGTAATAATGTTATCAGTATTTTAATGAGAGAATAAAACACAGACAACAAACATCAGTGAACCCGTAAAACTTATTGGCTTTCAGCTTTTGAAGAAAAAGCTCTTCGCAAAGCAATGCTGGCGCTAAAGTACGCTTCAAAATCCAAAAGCAAAATGTAGCCTTTTTTCTCAGCGGTACACTGGTTGTCAAAGTCGGGGTGAGGACTTGGCCAGGTCTTTTACTCACGAAATATCGAGAGTCCCCTCCACCCTTAGCAGCCGAAGGCCTCATGCTAAAGTGTAATAACAAATCCAATTTGCTGTGGTGTCTACTAAAACAAATTCCGCCAAGCGGAGAAACGCCTAATATTATGACTAGCCTGCTTGCCGGTGGTTCAGCCATTGTTCAGATTCTTCCCCCAAGCGGCAGCAGAGCATTTTTTTTGTTGTTGTTGTTCCAAACATGTCGTTATACGATATCTTAAAGAAAAAAAAGGAGGGGGGGGGGGGGAGATGCTCGGGTGAATATTGTTGATGACAGATATCTTGATCTCATCCTAGAGAATAATGAGAGACGTGGAGCTTGGATCCAAAGTAGAGTAATTCCCACATACACGATGCCGAGGGACTGCAAAGACTTTCTGAAAACGGAGACAAGAGACCAGAGCTTTTCGGATATTTATCTAGCTCAAGAAAGTACACACGGGTTTGTGCTATACGTTTTGTGGATTCCAACAGTAAATGACAGGGCAGTTTCAAATCATTAGCGAGTCCTACCATTTCGGGAAGAAGCTGACACAAGGAGTGGCGTCATGCCTTAAATGGCTTTTATGAAGGCGACAAGAAAAGTATTAGGACTGTTCACACAGGTGTTGTCATTCTGTCTATTGTTTACTTTGCTCAATTCTGGAATGGTACTAATTCCAGGTGCATTCCAGTGCACACAACCGCCAAATTAAACAGACAGTTCCTGAAGATTCACTGTCTTATGGGTTTGGTAGCTTTGAGCTCAAATCCTGATATTACACAAATATTTCAAAAGCTGCCAGATTGCCTTCTGGTAGGGTGAAAAAAATATGACTGGTAGAAACGTTTTCAGCCCACAAGGCAAATCGAATACTGCTGAGACAATACATTACTATTGAAGAGAACTTGTAGAGTAAAAGACCGCATTTTTAGTTCTGGGAACCTCAGCCGGACGTGTCGAAATCTTGCCAAGAACTAAATAATTAAATGAGGATGTGAGAAGGACGGAAACTAAGACTCTTGCAGCTTTAGGAAACCCTGACTGCCATGTGCAGAACCAGCCTGTTTGAGGAGAAAAATGGATGTCACATCATTTAAGGCATTAGACCGTGAGATCCAATCTGCAGCATGTCTCTCGCAAATAAATAAATACAAATAAAACTATTGGTGGAGCGAGACAGAGATTTTCAGAGGAGGAAAATCCGCTTCAAAGAACTGCTTCGGCCCTTGACTTCCTTCCGTTCTACGGGAGCGGGCGACATCGGGTGTTATCCTGTGTTTTGTGTGTTTGTGTGTGTGTGTGTGTTTGTGTGTGTGTGTGTATGTGTAAAAGGGCTCTAGCTAGACCGGAACCCATTTCGATGATGGTTATGCTCATTATTCTTCGATGTTTGAATTCGTGAGAGACCTGATGCACAGTCACGGGATCGCTATAGGAATGCAACAGTTTTGCAGTCCCACTTGTTCCTTCCCGCTGAAAGTCTTTTCGGCAACCTCAGCGTCTTCAATATTGCTGACATCTTTCATCCCCTCACATGACCAAGCCTTAAATTCTACTCCCTCGAAAGTTAAAAAAACAACAACAACACAACAACTAAAATTGCACCGTATATTGATAAGCGTCAAAGTCATGTCATAAAGCCAGATCAATGTTTGCTCACAACTAAATATCAGGCAAAGCTGCACGTTCATTGCAGATTTTATATGAATAGTTTTCCATCTTGTGCTAAAGAACCTTTATATAATTATTACGATAGGGAGTTAAATTTTATGCCAACGAAGTATTTTTACATAGCAGTGAATTCATCCTGTCATTCTTGATTGAAAATTTGTCAAGAATCAAGTCCACCAGATATGCAGAACGAAGCTTATTAGTACTAAATTCTACAGTCTACAGGCTGAAATCCACCTTTTAAATTGTTGTTAAATGATGTAACCATGTTTAAATACAAGGGGGTTGGGGAGGGGGAGGGTTATTAAATTTAAACAAAAGTTTATTTACAAGGCAGCTACCTAATTGTGTAGACATCCTGGCTTGAATGCTTCAAATCAAGACATTAAATAAACTAAGATATATTATGTCCCCCACCCTCCACGCCTTAGAAACAAACAGTTATTTATTAAAAGTATACAATTCCAAAAGAAATGAAAACGGAATAATTCTGTTGGAGTTCATTGTTTTGTTGTTGTTGTTTGTTTGTTTGTTTGTTTGTTCCACTGGGCTTTGTGACTTACATGTTTCCCTGGCCCAAAAACCAGGCTGTAATCACACATTTTTTTAAACTCATGCGCTGCGCTTACTTTGTGTTAAGATTGTTTACGCAATAATTATGGTTACTGAAATGGAAGAACGGTTCTATCCACTGCATTCCAAAACATCTCAACAATACGTATTTTGCTGACGCTACACTACGTGTGCAATGTTATGCTGTGCCTAGGCTTGTTCCTGATTTACGTATGACCCCGCCCCCCCCCCGCCATCCTCACACACACACACAATCTGTCAACTTCAAACAGCTCCTATCTCCTTGAGATCTTCCAGGCTGGTTCTATATCGCATTTTTTATAATTATTTTGAAGCACTCTATTGACACATGAAGTTTCGTGCCTTAGCAGAATGTGCACAGTTCAAAGACTTTTTAGACCTGAATAACTCTGTGTAACAAATCCCAGATTGGGAAATGCCCTTAATACACGGTTGAACAATCACAAACAAACAAGTATAGCAATTAACAAAACAGTCAAGCAGGCTCACACATTTATTATAACATTAATAATTACAATCAAATGAGTAGTACTCATTCCCCTCAAGCATTCATTCTTCTCCCAGTTCCACGACAGTCTACCCACTTCTTTAAAATATGAAATTTTGGCCTCAGCCTAACATCAATGTCTGCACTACCTTGTAGTACAATACCCTAATACATATATCCTATAACTATGGCCAGCCTCGATTCCCCGAATCAGACTGCCACGGATATTGTGCTGCCTGTCGGCCTTACACCACAGCTACCCTTGGCGGAAGCACCCAGATACCATCCTCAGCCTATCTATGTCCTCTAGGTCCTGACGGTGGCATCACAGCCCGACCACGTCACTTCAATTACGGCCGCGACACTTACAGCCTGCCCCCGGCACCTATAAAGAATAACATCACATCTCTATAATACTATGTACTTACTATACACTCACCACTCATTACGACCCATCAAGCGTACACACAACATTCCACATTTCACCCCCCACACAGCCAACACTCACGCAAACACTACACAGCCGCACATCTCTACTGTAACACACACTCACAGTATTACACAGCACTCCGACTGTGCTAAGAATCCATGCTCCTAACATACCTATCTCGCTCATTGTTCACATCTATTTATACAGCAATGAATTACTTGCACACTCCTTAAGTCCTCGCATATAACTTATTTGCATCATTATAATCATCAGAATATAGTAGATTTATCATCACAATTACAAATCCTTATAATTCAACCTACCAGTCTTCACTGGAATACACCAAAAACTCACGACTGCCTCTCACACGTCTGTTCTCCTGAACTTCTGAGCTTGCAGTGACTTTTCACTACCCAGACGCTACCTCAATAACTCCAACACTTTCCTCGTGTCATTGCACGCTTTCAAGTTAACTGTCTGCCTCAACTATCCCGTGAGTTAATCTCGCAACTCTATACCCACTTTACAGCAATCCCTTTAATCGCGCTCACTCCACTTGTGACACTCTGCTACTGCGCCTACGTGCCGTGCGCTGTCTAGCTAATAGCAGCAAGTCTTTGCGTGCACATACATTTCAAACGCTATTATTATTATTCTAAAATTGATCTTTTAACTAGAAGGAAGGAAGTCAGGAATCCTCATGTGCATTAGTGATTTTTTATAGGGGAGATTTGTTGAAACTTTTAAAAGTTTGTATGTTATTTTGGTGACAAACACACATACATGTACATCCTGTGACGTGTCCAGGATTTTCTTCAGTATCGTGTCGGTTTCCTTCCCTCTCTCGTAACCCCGTGGAAAAATGGCACATTTATCGGTGATACATTTGTCTTCCTGCAAGATCTTATTCTTTTTTAAAAAGCCATATTTCTGTGTCTATTTTGTTTGTCTCATTTGTGGGCAATTTGAGCCCCAGAAGGTTAGAAATGCACTTAAAATTATAGAGATTTCATGTAACTACATGTCTACAAAAGGGGCAGATCGACTGTTTTTGTCAAACCAAGTGACCTGATTAAAAAAAAAAGAAATCTTGCAAATGTCAAAATTCTGATTTACATGAAAAACACTTTGCACCCGTTTCGCCGACGCAGTTGGCCCTTTTGCAAACCGTGGACGGCATCAGATATCATTGCCAGTATCTCAAAGGTCGCCAGGTCAGCGGGGCTTTTCCCGGTATACGTCTCAGCCAATGAGAACTATTCGTTTAATATGGTATCGTTCAGCGCGATTCTATCATTATTTGTACTTAAATTTTATCATAATCTCTGTTTACCGGATGTTGCTTTTGTCTTCGCATGTTACATGACTTGTGTCATACTTCATCTAGAAATCTAGTTAGACAGAATATTTTTTGTGATATTGTAATTCTTGGTGTGTTGTGTGAGATGGCAGAACGGCAGAGAAATTTGGACACATTATTATCTGACATTGACATAGACACCGCAATAATCGCGGTTGGGGAGAAAGTGTATGACAAACAATCAGAATCAGCAGGTTCAATAGATGCAGATGTCAAGAACAGATTGCAAGACTTGCTATTGCCAGAAGATTTTGAAAATATCTTGCATGTGCTTGAAGATAAGAAGGTACTTCAGGCCACTGTTGGACACCTTACTGTTTCGAATTTGAAGATCTGGCTCCAAGATTTTGAAGCCATTCACTGCATGACCTTGCGAGTAAAAGCAATCAAGAAAGCTACAAAGGGATATGTACTTCAACATTATTACAGGTAAGCTAATCCTGATCTGTAATTTACTAATTTAATACTATCAAGTTTTAGTGAAGGAGGTCGTACATAAGTTCCAAAACAGTAGATCTAGATGTAATTTATCAAGATGTAGATCTAGATAGATCTATAAGAAGAAGACACCTAAATTTAATTTATCTGAGTAGATGACTAGAAGTCATCATAAAGGCCACGCTTATTCGCAGACGTCTGCGGATAAGAAAATTCGCAGATGGATTTTTGTGATTTTATTTAGAAAGAGCTCCTTTACATCATAATTCTGGCTTGTTTCATTGAATAATTAGGCTCTTCTCTTGGTAAGATGGCTCGATTCGGAGTAGCTAACGCATCCAGTGTTGCTTACGGTAATGATGCACGAGGTTGCCTTTTTTTGGCGATACTTATCGGTTATATTGTGTCCTCGGTAGCAGAGAGGTTGCTTAGTAATAATAGTAACGCTTTTACTCAGGTTCCCTGGTGTCATGCTTTAGAAGTAAACTTGCCTGCTGTGTTGGTAAAGGGGGTTTGAATCTCCTGTAGAGCTGATTTTTTTTTTTTGTCGTTACTTTTTTTCTACTTTTCCCCCTCTGATCATCGTGTGACTAGGATTTTTTTGTCAGGTGTGAGGTCACAGAGAAAGTCAGACAGAGCAGATAAAAATGAACTAAACTTTCATGCAAACAAAAAGTAATACATGTAAAACAAAACATGACAAATAGCTGAAGCAGAAGACCTCCAAAGTATATTTTCACTCAGTAAATACAGGATAGATCTAAGTCAGGACAGAGAGAGAGGAAATTTTCAGTTCACACTGACAAAAAGAGATCATTTATCATGTACAAAATTTGATTTACATTTTTTATTTCCAATTAGCAACTGTCCCATTTAATGAAAAGGAATTTATAACTAAAATGAACAGGAATAAATAAAAGTTCAAGTAATCTGGAGTACACTAGTACACTACAAGTGCTAGTAGTTGACTAGTAGTAATGATCAGTTTCTCCTTGACATCAATTTTGTAAAATCATTAGGAAACAAAATGATTCCTTAATGAGCAGAACTAGGTTTAAAAAAAAAAAAAGATTCGGCGTGGGATTGAACCCAAGACAGATGGAAACCATAGTCTGTGACTGATAACCGCAGATGCACCACGGCAGACCACCTTAGGCTGAAGGAACTTTTCCATAGTAGATGCCACGGAACCAAGAAACCCCCATCTGCGAATAAGATGGGGATCTTATTTGCAGACGTCTGCGAATAAGCACTTTATCATAAAAACGGGGAGGATTCCCATCAGATGAAATCTCAAGTTGATGGGTACACAGACAGGCCTAAGGGTTAAGAGCGGGTTCGATAAGTTTTGGGATCGGGGATAGAATTAGTGTCTTTTTTTTTTCTTTTTCAGGTTTGATCATTTTAATTTAATACAGATGTTGAAATTGGACTGCAAGGGAATCACTTATTGTTTATTTAAAAGGGAGTGTTTATACGCCGATAATTGGTTTTGTGATGTTTATTTTGGAAAAATTTCTTCACTTTTATACAGGATCTGCAATATAGTAGTGGTTAGCATTTTCGTTTGTCAATCGGGTGACCGTGGTTCAGTTCTCAGACGGGTTTTTTTCTTTGTTGTTGTTTCTTTTTAAAAAAGTCGGGGGAGGGGTTCGAATTCCATAAGAGCTGATTTTTTTTTTTGCACTTCATTTTTTTTTTCTGCTTATCCCCCAATGATCATCACTGCTTTGCTCCATAGTACATGTACAGTGTGTATAAAATTTTGTGAAAAGAATTTATTTTTTTTATTACCTGTATAATTTTAATCTATGACATTAGACAGGTTTGTCAGGTGTGAAATCACAGAGAAAGTCAGACAGAGTTAATAAAAATTAACTAAACTTCTATGTAAACAAAAAAGTAATAAACAAAACTTGATGAAAAGCTGAAGCAGAAGACCCCAAAAATATATTTCCAGTAACACCGGATAGACCTAAGTTACCGTAGAGAGATGAAAGTTTCATTTCTTCACGCTATTTAAAAGAAATCATTTACATCATGTGTAAAATTTGATTTACATTTCTATTTCTAATTAGCAACTGTCCCGTTCAATGAACAGGAATAAATAGAAGAAGAAAATCTGGAGCACACTGAGCAGTGATCAGTTTCCCTATCCCATCGGTGTTGCAAAATCCTTAGAAAAAAAATCTGATTCCTAACAATGAGTGGTACTAGACTAGCTTTAAAAAAACAAAAACAAAAAAAAGCTCCGGCATGGGATCAAACCCTCAGTCTCTGACTGAAAACAGTAGATGCTAGTCAGTGCGCTACCGGGGACCTGATTTAAAAGTGATAGGCAGGAGGAACTCTTCCTTAGTAGACGTCACAAAACCAAGAAACTCACATCTTCGAATAAGATCAGGATCTATAGATGGAAGGAGTTGCAAATGTGGAATCCATACTTATTGTCAAATAAAATTTTTTATAATTTAACATCATTTGCTGATTGTTTTGCTCGGCGGACTGACATTAAAAAATGGGATTCTGAATGTGCATAAAATATTTCCGTCATTAAAATAATAGCGTACTATTACTTACTGTGTATTTGCAAGAAAGAATGTATTGAATAAACTGTATCATACCGTAGGAATGGAACATACGCTCCTGATATTTCATTCAAAAATTACTTAAATTTTTTAAGAGAAACTGAAATGATCCTGAATCGGTATTGCTTGCAGTCATCTTTTTATAATCTTAGACACCTTCCACTGAATTGGTTGTCGTTTACACTGTGGAAATATCATTAAATTAAGTTCCACTTTCAGTAGTATGGATCGTGTGTTGCTTGAAATATATGCTTAAAATTTCATTTGATAAGATTTGGCCCATTGGTTGACATTTCAATTCAAATGGAAGTCCTGTCATAAAATTTTAGAACTTCCAAGGAATACCTCAGGGGTCCTCTAACATAAGTTAGAACATTAGCTCTTATTTTTCTACTGCCCAAATGTCACTAAATTGCACACCTTTAATGATTCATTCTTACTCTTCGATCTGCTTTTGAAATGTTTTCAAGAGATTTTCATTTTTGTCCATTGAAAATTGTATTTTATACAAATTTTGAAAAATTGACATGAAAGGATTATGTGCATTTCTGGAGGAAAAAAAATGTAACAAAAAAAAAAAGTAATTCAAATTTGTAGAATTCCTTTTTAAACAAAAGCTAGAAATAAGGAACAAACAAGTCTACCCAGTTGCATCAAGATATCCAGAACTTTCTGGGAAATGTATTTTTGAATTGTTTTCAACCATTGAGAAAACGGCCATTATTGTCAGAACACATCATTATCTGCCTTGATGTATCATTTATAAAATTGATTTTGACGGTCCATGGATATTTTTAACTGAAACTTTCAGACATGAATATATGGTAACTTAGACAGAGATATCAACCACCTGAAATCAATATTTTTTGTTGAAAGTTTGATTTTCATTGACCTGCAGTCCTTTAACCACAAGAGTTAAAATAGCAAAATTCTGTGCTTGAAATTTGACCCTAAGTGAATGACTTTCGTGGAAATACCGATATGAATTAAAAAAAAATAGATTTTGAAAAAATGCATTGCCAGTATTATTTTACCCGGAGAGGCCCATCTAGATTCTTTTAAACAGTTCGTATCCACATTGCCAAAATTTCAAAGTAAAATCGATTATTAACTTGGTGATAGACCTAATACTAATAGTAATACAAGTTGGCCATTTGTTTTATTAATTCAAAACAGTGGTCAGTGACTTCATTTTTCCATGTTCTGACATTTTGCAAGAAGAGGTGTATGTACCATCCTAGGTGCAACTAGTCTTCCCCTTTTTCCTAGCTTCTCTAAAATAAAAACTGTTTCATGTTTGGTGTCCTAATTGGTATTATTTTTCATTTCTTTTTTTCAGATGTCAGCACAACACGGGACTGTGGAGTCCAAGCAAGGACCCTCAGCAGAAACTGGCATCAAATCCAGCGGCAAGGGTAAAAAATACCAATTGCCCCTTTTCACTGACTGTGAAAATAGACATGCAAAATGTGGGCCATATTAACCTGAACTGGAACCACAATCACTCCACCAGGAATCTGGAAGCCTGCAATTTTGGTTCTGTCTCCGAAGAGAGTCGACTTGCTCTGGAGAAACTTTATAAAGAAGGCCACACTCCCGCCTCAGCACGCGAAGTGTTTGTGACCAGTTTACGGGAGAAATGTGTAAATGAGCTGGATTTTCATCTAAAGAAAGCTGACAGATCTGTGATGCCCAGGAGGAGAGACTTCAAGTATTTTTACACCCAGTTCACCAAAACTGCATATGGTGGCCTAGACGAAAATATGTATATCAAGCTGGTAGACCAGCTGGAGGAGCTGAACAAGCAACCAGGCACCAGTGTGAGGTACCAACTGTTTGGTGGGCCTCAGTGTCCCCTAATAATTGCCATGGTAACACCGCTTATGCAGCGCACTGCACTGCATATCCCACAGAGCCATGAATTGATGTTTGTGGACGCAACATCAAGCACTGAAGAACATAACCTAAAATTATTTCTTTTGTGCACTCACAGCATAGCTGGTGCGCTTCCTTTGGGAAATATAATCACCAGCGACGAAAAGGAAGTAACCATGAAAAAGGGTTTCACCATGTTAAAGGACTGTCTGCCGGAAGCAGCTTTTTTTGGCAGAGGCAGAGACTTGGGGCCCCAAATAATCCTCACGGATAATTGCAAAGAGGAACAGTCAGCATTACATCACGTGTGGCCAATGGCAACTTATTTATTATGTGCATTTTACATTCTTCAGCAGACATGGAGATGGCTCATGGAAAAAAAACATGGAATAGCAGAAAAAGACAGGCCACGTTACTTCTGTCAATTCAAAAATGCCATGTATGCGAAAAGTAGTGAGTTATTTCATGAACGATATGAAGAGCTCCTTGATGACCTGACAGAAGCAGAAAATGACAAAGCTTTGGAATATTTTATGAAATTATATGGACAGAGAAAAGAATTCGCCCTCTGCTTCAGGGCTGGCTGCCCCACAAGGGGAAACCATACAAACAACTTCGTTGAAGCACAGTTTTTGCAACTGAAGGATGTCATCCTTCACAGAACTAAAGAATACAATGTGGTGGCACTAGTAAGCCGTCTTACTAAAGATCTGAAACGGCACTACAAGGACAAGCTTCTGTCCATCGCAGATGGAAGCTATGACAGCCATTACAGAAACAGATTTATGGGCCGCAGAAAAACTGCCAATGATAGTGTGGGCAATACTATTCCAGGGGCAGAGGAAAGACATAGAATTGTTGGATCCTCCAGGGACATGGGAAACCACATATTTGAAGTTGACAGTTTCAGCGAAGAAGGCATGAGGTAAGAAAATTGAAAAATAATCATCAGCGTTACATAGAAGAGAGATCAATATTATTTAACATAAAAATACAGTAAACTTGTAATGTTACCTGACTCATTTGAAGCACCCATCCTTCGACCAATGTCTGTTTAGGTTATAATATTGTAACATGACTCTACATAGATACTGCATAATCTCCTACATCAAAGGAGCAGCACTTCATATCCCCAGAGCTGTAAACTAATGTTTGTGAAAATTTGTGATGTAATCTGCAGAAGATACAGCTATACATGTAGTTTCTTGTGAGCACTGTCTTTTGAAAGTAGAGAGAATTTAACATTTCTAATGGTGACAGAGTTATGAAATTCCGTTAAAGTGACAGCCCTGTCTTATAGCTATACATATTATGTACATCATGATGTGGAACGCGCTCTTATTTCCAGAGATACATTAACATTTATATAAAAGCGTATGTGTACAGCATACGTCCTGCTAATAATCTAATATTGTAAACACATGCAGAAGGCATAAATTTTGTATCAGAACACAGGAAAGAAGGCTGACCAGTGGCATGGAGCATTAATAAAATGAATAAATTTATTGGAGTTTAGATTAACTAGTGCATTAGTTGAACTGTCGCCACAAAAATGAAATAAAAGATTTTCATAACATTTTTTTGGATCAGGGGCAAGACGAACCCCAAAAAAAAAGGGCATCTTTAAAGATTTTAAAGCTACTTTTTGTCTCCCTTTTCTATTTCTTTTAGAATTCCTTACACAAGTGAGAAATTGCTCTGAAGAAAAGGGGCATGAACAAACGATATATTGTACATTACTGGGTTCATTCTATAAGTATTTTATGTCATAGTGTAAATAATGTTATCATGTTTGGTGCGTCTTGCAGTTGGTATCAGTGTAACACCCTTCTTGCTCTTTAACATAATTCACAAGTCAAGACTCATGAAAATAATTTTGTTGTATCCTTATCATTTGTGTATTGCAGCTACACAGTGGACATGGCTTTAGGAACCTGCACATGCGACATGGGAAGGGATGGTGCCCCATGTAAGCATCAGTATGCTCTGTGGTGTGGCAACAAGGCGAGTTGTTTGAACTTCTTACCTGTCCATAGTCCGGAAATGAGACAAATGTTAGT
Organism: Onchidella celtica; assembly: GCA_963931925.1. Lineage (NCBI taxonomy): Eukaryota > Metazoa > Mollusca > Gastropoda > Systellommatophora > Onchidiidae > Onchidella > Onchidella celtica. The sequence continues at coordinate 44,864,747 of OZ007579.1, read as the reverse complement.
TTTCATAGCTATTGGGCAGTCTTTGGGGATGGACCATTACACCACCATCCGACAAAATGAACCACAAAATTCCATCACGTCTCAGGCAAATATTCCTGCACAGGAGAGCACACCACACTCCTCTGCAGATTTGTTTGGTAATGCAAATGATCATGAAAACTCCACAAAGGTGGACAGTGCTATCAGTGCTATCCAGGAAGTGTGCAACTTGGTTGCAGAGAAGCTGAAACAAGGTGGAGATGCAAATCTTGCGGAGGGTGTTTTAAAATTTCACCGGAGAGTGATGCAACTGGACAGTGCGTCAGCAGGTTGTGCTGGGCTGACTACAGCTTTTTTTGGATTTGCATCCCATGAAATGCGAAGGGGGAAAAATGGGAGAAAAATAAAGGTGCAACCAAACCGCAAGAGAAAGTCAGGGATCGGCAGTAGGCAGGCTGTGTCTAAGATCAAGAGAAAAGCTCTGGTACCTTTAGGACTTCCTGCAAAACAACAGAAACGGGTTCACAGATTGTCGTCTCTTGTTAACAACAATGTAAATGTTGCAAAGATGTCAGGTGCTGATGTGATGGCCTCAAAAACTAAACATACAAGTGTGAGTAAAAATAAAACTCCGAATGAAAAATAAAAATGCATCTATTTGCATTGCAATGTTGAAATTTGGTCCAAGAATACCTTTTTGTGTGCACATGTTCTATTAAGCATTTTCCCATGTTTGCTTGCTATGTTTAAGGTTAATAAAAAACTGTGTGGGAAAGATAGTGAGTACTCTCCACATAATACTGTACCATCTGGGGTAGAAACGATATCATTATTCTCATTTTATTTGTTCAGTATTTATGAAGCGCTTGCTTTGTCTTTTCTTTATTTGGTGGTGTCAAAATTTATCCCTTTGGCCCCCGTGAATTTCAGTTTTACTGAATGACCAGGTGTTTCCTATTGTGCTGTTATCCCGCCCAGTAATGATATTCATGTCAATCCCATGCTTTTTTCCTCTTCTGAATTATGGCCTGAATTGGTCCTATTTAAATAGGTACCGTATTCAAAGTTTGTTCACTTTTTTTTAGTGTTTGTAATGTTTGAGCATGTGATGACATCTTGCCAATAAATAATTTCAAATTGTCTATTTGAGGAAAGAAAGTTTCTGGCTGCTATATAGTGCTAATGGGGCAAAAGTACTTTGTAAAATTGATTTTTTTTTTGTACATGTATACGTTTAAGGGAAATGTGGTTTTTATGTAAAGTTTTGTGAAGTTCAAAATACAGTGGAATTTTTTGCATTGTCCGGTGTGCTTTTGGAAAAAGTGTTTTAAGTTTATGTACGTAGTTGTATTTTAGTATAGTCTTTTCTGCAATGATTTTTGTAGTGTTTTATGAGATTATGTACATATTTATTTTATGTCATTGTACTTTTAGGGAGCTCAGCTGTCTTTTTGTCAGGATTGTTTCTTGTGCAATACTAATAATGGACGAAGTGGATAGGTAGACCCCGGGGTCCACCTATCCTCTATCAATAATGGAGGTAGTTCTCTCTGAATTTCACCTAAGTCACATGCATCTATATATTCAGTCTTTTGGGGAGAGCATTCCGTGTATACATTACATTTGGACCAGTGTAAGACAAGGAACTGTCCCCATATTTATCTACAGAGCACCAAACATGCCAAAGTACAGTAGGTTGGAATTTGTAGTCTGCAGATTCCTGGGCAGCATATAACAGATTAATAATTCAGTTAAATAAATGTAATGGAATTGTGTCTTTGAAAATCCTGTAGTAAAGAATTACACTTTATGCAAGCCTGCACTGGCAGTCAGTGGAGTTCTTTTAGCATTTAATTTATATATGACAAGCCCTTTTGTTTTGAAATGTTAAATTTACTGTGTTGTTCCAAACTTATTGGAGCTTATTGAGTTTACCAGTTGGAATGCCTGCCAGTGGTGACTTACACTACAGTAGTCCAGGTAGAAATAATAACAGCTGACAGTAGTCTCCCCACTAGTATTTTTGTAGCATTTACAATCAGGTGAGATTGTGGGCAACATTCTCAATTCTACAAAGGCAGCTTTTTGGTGATCTATGTGTTCCATTCACAGTGTGCTGTCCAAAATGACAACCAAATTTTTTGTTTTATGACTGATGCCAGTAATGTCTCCATCAAGATTAAAATAGTTTAATTCAAGATTGGTGTAGCATGTTAGACGGCAGTCATGGAGTCGGACTAACCCAGTATAAAATATGGTATGATATTGGATTTGATGAAAATGTGAGCAAATAATTTTAAGAATTGCACATATTAGATTTACAAATTTAGGCATAGAAACTTAATTCTTAATGTCATTTTGTACGCCATGTATTTGGTCAGCTGCCAGACATGTTAGTGAATCTCATGGACATAACACATCAGAATACTCGAGCACAATCATCAAATGGCTGCCAATTGGCAGGTGTTTGTGTCGATGATCAGAGTACTGTCTACATTGATTCATTGGAAAACTGTTAAAATGTACATGCTATCTGGTCATTGATCCTTTACCATCAGTGATAACTATTGGATTAGGAAGTAATCAAAATTAATTTTGCTTAATTAAAATGAACTCTACATTGCTTGGTCGCAGCTCAATGGTGAATGCACATACACGGGATCCAATAAATTGACAATGATTTGCGTACCTTGATACGAGGAAAATCAGGGACTAATACATGTACTATAAAAATTGATGCCACTCCACCATGCTGACTAAACTGCTTCCAAGTCAGAGATCTTCAATGTTCAAATTAAGCAGTGTTCAATTTATATCCTATGAATGCTGCTATTGGCATATTGCTTTTATGTTTTGAGATATTTTGTCTGTAACATTATCATGTGTGTAATAACTGCTTTGTATCTCCTTCACTTTATTGCGGTATGATTTCATTCTTGGAACTTTGGATGGTAAGATTCCAGCTTGTACTTCTGCTGTGGGACACGAAATAATAAATTATTTATAAAATTGAACAAATTTGTTGATAAAATGAAGGCTTATTATGACATAACAGTATGGGCAGGAATATGGTATGAGAATCTGCAACATTAGAATTTAGATTTTTTCAAGCTGCATCTGTCAATGGAAAAAACTGATGTGCTTGACATGCTTTTGGATGTTGTTTCATACTGATTGTTGTCAGTGCAAGAAAAGCACATTTGTATAGTACTGTAGAGCTATGACTGAAATTTGAGTGGGACATAGGGGTCCTTCTCGCAGTTTGCAATATGAAATACATACATGGTATAATCTCTTTTGAGAGAATACCTTTGTTCACAAGCCGGGAATATTGTTTTCCCAAAGAGTTGAGTGCAGATACGTCATTTTAAACACATGTAACACACGGTCTTCTATTCACTGTGACAGATCTATTCTACTCTTATGCTTTAGACACAAATTGCTGAAACTACATTTTTGTTTTCTTTTTTGTAAAAGTAAAACAAATCACAAGAAAAGTGTGCAAATGTGCAGGATAAGAATGTGTTTTCACTATGAAAATGAAAGTTAGTCCATCATGTCATGTTTTCACCCGTCGAATTTCTAGAAACAAACAAAGTCCTCAGGCCCTATTCAGGGTTCATAGTCATACAAAATCTTGGCATCTTATTTTAAGGACTTTTCAAATATAGTTCAGTTCCCTTGATTGATGCTCTAGTAAAGGTGCCCTGTATCTATCCATTAATTTTATATTAATGCTGTTCAGTCCTCCTTATAGCTCCTTCAATTTCAAAAGTTCCTTACAGTTTAGGCCTATAATCAAGTTCATCAACTCTATAACTACCCTTCAAAAGTTTCTCATCAAGTGCGCTACAGTTCAGAGTGTGACTAACCTCTTTGTTTCACTTTTTCAAAACGGCCTGCAGAAAAACATACCTTCAACGATCTAAGTTTTAAGATAAGACAATCCAGATCTAGATCTAGATTCTAGATCTGCAACACCAAAATCACATTGAATTAAAAAAATTTCGCTTGAAACATAAATTTTTAGGACTTTTTAAGGACTTTGATATAATTTTCAGAATTTAAGGACTTTTTGAGTACTTATTTTTTCATTTATGAAAATTAGGGACTTGCGTGAACCCTGTTATTTGACCATTGTATAATTCAATGTTTGACTCATGGCTGACTCTTTTTCATGCTCATTCCTTGTACACAGGTCGAACTGGACATCACTGTCAAATGATGTCTCCCTCCCATGAAGAAAGTGAAAAAAACAAAAAAAACAAGACTGGCCATTTTCACATAAATGGACTGGATTTACATGGGCTAAGCCCACCAGAGTCTCTTACATGTATTTTAAAATTTTTCTTGTTTTATTTCATTGAGTGTTTTTTGCTTAATAAATGTGTATTGTAGAGCTTTGTGGGATGCACTGCTATGAAAATGAAATATTAGCCCCTATCTGAATTTTTTTCTGGAAGTACGGTAGATAGACACGTTGAAAACAAAACTGTTGATTATTAGTAAGCCTTTGCGTTTTATTGTATCGTTTCTGTATTATTTCTTATGCGAGACTTTGCTGCATTTTTGCACAAATTTTTCTTTTGGCCACATTTTGTCTTTGCTTCAAGCGTTGCTGTGACCCCACAGATTTTCGTGGTTTGTACTGTATAATATTACATTATTATGCTTTTGTTAATAAAGTGCATGTAGGGCAAAATGTTTTATTCTTTCTTTGTTCTAGTCTCTACTCGGATTTGGATTTATTACTATTATTATTATTTTTTTTAAACAAATATTTTCAGTGTGTGGAAGATGACTTTTTCTGGTTTTCAATTTGTTGGAGGATACTATAATGAGCATGTAACATATTATTTTTAGTTAAACCTAGCAAATTTGTAAAGAACAAGCAAGTCACAGAGGTCTTAAAACTCCGAGTGAAACCACTGATTTGTAGAGCTAGTTCAGGAAGAATTTATAAATTTGCAATTTATGATTAATCCTTGATAACTGCAAAAACTCACTATTTACACATTGCCAGAATTTTTACTTCACAACAGGCAGTAAATGCAGCATTGTAAGAATTGATGGAGGCAAGCAAAAAATTAATTTGTCTTGTGGTCCATTAATGTGATAAACTAAGACCACATGTTTTTTTTTTGCCGTATAATTGGGGTATGAAATTCTATAAATTTACTGTATACGTTTAAATACGAAATTAGATCGGATAACAGTCAGAACACAACAAGACAGGGTGAGACTGAAAAAAAAAAAACATCCAGAAAAATACTAACAGTAACACTGAGAAAATGACAGGCCTTTGAACAATTTAATGATTAACTTCAATGCTGTGTTTTCTTGTGGCGCGTCAAATTCGATTTAATACTGACATCCAAACCACAAATTTCACATTTATATATATTTTTTTGTATGGATATCTGTATAGCGAGTTAAGTCTTTTTTGTCCCCGAAACATTTGCCACAGCAGGGGCACTCAAATTTCTTGGTATGGACTATATGGTAATGTCAGTTAAGTGCCTTCTCATCTTCTAAGTGAAGTCTGCAGTCCTTGCATACTGCTTTTCCACAGTGCTTAAGGTGGTGGGTATACAATTTCTTCTTTGGAAAAGTTCTGCCATATGAGCAAGTTTGCGTCCATGATGTCTGATCTGTGTCAGTTTCCTCTCTTATCTTCTGGGCCTCATCCCTCCAGTCCTGTGGGTGAAACAATTTTTTGACAAAGAATTAATTTGTTCATATTTTGAGCCACTGTGTCACATGCAAGACAATACTGATGTCTCAGTTTTCAGCGGGTTGTGTTTGGGAAAAGGGGGTTGATTTATTGTTTTCTTTATTTTTCATCGCAGCATGTTTACATTTGATATGAATTTAAGACCATTATATCGTCTCTACATCAAACCAACTGGCAAATCAGGATTTCATGAAGTAATGCAAAAAAAATTTTTTTTCTCCATCCTAAAGACACACTGGCACACTGCAGCAGCTTACAACACGAATCAGGAATGTCACTGGCAAAGTCAAGAACATAATAATTATTAGATTTTCAGCAGTAAGTACTGACTGGTTAACCTTTAACCTTGATTTTATTAAGTTAACCAGTTCACTATTCAAAATACACAAGAAGCCGGTGACAGAGAGAGAAAAGAAATCACACAACAATTTGGTCAAACTATACTAAAATTTCAGTTCATTAATGTTCTCACCTTTCTGCGCTCACCAAGCTCTTTCCACATGTGAGAAGCTACAGTACTCATGGTGGCAATATTCTTCTCAGGCAACCTTTCTTGTATTTTGGGCTGGAGATGATAAAAAAACATGATACTATAACTAATGAAAATTATTCAATTTTTAAACATGTTCTATGGCATCAAAGAATAAACAGACATTATTCACTACAACATGACACATATATTATATATAAACATGTTATCAAAATAGAAGAGTTGGAAGATATGCATCTTTCCACATGTATGTATTTGGTTGACAAAAATAATACTGGTGATTCAACAGAATGCCATTACCATTATAACAAATGCTTGTCACTGGTCACTGATAGTGATAAATTTCATTCAATATTAAAAACTCAGATCACATCACTAAATCTAGTTGCATATTATTATTATACATGTATTATGCTGGCTCCAAGCTACTTGGCACTGAAAAGCCCCTATTCGAATTGCAAACTCATGAGATTTTAATACGACTTCACTGTGTCCGAAAATGCTTCAAAAACACATCAAACCACTGATCAAAACAATGCCATACTAGTTAAATATGGATAACAATGCTCATTATCTGTAAGCCTAGGCCTACCCTACCCAATCAACATGTGTAGGCCTACTGCTACTTACAATTTGGAATCACCATCTGAATCCAGTTTTCGATAGGTCTAATTCTGGACCTAATCTTGCATTTTACTTCGCTAACTCGTAAAAACAATATTTTAAAATGCCCATCCTAATCTAATCAATTGGATCTAGATCTCCAGATCTAGCCTAATCATTATGATTATTATTTTAATTTACACAAAAACTTACCCCAACAGCCTGGTAAAAAAGATTCCATCCTGTTATTCTCTTCAAACTTTTCCTTTTACTTGGTTGTTGTTGTTCGTCTGACGTTGCCATTTTTTCATCAGTAGGCTAACATGTGGAGAGTGGAGAATTTCCAAATTCTCATCACATGTGCATTGTTTTCGGAATAACGTAATCGACAGACAACTCAAATTTACAATACCAGTTCGCATGTGGGGCCTACGATTACTCAGTTCTAAATTTAGCCCAGTTTCCTTGTTATCGGTGAAGGTCGTGACGTCACGGAATCCCGCGATGCCGGCAATGATACCTGATGCCGTCCATGGTTTGCAAAAGGGCCAACTGCTTCGCCGACTCGGGGATTTTTTTTTTTTTTTTACTTCGGTGAACACAATAAGCTTTTCATGTCAGGACAGTTTTATTCAGATTATTTCAATGTGTCATGTCCGCTGCCAGCAACCCTTGATCACTAGAATGATAATAATGTCTTTTCTCAGGTGTACGCAAAAATTGTCATTGAATGTTCAGTAGAGACCTCTTAAGTCGTTTCCATAAGGTGAGAAGGCGTTGGCTGGTGGTGTGGTAAAGGTGGTAGTGGTTGTATGATGTTGGCAGTGGTGGTGTGGTAAAGGTGGTAGTGGTTGTATGATGTTGGCAGTGGTGGTGTGGTAAAGGTGGTAGCGGTCGTATGATGTTGGCAGTAGTGGTGTGGTAAAGGTGGTAGTGGTTGTATGCTCTTGGCAGTGGTGGTTGTGTCGTTGTAGATGTGTTGGAGAGGGTTATAATGATGTGGTAATGATGGTGTTTGCGCGGTAACGATTGTAGTGGAGGACGTATTGGTCATGGTGACGTTTTTGAGTGTGAGTGGTGATGGTGACTGCTGGTTTATTATTGGAGACGTCAGGCCCTATAAAAGAAATGGTCGTGTTCCGTATCCCTTATATCCAGATGTGTCAGTTTCGTGATTTGATCTCTTTCTACGCCATGATCATACTCGTATCTATTCGTTTCTTTGTGGCTATGGTAACGATAACACACGCATACACATTAAAAACACACACACACATGCCCACACACACACACACATACACACACACACACAGAGAACGTGTTGCGCTGGTAGATTTTTGTTTCATTAAAGTGTTTATTATCTTGATCACGTCAGCAGGGTCACAGAATACAGAGAGAGTACAAAGTGTGAGCCGATGCAAGTAATTATACAAAGACCAACTTTCTATGTGAATTTTCCTTACCGTTCTCACATAATATCCTGTTTAGAGTAAATCTTTTCACACCTCCTCCACCCCCATCCCACAATATCAAATGCTCCGCCACCGGGCTTCACCCGCACCCCCCTGTTGAGCAAATATCTCTGTCAAATAATTATAGAATAATTTTTATTGATCTCGTGCAATGACCAAAAATAAATCTGATCAAGGTCTCGGACATAGTTCAAGTCTTTGTTAAGGACGATAAAAAAACAAATTTTCATAATAATTATTTACTGTCCGTGTGGCAGCGCCGTATTTGAATATTGTATTGATGATATTGTGAAACAGTAATGGATGAATAAAAGTGTAATCATTTCTCACGATCTCAGGAGACGCAGTTTGTCTAGATCTTTATGTGGGACATTTTTCACACCCAGCACTACAAGGCGCCTGATCAATACTTTATTTCTAAAGCTTCAGGCGTTAACTTTAATGGCCAATGTTGTATAACGTAAGCATTTAAATTAGACAGAACCTTCAGTACTGTCGGGTTAAGAAATATTCTAGAAAGATCAAGACACATGGCCAAACATGATATGTATAGAAACTGTACAAAACATCCTGGAAAAGCTTTAGGTGTATGTGTTGGCCTTGACTGTTTGGTACTGAAAACTTCCTGGTCGCTGGAAATCTTGAAATTGACTGCCTATCTCAAGTTGGTTATCTACAGTGGCGTGCAGAAAGAGGACCTGAGGGGACGATGGCCCCGGGTATCTAGTTCCGTGGGCATCCAATCAAAGAGGGAATTTGAAAATTAAGTTTTTGAAATTTGAAAGTTTCACTGATAACTTCGTTGTACAAGCTGTTGCCCTACAGCCCAACAAGCTGGCGTGAATGTGGATCCGTGAAGCGAGAACAGAGCAGAGAACCTGTTACATGTAGGACCTATATACTTGAGTCTTGGCCGGTGTACTCGCGAATGTTATCTACCCATCTCTTGCGAGGTCAGCCTCTCCGCCTTGCTCTTTGGAAATCCTCTTTGTACGCTTTGCGGAGCAATGTGTCCGAGTCGAGGCAGGCGGCGCTGTCTCACAGTTAGCGCAGTGGTATTTGTATTTTGTATTTTTAGTGGTAACAAGTACAGCAGAAAGAATGAAAAATATTTGTCAAAGTACGTACTTTGTACTTAATGTGTTTTGATTTCAAATGGTGCGCCATCAAATTAATGGACAGTTTTCAGTGAACTTCTTGTTTGGTTCTCTCTGGAAAGTTCTTTTAACATTGAATTCATGATCAAACAGGACTGAACATAGTGCCAAATATAAGTACATACGCAATTCTACAGAGTCTATTGATCGTACCTCTTTCATTTAATGCCTTTGAGAAGTCCATATAAATGATCTATTCGAACAGCTCTTCCAAATATTTTTTATTCTCTTCAATTGCTTTTTATCATCTCATAATGCCCAACAAAATAGTCAAATGTGGCGCTGACGCAAGCAGACGAAGTAGAAAAAAATGTGCATTCGTAATCCTGTCATGGCTGAGAAAGACCCGAAGGATTTGTAACTAGTTGACACAGACGTCCTTTCCTTCAGTGCGCACGTTCTCTGTTTGTGACCTGAAGACGTTTTGCCGTAAGAAAAGAAGTGGCGATTGCTACAGGACAGTGCAGTTCTACATAATAAGCTGTAGATGAACCGTGAACACATTTCAATATTGTCAGTCTCCGGCTTTCTGATCAGACTACGGTCCTCTAACAAAAGCTAGCATGAAAAAATAAAAAATGATCATGTCCTGATGTGTCTGTCAGTGGCGTAGCCTGGGTTGCCAGCGCCCGGGGCAAAGCAAGGATTGTGGCCCCTGACCCGCGGGCTGTCAGCTCCTGGCAATGTTTATTTGACCCGTCATGTTGAAAAACACTGGAATATTTTCTGTGTGAGGAGGGGGGAGGGTGTGCCATTTTTGTACATTTAATTTAATTATTTTTTTGTGCACCGCCCATGACATGGCAACCCCCCCCCCCCCCCACATGCTACGCCATTAGTATCTATTGACTTGGTCTATTGCTGCACTCTGATCATGCTCCAGGGATCCCATCTATTTATGGCTGGTTTTGGTAACGATAGCACAAACACACAAACACACACACACACACACACACACACACATCTACAAAGACACAAACAACCAGAAAGCGTTGCTCTTGGTGATTTCTGTTTACTTGACTAAAATATCGCGAGAACGGGTGGTAAAACCATATCTGTGTATCTGGTGGAGAATACAGAAAGCGGTTGGGTTGGGGGGCGGGGGGGGGGGGCAAGGGGGGGGGAAGAGGAAGGTTGAAAAGCTTAGCGTTGAGCTGGTGGCGCCAGTTTGTCGTCAACAAATATTTCATTGAACAAACAAGAACTGCTTTCTCCTTTAACATGCTGAAAATAGAAGTCTCACCAGAGCGGCAAACCCGCGACACAGTTAACAGAGACGAATCAAATAGTCGTACTCCGTCCGTCGTCTTGCGCGCGTATCATCTATGTCAACAATGAAACAATTCGCATCACATCCCTTCACAATTGAACGAAAACGACTAGTACCCACTGTAAATATACGCGAGCAATTTGTGCACATCATTTATAGTGATGGAAGGGATAGATCGTCTCGTTAGTCTGTATCTCGGGTTAAACCAAACATTCACACCGGTGTAACAACCACGGCAAAAAGAAAAAAGAATATTTATGTCATAGTATGTCAAGGTCACCGTCGAATGATTCCGTACGTATGAGGTCATTATGTGCCAGAAATATCGATTTGTTCGGCAGTTTCTTAAACGTTCATATCATTTCATCTTGAAGCGAGCCTTTCACAGTCTTACTTCAATACTTAAAAATACGGCAATCAGCTTGAAAGGTAACTTTTGTTTTAGTGACTGCCTTACAACAACGAACTTCTCTCTGTAATTCCAGTGCCGTCACATTGGTCCTTTTGGGTATTATTAATCTTCACAACTAAAATTGGGACAAATATTTTAGCAGCGGATGACGATGAATAATGTTACTTACGACATTTTGTGTTTGGACAAAAAGGAACCAGTTACATCGTCTTCGGCTACTGAAAAATTATGAGAATACTGATTTTCTCACTCATGTGGAACATTTCCAAAATTATTTCAGAGTGTCGATGAATATGGAGCAAACTCATTGGTAATCAGGTGTTAGTGAAGTCCACATGATCTTTTTCCAATCGATTTAAAAGTTTTTTATTGAGCCTCGTTTTGATGTGTTTTTTTCTCCCCAAGGTACCCCCTTCCCCTCCCCTGGCCCTTCCCTCCCCTGGTAGAGATTCTGTTCAATTTCTTTTTTTTTTCTTTTTTTTTTTTTTTCAGGCTCGTCGGAGTCCTGAACTTTCACTCAGTATTACCAAGATAAGAAAGATGAAAATGTAATTTATTAAAGGAGATGGAACGTAAAAATGTTTTACCAAGAATATCACAAGACAGAACATTTCATAGAGTTTCAGTGTGACCACGCCCACAGGTCATCTAGTTGAATCTTATTGAAATTCAATATCGTCACGTCACCATCCAATCAGTTGGCGGATCAGAATCGACTAGTGCGTGCCTGGTCATGAGGACATTTGTTCACGTGGTGATGGTAACTGCAGTGTTGTTATTGGAGACATTTGACTCTATAAAACAAATGGTCATGCCCCATATCCCGTATATCCGGATGTGCCATTTCCTTAAGTTGATCTATTTTAAAACCCAGTTTGAAAATGCTTTTTTTTTTTTTTTTTAATCTGTGACTTTTTTTATATTTTAATTTCTGTGCACAAACAGAAATATCTTCAAGGTCAAAGGCAACTTATCAGATCCTTTCATAATTTCTACCTGTCTATCTATTATTCTTTCATCTATCCATCATCCATCTGACTGTCCGTCCGACTATCTGCTGTCTGTCTGTCTGTCCTGTGTACCTATCTATCTGCCTGTTATTATCTCAGTTAATCTGTCAATCTATCAGACATTGTGCCCCTGTATGTGTTTGCGTGTGTGTGCACGGATGACTCCTCTTACAATAACATAAAGTTATAACTTATACGTAAACAGTCTGAGGTATGCAGAAGGTTTCATGCTCTAGTTAGTGATATGAATAATTCTTGACGTGAAACTTCATGGTGTAGGATCGTAGAGGATCCTGTTTATTTAGAAACTCTAGCCAGAATGTGGGGATTGGGGAAGGGGGTGGGGTGAGGTTGGGGGAGGGGGTGGGGGTTAGATTTCCCAAGGAAATTTAGAACAACTTCCTGCTTGAAGCTAATGTTCAGCTCTCTGCAGTTTTTGGCTGTTTTGTATCAAGAATGCATAATGCGTGTGTGTAGGTAGGACTGTGTATGCAAACTGCTAGTCATATGCTGAGAAAATATGTGGCGAATGTACGAGATCGCTGCAATATAACAACAACAACAACAACAACAACAAAAACAAGGAGAAAACAAACTTTGACTGAAGCGTTTCACTCTAATTGAATCAACATTAATTGACTGGCAATACAATGTAAGAAAATCACAGGCCGAACCTTGAAGTTCGTTTGACAGAATTTCTCTTGTACTGAAAAGAATTATTTTTCTGTATTTTAATTTTGAATTCTAGCCTAACATTTCATGCTCTTTATTTAAGAATAGACGAACGGGAACGGAATTTTGGAAGCACTGGGTAAGGTCAAACTGAATCTGTTTGCAAACAGAAAGGTTAAGAAATCTTCCTTCACACCCCCCCCCCTCCCCCCCATTTACTCCACAAGAACTCCGTCAAAATGTTTAAAAAAAAAAGAAATGGGGACATGGAAGAAAAAGACACGGAGAATGAATGAAAGACCCGTCCAGATACTGAAGGCATGAAGGAAGGTCCAACTTATAGCACTCCCACCCCACTCATGCTTACGGTACCCTGTCTTTCTGTACAAGGTACAAAGAATTTAGAAGAATAACTAGAATACGCAGTACTTTTGCCACAGCCCGGATTGGCCATACCGCCATGTTAATGGCCGACAATGGCCGCCAGATGACAGCGGCTTTTCGGTTACCGGGGCAGGCTAATGTACAAGTGGCAACGACTGCTTGCAAAAATGACGTTTAGCAATGACAAGTCGACTTCTACATAATATTTTGCTTTTGTTTATGGAGAATAACGACTAAATCCACTGAGTAGGTGATGCATGAATTTTATGTTTTCTGTCTTTTTGTTTCGGCAAGAAACTGGTCAAGTTTTCTGGTTCTGGTTTGTATAATTATTTGTACAGGAAAGTGCTGCTGGTGGGGAGCCTTCGTGTTTTACATTCTAAGCTCTAGAGGAGCGGTAAACACTACCCAATATTTTCTCTACTTGACTTTGGAATTACATTCCGGTCCCCTAACCATTGGGTACTGGAAAACCTCTCAGACATCATGACGTCACCTGAAACGTTTCAAAGACCAATACATTTTCTTCAGTGATAATCTTAGTCAGAAAGTCTCTGTATACATTCCCTCTCCTCCTTTGTTTAAATTTCTGTTTCCTCTCATCATCATCATAATAATTATGAAGGAAGTAAGGCCTCCAATGTAATCAGGAAAGGCTTTTTAACAAAAAGGAGAATATCAGATTACCCATAAAAAGAGGTAAAGGTGTACCGGAGCATATCGTAAACGGTATTGAAGTTTCCTATCGTTTCACTACTTTTGTTGACCCACAAGTGAGTTGAACAGGAGAAAGGGTTGCGACATTTTTAGCCAGTAGAATGAAAAAAGTATTGACAAGAAATTTCGTTCATCGCCTCAATTTACACACTGGTGATCGAAATTATACTTTAAAAATCACATCTGTGCTTTTCCCTCGACAGCGGGCCAATTAGTCGACATGAAACTCAAGAAGAAACATTGAATTCACTTCCGGACTCTGATTTTGTCTTACGATCTTTCGTGCAGTGACTGGCAGCCGAACTGAACTTATCGTTGGTTACTGCACTATCGGCCAGCTTGACTTTTCGAGAACCTTCCCTATGAGAGCCGAGAAGATTTGCAGGTATTTGATAATGTATACATACTCGAATTTTATTTTTTAGTTTTTTTTTTCTTTTCATTTCTGGAGCCTCTAGGGCATGTTTTAAAGTTGGAGGGGGGGGGGGGGTCCTGACCTCATTGCCTGAGATGACAGCCAGAATTACGGCATTATAAAGATGCAGATAAGAAAGGAATTAGAAACGGTTTAAATAATTTTGTTAAAAAAATACATTCCAGGGTAGAGTGAAGAAAAACACCTTAGTTTGACCTGACATGTGACATGTGGCCCATTGACTTTCCTTTCAGGGGATCTGAAAGTTCTGATTTCCTCGGTACAGGTCACACACCCAAACTTGAAGTTTCCCAGTTAGCTTCCCTCGCCTTGAAACACAAAATAAAACAAAACGAACTGCAACAATTTTAGGCATAATACAGTTTTTATGTTGTTGTTTAAAATGATAGAGAGATGGAACTGCTGGTGATGATGATGAACAAACCGCGGCTGCTACTGCTAACAAATGTATTATCAGTGTATACTGTTCTGTGTCAGTTTGGAACGAGACGACAAACACCGTTTGTTGGAGAAATATGGAGTATTTTTAAATGACAATGTTTGTATACACTCTACAGACGGTATTTGTTTGTGTTATTGTACCGTTTGTTCAGGGTCAAGGTTAGCACAAGCATGAGATAATTCCAAGATACAGCCTATATTTCTACAAGTTCAAAAACGACTAAAGGATCCAAGGTCTTCTGTCAAACAAAAACAGGAAAGATATTTTAAATGCTGATTTCAAGCACAAAATAGCTAGCCTATAGACTAGACCGTGTCACGGTGTTTTTCAAAGTTATATCACAGTTCATTTTCATCGTTGTTATTGAATTCATGGGCTTTTCCGTCAGCAAGTTATGTTTCTTAACATAGATTTTCTTCTTCAATCCACACACGTCCTCGCCTGGTTTCTTGTCGAGGTCGAACTGACACAAGAGGGAAGGAAAATAATCTTTCAAGTCACATACGATGACAAGTCTGAAGTTAAACCTTCCTGGTATGAAGTTAACGATTGTACAAAGGTTGGGCTGTGAGCATAATTCACTGCATTTGTTTCATATTTGCACATAACCAAAGCGCGTCTGTCTACCACTGCTGTGCATATAAGTTAAGTTAATGTCCGTCTTAGTGGCATGTATTTTCTAGAAACATTTTTCTAAAAGCACATTCCACAAACCAACCCACCTCTTACATTTCCTCACAGAACATGAAAACAGAAGTGACTAGAGAGTTTGTGGTATTGACCACTGTTATTAAAACTGTGTGGGTCAAACACATGAACATGAAGGTCACTGACACCTCATGTTTCTCTCAGTATTAGCCAGTATTAGCTTTTCTTACACATTCCTATTCTCCCAAGCCCTAAACTCTCAAACATGTCCTCAGCCCCCACCCCCCCCCCCACCCTCCCCCCAACCCCGCGCCCAAAATCAACATTTCTGGTTATTCTGATTGTGATGACGTATGGAGATCATGGTAGAAAGTAGGTCACACGGACTGATGAATTCAAGTAATCAAATTCTTGCACAGTCATAAGAATGAACCATTAATTTTTGTATCCTTGGGCTTTCTGGTTCCCGAAAGGGCCATAACAGCGTATAATATTTGGTCACTGTATTTTAATCAGGAGTTATGCACTTTTGTATGATTATATAATAATTTGAGATTAAAGCGTACAACACCTGTAATACGTATAAATCATTAAAAGCCCGTCAAATAAAAACCCACTGAAAACTGCCTCTATTACACGCTAGTGGAAAACTTTGAAATTAGAACAGTGTTAGAAAAAATAATTTGGAAATGCAAATAAAATTAGTGTGGAAAGTTTGGTGATTATGATGGAGTGGTGTGGATGGACAACATAACATGCAGCTCATGGTTCTGACTAAATAACAAAAACAGACATCTTAGTTTCCTGGAAAAAGCACTCTTCTTTAATGTCTAAAACAAAAGGTTACCCAATGCCAAGGGACATAACCCAGTATAAGGATTACCTACCAAAACCAGTAAGAGTTAGTTCCCATTAGTATAGTTAATTACATTTTGTTCCCACAATGATAAAGAATAATTTCAAGCTGGATTTCACATTAAGTTTTGATAGTAATAGATTAAATTGTAGGTCTAGTTAACGTAATTGAACTGGGCAGAGACAATTGACATCTTAATTCATTAACGAAAAATATAAGCCTAAAGACAACCGTGCATTAATATAGCATTGTAAATCTAAACACATAACCAACATAAACTTTAACACAAACACAAGATCTAAACAGGACATTTAGAAGACGAACGAACTGATTAAAGATTTCGCTTATCAGGAGGTTTAACTCTACGAGTTGACCTACGAAGCGGCAGTTGATTTGGTGCATCCGCACTCACAATAGATGTGTCAACTTTTGGAGGTGGTGGATCTGGAGCTTTAGGACCAATCTCATTTGGAGTTAGAGAACATTTTTCATTGCCATTGTCGTCCAAATCAACTACTGCCTGTTGATCACTAGGTTTTGATGTGGACTTGCCAAACCTAGAACTAGAAGGAATGGCGAGTTCACCATCTCTTGTTGTCTCAGTATTATCAGTATCAATGCAAGTGGATCTGATATGATCTCTATGTCTTCGGGTAATCACTCCCTCACTTGTTTGAACTTTATATGAAACAGGATCTGTAGCTGTGCATTGCACAATCTTAGAAAACTCGCGACCAATAAACCTAACAAAGGTTTTTGATCTGTGACAATTGTGAATTCTCTTCCATACACAAATTTTGTGGAATTTTCTTACCCCAAAAATGACGGACAGGCCTTTTCTGTTGAGTTGAGAATAATTTCTCTCAGCCTGGTTAAGAGATCTACTTGCAAATGCAATGGGTCGCTCATCATGTGATAATATTGCTCCTAAACCATCAAGAGATGCATCGCAAGTCAAAATCAATTTCTTAGTAGGGTCAAAATGGACAAGGAGACTGTCAGATAATAATAATAATAATAATAAATTACATTTATATAGCGCATTTCCAATAAATGCTCAATGCGCTTTACAAGTAATAAAAACTCATTCCTCTCTCTCCCACACTCCCTCTCCCCACCCCCCTCTCTCTCTCTTCCCATCACATTCTCACTTTGGAATTCTGAAAAGCCTTTTCTTGTTCTTTTCCCCACACCTACTGTTCACCCTTCCTGAGTAGTTTATTCAAGGAGGCCAAAGTTTGGGAAAGATTGTGAGTAAATTTTGAGTAGTAATTTACCAAGCCTAAATACGCTCTGCATTGGGACACATTTTCAGGTTGGAGAACCTGTTTGACTGCTGTCACCCTTTTAGATTGAGGTTGCAAACCTTGTTTATTTAATCTGTACGCCAAGAAATTGATTTCTTTCAACATAAATTGACATTTTTCTTTGTTTATTTTCAGTCCCTTCTTTTTGATTATGTCAAACACTTTGTTTAGTGTGTCTAAATGTTTATCATCATTTTTCCCTGTGATGTACAGATTGTCAAAACACACATAAACACGTGGAATGTCCTGAAAAACACTATCCATTACTGACTGGAAAATGCTTGGGCTAGATGGTATGCCAAAACACAACCTTTCATATTTGTATAATCCCTTGTGTATGTTTGTAGTTGTTAATTTCTTTGACTCATTATCTAGCTCTGACTGTGTACATAAGCATGTGACAAATCAAGTTCTGTCAACTTTTCTCCTCCTGACAATTTGTGGCTCAGGTCCTCAATTAAAGGAATAGGATGTCTATTTTGCTCTATCTGAGGATTGATTGTCACTTTATGATCACCAAAAATCCTTACAGAATTATCCTTTTTGAGAACAGGCACAATTGGTGTGGTCCTTTCAGAACTTTCAACTTTGGTGATGATGCCATTGTTTTCTAACCCGAGAAGCTCATTCTCAATTTTGTCTCTCATGGCAAATGGGGGTGTTCTTGCTTTACAGTACTTGGGTACACTGTTTTCTGTAAGATGTAGTTTGACTTTTCAGTCAGTAAACACTCCAGTCTCACCAAACACTTCACTGTTGGTAAGTAGAAGCTTATCAAGTGTTTGTACACTGCTCACATGAAAAAGTGATGACCAATCCAACTTCAACTGACACAACCAGTTTCTACCGAGTAAAGGTGGTCCTTCCCCCTCTACCACTGTCAGAGGAAGATTAAGATGTTGATTCTTATAAGAAACTGTAACAATACATTCACCGACAACATTGACGTCCTGACCAGTATAGGTCTGCAGTTGTTTTGCTGACGACGAAAGAGATGTTGAGCTGGATAGCAAGTTGTTGAAATCTTGAATGTTGATAATAGACACAAATGCTCCGGTGTCCACTTGGAACATGACTGGAACATTGTTCACATTAACTTCAACATTGATGGGTGAAGTTTTTGTTTTGTTGGAGATTTGAAAATGTGGAAACTTTCATTTTCATTTTGATTTGACGACTCAGATGTTCCCTCAC
This sequence comes from Onchidella celtica, assembly GCA_963931925.1. Taxonomy (NCBI): domain Eukaryota; kingdom Metazoa; phylum Mollusca; class Gastropoda; order Systellommatophora; family Onchidiidae; genus Onchidella; species Onchidella celtica. Next base: position 44,845,964 of record OZ007579.1, on the reverse strand, counting down.
TGGAATTTACATAATGATTTTTGTGACGATGGTGAGGGTCTTTTGCAGCTGATGTAAAAGTTGTTTTCTTGGAGAAACATACTTTAGCAATGTGACCTTGTTTGTTGCATTTGTAGCAGGTTGCTGATTTGAATTTACACATGGCTGGTGCAAGTGATCCACCACAGCGATGGCAGGACCCCTGCCCTGGTTGACGATTTTGACTTGGCTTGGGTTTGGGCTTGCTGAATCTATTAGATACTGCATGTACATGTGCTGGATCTCTTTCTAGGGCTTTTGCTCCTTCCGTCGTTTGATTAATCGATACAGCAAGAGTGACAGCTTTGTCGAGTGTTAAGTCACGCTCTAAGAGTAACTTTCTCTGTATAGCATTGTTATTTACTCCTGTAACAAACCTTTCACAGAGTCTCTCGTTTAAGCTTTCGCCAAACTGGCAATGTTCACTCAATTTTCTCAAAGCCGCAACATACTCTGAGATAGTTTCAAGTTCTTTACGAACCCTTGCATCGAATTTCGCTCATTGGAGAAATTTTGGTGGTTCTGACCCGTGGTGTTGTTGCAGTAGTTTACATAGCTGTGCAAATGTCTTGTCTGCTGTTGCCTCAGGTGCTGTCAAGTCTTTCAGAAGTCGAAACTGCTGTGCACCAACAACAGCAAGCTGTATAGCTCTTTTCTTTGCATCATTTGTCACTTCATTGGCTTCTACGTAGAATTTCAATCTGTCAAGGTAGTAATTGATTGTACCTTCAGATGGCTTAAACTCTGCAATTTGGCCAAATATTTCCATATTACATTATCACTGTCTATTAGCTCAAATAATTAACTGTGCTTGTTTATCCCCGTCGCCAATATGATGAATTGGTGTGGATGGACAACATAACATACGTCTCATGGCTCTGACTAAATAACAACAACAGTCATCTCTGGAAAAAGCACTCTTCTTTAATGTCTAAAACAAAAGGCTAAACAATGCCAAGTGTATAGGAATTTCCTACCAAAACCAGTAAGTGTTAGTTCCCATTACTAGATCTAGTATAGTTTATTACAGTTTTGGTCGGTGAAGGAATTGAAGTATTGTGTTATGAATCATCGATACTGCAATTTAGATCGAAGTTTGAAGAATATAGAATCTCATTATAATCCAGAACAAGTCCACAGTTCAAGCAGTGTTTCCATATTTCCAGTTTCACTCATTAACTTTCATGTCAAGGAATATATCATCTTCTCACATAATGAATGGTAGAGAACAAAAGTGAGTAATAAAACATTGGTAAGTATCATCTTGAGAGTTTCGTTATCTTTATTTTATATATGATGTCTGTAATGGTGCAAGAGACTCTAGTGGAGGCGATGATACGTGTGTGGTATTAATAATAATAGTGTTGTTACTGTGGAGGCGGCAGTAGTGTTGGTGATATTAGTTATAATACAATAAATAGTACTAGTGATATTATTAACGGTTGTGGTTGTGCAAAGTAGAAAAAGCAGAATGGTTGTTGATGATGTTGGGAGCGTGGTAGCAGTTATTCTGATGGTTTTTCTTTATGTATTTTGTCAACATTTTCATTGATGCGGTTACAGTAATGGACATTTTAATTATGGAAAGTATGAAATAAATCGTTCAAAGTGCACTACTTTAGGGCGGATCTGAGAAAATGGGACTATGCCAAAACGAGGCTGCGAGAAATCGTGGTTCAACATTTGAGGGTATGTTTATAAACACACCATGGCGACCATTGTTTCTGCTTTTAAATTTCCCGCTGGTGGATTCAAAAGTAACTTGAGATTAAAAAAAGGAAGCTTTAATTCAAAGTGTGTCCAAGTTTTCAGAAAAAAAATATTTCAAGCTGGACATAATACAAATTCTTTCGGGTTTGCGTAAGACCTGGGCATGGTTCAGGGGTCAACGCAAAATGCACTTTGACTTCTCTGAACTTGTACCATCTTACTGTGTGGATGTGTCGTGGTCCCAAAACCTGCCTTGCCTGTGATGTAGACAGGTGCCCCACTGGAGCCTGGACAGGTGGTGTTGGTGTATCTATAGCTGGAAAAGTTGTCCTCAAGTGCAACATTCCTTTCCGTGACCTCACCAAGACTGACTTTCTTGGCCAGTCCATGAGGATGGGACACGATGACTGTGAATGGATGGGAAGAATTGTAAAACTCCCCATCATGATGTTCATCGTCATTCTTGTCGTTTGTTTTTATATCATCTGGTCGAATCAAAAAATCCCGCAGTAATTTATTCATTGCCACCACATCAGTGCGATAAAGTCTGTACCTTTCCAGGATCCATTCATATCCGTTCTGGTCGAGTAAGGAGTCAAAGTTATCTTTCACCCATCGGATTTCATAACCATTGCGGACATTCTGTTCATACGCCTGAGATAGATATCTGATCAACTCCTCAGGCTTATTACCGCCATTTGCCTTGAAAAAAAGACAGCGTCCATATATGGATTGGATTTCGTCTCCTGGTTTGAGATTATATTTCCGTATGTAATCCTCCCACATCTGTTTGGCATCGCCGTTTATGATCGCTTTCATACTATCAATCACCTGACTTAACTTCTGGAGTGCCTCTTCGCGTTTTTCATATAAATTAGAAATTTTGACTGACAGTTCCATCTGACCCTCGTCATCATCTTGGATTAGTCTCAAGTCATACTTCATCTGTTGACAAAGACGCTCGTAGGTTTGGCATCTCTCGTTAAGTTTCTCTGCCAGCTGCAAGTCGTGCGTCACGAAATGAACGCTACTAGTATCATCTTTAACACCGCTGTCCACTTCCACAGCCGTGGCCAGTTTGAGACAAGAATTTCGCGTTATCTGATCATCATCGTAGTCAATATAACAGGTCGAATTTCTTCCCTCTGTGATATCAAAAATAACATGAGTAGCCGTGACGACTATAACTCTTGCAAAGTGCCTTTTCGGTTTTCCCGATCTCTTGCACGTATCACAAGGGCAGACTTCATTGCCCTCTTCGGGGTATATCCATACCACAGCTATGCTTCCAGTGCCTACTCGACGTCTGTCCCTGTAACTCTGGCTGGAGAATGGATACCTTATGGTTGTCCTTGGCACAAACTCAGGCCTTTTGCTACTACATCCCCTTACACTCAAAAGGACAGTTGAAGCTATCAAAGCCTTCACGCACGCCAACATAGTTTCAGTCCTGTATTGTTCAGGAAGATATTCCAGGCAGAACTGAGAGACAGGTATGTACTCGTTGTGCCTGGCTGACTTACGACATTGCTTTTCGTAATCTCGCAGTTCAGCCTCCTCATCATCTTCATACATCACCACCATTTCGTGACAGTCTGTCAGAAAGATACACAGGCAGTTACAATCTTTCTCTTTTATTTTGTCATCCTCACCACTACCACAACCATCATCATCATACTATTGTGATCAACATTGTTACTATCACCATCAGTAATGTAGCCTCATGACCTGCTTGATGACCACTATTAGGAATATCAGTAGCATCTGCAGCGTAACTTTACAGAGCATCATCAGTTTCGTTGTCCCTTATCGACATCAAAATGACCATCAACAACTTAATTTCTGTTGGGCAACAATTTCTATGACGAAGTTGTAGAGAGGCTGATAGCAAATGAATGGAAAGGCGAGAGAGAGAGAGAGAGAGAGAGAGAGAGAGAGAGAGAGAGTGTGTGTGTGTGAGAGAGAGAGTGAGAGAGTGAGACAGAGAGAGAGAGAGTGAGAGAGTGAGAAAGAGAGTGAGAGAGAAAGAGAGAATGAGAGAGAGAGAGAGAGAGAGAGAGTGAGAGAGCGAGAGAGAGAGTGAGAGAGTGAGAGAGAGAGAGAGTGAGAGTGAGAGAGAGAGAGAGAGAGAAAGAGAGTGAGAGAGTGAGAGAGAGAGAGAGTGAGAGAGAGAGAGTGAGAGAGAGAGAGAGAGTGAGCGAGTGAGAGAGAGAGAGAGTGAGAGAGAGAGTGTGTGTGAGAGAGAGAGAGAGAGAGAGAGAAAGGGAGGGAGATAGAGATATTATATAAGAGGTGTTGTGCAGGTCTAGACTGTCTCGGCCTGAAATTGCTGCCAAACAGATGTTCACAAAGAGACACTATTCTATATAAACACACATACTATTGCATCACATTCCCTGCCTTCATTTAGAGACATCACGTCAGTCCACTCACCCTCTTCTGAGGCACCATCCAATGTCTCTTGGTCACCTACTCTCGCACACGCCTCCATTTTGTCTGCCAGCAATTTCTCCTTCTGTTTTCTGATCTCTGCATTCTGCGGCTCCAATCTCTGAGCTTCTAAGTAATCTTTGAGTGCCAGATCATAGTCTTTGTTGTTGTGGTGAGCCTGAGACACAAATAGACAACAATACTATTACAGGCATTTCGGTACTGACAGAAGGAGCTAAGCTGCACTCATTTGTTTGTCTTAATAAAGAAATAAATATTTTCACGTTCAGACAGACAGACATACATACAGACAGACAGACAAATAGATAGACAGATAGACAGAAGACAGACAAATCAACACACACAAAGACATTGCCACACGCACACATACACACACATCCAAACATGCACCAGAAATTTAAATGTTAATACAAATAGAACCGCACGTTTACTCATTACCTGTCCTCTTCTGAAGTAGGCTTTGATGCTTTCCTTGTCCATCTGTAAGGCCAGACTGCAGTGCTCTATAATTTTGACACTGTCTCCCAGCTTTAATTCACAGGCTGCTAAATTCAGGTGTGCCGTCAATACTAGGTTATCTCTCTTTTCTTTCTCCCCATTGGTTAACGATGTTTGACTGGTTAACAGGTCCAGGACTTGATTGTAATGTCTCCGGGCATCTTCAAACTTTCCTGACTGAAAAAATGATATGGATTGTACACATGTGACAGACAGACAGGCAGACCGGCAAACAGACAGACATGCAGGCAGGCAGACAGACAGATAACAGACAGATAGATAAATAGATAGACAGACAGACAGACAGACAGATAGATAGTGTTATGTGATGATAACAAACAAAGAGAAGTCAGTTGTAGCCGGGAAGATAAGCAACTTTATTCTGGTAATAATGATTTGAGGTCTTTATTTTAGGAGGTTCGCTGCCCTTGGCATTTACACCTCACTTTACTTGTTTTATTATTTCTTGTTCTGGCGGGGGGGGGGGGGGGGATGATATAGATAAATTTTAATCTATTAATTTCAATTTTGCCCGGGCAGCGGCCTTTCGGCCTGCTCTTTACGATTTCCAACTGCCAAGGTATCTTTAACGTGCGCAACGTGCACACGGGCCCTCCGAATTTTTTCGTCCTTATCCGAGAAGACTAGGTACTCGATCCTACCCCCCAATAGGACCAGGGACTTGAAAATATGAGAAAAATCCAATTTCCAAGAACTACTCGATCCTACCCCCCAATAGGACCAGGGACTTGAAAATATGAGAAAAATCCACTTTCCAACATGTCTGGTCGTCGGCATCGGGTGGACTGGCATGTCGTTCTCTCGCTGGAAGGATGACGTCAATTTTGGTTCTGATTTGACGGCCATTCAGTAGTTGACTGGAACTGGATCCACATGGTAGAGGTGTACGTCTGTACAGCATCAGGAATTCCGCACACAAGTTTCGACAGGATGTCTGCAGTACTGCATCCGGTTTCAAATCGTCGAAAACTTTGTGTAGGAGATTGTCCACTGAGATTCCCAATCGTTTTGTGGTTGCTCTCCCAAGCAGGTTAAAGTCCATCTGTGTCACGACGAATTTCTGTACACAGGTTGTCTTGGTATATGATGTGTGTAGAAATATTTCGCCCAACACTGGTAGTTCCCGACCTGAGGCACACTTGTACTGGCATTTCACAGTGCTGAGTTTAGGGGACTTCAAACTGCGCCAGGTCTTGGTTGAAATGAAGTTGTCCCTAGAACCAGTGTCGATTTCAAACTGGACAGGCTGGTTGTTGACGCAGCATGTCTCGGTGATTGGTCCCGCTGTATTCCAACGGACAGTTTGTATCCTCTTGATCGGACGTTGTTGACTTTTCTTCTTCCGACAAGCTGACTCTATGTGCCCTTTTATGTTACAGAAATGGCACACGGCGTTAGCGAACCTGCATTCGTTTCGGCTGTGCTGTCCTTCGCATCTGCTGCAAACAGTCTTCTTCGTGCTCGCCTCTCATGCCAAGGGTCCCGGGTTCTAAACCCGGGCAGTGCAGGCATGTTGGAAATTGGATTTTTCTCATATTTTCAAGTCCCTGGTCCTATAGGGGGGTAGGATCGAGTACCTAGTCTTCTCGGATAAGGACGAAAAAATTCGGAGGGCCCGTGTGCACGTTGCGCACGTTAAAGATACCTTGGCAGTTGGAAATCGTAAAGAGCAGGCCGAAAGGCCGCTGCCCGGGCAAAATTGAAAATTGAAAGTAATAGATTAAGATTTATCCATATCACTCCCCCCCCCCCCCCCGCCAGAATTTATTATTCATTGTTAAATATATATTGTTATTAATAAATATTCAAATATTATTTGAGTTGTGTGTTGTGTGAACTGATGTGAGTTGTGAACTGCTGTGAGTTGTGAACTGTTGTGAGTTGTGAACTGCGCCTGACAGGCCCGTTACAATTTGCTCTGAGATAGAGAGAGAGAGTGAGCGAGACAGGGAGAGAGGAAGAAGCAGTGCAGTGTGTTGAGCGCTTCGCGGGAGATTGTGTGCATATTATGTACAATTAGAATGTGGGAGTGAATGCGTTTGTAAAGCGCTTTGAGGTCTAGGCTTTTTAAACTTTGTTGGATAGCCCTGGACTTGAGTTTGCTGTTGAGGGTTTTGCTTGCATTTTCTTCTCTGATTGGGCTTGAAAACTTCGCCGTCACTGGTACCGGATGTTTCTTTGGCCACCTTTGACGCCTCCTCGACCTCTGCCGCCACCTCTACTGCCTTGCTGAAGGTTAGTTCATCATCTTTGATCTTGAACAGTGCTTTTATGACAGCTTCATTTTTAATGGAGCAGACGAATCGTGTACGCATGGCCGCCTCGTCAAGTGGGTCTTGGATTGATGCGAAGTCGCAAGTCGCTGCCTCTTGACGAATGCGAGCAGCCAGTTGGTGCACACTTTCTGCAGTCTTTCTGTCAGTGTAGGTCCAAAATTTAAACCTTTCCCGCACAACGAAACGTTTGGGGTCGAAATGTTCCCCCATCCAGGTCTTGATATTTTCAATGGTTATTTCCTCGACGTCTATCGGCGGGGTCTGTTGAGAAGCTTGGTTTTTCAGCATCTTGTAGACCTCACAGTTCTGGTTGGTCAGAAAAATGTCAACCTTTTTTGCTTCTGGTATGGAGTTTGCCTTTGTGAAGGTGGTAAACCTTGCCCAGTAATCTGACCACAGTTCTATTGTTGAATCAAATGCTTCGAACTTGGTGTTGGTGACTGGCTTGTTCATGGCCAAAGACATCAGTGCTTCCGTCTGCTGTCGCTGCAGTTCCATCTGTTCTTTTTGCTGTTCCAGCTGCAGTTCCATCTGCTCTTTTTGCTGTTCCATCTGATTACGCAGCAAAGTGATGAGGCTTTCTTGTGACGTTTCTGCAGCTGGAGTCTTCGGCATCTTGCAGGTTCTGGAGGCGCGGCTGGTCTACTTGGCTCAGGATCGGCTGACTGGTGAAGACAGGTTTACAATTCGAGATGGCTAAGAGCGAACTACTCAGTGTTTTAGAGCTAGCCGAGACGTGACTTGGCTCTATGTACAGCTTCAGGTCCGCTACTTGGATCCGGGTGGTTGGTCCGTGAGCTGGTTTGGGTACTGAAGCTGCTTGGCTTGCTGCAGGTCTGATTCCGCAGGCTTGTATTGGCTTCCTTCCGCCTGTATGGCTTGGCTGGCTCGGGTTCTTGTAGTACTAGTAGGCTTCGGAACTTCAGTGACATTGGAACTTATGAAGATCCCATCCTCGTCGCCAATTTGTTATGTGGTGATAAGAAGCAAAGAGAAATCAGTTGTAGCCGGGAAGATAAGCAACTTTATTGTTTTGAGGTCTTTATTTTAGGAGGTTCGCTGCCCTTGGCATTTACACCTCACTTTACTTGTTTTATTATTTCTTGTTCTGGCGGGGGGGGGGGGGGGATGATGATATGGATAAATTTTAATCTATTAATTTCAATTTTTGCCCTGGCAGCGGCCTTTCGGCCTGCTCTTTACGATTTCCAACTGCCAAGGTATCTTTAACGTGCGCAAGATGCACACGGGCCCTCCGAATTTTTTCGTCCTTATCCGAGAAGACTAGGTACTCGATCCTACCTCCCAATAGGACCAGGGACTTGAAAATATAAGAAAAATCCAATTTCCAAGAACTACTCGATCCTACCCCCCAATAGGACCAGGGACTTGAAAACACAAGAAAAATCCAATTTCCAACATGCCTGCACTGCCCGGGTTCCTTGGCATGAGAGGCGAGCACCTTGCCTCTAGACCACCTCTCTCTTTCTAAAGCAACTTTATTCTGGTAATATTTACAGGTCATTAGTTATATACAGTATCGTAGTAGATGTACACAATAATGCATAGAGTAATGAGTGTCACCAAATATCAATAAAGATAAAGTCATTCACACACTTTCATACTTTAGAATAGGTGACCTAATGTATTACCCACTCACTGAGAGTAATGCAACATGAAAAGTAATGTAAGTAAAGTGGTGGTGTTAATTAATCAAACAACGCATAAGAGGTAAATTATTTCCCTTACTACGTAATTAAGTGTAGGCCTAACCAAGGGCAGTAACTAAGTAATTACATATATATGCGTAATTTCCCTTGATTACATATGGATATATAACAGATAGATAGATAGATAGATAGATAGATAGATAGATAGATAGATAGATAGATAGACAGACAGACAGACAGATAGACAGATATATAGATAGATAGATAGATAGATAGATAGATAGATAGATAGATAGATAGATAGATAGATAGATAGATAGATAGATAGATAGATAGATAGATAGATAGATAGATAGATAGATAGATAGATAATGAAATCAAGTCCTAACAGAAACGTTACCCTAAAGAAGTCATTGCCCTCCAATTTGATCTTAGCCGCCTCCACTAGTTTATCGTTCCCTCCTTCCATTGTTGGGCTGCATTCACCTGTCAAGTTGTTTTGTCAGCAAATCTCAGGTGCATTTCCTGTGAACAAAAACATCTGTAAGTTAAAAGTTTTGTTTATATTTTTGGTTGAGGGAGAACCGAACAGCTGCAGAAGGAAGCAGCTTGTCCTCCTCCTCCCACCTCCCAGCAATCCACCCCACCTCCACCTCCCTGTACCACTCTGTGAGAGACAACTATTTTTATCTTCCATCCCATTTTATTTCTCTGTTGTTTCCATTGGTTTTTAGTTTAATTTTGCCCAGAGCGTAAGTCTCTTTGGTAACAATAATTAAAAAGTAATAGGAAAATCACGAGACAACAGACTGGATTATATGAAGGGTTTGCTCACGGGGAATGCTCGCAGATATTTAAAGCTCATATTATCTCTCCCCACTTGGTACCTCTCTCTTCTCTCTCTCTCTCTCCGTGTTTCTCTCTGTCGGTCTGTCTGTCTCTCTCTCATATTTTCTCTCTCTTTTCCTTTCCTTCTCTTTCTTTCTCTTTCTCTCTTCTTTCTCCCACCACCTCTCATTCTCTCTCCCCTTCTCTGTCTTGTCTCTTTCTCTTCTCTCCCTCTTCTGTCTGTCTCTTTCTGTCTTTCTCTCTCTCTTTCCTTCTCCACCCCGCCCCCTTTGGCCCTTGCTTGATTCCCCATTGTTAAGCCGGTGGCCACAGTTGTATCATGACCGGGAATTCCCAATGGCTACCAAACACAATCTCGCGTCAGTGAGTCAGAATAAAAATGATCTCGGGTTTCAATTAACGGCTTGTCGGACGCATGCTCTACGTACAAAGTACATTATTACGTAAATATTGTCTAACAAAAAAAAAACGCAAAAAAAAAAAACAACTATATTAAGCAGAATGCACGCAGAAATAAAATTAATCACAGAAAATGAAACTAAAAGTACTGTGTCAGAAAACCCGGCTTGACTGAACAAACATGGGAAAAACATTCACCAGAAACCAAACAAACATACACACAAAAAAAACTCACAAGCTTTCTGCCACCAGGACCGTCGGTCAGGCCTAGAAAAACTTCAGTAGTTAAGTCATTTCTTAACCTCCCTCCCCCCCCCCCCTTTTCCCCCGGTACAATACATCCATTCTCGTTACGGTTGAAGCAACCCCCTCTCCCCCCTCCCCCCCCACCTTTTCCAAATATAATGTGTATACAACAAATATGAACGTGTATCTCTAGCCCCCTTACAACTCTATGTGCATATGATTCTCTCTGTTTCTCTTTCTCTCGTATCTCGCCCCCGCACACCCACCCACACGCACACTCTTCCATACACACACACACACTTCCACATACACACACCATACCTCGCGGCTCAGCATTTCCACTGAAAGAACAGTTTTGCATTTTACAAAGTTTCATCACAGGCTGAACTCATCCTGAGCTGAGACCATCAATACAGGTCAAGGAGAAACGTTCGTTTAAACCCATTGCGAGAGAGACGAGATCTAGGGTGGCCAACCTTTTCCGCCCCGTTCATCCTGGCAAGTTTTCAATCTCTCACCTCCCCACCCTCCCCAACCCTGTTTGGTTCAGGATTTTGAGTTTACACGTTTAGCCAAATAAAACAACAGACAAAGGAGACATTTTAGAATGTTTACATTTAACATGTTTGCACAAAAACTAAGAAATTTCCTAGTTCAGATTTAAGGGGAAAAAAGTCAAAATTTGAACATGATACATACAGAACCAACAAATTTACACCCCGATGAAGGAAATTTACAGAGGAAGACACAAGAAATCATTTCTGCCATCTACAATCCGCCTCCCTGGCGTCTCCTGATGATATAACTATGCTGTGATATTTGTACTTGTACATAGTTATTCACGTAGATTTAGCCAAGACCCACTATACCAAGACGGTGCAATTCAAGCACTTCCGTCCTCCGAGCCAGGAGTTTCTAAAAATAGTCCTGCGCGTACAATCGTTGTCACAAAGCGCAGGTGCAGGCAATGGGACTGCAAATGCGGTTTGCAACCTTGGGATGTTTCGGCCTATGAGGGACTACAACACACCAATGGAAACAAGTGCTTTACAGTTATACACACAATAAATTTATTGGGACACGTGGGATGGGGGCTTAATTAATGTTAGTAAAATAGTCTAAATAACGTGACAGAAGAGATGGACAAATATTTCATACAGATATTATGACAATGATCAAAAGATAATGCGTGAAAGCAATAACCTAGACTAACTACCCTGAAAGAAGAGGTTTCTGATTAATACAATGGAATGACAATAACATGGATTATAGTATGTTACAATAAAACACAGATGAAAAGGTAGAGGTTTATCTCACCGGCTTTGCACTTAATGAACGTTTCACACTCTTCCAAAATTACTCTAACTAAAATGTTACTATTTGTCCTATATTCTGAATCTGTAATCTTTACTATGATGATCCTAAACCGAAGAATGTCTGGCCTCTTGAAAATTTGGACTCCACCAAGATAATGTTCTCTTCTTAACTTCACTACAGGTTACACTGTCAATACTGTCCTGGGCACAGCTACAGGATACACTCAATTACAAATATGTCCTTACTCCACATAAAAAGCACTGTCCACATCCACAAGATGACTACTAGTACTATATATAACTAAGGTCCTGATAAGGCTCTGGTCACAGTCACAGGATACACAACAGGACTGAAATGTCCTAACAATACGCACAGGATACTTTAAAACAGGTGGTTACTTTATGGTCTTGGCCTCCAGCCTTCCCGCTGTTCTGTACAATTCCGTACAATTCACAGAAACGCCGGGTACAATGCTCTACACGCGGACAGAAGCCTGCCGGGTCACGCTGAGACTTACAGGTCTAATACTGCCACAAGAAGCGAATACAACACTGGAAATTAATGAGTTCCTTAAGAACTTAAGATATGTGCAACATATGCACCGCGTACATGAGCTAACTTTAACTTTAAGCTTAGACTCACACGCCGCTCTAACCGAGCTTATTAAAATTTCATGCTTTGACAAAGCAAGAAATATAATAATATACTATGACTAAGTGGTACGCGAACTTGAAAGTCATAAACGCTCTATACACGAGCTAACTTAACACACCGCATAGGCTATGTTAATATACGTCTGTGTCCTACAGTAAGAACGACAGACAGGTACACCACTCTACGTGAGCAGGACCTCGCTCCACACGAGCTAACTTTAGTACAGAGGCCTTAATAAATAGGCACTGTTAATACACGCCTGAGTTCTACAGGCAGGTACACTGCTTCGCACGAGCAGAACCTCGCAGTGAGTCTATCGCAAGCGGACTGACTACTCCAGATTTGCTCTGGAATATATACAGAAACTCAAAATTACAGAAAATTACAGAGGGGGAAACTGGGAGGTTCCACCTAGCTCAAATTCGTGAGCCATAAAAACGTGCACAAAGATTCCACGGTGGCCAAACTCGGACCCTGGGGTATTAGGTGGACGGGCCAGAGATAATTGCTCCACCCGTAGGTAGCCTGAGACATAACTTCGAACAATAGATCAGGAAGGTGGACCGATCGAACGGGCAGGGGGACGGTCATTACATGGCATTTCGTTACAATCGTAAACACAGGCATGCGGTTCGTCGTACCGGTACGTGTTAATTATCGAGGAGACCTCTGCTCATTTGTGAAGAATCAAAATTAACACTTTTCAAGGCTGTTTGCCGACTTGAAGTTTATGTCGATTATAGTAAATTGGACTTCAGACATATACACCTTTGCATTCCTCATACAGTCCCAATATTTTTGTGTTTGGACTAGTGCATGTATTGTGTGCTATGGAGATCACCAGCTGTGTGTGTGTGTGTGTGTGTTTGTGAAGAGGGAGGGGCGTAAAAATCTAATTGCTAATTCAACTTTCGGTATAACGGCATCGTCTTTTTTATTTGTTTGAGGAAGCTGTAAAACGTCATCGATCAAATAGTGATAAACTTTCTCAAAGCTAAGGAATCCCATACGTACAATCAGTAATTATGTGAATGAAATTTTCCTCTTGATCATCCCGAATTTCTTTTAAAGGAAGTGTTTTGTTGTTGTTGTTTGTTTGTTTGTTTCTTTCCTTTTTCCTTATTAATCTTCAAGCAATAGAAATTCAATCAGAAATAATGCCCCAAAACAGAAAATTTCAGGAAAGAAAGCAACATGAGTAACACTTTTTCAACGTTCATTATCATCAGAATACTGCGGCTGGATTTTGTTGAGTTTTTGTTGGGTTTTTGAATCGCCCATCTGGTCACTTTTCCTACTTCATTACCCCTTTTTCTGCTACCCTGGTTATCTCTACACTTTTTCATAAAATTAGAAAATGTAAATTTCCTCTCTGAACTGATGTATGTGAGAACTTCATTCAAAGTTTGTGTTTTATACCCATTTATTTGCTTTAATCATTTAAATAATGGCCCATCTGGTCTCTTTTCCTACTTCATTCCTCTTGTTCTACTACCCTGTTTATCCTTACACTTTTTCATAAGATTAGAAGATGTACCGGTACAGTTTCCCTTTGGTTTTATGTATGTAGGAACTCCATTCAAATTTTGCAGTTTAAACTCATTCATTTGCTTTAATCATTAAATTAATTCTTTGAATAGATGCTCTATTGTAAGTTCTTGGTAGTCTTGGTAGTCTATTAACCTCATCTCATCCAATGGGACATAAAGAAAATATCACTGTTTACTTCCTGCCACCATTAAATCTTGGCTAACCGAGCCATGACTGGGCACACCATGACTGGGTCAGTCTAGCAGACAACGCACGCCGCGGAACTCTACGCCTTTGTATTTAACGATCGATAGCACCGTCTTGGTATAGATCTAGTGGGTCTTGGGATTTAGTGTATGCCTGTCTGTGCTAAATGTGTTTGTGCAGTGTGTGTGTGTGTGTGTGTGCCTGAGCTAAATGGGTATGCACGGTATGCGTGTGTGTGTATGTATTGACAAATGCTTAATATGTAATGTAGACGGGTGTGTAGGTGTCCGTGTGTGTGTGTGTGTCTGAAGTACTTATGATAAAGTTGTGGATCCAAATTTTCAGTCTCTGGATATATAAAGTTTTAATATCTTATGTGATCTTTATCTACATTTACCACTAGTCGGGAGTTCTAGGACTAGGGCAATGAATTAAGCTTATTTCCCTATTTTTCTTCACTTGTAACAAACTCCGACCATTGTATCCGTTTCAACTGTTATTATTTCACAAGAGTGTCATTTTAAAGAATAAAGAACCAAATCAAATTCCTTGAAACATTCAGACTAATAGTAAAATATGCCAGGAGGAGAGAAATGCTCACCTGTTAGAAAACTTCCACCCAGATCGGTGTTCCGCTATCACAAAGAAAGAACTGGTACTCGAGGCATACAATCACTCAAGTTATAAACACATAGTCATTTACTTATGTTTGAACTTGACATTTAAGGTATAATTGTTCTCCTCCACAGAAAAGATGCACAAAATAATGTACGACCGATGCGGGAACACTGCAGACAGAGACTGTAATACTCGGGAAGACTGACTTTGCCACGTCATAACACTTGTGGGAAACCCCAACCGGGAAATCCCAATTTCCCAGAGAACTTACGTCAGAGTTCCTGACGCTGAGCAAATAGCTGTCAGAGAGTTGCCGCTTGCCTTGCCTGAAAATAATGTACATAGATGTTATCTGATGAAATAAAGAATTATATTGTAGTTGTTTGTTCTTCCCAAGTTTGCTGCTGCTCCTTCTGCTCAGCAACCACCACTGGCCCCTCCTCGTTTCCCGTCATCTCTATCTTGATTTGTGCTGGCTAAACTGAATGTCCGATGAAGCTTCTTCCCAGGTGAGAGGTTTGATGCCATAAGACTTCAGAGCTCGCACTTTCTGAGTGTACCTTTAGCGTTAAAGAATTATACTGAACATAATGAGTGAAAAAGAAAATGAAACTAATGCGCAATATCCAGAAAACTTGGCTTGTCTGGAGAAATGTGTAAAAAGTAAAGTATTCAAGAACCCACAAACTCTCGGACACTTCGGTGTCATGTGACAGGGTTACATTGCAGGCCCCAGTTGTTTTTTTGTTATTTTTTTAAATATGACAATTTTAAGCTTGATCTCAAGAAGGATAAGAAAGACCAATGCAATTGTGTCCAAAGCCTGACTTAGGCTATTATGTTAGCACAGGGACAATCTCTGGCCTTCCCCACACCTACGGTTAACCCGCATCAGCTGCAGGTTTGTTTGTTTGTTGTTTTGTTTAACTGATATTGTCTGTAGCTTTTATGTAGCTACAATTTTTTACAACAGATTAATCCTGGCCCTGTCAGCACCCCTACATAAATCCGACGTACATTTGTATAGAATTTCCATCAGATTGGTAATCCTAAGCACACGCTTGTTTAATCCTAGGCTGGGGTCACCTGAAGGTCATTTCCACTTGGAATTTACATGGATCAGATAAAACGTATGAAACAATTATCTTCATACGAGCTAGGGAATCTCAGAGCTATTAGAGAAGGCTGATGCTAGACTGGAAATTGTGCTGCGCCATTGTACTCATGGCAACTCCAGCGGCCAACTTAGTTTGGGAGCGGTGGGCGGATCGTGGCCTATCGGGTTTCAGTACACCGGCAGACAGTCTTCACTCGATCCGCCTGAGCGCACACCAGTTCAGATTTTTGCTAAATTTGCCATTTTTGGCAAACTTTGAAGTGTGATATCTCAGCTACCAAGTAATTCACAACAACATGTCACATATCCAAACAAAGTTCAAGATGTGCTCTATTACATAAACGTAAAACTTTTACAGAACAATGAGAGGATACCTCGATTACATTGAATCAAACAAGAGCACTTATTTTTTTCTAAAAAACATCAAATTTATTATCTAATTAATTATCATTACAAAACGCAAGTTTTCCCAGCTATACCTTTTATGCTGTGTGTCATGATTCAGATGTTATTAAAACTCACGCAGAGAGTGAGTTGTTTTTTTACCAGGGCCATGAGAAATTGGCTGGTGGCCTTGAACGGTCCTCGCCAAATTATAGTTGGTGAGTAAATAAATGTAAAGTTAAACTGTTAGATTCACGCTTGTGGGTTTTAATGTTCGTGATTAATAAGTAATGGAGTAGGGGTGAAACAAGGTGGGGATAGTTGACATTGTTAAGTATGACTAGACAAGTTTTTGCACGTTAACTGGCTGGTAGAATAGTGCAGACGTATTACTACAATTAAAATGGTGGGAGGTTTCGACCTATGAGATAGCTGAACTAATTGGGCCAGCGGACTAGCACGCTGGGTAGTTAGATAGTATATAACATCGTGTAACGTTCAGATTTAGTGAATACAGGCGAGCAGAAGCATCGTGTCGTGAAGTATCTCCGGTTGACCAGTACCTGAACTGTGTGCTTTGAAGACAAGAAGTCCTTGCTAACGGACTGACTGAGCTCTAGAAAGAAAGGTCTGAGTGGGCTGGCCTTTGAAAGCCCACGCTGCGCTATATTGATGTTCGCGCCTACCAGTAGGCGTGAGCAATGGTAATATATCTTATTTATTCAAGTATAATAGAGATCGGAGATAGAGAGAGAACTACAGCCTCATAGGAAGACTAAGGAAACCCCAGCTGGCACTCGACCACGAGTGTCCTGTATCATAGATCTATTGCCATAGTATGATTGGAATAATATAGCACATTGTTGATGAATTGAATAGTGATTGTGCATAAAATATAGTCTTTTGGCAACTGCTTAAATTACCTACAAGCCGAAGAGTGCTTCTGTAGGCTTTGAACGTACTGGGCTCTCCTAACATTTAAGCCCATATGATTTATGGAGAGTTTGCCTGGCGACTGGCCAGTGGCGACTCAACTGTCACTTTAAATTGATATCTAGTTTCGTATAATATACCTATTTGCTATTGATTGCAGTACCTCCATAGTTACATGAATATCATTGGTTAAGTTATTAATTAGAGTTTTTTGGTTTGAATATATACCCCTATTGTCTTTTGTTTTGTTATTAATATTGATGTAAACTATGGCCTGACCGGCCTGACATATATACGCTCTAGTTATTTAATACTTTTCTTGTGTGGTTGTGTCCGAGTGTGAGTTAGCTGCCTCTCGTGCAGTCGTAACATCCCCAAGACCCTAACTCTGCTCGTGACATCTATTATATTAAATTGGACTTCAGACATACACCTTTGCACTCCTCATACAGTCCCAATATTTTTGTGTTTGGACTAGTGCATGTGTGCTATGGAGATCACCAGCTGTGTGTTTGTGTTTGTGTTTGTGAAGAGGGAGGGGCGTGAAAATCTAAATTTTGCTAATTCAACTTTCGGTATAAGGGCATCGTCTTTTTGTTTGTTTGAGGAAGCCTTAAGACGCCATCGATCAAATACTGATAAACTTTCTCAAAGCTAAGGAAATACGTACAATCAATAATCATGATTATGTGAATGAACTTTTCCACATGATCATCCCGAGTTTCTTTTAAAGCAAATGTTTTGTTGTTGTTGTTTCTTTCTTTCCTTTTTCCTTATTAATCCTCAAGCAATAGAAATTCAATCAGAAATAATGCACCAAAACAGAAAATTTCAGGAAAGAAAGTTGGAAAACTGAAGAAACTGCAACATGAGTAACACTTTTTCAACGTTCATTATCATCAGAATACTGCGGCTGGATTTTGTTGAGTTTTTGTTGATTTTTTTAATCGCCCATCTGGTCATTATTCCTACTTCATTACCCTTTTCCTGCTACCCTGGTTATCTCTACACTTTTTCATAAAATTAGAAGATGTAAATTTCCTCTCTTGTCTGATGTATCTGAGAACTTCATTCAAAGTTTGTGTTTTATACCCATTTATTTGCTTTAATCATTTAAATAATGGCCCATCTGGTCTCTTTTCCTACTTCATTCCTCTTGTTCTGCTACCCTGGTTATCCCGACACTTTTTCATAAGATTGGAAGATGTACCGGTACAGTTCCCCTTTGGTTTTATGTATGTAGGAACTCCATTCAAAGTTTGCAGTTTATACTCATTTATTTGCTTTAATCATTAAATTAATTCTTTGCTCTATTGTACAGTTCTTGGTAGCCTTGGTAGTCTATTAATCTCATCTCATCCAATGGGACATAAAGAAAATAATTATCATTGTTTACTTCATGCCACCAATCTTTGCTAAGCGAGCCATGACTGGGCACATCATACGCGCTGGGTCAGTCTAGCAGACAACGCACGCGGCGGAACTCTTCGCCTTTGTATTTAACGATCGATTGCACCGTCTTGGTATAGTGGGTCTTGGATCCTATTGTATCATGCAATAATAATATGGAAGTAGTTAAAATTTATCATAAGTGTTATTATGATTGCAATAGTAATTAATGTTACTGGTAATACTAGAATCAGTTGAGATTTACGATAAATGTTAATATGATTTTTTACTACAGTACCATCATTATCATAATTGCAATAGTAATTAATGTTACTGATAATACCAGAATCAGTTAAGAGTTTTGTATAATTTTTTTTACTACAGTACCGGCACCACCATTATTATCATTGCAATAATGATTAATGTCATTGATAATACTAGAAACACAACTCAACCGTGTGGACACGGTGTGTCACCTAACAAATGTTAGCATATACAAAACAACTAGTTTTAATTGTTTTTACTATTATTTCTATTATTATTTAATAAATATTGGCAGGTAATTAAAAATGAAACTGCAATTGATACAAAGTATGAATGTGAAAATGGTACATAAAATTTTACGAAACAAACACGTGCAGCGGGACATGCCTGCAGAAGCATTGCAGAAAGGAATGCAAAATATTTTACAAGAACCACAACAAATGGAGAGAATTGTCTCAGAACAGCAAGTTTGAAAGATTGGCTGGAATGATTTATATGCAAAATATTATGTGCGTGTGCGCGCTCGCAGATTTGCATGTGCGCATAATATGTGTACGTGTGATGGTGTGAAAGGTTTACAATTTTTAGGAACTTTCACGATGGTAAATGCTGGCTTGATTGAAATTACTAAATAACTACATTTGATCAAAATTGAGAAAATCATTCATCTATAATTCATAAGCAAGGAAAGCCATAGTGATAACTGTACGCAACGAAGAATTTCCTTTTCAAAATAATTATTTTCACAACAAGTTGAAATACAAAAATCTACGTTTTGCCACCCGTCACTGCAATATTAAGGCATGCAATTTTTACGTACCGGTAATGCAGTGTCTTGAAACAGAAAATAATACTAACTTGTATTATAAAAAAAGCTCGCGGGATTTTTTACAGGGCCACCACCCTCACACAGTTGGGACTGGCGTGAAATTTTACAGCTGCCTTCTTTTCATACGGTTCTTTTTTTTATTTGGAGACTTTGGAAAAGGTTAGGAGTTTTTTTGGTTGTTTTTGAGTTTGTGGACCTAATTTCGACTCCAATCTTTCCTTTCCCTCAAGCACATTGAACCCATGACAATATCACTTCTTTTTGATGTATTATATAAAAACTACAGAAAAACTGTGTGGTCACAACAATGCTTAAAGCAAAGTAAAAAATTGGCATGGAGAAAAAAGTTGTATATTATATATCGCAAAGGCAAAAAGAAAAAGTTGTATGTAGCAAAGCGAGGCTTTATTACATACAACCTTTCCTTTTTGCAAATTTTTGACATTTCTTTCGATGTGAGCTATTGGACCATTACTACTATTACCTGACAGTCTTCATCTGGAATGCTGACCTAGTGCATTAGGGCTTGACGAGCAAAAGGAATGCAATGACACTTACATATTTAAAAGCAAAGAAACAAATAACATTAACTACAAAATAAACCTAAGGGAATGGGCAAACTGAATCCCATCCAATATAATCACCCAGGACTGAAACTAATAAACAGATTTAACCCCGGCGACGCCTGGTACCTCAGCCAGTAGGAAAAAAGGATTTCTATTTTGGGTTGTGTCGCCAACTTATTACGATTATTATTATTATTAGTATTATCATTATTATTATTATTATTATTTTGCGCAATGAGTATTTGTGGAAAATGCAAGGCTTGGGGTCAGGATCATGTTTTGCCCGCCGGCCAATATAAGTTTCCTGTTATGCAGTTATGTTTTTGAAACTGGGCGAAAATTATCGTCTATTTTGACTGCATAACTCAAATAGCCTCTAGCTGTTTAAGTGTTTTCCCAGGACGAAGACACGGCTGCAAGGATGGCTAATCTCGACACAAAGCACAGAACTCACATCGACTGTTTGTATAATCTGATTGTTCTCGTTGTATGCCTTTAAACTTTTGTATGTAAGTACCTGTCTGTGTACATCCGGGTTGTGATACCTTTCGAATGCAAATTTTAGTCCAGTGGTGGGCAATTCAAATTTAACTGTTTCACATTCTAATATATTTTAAGATAACAAAGGTGGCCCAGCTAGACCAGGTGTTAATAAAATACACTTTACTAGAACTAACACACCCATACTAATAATTGATAAAATATTGTTAAGAAAAATAGAGGCAGCCTGTTGAGATGGTCGGGCCGGATAAAAGTCTTTGGCAGGGAGGACTGCGACCCGTGGGCCGTACGCTGGACAAGCCTGATCTATCCATTTAGCTTATTGCGGCGATAGGAGAGGGTACCACAGATGTTATTCCGGAGCGGTCGATGATGAAAGCGTCCAGCAAATGCATCAGACCGCTTACAATATTGATCAGTTGCCCTATCATGAAGAGAATGAAAGACCAGGCGATAGACGTCGTGACTTTGAATCTGTCGTTGGCTATGGATTTCCCCTCTCCGGTTGCCACGCCCATTCCGATGACACCAACACCAGCTATAATGGATAGAGAGATCGATGTAAATGTATGGCTTACTAGGAAATCACATTATTCACAATACTACAACAACAGAAAGTCTGTGAGGTCGCACCAGGGTTTGGAACAGACTTAAAATTTATGGAAGGTCATATTTCACAAAACCCCGCACAGGAAACAAAAACAAAAAAAAAGAAACACGATTTATTATTTATGTCAAGAAACAAGTCTTTAGTGATCCTTACGCGGGGCTTTCAGCACTGGCGGACCTACATTTTCGGGACTCTGAAGCCTGAATTGTTATGGAGTCCCTTCCCAACCAGCAACAATAGGGCAACATCGAAAAATCACTTATTAAAAAAGTTTCTTCAGGGCTCTTCTGGCACTACGGTCCCCTAAGCTTTATTAGTTTCACAGTAGACCCGCCACCAGGGCTTTGTAACATGCAACCTTTATTTCTTATTATGTTTGGTCTTATTTTATAGGAGATCACCTAGGGGTACTATTATTAAGCAGCCATTTTGTTTCTGGCAAAGGTCATGTTTACTAAAGAAATTGCCCAAACGGATGCATTGGTAAACGTCTAAGGAGTGTTTAATTTCATTGCGTAGGTGTTTTCAATTGATGGCATTCCCCCCATTTTTGGTCCATCAGGCCTTGGAGCCAAAGTTGTACTCAGTCGTTCCGTGACACATTCTCAAGGGAAAATCTATTATTTCTTTTTTTTTTTTTGCATGCAAGTTCTGATATAGATTTCAATCTCAAATCGCGACTTCAGTTCTTGTTTGTTCTATGTCCATTTTCTGCAAAAAAACAACAACAAACAAACAAAAAAAACAACAACCAACAAACAAAAAAAACAACAACCAAATCAACAACAACAACACCAACAACAACTAAACTGGAGATCGTTTAGTATGTGGAAGAGTATAACAAATGCACACTGTGACACTGGTTTAAAATACGTTTAGGCACGTATCAAGCTGTTCCACAGTTCCGATTTATTCTAACTCCTTGTCATAACACTAAAGCCGCAAACATTTAATGTCCAATTTCTCACATGTGCATAAAATGGAGTTAAAACAAACAAGAAATAAAGTCGTGAACTATCCATTCTTGTCATTTCCAATATTGTACAATTTTTGTATAAAATATGTTTTGGTGTCACAAGAAAATGACAGTAAATGGTGCAGTGGACTAAATTTGATTTGTTCACACAACGAAAAAGACGGGTCTTGTATACAAACTCAAAAACATAGAGGAACTGAAATTCTTAGAACGAAAAATGGGTATGCTGCCAATCATAATAATGTTCGAAAAAAAGAAAGCAAGTGACAAGGAGTGTGCATATTTACGAATGACATATTTTGCGATCAAGGTGCCAAAAGGTGTCATCAAGGTGTCATTTAAACCATATTTAGATTTTTCCTGTGGGTTATTTTTTTTTTGTTGACTGTAAGTGAAACAAACTAAAACAACAAAAACACCTAGTTGAGACCCATCTGGTCAGTTCGGTAATTAAGTCGGCTTTTGTCATAATATAGAGTATTTGATTCACGTTGACACATAATAATTAAAAATATGGAGTATTTTATTTATAGGCACATGATATGGATAATTTGATTCACTTAGATACATGATATGGAGTATTTGATTCATGTGAAGCACGTAAATTATGAAGTACGGAGTATTTGATTTATGCAAGGCACATCATTTGGATAAAATGCTGAGATAAATAACCAAATCTTTGGTTCCGACTGAAATCACCCCTATGTTATTACATTGTCATTTTCTGCCCTCACTCAGTGCGACTTTGTTACCGATTTGACAAACTGGGGCACATTTATTTACCAGCGAAAAATGCAATCACTGCCGTTGCAATGGCTGTGAGCTTATTGAAGGACACTCCCAGTGCAAACGTCAAGACTATGACGAAAGACTCAGCGACAAGCGACATGCACATCAGTCCTCTGCTCGCTTTCAACCATGCTGGGGACAAGTCGAATGTGTAAAAGTGAGTGATTGGAATACAATAATTAGGGGTGAATCCATAAGTATACTACGTGACCTACATAGACTGGTGCAGTGGTTCGCTCTCGCGCGAAGTGAGGCCGGCATGGATTTTCTGCTGCATTGACTTTGTCAGGCGGAAGTGACACCCCCAAATGTAAACACACTGGCGGAAAGCGGTGAGATTGAAAAAACGAAAGTGATCTTTCCCCAGACTTTGAATACCGTTACTTTGAGATACATATATCGCCTCCCGTGAAAAACGCTTTTGGACCTAGCGCCGATTTATATTGTATTCTACATTCAATTCTCTTTTATTTGATGTCTAACATTTTATTTTACGCTCAATACTTTTTTCTCTGTAAGCGTTTTTTTTCTGAACCATGCTAACCAAGCAAGAACTTGCAGATAAGTACACATAATTATTCTGTTTTGATTCTATATATTTCCTATTGTAATCTTTTATTGTTCCATTGTTTTGTCTGTTCCATTTTTCTTTTTTTTTTCTGCTGTTTTTTTTTTTTCTTGATAAAGGCGAAAGCCGAAATATCCCACATTTTCTGTCTTCTCTTTTAGTTTGCATTGTATCGTTTGGGTATTAATTATTTCTTACGCAGGGCTTTGCTACATACAATTTTTTCTTTTTGCCCAATTTTGACATATATATATGCAGAGGTGTACAAGTTGTTTGACACTTTCGGGGCTTATCCCCCATTTATCGGCTTGGGTGGAAAACGCGTTTGGACCTAACGCCGAATTATATTGTATTCTGCATTCAATTCTCTTTTATTTGATGTGTAACATTTTATTCTACCATCAAAACTTTTTTCTCTGTAAGCGTTTTTCTGAACCATGCTGCTGTTGTTGTTGTTTTTCCCGAAGTGGAAAAAAATTAATTACGTCCAGACTTGACCGAAGCCCCTAACACTGACGTCTTGATTGCGATTTACTCTGAAGTGCACCAGTTTTTTAAACATTGCAGTGCAGTCAAGGATTTAGTGATTTCAGCGTCTATGTTATTGATTTGTGTCGATGTTTGATTAGGTGCCACAATTATGGACTTGATTTATGATGTGAACAACAATGTAACCTGGTGAAACATGTATTCTGTTACTTCGAAAGATTAATGCTACAGAAAGGATCGCATGACCTGCCGAATTCTTTGATAACCATTGTGGACCAAGATAAGAATTTTGAATGTTTAGCAAAAGTTGTTTTTTTTTTTCAGTTTTAACTTTGATATTTTCAACCGTTCAGGCCGAGAAGCTAGACTGACGTCATTTTCTGAAATAATCCAGCATCATATTGTGCCACTCACAAAATATACGTCACTTTGTCATTTTCAAAGCCTCGTAACTTTCGGGCTCTTAGGCTCAGGCCTATGTCATAGGCTAAGTTTTCAGAGATACTGATATTGGAAATATGACAATGCTTGATGATAACTAGTTGTTGTTGTCTGGGTTGAATTTAATTGAAAAGCTAACTTCAAGAGCTTCCCAAAAAATAATACTTTGTATGTTAAAGTAGTGATAACTGTATGCATTATGAGGGGATTTAAATCTGGGAAGAGCCTTCCAATACATTTATATAAATGTAATCAGGCATTTTGCACTAAACACTGTTGCCTTCAATGAAGTCCTTATAACTTTCACCAGGTCACCATGTATTGAAACACATCGATACCCGCACCCAACCCTCCCCTCCCTTTAAAAATCATTATTATTATCAATTCTTGAATACATCTCAATTCCATAGTACTGTCATTCCGAAATTACCAAAACGAAAAAAAAGTGCAAAGGTGAATGATTCACTGTTGGAGACTATTAACTTTGAACTTTTTTACTAACTAGATCTACCTATTATGTTGACAAATTAATATATAATTATGTAAAGACAAATGAAGTTCAGCAGTGGGTTATGCTGTCCAGACCTTTTTTTTTCCCATGGGTTTACCACCCGTATCCAAGTCTAGAGCACGCAAAGATTTAACTTTCTGTACATCTTTCTATTCTCATTCATCGGTCCCCCGTTGCACCGCGAGTGATGTTGCCTTACAAAGTCAATGGCTGGGTGATCGCATAGCGGCCTCAGTTTGCCGCCGCGCACCAGTCTATCTAGGTCGTGTAGTACATCTAGGGGCGAAGCAGACCAAGGCTGGTGGCTGGACGCCCAAAACTCATGCATCACGCTAATACAAGGTGGGCTAGAGGCAAAGTCCTCGCGTCTCATGCCAAGGGTACCGGGTTCAAAACCCGGCTGGTGCAGGCATGTTTTAAGTGAGATTTTTCTCATATCTTTGTGTCCCTGATCCTATTGGGTGGGGGGGGGGGGGTGTCAAGAATAGATTTAATTCATAAATGTTTCCACTGACTAAATTTTTGTGAGAGAGCAGTGAGTAATTGTTACAAACGTAATTATTGTGCGAGCCAGCATAACTTGGTCTCGTAAACAATTTGTTTTGAACAGTTTTTTTTTATAATAGATAGACAGAAGGTGTGGGGAAGGATAGACGGACAGCGTAGGTGTGCATGGCTGAGCACTTTTTATATCTCGTGTTTTGAACTAGGTTTAGTAGAGAGGGAAGGGGTGAGTAGGAATTAAATGTTATTGAGACTTCTGTTGACGTACAGAAAATACCGTGATCCAGAGTAAAAGCTCGGGGTTTTGAACATGTTAAGAATTTATTGCTATAAAATTACATTACATTGTATTGAGTGATTCGATCTTTGATGTCGACCCAAGGTCGTTGCGTAGGGCTGTTACTAAAAATAACTCAGTTCGGCAGCTGAGCTAGAAGTGGTTGCACCAATCACAATCCAGGAATTAGACGGTAAGCTGCAGATGCAGTCCAGTATTTAAGGCCATACAGAACTTAGTTCTGGGCCACATGTAGACAATCCATTTACGAGGTGGACGGCGATAGTCCTCAGCCAGATGAGAGACATAGAGACGCAGTTGAGCAGTCCATTGTGAGGAGCCTGATTTAAAGCTCCAGAGCCTAAGCTACTTGGTTTGATATAAACCCACAGCGTTTACATCCAGCGCTCTCACTCCCAGTGAGGGCCTCATGGTGAGAGTCCATACTAATTTGTAATGATGAAAGTGAACCGTTCTACTTACTTTTGAAGACAGTTTCAGAGCTACCGCCAGACAACGCATGGTTGTACAAGCATTCTCCATGGCGTGTCTAGAGGAAATGTCCATATCATAACATGTCTCATTGAATTAATAGAATTTAAACTGTTATATCCGTCGCCACGTGCGCGGATTCTATTTGGCATATAACTCATATGACCTGCAAGTAGTTAGATTGAATACGTTAGTCTTTATAGAAAGCTGTAGTTTCATTAGTTAGATTCAGTTGCCTTTGAATTGATATTTATATTTATAATTATATTTGTTACATTAATTCCTGTAATTAAACTGCCCTACAGTTCTGCTAAAAATCAAAGCAATTGATTTATTTAGTTTTTAGAGTGCAAGTATTTTTTTTTGTGTGTTCGTCGATTGTGGGAGCGGACCTCGAAAGAGTGTCAGTCGAAATATCCCCATCTAACCCACATCGCGACACTGGAGGGGACACTACACGACATTGTTTAATTTATAGTTTATTTAGATTAGATTATAATATCGTTTTTCTCTTTGATTAACTT
The DNA here is from genome assembly GCA_963931925.1 of Onchidella celtica. Lineage (NCBI taxonomy): Eukaryota > Metazoa > Mollusca > Gastropoda > Systellommatophora > Onchidiidae > Onchidella > Onchidella celtica. Next base: position 44,819,336 of record OZ007579.1, on the reverse strand, counting down.
TTGTTTCTTTTCAGTTTCAGTGCTCACGTGGTCTTCACGTTGAGCTACTTTAATTACTTCATTGTATTTAGTTTTGTATACTGCTTTCTTTGATTATTTGTTCCACATATTTCCGGCTCTCCCATTGACCCGAGGATCGAGGCCAAGGAGACTTCAACATAACTGAACGAAGAAAGACAAACATACTGACTGTGGTGTACGCAAAGGCTAAAGGAATCTCCACCAGTTCCTTGAGTTAAGTGATTCCATCCTTAATATTGTCTGCGTTAAGGAGTTGAGTGTTCCTCCTTCTGTTTTACAGGCTGATTTTACTTTTTCTCTCTGTTTAGGAACTCACGGGCGGTGGCGAGGGCGTTCTTACGTTTGCGGGTCCCCCCTGCCAAAGTGGTGGCTTGGTCGCAGACTCTGCCGTCTCGACGACAGATTGTGCGGTCTCGCAACACCAGTGGTTATTGAAACTGTGGGAAGTCGCATTCGCGAGAACGGACTTTGATAGGGATCTGTACACTTTGTTTAGATTGTAGCGTTTCCATCTTCCTCGTTGTTTTAGGAAGACGTCTCTCTTGTCCTCTTCTTAATCCTATCTGTAAATATGTTCAGACTGTAGAGTTTGTTATTGTCCGTCTTTTCTTGTTGGTCTGGCGTCTAGTTTCCTGTTTTTTTTTTTATTACACCTTTATCATTATCTTGTTGGTACATTCCTTTGTTTCTTATTTTACCTAAGTAACTCATGTGTCTACATTGACACATTGATTGAGTAATTTGATCTGGTTATTGAGAGTAACGATTTTATTGAATTGTTGGAACCCGTGCAGTTAGCACACTGCCAGTTCTATGGAGCTTATTAAGCGTCATGTATAACCGATCTCGTCTTTATATTGACGAGCTCCCGAGAGGGCAGTATTAGACTGTTTAGGGAGGTGATTTTTTTTGTGTAGTGATGAGTAGTGAGTATTGATTTTATTGTCGGCTGGTGCCGCCGCCCGAAGAGCAATGAATTTGTCTCATGGGAAGAGTCTGTATCAGTATCGAGGTGATGTCGATATAAGAGCTATGTGAATTATATATATTGAGTATACTTTTTTTTAGTCGTCTGCGTATGACGTCGACCCGAGGAGAGCAATAATGAGATTGCCTCATGGGATGGATGATATTGGTATTTTTCGATTATTTGAGAGATGTTGGCAGTGCTAACGTAGTACACTGCGTATCCGCGTATTCGCGTGTTATTGTTGAACCTTCTTACAGGCATTGTAAGCCCCACAGGGCAGTGTAAGACCTCTGGGCAGTGTAAGGCCACAGGCAGTGTAAGACGCCGAGATGCAGTGTAAGACCTCTGGGCAGTGTAAGGCCGCAGGCAGTGTAAGACCGACGGGCAGTGTAAGACCGACTAGTTATGTAAGGAAGGGAGTATTCGCGTTTTGAGAGTTTTTGCAGTGGTAACAGAGGACACTGCGTGTTCGCGTTTTTGAGAGTTTTTTGCAGTGGTAACAGAGGACACTGCGTGGTCGCGTTTTAAGAAGTTGTGAAGAAGAGTGGAGTTGTTTTTTTTATACAACCGATTATGTCTATGGTTTTCCGCGTTTCGTGGACCATCTAACGTAATACTAGATATGACAAGTAAGAATACTGATTATGATTGTAACTCTCCATGCGGTCAGTGGATGAGTTATCTAAGAACATACCCGATATAGATATTGAATTGAACCGATTATGACTATATACCGAGATGACTGTGACACTTGACGTGTGCATGGCTTGCGTACGGAAACGGCGCATTAAATTAACTGCTATCGCCTGGTGGCACCTCATCTATCCCGGATTGGATATAATTAGAAATAGATTAAAGTGTAATGTTATTTAATTGAGATTTAGATTATTGTTGAATGCGAGAAGCGCTATATAATTCTTAAATCAAGACGAGGGCTACGCAGATTTTGAAAGAGTACGTCAGGCTAATTATCTTGTCGGCGTTTGTTATTTCAGCTTCACTATGGCGAAATTTATAATCGATAAACCAGAATATGTTGCTATTTTATATAGAGACTGTTAAACATTGAGGTTGAGCATTTTTCACCTTTTTCGGAGACCGTGGATGGTTTCACATTATATTGTCCTATCAATTATGGACATTCTTTCTCAAAATTTCCATGTGATTCCTTTTTCCACTAGCGTCCATCCTGACCATGACCTGAGTTTCAGACAACCTTGACGCCTTTGTCTGCGGGTCAATGAGATGAGGAAATGGCAAACCGAGCGACCAGACCTACTGCTGCCAGGATACCATTACTTTAATTAACTATTGTTCGTTCATGTTCTATGAATGTATTAATTACGCTCAGTGAAGCGATGAGCTAGTTGCTCAATATTTCAATCTTTACAGTATGTCTGTGTGAGAGAAGTTTATCACTTTAATTCTTCAGTGCTACAATAATTATATATTATCACAGAACGTCGCATATAAATATACATATGCTATTGTCCATCGATAATGCACGTTCTTAGAATTTATTTTTTTTGACTTTCAGTAACGTTATATTTTTTTACGATATAGCCCTTTCCAAAGTACTATTACAAAGCAACGTTAGTGGACAGTTATGTCGTTCAAACCCTAAGTTTTCACTGGGGTGGGGGATGTGTCAAGAATAGATTTAATTCATAAATGTTTCCACTGACTAAATTTTTGTGAGAGAGCAGTGAGTAATTGTTACAAACGTAATTATTGTGCGAGCCAGCATAACTTGGTCTCGTAAATAATTTGTTTTGAACAGTTTTTTTTTTATAATAGATAGACAGAAGGTGTGGGGAAGGATAGACGGACAGCGTAGGTGTGCATGGCTGAGCACTTTTTATATCTCGTGTTTTGAACTAGGTTTAGTAGAGAGGGAAGGGGTGAGTAGGAATTAAATGTTATTGAGACTTCTGTTGACGTACAGAAAATACCGTGATCCAGAGTAAAAGCTCGGGGTTTTGAACATGTTAAGAATTTATTGCTATAAAATTACATTATATTGTATTGAGTGATTCGACCTTTGATGTCGACCCAAGGTCGTTGCGTAGGGCTGTTACTAAAAATAACTCAGTTCGGCAGCTGAGCTAGAAGTGGTTGCACCAATCACAATCCAGGAATTAGACGGTAAGCTGCAGATGCAGTCCAGTATTTAAGGCCATACAGAACTTAGTTCTGGGCCACATGTAGACAATCCATTTACGAGGTGGACGGCGATAGTCCTCAGCCAGATGAGAGACATAGAGACGCAGTTGAGCAGTCCATTGTGAGGAGCCTGATTTAAAGCTCCAGAGCCTAAGCTACTTGGTTTGATATAAACCCACAGCGTTTACATCCAGCGCTCTCACTCCCAGTGAGGGCCTCATGGTGAGAGTCCATACTAATTTGTAATGATGAAAGTGAACCGTTCTACTTACTTTTGAAGACAGTTTCAGAGCTACCGCCAGACAACGCATGGTTGTACAAGCATTCTCCATGGCGTGTCTAGAGGAAATGTCCATATCATAACATGTCTCATTGAATTAATAGAATTTAAACTGTTATATCCGTCGCCACGTGCGCGGATTCTATTTGGCATATAACTCATATGACCTGCAAGTAGTTAGATTGAATACGTTAGTCTTTATAGAAAGCTGTAGTTTCATTAGTTAGATTCAGTTGCCTTTGAATTGATATTTATATTTATAATTATATTTGTTACATTAATTCCTGTAATTAAACTGCCCTACAGTTCTGCTAAAAATCAAGGCAATTGATTTATTTAGTTTTTAGAGTGCAAATATTTTTTTTTGTGTGTCCGTCGATTGTGGGAGCGGACCTCGAAAGAGTGTCAGTCGAAATATCCCCATCTAACCCACATCGCGACAGGGGGGGGGGGGGTAAGCTCGAGTACATAGTCTTCTCGGATAAGGACGAAAATATTAGGAGGTCCCGTGTGCACGTTAAAGATACCTTGGCAGTTAGAAATCGTAAAGAGCAGTGTCATGATTCAGATATTATTAAAACTCACGCAGAGAGTGAGTTGTTTTTTTACCAGGGCCATGAGAAATTGGCTGGTGGCCTTGAACGGTCCTCGCCAAATTATAGTTGGTGAGTAAATAAATGTAAAGTTAAACTGTTAGATTCACGCTTGTGGGTTTTAATGTTCGTGATTAATAAGTAATGGAGTAGGGGTGAAACAAGGTGGGGACAGTTGACATTGTTAAGTATGACTAGACAAGTTTTTGCACGTTAACTGGCTGGTAGAATAGTGCAGACGTATTACTACAATTAAAATGGTGGGAGGTTTCGACCTATGAGATAGCTGAACTAATTGGGCCAGCGGACTAGCACGCTGGGTAGTTAGATAGTATATAACATCGTGTAACGTTCAGATTTAGTGAATACAGGCGAGCAGAAGCATCGTGTCGCGAAGTATCTCCGGTCGACCAGTACCTGAACTGTGTGGTTTGAAGACAAGAAGTCCTTGCTAACGGACTGACTGAGCTCTAGAAAGAAAGGTCTGAGTGGGCTGACCTTTGAAAGCCCACGCTGCGCTATATTGATGTTCGCGCCTCCCAGTAGGCGTGAGCAATGGTAATATATCTTATTTATTCAAGTATAATAGAGATCGGAGATAGAGAGAGAACTACAGCCTCATAGGAAGACTAAGGAAACCCCAGCTGGCACTCGACCACGAGTGTCCTGTATCATAGATCTATTGCCATAGTATGATTGGAATAATATAGCACATTGTTGATGAATTGAATAGTGATTGTGCATAAAATATAGTCTTTTGGCAACTGCTTAAATTACCTACAAGCCGAAGAGTGCTTCTGTAGGCTTTGAACGTACTGGGCTCTCCTAACAGTTAAGCCCATATGATTTATGGAGAGTTTGCCTGGCGACTGGCCAGTGGCGACTCAACTGTCACTTTAAATTGATATCTAGTTTCGTATAATATACCTATTTGCTATTGATTGCAGTACTTCCATAGTTACATGAATATCATTGGTTAAGTTATTAATTAGAGTCTTTTTGGTTTGAATATACCTCTATTGTCTTTTGCTTTGTTATTAATATTTATGTAAACTATGGCCTGACCGGCCTGACATATATACGCTCTAGTTATTTAATACTTTTCTTGTGTGGTTGTGTCCGAGTGTGAGTTAGCTGCCTCTCGTGCAGTCGTAACATCCCCAAGACCCTAACTCTGCTCGTGACATCTGGAGGGGACCCCACTGACATCTGAAGAGGACCCGTCACCCTCTGACATCTAGAGGACACTACTATCATCTGAAGAGGACCCCGTCAACAGCTGCAGGTCTACCACTCTAGACTCCACTGTTATTTATGTCATTTTTGTAGTTTATAGTTTTGTATACTGCTAATTTTTTTTTGTTTCTCCCCCACATGTCTGGCATGTCCTCTCGTCATTGATCCTGGGACCACTACGAGGGACTGACAGCTAGCATCAGGAAAAGACAAGACCAGCGCTGTGGACCAAAGGAAAGAGCCAGTCCATTTTGCCCAGTTAAGTGAACCATCTGTATTTGTCTTCGTTTGAGGGGTTCGTCGTTCCAGCTCCCCTACTTTTGACAGGCATTATTTTTTCTTTTGTGTTAGATTAGATAGGCGGGTGGTTGGAAGGGATCGAGACTCAGCATACCTCTTTTTGCCAGACTAGCAGATCTAGATGGCGTTTAAAACGGATAGGAGATTTGCTTTGCCTTGAATAGTTCTGTAGGGACCTGTTATTCGTATAGATTGTTAGCGTTCTATCTTCCTCGTATTTTAGGAAGACGTCTCTCCTGTTCTTTTTCTTACCTTTTTGTAGATAGTTTCAGGTTAGTCAGGTCTGTTGTCGTTTGTTCTTTCTGTTAGTCTCGTCTTACTCTCCATGTAATTCTTTTCCATTATAGTGTTGCATTATTATATTTTGTATTCATACTTGCTATATTATTGCCTGGGATAAATCACGTGTCTAGGGCACGTTGAGAGATAATCTGGATATTAGAGTTGTTAGGCTTGTATAGCCAAGGAAGTTAATATCGTGAATATTGATTTATTCCGATTTATAGCAGAGGGAACGCTGCTAGGAGTGTACGGAAAATACACTGGGAATATTACATTGGTATCGTTAGTTAACGACCAATCACGGAAGCAGTAGACTGACTGCTTGAGGATTAGGAGAAATACGTGGAGTTAAGTGATCACTGAGATAGCTCAACCACTACTTGGCTGACTAAGACGTACAGTTTGTTGTTGATTTCGTTAATTTCGTTCATACTGCAGGAACGAACACTCGCAGAGTGCAATTGATAAATTGCTTCAAGGGAGAATAAAGTTAGAGATTTTTCAGAAGTTGTCCTCGATTAGGACATTATTATATCGCATTATCGACCGATATCATGGCCGAACTACAGAAATATTTGGAACTAGCCCAATCATTTGGCATACCGGAAGCTCAGCGTGCTTCTTGGGTAGACCAGAAACTGAAAGAAGAACGAGAAGAAAAGGCCGCGGAGAGATTACGAGAAGAAAAGGCCGCGGAGAGATTACGAGAAGAAAAGGCCGCGGAGAGATTACGAGAAGAAAAGGCCGCGGAGATATTACGCCAAGAAAAGGCCGCGGAGATATTACGCCAAGAAAAGGCCGCGGAGATATTACGCCAAGAAAAGGCCGCGGAGATATTACGCCAAGAAAAAGCTGCGGAACGAGACGATAGAGCCGCGGAACGCGCGGAAAAACAGGCTCAAAGAGAGTACGAGCTCGCTTTGAAACAGTTAGAAGCGAAGCAAGCCCAACCTACCGGGGCTCCGGAAGTTACTTACAATAATAAAACGAAGCCTAAATTGCCAACCTTTAATGATAAGGTTGATCGTATTGATTCCTACCTACACCGCTTCGAACTCCATGCCGTTTGCGCGGGATGGCAGCGTAGTGAGTACACGTCATGCCTCGCCAATCTTTTGACAGGGAGAGCGTTGGAAGTTTTCCATAGCCTCACTATTGATGACGCTAGGGACTATGACATTCTAAAGACCGCGCTATTAAAGCGTTTCCAACATACGGGAGATGGATTTCATAAGCGTTTCCGCGATTGCAAGCCGGATGCATCTGAGAATTTCTCTACTTACGTGGACCGCCTCCGCCACCTACTCAGCCGTTGGACTGAGTTGGCCGGTGTGGAAGAGGGAAACTACAAGAAACTATATGATTTGATAATTAAAGACCAAATATATATGTCCTGCCACACGGACCTGGTGGCGCATTTTAAGGAACAAGCCCCCAAAACTACCGTCGAGATAACATCGATAGCGGAACAGTATGCTGCGGCTCACCCTAATCGATCGTTAGCTAAAGCTAAAGTAAGCGAACCGTGTTACGCCGGCGCTGCTACCAAGACACCGATACCGTCGAGACAATCAAGCCAGCCCTTTCGACAGTCGCCGCAGGTTCGTCCACGGTCCGAGCCGCCGGTTAGCAGGAGGCAACCGAATCCCCATAAATTTTCTCGGGACTGGGAACCCCGATATACACGTCCTTTCCCTACCGGAGGACCGCGTAACAACTACTATCAAGCGCCCACATTTCCTTCTTATCGAGGTACACCTCGAAGGGATGATAATCCAGTCTACTGTTATAGATGTGGCGCCGGAGGCCACATTGCGCGACAATGCAGAGTTAGATTAGATGCGGCAAATGCATGCTCTGTAGCATTCACCGAAAACCGCGGTTACAGAACTAGGAATGCCGAAACCGTAGATAAAGTTATTCCAGTTATGTCCGCCCTCCACGAGCGAGGCGCGCTGACATTGTATGAGGGACGAGTAAACGCCATACGAGCATCCGTATTGCGAGATTCAGGCTGTACGACCGTCGGTGTACGTGAATCGCTGGTCCGTCCTGCACAACTCCTGGATCGCGATGCGACATGCATTACTTTTGGTGGTTCAGTTGAACATTTTCGTTTGGCGGAAATATATGTTGACACACCGTTTATAACTGGTGTTGTCACGGCCTGCGTGCTACCAAATCCGGTCGCCGACCTAATCATTGGGAATATTCCCCACTTAAAGGACGTCTCCCATTGCGAACTCGGGATTTGGGATGATAACGACATTGCGTATGTCACGACAAGACAACAATCGCGTCGCCAGAGTGACGACACATTACGATCGCCTGTCGTCGATTTGGATGTAACCCCCGAGATTTTTCGTAACGAACAGCGCACAGATCCATCACTAAAGCCCCTCTTTGCTAAGATTGATCCGGACAACCCGGATACATCCAGGTTCTGCCTTAAAGACGACCTCCTATATCGCGTTTTTCGGGGAAAGCGCGAAACTATTTTTGCAATTGGTCATACCGAGATCATTTCGCCGAGACATCATCCGCCTCGCGCACGACACGCCATTGGCGGGCCACCAAGGCAAAGCGAGAACAAAATCGAGAATCCTGTCTCAGTTTTTTTGGCCCGGGGTTTACGGGGACATAAATAGCTATGTGTCGCGTTGCGATACATGCCAGAAAAGAACCCCCAAAGGAAAAACTTCGCGGGCACCTATACAAGAGATGCCGCCGGTTTCCACTCCATTTCAGCGAGTTGCCGTCGACATCGTCGGGCCATTACCGAAATCGGATAGAGGCCATCGGTTTATTCTATCAGTAATCGATTATGCCACCCGTTGGCCTGAGGCTGTCCCTTTAAAGGAAATATCGGCCGATCACGTCGCCGAGGCATTGGTGACCATATTCACACGTGTCGGATTCCCGTCCGAATTATTATCTGATAGAGGTCCGCAATTCACCTCTGACCTTTTCAGGAAAGTATTGGAACTCACGGGCATTAGGCAGAAACTTACGTCGCCATACCATCCACAGTCCAATGGCTGTTGCGAGCGCTGGAATGCCACCATGAAAACTATGCTGGCACGCGTTTCCGCCGACAGACCTGATGACTGGGACCGTCGACTTCCGGCCATCTTGTTCACATATAGGGAACTCCCAAATGCGACAACGGGTTTTTCCCCGTTTGAACTTTTATACGGTCGAAAACCACGTGGCCCGATGGCCATTTTACGCGATTTATACGCCGGTTCTGATACCAACGTTCCTGATACGCGATCCGCGTATCAGTACATAGTCGATCTCCGACATAGAATAGTTAATGCATGCGACCTGACTCGACAATTTGCATGCGTACGGACCAGGTCATTTATAGGATATCGCGATCGGGGTAGTCGGTTAAGAACCCTGTCAGTCGGAGATCGGGCATTGGTGCTGCTACCAGAAACGAATAACAAGCTACTCCTCACTTGGAAAAGCCCCTTTCTAGTTAAAAAGCGACTCTCGAGAGTTAATTATCTCATTACCATACGTGGTAACGATAAGGTGTACCATATTAATATGTTGAAAAAGTATCTTACCGATGATCAAACTCATCACGATCATTCATGCCATGTTGTGGCCCAAGCAAACGCAGCGATGGTCACTATCGATGACAACGACCGGGAGCCATTATCTATGACTAGATCGCTCCTATCCTTGCAAGCCACAGAGGACGCGACTTCCGTTAATATCAATCCAGAGCTGGATCAAAGTAAGACACAGGACATCATGAATCTTGTTCGGGAGTTTTCGCCAGTATTCACTGATTTGCCGGGTAAAACATCCTTAGTTCAACACGTCATCCGGTTGCACTCGGACGTACCCGTGTTTGTCAAACCCTACCCGCGCCCGCTGCAAGCGCACGACACCATACAGTCCGAGGTGGAAAAGATGCTCAGCTTAGGAGTCATTGAGCGCTCGACGAGCCCTTACTGCTCGCCGATTGTACTAGTAAAGAAAACAGACGGTTCCGTTAGATTTTGTATCGATTACAGGAAGCTTAACGCTCTAACCATTTACGATGCTGAACCTATCCCGAATCAGGAAGATCTATTTGCGCGATTGGCCGAGTCGTCCGTGTTTTCGAAAATAGATTTGGCTAAAGGCTACTGGCAAATCCCAATGGAAGAGGCCAGTAAACAGTACACAGCGTTTCAGATCCCTATGGGTCTCATGCAATGGAGATTCATGCCATTCGGTCTCGTAACGGCACCAGCGACATTTGCGAGGATGATGAACATCCTACTGCAGCAGACACCATGCGTCCTAAGCTACTTTGACGACATTTGCGCTTTCCATACGGATTGGAAAGGCCACTTAGAAGCACTTCGTCAAGTGCTTAGTAAACTTCGAGATGCCGGGCTTACAGCTAAGCCTAGCAAAGTCTTCCTGGGTTATACGCAGATTAACTTTCTGGGACATACTATCGCCAAAGGCGTCCAAACACCGGACGACAGTAAGATAAGTAAGATTTTAAAACTCCAGGCTCCTCATACTAAGAAGCGGGTTCGTAGCCTGTTAGGCTTCTTAAGCTATTATCGGAAATTCGTTCCTAATTTTTCGGCCCTTACGGCCCCGTTATCCGATCTTACAAGAAAAGACAGACCCAACAAAATTACCTGGAATACGCAGTGCGCCACCGCGCTCGCGACAGTGCAGCAACTGTTCTCCAGTTCGTCGCTGCTTATCCTACCGAATATTAGGCGCACCTTCGCCGTCCGAACTGACGCGTCGGACCAAGGAATTGGAGCTGTTTTGCTTCAGGAAAGAGATGGCTTATTGCGCCCTTGTATGTACGCTAGCCGGAAATTACTTCCGAGAGAGCAGAGATACGCTATTATAGAGCGAGAATGCCTGGCGATTGTATACGCCGTAGACGCGTTTTCCCGCTACCTACTTATGACAGAACTCGTCATCGAGACAGACCATAAACCGTTGTTATTTTTAAAATCGAACCGAGCCAAGAACGCTCGTTTGACCAGATGGAGTCTGGCCCTTCAGGAATACCGCTTCATTATAAAGGCCATTCCTGGTGGAGATAATGTCCATGCCGACCTATTATCACGGTTACCTTAATCTTGTTATATTTTAGTCTGTCATATGTATTGGCGTTGGATACTGATTAGCACCTCATTCAGAGACCGAGGGATGGTATCACATATTGTTCACCCATTGTGAACACTTTTCACCTACCCCTGTGCTTTCCTTTGTTCCAACAGCTATTTTACTGACGTCGACCCGTATTTTGGCCACACCAGACGTTGTTGCCCAGGGTCGAGGACGAGAAGTCATGGCAGACCAGGAGTCCAGATCCACTAATGCCATCGATGCTACTATAGTTATCTTTTCTTGAGTATTATTCATTGTATGTATGCATTCCTGATGACATTCGCACAGGATCAGTGTTGTACTCTAAAATTTTAGAGTTATGATTGTTAATGTCTACGTATTTAGAGGTAAGATTTAATCCTCAGAGAGATATATACTTTTGAACGGAGCCTTAAGATTTTCATGAAGTTTTGTCCATCAAGGATACCCGTCCTGTAGGTTTTTTTTTCAACTTTAGTACTAGTCTTAGTTATTACCTAGTATTCTTAGTTAAGTTAACCTTTCGAGCAATTTCTCGACTCATGCCTTCCCCTTACGATAATCAGTTATATCGTTAAAATTGCAAATTTTAACTGGGGTGGGGGATGTGTCATGATTCGGATATTATTAAAACTCACGCAGAGAGTGAGTTGTTTTTTGACCAGGGCCATGAGAAATTGGCTGGTGGCCTTGAACGGTCCTCGCCAAATTATAGTTGGTGAGTAAATAAATGTAAAGTTAAACTGTTAGATTCACGCTTGTGGGTTTTAATGTTCGTGATTAATAAGTAATGGAGTAGGGGTGAAACAAGGTGGGGTCAGTTGACATTGTTAAGTATGACTAGACAAGTTTTTGCACGTTAACTGGCTGGTAGAATAGTGCAGACGTATTACTACAATTAAAATGGTGGGAGGTTTCGACCTATGAGATAGCTGAACTAATTGGGCCAGCGGACTAGCACGCTGGGTAGTTAGGTAGTATATAACATCGTGTAACGTTCAGATTTAGTGAATACAGGCGAGCAGAAGCATCGTGTCGCGAAGTATCTCCGGTCGACCAGTACCTGAACTGTGTGGTTTGAAGACAAGAAGTCCTTGCTAACGGACTGACTGAGCTCTAGAAAGAAAGGTCTGAGTGGGCTGACCTTTGAAAGCCCACGCTGCGCTATATTGATGTTCGCGCCTCCCAGTAGGCGTGAGCAATGGTAATATATCTTATTTATTCAAGTATAATAGAGATCGGAGATAGAGAGAGAACTACAGCCTCATAGGAAGACTAAGGAAACCCCAGCTGGCACTCGACCACGAGTGTCCTGTATCATAGATCTATTGCCATAGTATGATTGGAATAATATAGCACATTGTTGATGAATTGAATAGTGATTGTGCATAAAATATAGTCTTTTGGCAACTGCTTAAATTACCTACAAGCCGAAGAGTGCTTCTGTAGGCTTTGAACGTACTGGGCTCTCCTAACAGTTAAGCCCATATGATTTATGGAGAGTTTGCCTGGCGACTGGCCAGTGGCGACTCAACTGTCACTTTAAATTGATATCTAGTTTCGTATAATATACCTATTTGCTATTGATTGCAGTACTTCCATAGTTACATGAATATCATTGGTTAAGTTATTAATTAGAGTCTTTTTGGTTTGAATATACCTCTATTGTCTTTTGCTTTGTTATTAATATTTATGTAAACTATGGCCTGACCGGCCTGACATATATACGCTCTAGTTATTTAATACTTTTCTTGTGTGGTTGTGTCCGAGTGTGAGTTAGCTGCCTCTCGTGCAGTCGTAACATCCCCAAGACCCTAACTCTGCTCGTGACAAGCAGGTCGAACAGGCCGCTGCCCGGGAAAAATAAAATAAATTAAAAAAAAGATTAAAATGTATCCCTATCACCTCTGCCCCCCCCCCCCCACCACCACCAACAAAAATGTATTATTCATTATTAGGTATATATTAATATATTATATTCAAATATTATTATGAAACTTTATAATACAGTTGTGAGTTGTGGACTGTTGTGAGTTGTGAACTGCGGCTAAATGGCTGCGTTACATTTTGCCCTGAGTTAGAGAGAGGTACAGTGGGAGTGAGAGAGAGAGGGAGAGAGAAAGAAAAAGAGAGAGAGAGAGATGCAAATCGAGAGAACAAGACTTTCTGTAAAGCGCCTAGAGCGAACTTGTTTGGATTAGGCGCTATATAAATGATCTCCATTATTGTTATCATTAATAGTGTAGTCACTGCCCATACCGGGATTGGGGATATTAATGTGATTCATTATAATTCACGGGCGG
>OZ007579.1:44741064-44798564 GCA_963931925.1 Onchidella celtica | reverse complement strand
AAGCAAAGGTAAAATTGACTTCCACCACAATACTCATACTATACTCTTAAGACACTTACGTAGTATTGATAAGATACGGCGCTCTAGGCCAGTGTGTAAGACTGTTTTATCTGAAGTTTTTCGGGCCTATCTAGAGGTTACAGCGGCCTGTTCAAGCAGGTACCCGTGCGTTACAAACACTGTCAGGGGCTCTCTGTATTCCAAATCATTAACCCTATTACCACCGTGGACGGTATTATCGTTTCCGTTTTTTTTTAATTTGAAAATGGTAATCTTATAAATGTTAATATTTGGAGCTCAAATTGAGTTGGAACCCTCAACATGAATACCTGTCTGAAAAGTTGATTTCTCTAATTCTGGCCACACAGCGTTGAAAGATTAAACAATTCAGTTGGCTAAAAGCAGTTATAGGGTTAGTGGCCACACCAGCTGCGATTGTCTACATGTATTTAGTTCAGAGATTTTGAACTTCATGTTTCCAAGGCAACCATTTTCAAAGAGAGTTTAGGTCTTCGTGGAGGAGATTCGTTGCCCCTGGCATTTACACTTCACTTTTCTTGATTTTATTTTACTTGTTCTCGCTTCTGTGTGTTTCTGTGGTAGGGACTAGTTTGTTTTAATATTTCGCCCCGGGCAGCGGCCTCGTTTGGCCTGCTCTCCTCGACTTTCAACTGCCAAGATATTTTTGACATGCGCAACATCTTGTCTCATCTTGTCAATTCTAGTGTCTTTGATAATTCTAAGTAAGCTACAACTCAGTATTTTGTCTATTTGGTTTCGTGATTGAGGGGGTCAGAATTAGAAGGAATCAAAGTCTCATTTGACTACTTTAAAAAAACGACGACAACAACAAAAAAAAATCATTTCAATAATGATGCAAACCAATCGAATTTGTGAGTCACAAACCATACGCCAAGAATTCAGAGGTATGTACAAAGTGGAAAAGCATTTCAAGTATTTTCATGTTTAAAAATGCAGCTTGTGGGCCTATGGGGAGAATGGAATTTTAGTTACTTAATTGGCAGTCTGCTCAGAGAGGATAATTTACAAATAACTGAGCTTAGGATTTTGGTTACAAAAACTTTTTAGATGAGGTTATAATCACCAAAATGTTTCTATTTGGGCAAAGTAATGAGGTGAGTCAAAGTTTGACAATAAAAACACAGACGAATAAATGATGATCTGAAAGGAAAAAAAGTTAGATTAAAACTACAGCAGAAACGAAACAAACCTAAATAAAGGCTAAAAAAAAACAACAACAACAACAAACCATTAATGGCAATGAAATACAATGGGACAACAACAACAACAACAACAAGAATAGCACAAAAAAACAACAACAACAAAAACCCAACAATAACAGCAATAGCTACAACAACAACAACGCAGAGTAAGACACCAACACCAAACCTTATCTATTTCATATACCTTGACCGCCAGACCCTACACCTTTAACTTAATAATCTTCTACTGTGTGAACCAATTAATTCTATTAAAACTTCGGGATATGCAACAACAACTACAACGACAAAACCAACCCAAATTAAAGCTAAAAAAAAATACAGTTGATAGCAATGAAGTACTACAAGACAAAAATAACAAAAACAACAAAACAACAACAACAACAACAACAACACAACGACAGCAACAATACTCCCCCCTCCCCCTAAACAAAAACAAAAAAATAAATAAAAATTCAATAATGAAAATCCTGGCTACAGACAGACAAACAAACAAACAGCAAATAAGTTAACCATAACAATCATCACAAACAAAAAACACGGCGATCCACCCAGCCTACCTTAGTTGTCCAATCAACAAATCCACTGTCAGCATTTCATACCCTATCCTAACTAAATCTCCCTTCGATCACCGGTGGACGTGAATGAATGGGAGATTCGAAGTGTTTTGACCCGAACTTTGGTGAGATGTTGGAGAGAAAGCATACTTGACCTTGTTATCAGTAACACAATACACGACACATCGGACACCAAGCACTGAACTTGATTGTTATCTAACAAGCTAGGCTAACCGATGCATTCAGTTTGTCATCGACCTATGCATAACCTATCGTTATCTGCATCACTTGTGCGTTATCGATATATGAGGTAACAAATTACATATAATATATATAAAAAATTGTGATATCTTATAAAACGAAAAAAAATAGTGGCGGGAGTATTTCAATGTGGCGCAATTTTTGCCCTTTTCTAGTTCAATTCAGCAGCTTAAGACAGATTCAAAAATGATAAAATTAATTTCTTCAAATACCAATAATCTAAACTCAATCGCTTTGTATCAACCAAGTGAGTGATTTCAAGTTTCAGGGTTTTTTTTTTTTTTTTTTAAGGGTAGTGGTGGCGATTGAAATCACATTAGCCTATCCTATTGTAAAGTCAAAATTTGGCAAAAAGAAAAAGTTGTATGTAGCAAAACATATAAGAAAACAACAGCCAAACTTGACTTTTCACGACTGTGCGAACTTCGCACTTAATACTTTTTTTTATTTTCGGCACTTTGTATTCATTCACCATAGGCTTCATAGCAGTGACACTCATTTTGATACAAGGAGACAAAACTGGCTGGTTGATAGGGACTGCAGTCTAGTTACAATACCGAATAGAGAAAAATACTGAGTTGCGTTGACTATTCATCTATAGGTTATTATGTAAATTTTTCTGAGGCCTCAGAAAACTTCTCGGCATAAAGTAGCAAGAGAAGA
Organism: Onchidella celtica; assembly: GCA_963931925.1. NCBI lineage: Eukaryota > Metazoa > Mollusca > Gastropoda > Systellommatophora > Onchidiidae > Onchidella > Onchidella celtica. The sequence continues at coordinate 44,795,842 of OZ007579.1, read as the reverse complement.
TCCCTGACACAGAGGTGCTCACTCGTGCAAACTTGCCCAACATCTACACCATCTTGATGCAAGCTCAGCTGCGCTGGGCTGGCCATGTAGTTCGCATGCCAGTCTACCGGCTCCCCAAAAAACTGCTGTACGGCGAACTCCAACATGGCAAGCGCTCCCATGGAGGGCAAAAGAAACGCTTCAAAGACACCCTGGAAGCTTCTCTGAAGGCATTCAACATCAGCCACGACACGTGGAAGCTCATTGCAATGGACGTACCAAAATGGCGTTCAGCTGTCTACAAAGGCGCCAAATTCAGTGAGGCCAACAGAATCGCTGCAGCAGAGCAACGCAGACAGGCCAGGAAATGTGCCAGCAAGTCCCCGACATTCGTCACCATCCTATGCCCACACTGCGTCAGAACGGTCCAGGCACGAATTGGTCTGATCAGTCATCTGCGCACCCACAGAACTCAATCTACCGACACCCTCAATATGTCTAGATGGTCCTCGCCGATTCCAACGGACGAACCACATTATGTAAATTACCATGGTTGCATAGCAACAATCAATAAAATTTAGAAAGAGAACAATACGACGTGAGTGTGTACGCCTCACTTGTCATTGGGGAAGCAAGCGTAAAGTTCTATAACATGTACATACGTTTGCGCACCGGGAGGTCCACTCAAAATTGAGTGGCTACGTAGAGGTTACAACTAGGTTGTATTCGGAGAAGATTTCACACGAACTGACAGGACGCCGTCATCATCATCATCATAATGATGATGATCATCATCATCATCAACTCATCATCATCATATTCATCACCATCATCATTATCATCATCACCGTCGTCGTCGTCATCATTATGAACTTATTATCATCGTCGTCGTCATCAACAACATCTTCATCATCAACTCATCATCATCATCATCGTCATCATCAACATCAGTAATATCATAATCATGATCATCATCATCATCACCCTCATCACTATCATCATCATCAATAACAAGCACAGCAGCAACAAACAAAAGCAATGACTTACTTGACTTAAACCCTTGAACCCCGAGTGGGGCATAGGTCATCTACCAAGGTCCTCCACCTTGCTCTGTCGTGGGCTGCGGCTTCAATCTGGCCTCCACGAGAGTCCCAGCATTTTTGCCTCGCTTGTGGTTGGTCTTTGCCATGTTGTCTTGGGACGTCCGCGGTTTCGATTCCCTTGGGGGTTCCATTTGAGGGCCTGGCGAACGATGCTGCCTTGGGGTTTCCGGAGCATATGTCCAAGCCGCCCCCACTTTCTCCGTTTGATTTGCGTTTCCACTGCCTCTTGCTCTGACCGTTCCCACAGCAATTCGTTGGTGACTTTGTCGTGCCAGCTGAACCGCAGGATGGTTCTGAGGCACCTGTTGATGCAGACCTTCATCAACAGGTGCAAACAAAAGCAATGATAACATCATTATCATCATCGTCAACAGCAGCAATAGCAACAACAACAACAATAATAACCACAACAACAGCAGCAACAACAACACAGAGTAAGACAAACATCAACCCTATCTAAATCCCTTGATCATCAGACTCTACACCTGTCGAAAGAAAGCTTCTACAGTCTGAACAGATCAAACCTTCAGGGTATGCAATACTCTTGTGTGGTTCATCTGATTATACTAGATAATCACAGTGAGTGCATTTTTTTTTTCCAGTGTTTTGATAATAAGGCTTGTGTCTCATCTCCGATCTTCTGTTTGGTGTTGACGTTCCGATTTTTTTTTTAATCGACCATTTTCGAAGATCTAATGACGTGTGCTACCTGAGACACACCTCCGCTCTCAAATATGGTCGCGTTTGCTAGATCGCTTAACCATACACGCTATAAGATAGATAGATAGATAGATAGATAGATAGATAGATAGATAGATAGATAGATAGATAGATAGATAGATAGATAGATAGATAGATAGATAGATGGATGGATGGATGGATGGATGGATGGATGGATGGATGGATGGATGGATGGATGGAAGGATAGATAGATGGATGGATGGATGGATGGACGGATAGATAGATAGATAGATAGATAGATAGATAGATAGATAGATAGATAGATAGATAGATAGATAGATAGATAGATAGATAGATAGATAGATAGATAGATAGATTTACGTACAATTTAATGGTTACAACATTTACGCACGTTGAAAGGATTTTCCCGGACAGCACCGAAGTTAGTTTGTCATGAAAGCGTTGTGCTAGAATTTCCCCCTACACACACCAAGAGACGCGAAAATGAATTTTGTTCAGGAAAATGTTCCCGGCTGATCCTTGTCTGATCAGTGGATAAAATGTTTATGGTAAGTCAGAAATATTGCATAATGATAGAGCCTTTGAAAATAAAATTGATATGGTTTATGTAACGAACACCAGCAGTGCAAGGCATACTGACTTGGAGCAGTTTATGCGAACTGTAGTCTGTGTACTATAAACTTTTGTAAGTCAAAATGTGGCAGAAAGAAAAAAGTTGTATGCTGCAAAGCCTCCTATAAGAAATGATACAGAAACAATACAAGAAAAGGCATGTCGCTTCTGTTTTTTCTTTTTGTTTTCTTAAGCGAGGCCTTGCAAACATACAACTGTTTCAGTCCGCCACATTTTGACTTGGCTTCAAGCCTTGCTAGTACTGAGATCCCACAGATTTTCTGTTGTTTTTTTTCTAATAGTATTTTTACAAACTTTTATAACATCTAATATATAAAGAGAGAAACATGGGTGTAGACCTAGATCTAGATCTAGATCTATATTAGACCGCTGCCAGGGCAAAATTGAAATCCCTATCACCACCCCCGCCCCCGAAAAAGAAAAGGAAACCCGCCGACCGGCGCTGTACGGTGGCGACGACGTGACTGCCCCAGTTGTAACTGGGCTGCAATGACACTAAGGCAAATTTCCCAAATGGGATTAAAGACGCATTAATTTAATTGAAACTGTTCAGAGCCGTCCATGAGCTCTTTCTCCCACTGAAGCCGGATGGTCGGTGAGCCCCCCTTGTAGGGCCTCCTTCTGTCCTATCATTCTGTCATACTCTGCCTATAGCCTGGCTTTTTTTCTAGAACAATGTAAGCGTTAAGGTGTCGATGTGCTTTCTCCAAAGTCAAACTCTCACTAAAAAAGTACAAACTGGTATTAACCCTCACCCTGCGCGGGGCGGCAATAGTCGGTATTGACTTGCAAGCGCTCACGCCGCACGGGCGGCAAAAGTCGCCCAGGTCAAGCTGACCGCGCCACGCGCAAGCCCTATTTTCAGGCGTCGGGTCACTGACCTTTTTGAGACGTAACCACCGTGTTATTGTTCACTGTATCTCTTCTAAATCAAACCCATTGTGACAAGGACATGTTAACCAGTGAACCACTGGTCGGAATCACAAAGACTAAGCTTTCAAAGGCTCTCCCCACACTTTCAAAAGATGTAACATCGACATGCGAACTGTTGCTCAACAAATTTGCAATATTATCTCATTTTCTCACAAGCTGACCACCATCTGGAGTTGTCTGTATCTAAGAACCAATCAGAAACAAGCTCTGAAATAATCTTTGCCCCAAATGCCCACATTGGTTTATTAGTAGGTGTCAATTAGGATGAAACCATTTGTGTAGGGCTTGGGAGGGCGTGGCTAGTTATCACGCTTCGTTCTCACGAAAACTACAGCTGTCAGTTTGGAATCATAAGTCAGATCATTGGTTAGAGACTGACAGACTAAGGTTTTGCTGGTTAATTCATTATCAAGCGTGATAAGGCATAGCAGCGAAAGTTTTCATACCGATCAATAAAAACCGAAGCACGTGGACAGCGTATGTGGTCATCGTCTAGCGGCACGGGTCAGTGACCCCAGATAAGATTCACCGTGAGTAAGGTCACTGACGGGGCAGCGGGCTTCACGGGTAGCGCGCAGGGTAAGGGTTAACACCTGTGACCTACTTTTCGCCCCATGGTAACAGTGCCTTCGCGGAGCCTTCCGTGTCTCGCAGTGCAATTCGACCAATAGTGATTCCGCTCCATACATGCGTACTCTCTAGTATCAGCACCTTCTCCAGCAAAATTAAATTAGCGAATTAACGTGAAAATTAACGAAATTAACGTCCTGAATATGATCTATAGTGAGCTAAGGCGGGGATCTCAGCTAATAATAATGATGATGATATCAATCTTACTATTACTACTACCATTACTTTTTACCTAGGCATTGTCCACCAACCGCAGGATGTAGCCCTCCGACAATGACTTCCATTCCTTCTGTCTGATGTCTTCCTCGTCTACGTTGTTCCCCCTCTCTTTTTAATATCATCCTGCCATCTTTTTCCTGGTCGCCCATGTGTTCTTTTTCCTGTCCGTGGTTGCCATTCAGTGCAGCGTTTTGTCCATCTATTATCATTCCTCCTTCCCACATGTCCAGCCCAATTCCACTTTTGTTGGCAGCATAAATTTTACTACGTTCGTCAGTTTTGTTTGTCTGCTTATTTCGGCGTGGGGAATTTTATCTTATAGTCTGATGTTAAGCATTCTTCTTTCCATTGCCCTCTGGGTAGTTCTTAATTTGTTCGTAAGTTGTTTTGTACTCAGCCGTGTTTGGCAACCGTATGCAATCGTTGGAATAATGCACTGATTGAATACTTGTCGCTGAAGGGACATTGGCGGTTCGTGGTCCAGGAATGCCCTTCTGTTTTTCCCAAAGCAGCTCCCAGCTATTCTTATTCTAGAGTCTATTTCAGTTTTCCTGTTGTGTTCCATATGTATTGTCTGTCCTGGGTATTTATATTCTGCGACTTTTTCTACTACTTTTACAATAATAAAAAAGTAATAATAATTTTATGAGAAAATCATTACGACGATGATGATGGTGAGAATAACAGCAATAATAATAGCAATAATCTAGCTAGTGTTCTGCATGGTTTTACATCCCTACTGAGCAGCCCGATGGGATTAAATCAAGGACAAGACTTGAGCACCCATCAGGCCGACGACACCTGAACACACCTTACACGAGAGAGGTCAAGCTGGACCTCGCTCGGAGAGGGATTTGAACGTGGGACTTCCGGCGCTTGGCCAAGCGCATTGACCACCAGGCCAATCCCCCGGTAATGATATCTACTCTATTAAGCATACTGTCAATGAAAGAATTCCGAATGCTTCTCATGCCAGTAATACTAGAATGCAGATCCCAAAGTACCCGGCAGTTAATCCCTGAGCCGGCCCTTAATTAACACACCCTAAAGATGACTATCTCGCCAGGGGGCTCCGCGGGATGTGCCCCCCCCCCCCCGTGCATGACCGCTCCTAAAGTCACGTACTTGTGGGGATCCGTATAGTCTATCGATTTGGCCGCAGTTTGAAATATTTCATTCTTGCAAGAAAAATCTGGTCATGAGACGCATCCGGAACTCCTCCCTTATACTTACATTTTCACCGAAAGTTCCTCCACATCTACACGTCGTGTTTACATTTTTTTTTCCGGTTCAGTCTTCCGGTTGACTTTCAATAATAAATATCGCCAACATGGAATAGCAAAAAAAAAAAAAAAAAGACTTCATCAATCTCTAAATCGAGTAATCAGAGTCAGAGAAATGATTTTAGAATCAGGCGTATAGACCCTTTTCACTTCCGCGTTGCTGTTGTTTGCGGGGAGCCGCACGGCTTCCAAAAGCACCGCGTAGGGTAAAAACTTCCACTTGCCTTAGTGATGGCATCTGAATATGTGCACAGTCTAAGGAAAGATACATTTTTGTGCCAGAACCAGCACGTAACGGGTTTGTACAGTTGGTTGCCCAACAAGAGGATGGCATCGTTCGACCGTTGTCCACCGCGTCCGCCCTACAAGTGGGGCACGCCGCCATTTTGTTTGCAAATCACGTGATATGGAGGGCGTTAAATGAAAAGGGTCCAGAGTGACACGAAATGCTTTGGTCCCTGACCCTGGAAGAGTTCAGGCCTGTTTGAAAAGGACCCGCTGCTCTTATCATTTACTTACACTCTGCTTTTCTTGTTGGTGTCTTTTCTCCTTTTGCTTCTTCTATTTCTTCTGTACAGAAACAATAGCCACTTTCTAAATATGATACTGCAAGTCCTGTATCGAGCCGGACACGCTAGTGAAGCTTTCTTGTTTATAAAGCCACAATCAGACCCCCCCCCCCCCACGGCACAATAAGGATTGTTTTAAAATAGAGGATATAATATTGCATTCCTGTCTGCCAGCCTGTCATTGGTAACTATCTTCTTCATATTTTTTATGCACAGGCAAAGATATTTAAATTTTTTCAGTCATATATTTGTTCTTTATTTCATCATCATCATCATCATTGCCTTTCTCACCCTGGATCAGGGTATAGGCCACCAACAAACACTTTTCATCCCTCTCTATCATGGGCCAGCCTCTTTACATTATTCCAAGTCTTTCCGCTTCGTTGCACATCATTTTCTCTGGCTCTTCTCCACGTTCCGCGCGGCCTTCCTCTTCATCTCTTGCCCTGGGGATTCCAATCCAATACCTTCTTCGTGATGCTGTTTCTTTATTTACTTACTTAATTATTTTATGGAAGTGTATATCCGTACAACACGTTTACCAAAAAGCGCGACTGGTGAAAGTTTGCTGAAGCAAAACTTGGTATGGTGTTCACGAATTTAAAGTGACAACACATGGAATAGTCAGATGGACTTGTACTGGGGGCGTGAGGGTCTAGTCAGTTTGTATCAATGGGTGGTAGTCAGATTGACTAATGAGGCGAAAAGGGGTTGGGGTAGCCATTGGTGATCGACGTACACTCAAGTATATTATTAGCGCAGATCACGGAATCTCCGAGCAGAAGTCGGATTGTTTTGCTACTGAGCCGATTCATATTTTTAAAAACTATGCAAATTAACAAGGTCAGTAATATAGTATTCCGGTGTGTGTTCTACGTCATCATTTTTTTTTCTTGTGCGTTGTACGGATATGTACTGTCCATATCCGTTCAACATGTTTTACGGATATGCGGTTCCTTATTTTATATCGTATTCACGTCTTGTTTCGTTGCGTTGGACCTCAGTGAGACAGTTTTTCATTTCTATAATTTATTGTAATCTATCAGAGGTTATGTTCCCATATTCTGGTCACTTTGCCCTGCCACTGCCATGTCGTCCCTGGCTGAGATGCTGGTGGACAGTCTGTGTCTCTGCGCTGTTAGTGTTGTTACTGCTCTACGTCCACCTAGCCAACTTCCTGCTCCAGCATTCAAAGATATCGAATCACATACAGCCAATACCCCACGCAAATCTCCGAAACCTAGCGATTAAGCAGGGAAACTTACTACCCGTAATCAGCGTTTCCCACAATGCTCGGGCTTCTGATGGTAAAGAGATCCTGGTCGAGAGTCTAGACATTTCAGAAAAAACACTTTTGAAGAAATTTCAAGAATTTGCCGATCAGCCCAAAACTGACAGAACAGACAGAGTTGCAGTGGATACAAAATACAAATCAGTTGATAAGAGCAAATCAGACAAAACACAAGTGTGGATGCACGAAGAAGAGGCCAGTGGCAGCCATGTGACTCGAGGACGGGTTAAAAGCACGGGCAGTGGCGTCACCGGAACCGCCTTGGGATCAGGCCATGGCCAATCTCCATTTGGTCTAAAGAAACTCAGAATGAACAGAAGCGATGAAAAGCTCTTGCAAGAGCAAGTCATTAAAATTGACAGAGATGGTGGTAACGGTGGCAGAGCAAATTATAGGCCAGATTCGGAAAACACCAACAGCTTCCTCGGTGTTTTGAATGAAGCACAGTCGGTCCAGAATCACTTCGGCAAAAACGACATTTCGCAAAAACTCGATGAAGACAGTTCAGTTCGCAGAAATCACCCATTTTCTCAGCCTTTCTCATATAAAAACGATGAGAAAACGCCCGGACCTGAAGCAAGAATGATCAAATCTATAAACAAAAGCGCTTCTCTAAACAATGACAGTGGAAGAAGTACAACTGTTTTTAGATTACTTTCGCTCAACAATGTATTACCCACACCGAGGATGACGCTATCACAAGCCAAAAAAGGAGACTTTTCACGGTTGGCTATTCACCATCATGAGGATAAATTTGGCAGTATGTCAAATAAACTTTCCACAACTCTCGAGAATTTCAACTCAACAGAATCTCGGAATTTAAACTCAGGAAACAAATTAAAGGCAGATGTCCTTTTTGACGGCGCACAACTTTCAAAGCAAGTTATAAAGTCGTATTTGGGCTCAGAACATGAGAAAGACGAATATGTTGCATCAGAGTTAGAGATGGATCCAGGAGAGCAGACAGAGATTAATGATACTCTCGAGACTTGCCCGGACAAACCGACTGGGCTGTTTGGTGAGTGTTTAAGGCCCGTGGAAACTGCCAGCACAGCAGAGCAGATGAAATGTTCGACTAGATATAACAAAATATTATGAAAAGCACAGAAACTGTAGGATCACAGCAACTCTTAAAGCAAAGTCCAAAAATTGGCAAAAAAGAAAAAGTTGTATGTAGCAAAGCCTCGCGTAAGAAATAATACCCAAACAGTACAGTGAAACACAAATTAAAACGGAAGATAGAAAATGGCCGATATTTCGGCAACAGCCTTCTTCAAGGGAAAAAAAAGAAAAAAAAACAACAGCAGAAAAAATTGCAAAATTAAACAATAAGAAAATAGAATATGAAATATAGAATCTAAATAGAATGTTGCCTAGTTAGCTGCGATTTTATGCGTGTACTGCAGCCCAGAAGCACGTCTGCCAATTATATTATATCGCTAGGGTATTATTTCTTACGCGAGGCTTTACTACACACACCTTTTTTTCTTTTTTGCCCAATTTTTGGCTTCACTGGGTATAACGCAAACTTTCAGACTGCAGGCAGAACAGAACGGTGCGAAAGTAGCCGAACTTTATTAATGTTCTGCTGTCTGCTGGACCCTGAAAGTGTGTGTAGATCTGCCCATAAAGGTGAATGGCAAGAATTCAGTCATTTCTTTGTGCATTGGGTAGGTCTACTTGAGTTCAATGCCCTGCTCTGCTCTCCCCGCAGGCTGAGCTTTCTGGTCAAACTTTCTGCTGTGCTGGCGATTTAAAATGGCTGTTTGTTTCATTAGTGCATCTTTGTATCATTGTTTGAATCGTCAGTAGCTTTTACACTTTGGTGATTACCAATCAGTGTATAACAGGGGATCAGTTAATAACAGTGAATACTGCAATGCCTAACATCTTGCATTTGTGCGCTATGTACTTAGGGGTGTCGGTAGCTCTTTTAAACATTAACTAACTAACCAACCAACCAACTAACCAACCAACCAACCAACCAACCAACCAGCCAACTAACTAACTAAATAATACCTTGTTGTTCATAGGGCGTCTTAAAATCAGTAGACAGCCAATGGCTCACTACCTTCTTGTGAGTATTTACTCCAACCAGCTTCACAGAGGGGGTCACTTCAAGCCATCCGACTGCAGACCAGTGGAGAAGACAGCCATCATCATCCCTTACCGCAACCGCTGGCAACATCTTCACGCCCTTCTACCAGTTCTGATCCCTATGTTGATCCGTCAGAAAATCGAATTCACCATTTATATAATTGCTCAGGTATGAAAGTACGATACCTTTTGAATCAGATTTGTATTAATTGTATACTTCTTTAATCCTATTTGCCAAATCTGCCTTAGCGTCGTTGTAGTCCAGTTACAAGTGGAGGAGACACGTCGTCGCCGCAGTGCATGGGGTTGGGGAGGGGTATGATAAGGATTAGGTGTTTTTTTTTTTTTTTTAATTTGCCCAGGCAATAAATCGTTATTTATGTGTGTGTGAGTGTGTGTGAGTGTGTGTTCTACGTAATGGAAATAAAACCGAGTAAATATTACAGAAAATAGATATAAAATGAAATAATGTGCCAATATTTAGGAAAAGTCGATGTATGTAAAAGTTTTAATTTGATGGATATCAAAAGATGCTGCAAATCGCTATAGTGATAAAATAAATTATACTTGGTATGAATAAAATGAAATACTGGCAAACTGGCACTTTGCTTGACCTCTTCATCTGCCACTATAATAATCTAATAACTTAAATTGCTTAGAAAAAGTAAATAAATCCGATTTTATTATTTATTACCACCATTGAAAAAAAAAATACGTATGCTTTCCAGAATCTGCCCCCTCCTCCCCCCCCCCCCCCCAAAACATACTCTTTTACAATGCCCGCCCCTCAGCCGTCTTAACCAATGGGCACACTGGGCAGTTGCCCAGGGGCTCCAAGGCCTGAGGGGGGTCCCATGCATGCAAATTTACATTGGTTTTTTTAAACGAGGGAAGAAACTCCTTTTTGCCTGTGCCCAGGGGCCAATAACGATGTTTAAGCAGCCCTGGCCCTCCCGCCCCCCCCCCCTTCAGAACGTACGTAATGGGTGGCCACAAGAGGTTCATGATGTATCTCCTCCTGGTCCTCAGGACCAAGGCTCCACCTTTAACAAAGGTTTCCTGCTGAACACGGGCTACCTGGAGGCCTTGACGATGGACAGATATGATTGCTTCATCTTCCAGGACATCGACATCATCCCTGTGGATGACCGGAACATGTACAAATGTAACAACGGAAGTGTGGTGCACTTTCTGGCGGTGCTGGATTCATATGGGGGCTAGTGAGCTCATCAGTTATTCTCTCTCTCTCTCCTACTTCCTTCTGTATTTCTTTTGCTGTGTGTCTGTGTGTGTGTGTGTGTGCACGTGGGTCTGTGTATGTGTGATGTGTGTGTCTGTATATGTGCTTCTGTGTATGTCTAGGGGTTGTTGGTAGGCGTTTCTGATAGGATCGTATTCTGTTCTGTCTTTCACTTACAGGCACATTGCGGATATCGGCCATTTTAGTTGTCAGGACCGACGCTTAGCCATGGCGATGGTAGCACTGATTTTGATTCGTTAACTGATTTGCACTGTGAGGACTTCAGGCGTAGCGAACCAATCGGCGGGGAGCTAAAAAAAAAGTTCACTCCAGTAAACAATGACGCATGTGTTCACGCACATGGGAGACGTTCGGTCAATTCAATTCTTTCACTTCCTTCCCTTTGTCTGCACAGATGGTAGGGAATCTGATCAGTTTGGATCCATCCTTTCCACTCCCGTCATAACAATCAACTGCAATGCAACCAGCAGGCATTTTAACCGCTTAGACATATCTCGAAATTACACTCGTCAGCTGATCCACCCACCATTTTGGGTGTCGGAAGTACAAAACAAAAACACTCTGTGACGTCATTAGCAATGGGCCTATATTCCGTCCGTCGTCTTGCTTTTTTTCTAGCATAATTTGACCATTATCGGGTCAACATGCTATCTCCAAACTCAAATTCAAACTGTATATGGCTGTCTCCGCCCGTCTTCCCTCCTCCGCCCTCTGTCTGAATGTCTGCCAGCCTGTCTGTCTGCCTATCTCTCATTATCTCATTGTCCGCCTCTTTTTCAGTCCATCTGTATCTCTCCATCTTAAAACATTACCAGAATGAAAGTAAGCGAACAATTAAACAACAAACACAACGAAAAGTGCTTGGCCCAATGTTAAAATGTAACCAAAATTTTTCTAAAAGAATAAAAATAAAATAAACCAGCGAACCCTCGATCACCAAGAACCATCTTTAGGTTGAAAAAAAAAAAAATTACAAAGAATTCTCCAAGTGAATGAATATAACTCTGGGCTGAAAAGCTTTGCTATCAATTTGTATACCGGCACGTCCATTCTCTTAGAATTCATTTGCAAGGTCTACTTGGTGTTCGTTTCTAACATAGAGCTTAACGCTCTAGTGCCTGGTGTACCATATCTGGGACGCATCACTCGGTGCCAAATGCTCTACATTTTGGACACTTTCTAATATCTTAGTATATTACTTTACTTGAAAACATGGTCTTTCCTTCTTTCTTTCCTTTTGCCCCATTTCATGTTAAATACAACTTGTAGGTTTCAGAATCCGTGGACATCGCAATTAAAGATTTTTTTTTCTGAAACTGGGCAAGTCAAATTCTGCAAGAGTTGTGGCCCCTTTCAGATGGCCATCCAAAATTAGTGTAAGACACGGTGTAAGAGTTCATTTAGAATTTGCCATGTTCCGTCTTAATATTCGGATAAAGGCGGGGCATAGGAAGCTGTAACTGAACACTTACACCGCGTCTTGCAGTAAGTTTGAATGACTGTCTGCAAGGGGCCATAACTCTTGGACAATTTCTATTATCTCAGTATATTACGGAAAGGGGCATTAACTTTTGGTCAAGTTCTGTATCTCAGTACATTACGGAAAGGGGCGATAACTCTTGGACAATTTCTATTATCTCAGTATATTACTAAAAGGGGCCATAACTTTTGCTCAAGTTCTGTATCTCAGTACATTACGGAAGGGGGCCATAACTCTTGGACAATTTCTATTATCTCAGTATATTACGGAAAGGGGCCATAACTTTTGGTCAGGTTCTGTTATCTCAGTACATTACGGAAAGGGGCCATAACTCTTGGACAATTTCTATTATCTCAGTATATTACGGAAAAGGGTCATAACTCTTGGACAATTTCTGTTATCTCAGTACATTACGGAAAAGGGCCATAACTCTTGGACAATTTCTATTATCTCAGTACATTACGGAAAGGGGCCATAAATCTCTTGCAAAATTTCACTCACCCAGTTTTGGAAAAAAAAGCTCTTCATTTCATGTCAGGGATTTAGAGGGTTAAGAAATTATCCAAATACAATTTATTCCTTTCATCTTTTGACCCGTTTGTCCTCTTCACGTTCCTGTCTCTCTGACAGCATGCCTTATTCTGACTTGTTTGGTGGCGTGGTTGGCTTCACCAGAGATCAGTTCCGGGCTATCAACGGCGCCTCAAACCTGTATTTTGGTTGGGGAGCCGAGGATGACGACATGAGAGATAGGTGGGGTTTGTTGTGGTTGTTGTTGTGCGCAGTGAAATTTGTTATGTGAACCTGTGTCAACTGTTAATAAAAATAGTAACCGCATTAACTTTTATGCGCCGTTGCTATTAATTATGGAAGTGTATATCTGTACAACATGTTGTATGGATATGGATAGTGTGTATCCGTACAACATGTTTACCAAAAAGCGCGACTGGTGAAGGTTTGCTGAAACAAACTTGGTATGGTGTTCACGAATTTAAAGTGACAACACATGGAATAGTCAGATGGACCTGGGTGCGTGAGGGTCTAGTCAGTTTGTATCAATGGGCGGTAGTCAGATTGACTAATCAAGTGAAAAGGGGTTGGGATAGCCATTGGTGACCGACGTACAACACTCAAGTATATTATTAGCGCAGATCACGCAATCTCCGAGCAGAAATAGGATTGTTTTGCTATTAAGCCGATTCATATTTTTAAAAAAACTATGCAAATTAACAAGGTCAGTAATATAGTATTCCGGTGTACGGAACATGTTGTAACATGTTGTATGGATATGTGCTTTCATTCATTATTATTCGTCAGCCCTCCTCCACCCTCCCCACTTTGCGCCGTTGAGATCATACCCTGTCTGCACCTGGGTCTTACCTTTCGCTACGCGACGTGCAAGCCGTGTTATCTTGTAGGAATAAATGGCGTAGATGACAGTTTATTGCCCTCTCGTGTTAGTCTTATTGTAGCAGAAAGTTTAGCCTGCTCATTTCATTGATACAAGTTGCGTTAAAAACTCTTCAATCTATCAAAATTAGGATTTTTTCAAAAATGCCCCTGAAATCGTACATATGCAGGGAATGCTGCGTTCCCCTCGCATGCCTGTACAAGGAATGAATTGTTTCAGCGCAGTGGGACGCGAAAAGTTTAAAACTATGCCTTCATGATTCCTAACGTTTGGGTTACGTTTACGTGACGAAAAACAGAAGTGTATAAAAGTATATATTAATTTGTTGTTTGAACAGAGAAATTATGGAAAAGCGTGTGATGGACGTTCTCTCTGAGTGAATAGAGAGAACGGGAGTGACACAGTAGAAGACTGAGAGAGAGAGAGAGAGAGAGGAGAGAGAGAGAGAGAGAGAGAGAGAGAGAGAGAGAGAGAGAGAGAGAGAGAGAGAGAGAGAGAGCGTTAGTGGCATTTCAACGACTTTTGTTTCCGATCATTTGACAGTAAGATGGAGAGGAAGTGTAATAGAATTAAAATGCCATTCTCCCCCTTCCATGATGATTTTATCATTAAAATATTCTAGTGCTCTCTTCTTTGGTTGTTGGCAATTTCAGAACGTTTAACAAAGGGCTAAAGATAGTGAGACGACCTAGGCAATTTGGTGTATATTCTCGTGTGGAGCACAGCGAGGCTGCGTCTGGCTGGAGACCGAACAGTGAAAGGTAATAATAATAATAATAATATATTGCATTTATATAGCGCCCAACCCCGTCGATGACAAGCTCTGGGCGCTTTAACAAACTCTTACACACACACACACACACACGCATACACAAAAGAAATTTTAAAATATTTACTAGTGTTGCTGCCGAAAAACACCTAGCCTAGTTTGTCTGAAAGAAATGGGTCTTCAGATGGCGTTTGAAAGAACCAATGTCATTAATTTCCCTGGTTGTCTTTGGAAGAGTGTTCCAGATGGTAGGGCCAAGAAATGAAAAGGACTTTTCTCCGTATACAAATAATAATTATGTGTCTGTTTGGAGTTTAAGTTTGGCTGTGAGGCTAAGCGTTCACATGCCACTTGTTGGACTCATTACTGAGACAGCGGAAATAATATATGAAACTAAGACGCGACTATAACAAGACGGCAAGTCACGTGCGCGTCTCGCCTTCAGGCGCGACGGCTCGAAAACAACTAAATTGCCTCTTTCAAGAGAAATATGCAGTCAATTAGGTCGGGAGAGAGAGAAAGAGAGAGAGAGACAGACAGACAGACAGACAGATAGAGAGAGAGAGACAGAGAGAGGGAAAGAGAGAGAAATAGCGAAAGAGAGAGAGACAGAGACTGACAGACACACACACATACACAAATGCACATCTATGCTGATTCCGAGGGAGAGACAGAGAGACAGACGGACACACATACGGAATGAGGGGCACACACACACAGAGGAAGAGACAGAGAGAAACGGGATGGAGGAAAAAGAGAGGGAGAGAGAGAGAGAGAGCAAAGGAAGAATGCAGGAAAAACGCTCGGTCGCTTTCACCAGAAGAGACGCACAACGACACAAGTACAAACAATAAAATGTCCCAACTACAACATGAATAATTCCACATCAAGGTTCAGGATTCTCAAAACTAGACTAAGACGCCAACATGTTGATGGTCTAAATTCGGCTGTGTACAAAGTCACCAGTTTCAGGCTGGAACCTCTCTACACATGGATCACTATTGCTATCGACGAGGCACAAGTGATACAGGTAAGGAGGGACATTTTGGATAGTTCGGATAGGAATAACATGACCCTCTGCTCACTATTTGAACACCCCCCCCCCTTATTTTAAAAAAAAACACCAAGTACAACAACAACAACAGCAACAATAACAACAACGTCTGGGTTTGGCTTGCACGGGAAATTGCGATAGTTGTAAAGTAACTAGGGATGAGGTTAGGGCTAGGAATTGATTTAGCTCATCATCCATCTCACGTACTGGCGTTTCAACAATTGCCCCATTTGCCAGAGGAGCGTTTCAATATTTGATGAGAGATGAGCTGGGTTTTCACGTGTGCGAAAACGGACACAGCAGAAGATGCGACCAAAACCAGTCAAGCAGTGAATCAGAAAGAATTTTTTCATGTGCATGCAATTGCCAGCTATCAATAAAACATATTTTAACTGAATGTGTAGACTTCATGCATATCCAAGAAGGTACTATGCCTGCGGATCCATGAAAGAATTATTTTCGGACGTAGACCTGCTGTGCATCCTGAAAAGTTTTGCTGAAAGGGCATTCAGCCATGTTGGACCCAGGGTGTGGAATGAGATTCCTTTAGATGTCCGCAGATCGCAAACATTGTCACAGTTTAAAAGGATGTTAAAATGTCATTTGTATGAGAGATTCTAGATCTGGATTTAGTTGAGTGATTGTACAGTGCATAGAGAAAACCGTAAAGTGATTGTGATATGCGCTAGGTAAAAGCTATCTATTAATTATTATTATTATGTGTGTATCAATGTGAGTTGTGTGTGTGTGAGCTTTTATAAGGGTGTTCCTGTATGCCCCTTCTATATTAATTAAGAGTACCATGTTTGATTGTCTGTAATTGTTTACCCATGTATTTTGACATGTGGCTTCTGAAAAGTGCATGGAGCATTTTTTTAAATGGATATGCGCCATATAAATGCCATCCATTATTATTATTATTATTATCTTGCCATTTCTGAAAGATGTCGAATCCTACAAGTTGATTTAACAGACTTTTATCATAGTTACAAAATTCATAGACATACTTTACAGTACATGCCTTTTCCTGTTAGATTTTTAATACAGACCTTTATCCGTTGATCTTTAATTTCACTTTAATCGATCTTACCTACAGGCAACTGAGGGCTGAAACCTAGCCCAAACTGCCCAAAGAGAGAGAACGTAAAAAAAAAAAAAAAACGTGAGAGGCGCAAAGTGGTCGTTATCGCGCCGTCGTGCCGTTGAACTCAAACTCAAAACACGGAAACGCCATTTCTGTACACATGGAAACATCTTGTCTTTTTACTTCTGGTGATGGATTTTTGCCGTGTTCTTTTTCCGTACATATGAAAACCCAGCTCGGGATTTCTAGCACATAGCAAAAACGTTTCCGCTTATATTTTCAGAACTATTAAAGATATCGATATGTCACTTTGCGAGATCTCACCACAAGCAATGATGAGGTAGTCAAAATTCAAAACCAACAGTATCATCTATAAGCCAGTACATTAGATGGTCGACAAATTATTGGCCAGATCGAAGTGTTCGTCGACCACATGGTCACACTAACTTTTCCTGGAAATTGGCCAGTAGTTGGTAACGACAAAATAAAAGTTGAAAAAAATATTTTGAGTATTTTGCCAACGTTTACCAAATAGGCACTTCCGTGTGCAGAGATCTTTGTTTCTCGGGGCTCGCTGTTTTTTTTTGGCCTTTCCATCGCCCGGTGCTTGTTTGATTTTCTTTTTTTGTTATTGTTATTGTTGTTGTAGTTGTTGTTGTTTGCGAATAGCGTAATCTTCCTGGCCTTCTTAACCCTCAAGCGAGTGATGGGTGGTTGCTTTTGGTATAGTCTCCTCCTGTCATCATTAAAATTTTATTATTGCCTAACACAATGTTATCATTCTCTTGTCAACGTGCAATCTCCAAAGTCAGACTCAAACTTAACCCTCGAAGAGACTAGTGGGGTGCCCTCTTCCCTGCTCTTCTGGTCTCGTTCTTTTCTCTTGTTGGTCTGGGGCCCTCTAAAGGGCTGTTTTGGGCTGACGCCATTAGTGGTAGCACCACTACCCTACACTGGGACTTCTAGCACTCATAGTAATGATAATGACAAATAGCCGTTACCGAATGGTTCATTTTTATTTTTTTTATTTTTTTTCTGTTTGGCTCCTAACAAATGAAGACAGTCCCAGCTCACTTGCGGCATGCCTGGTGGAGCGACCAGGACTTCAAAGGGAAGAATGAGATCGTCATCGATAAGCAGTCAGAGATCGATAAGCAGTACTGATCAGCACTGAAGAAGATCCAGTACTGCCATACAGTCTTCCTGCTACCAGAATACGAATCAAAGAAGGGGGCGGGAACAAGAATCGCCCAGTTCCTGTGAAATTTGTCACCTGTCTATTCAAAAGGATAATTAAATCGGATTTGGTCACATGGAGTTATTTTTTAACTCATATAGAGATTTGATGTAATACCACCTTTTTTTTTTTTTTACTGAGGAATCATATTAATAATTAATTAATAATGATTAATTTCGACCGAAATCACACAGAGCCGATAAATGAGCCCCGTTCCCCACTCGCCCCCTTGTGTTTTAACCAGCCATTTGAGAGATTGAATTACATAATTATGTACTTGACTCATACATCTATGGACGATTCCAAGACACGCCTATCGGATTTCGGATATTTTTGTCTCATGGCAGTAGTGGCGTCATCAGAGTGGGGAATATGAGGCACAAACTATGGGCGCCAAATTTAGGCCAAAATTCCTGTTTGAGAAATCGAGCCATAATTTTAAGATACATGGTTCTCAAGAGGCGTCAATTTTTTGCTCAGGCGCCATCTATCCTCGTAGTCCTAATTTTAGAGCCATAAGATAAGGTGGCAGGGAGATATCATACTAAGCCGGGTCAGACACAGTCAAATGCCAACAAAATGTGCACCAAAGAAATAATGGCAGAATCCGACTGTGTCTGACCAGGGTTAGTATGATAAGGGTCTTCCCGGATTTATAAAGGAAATTGCGGTGTTCGCTTCTTGTCTGCCAGCATCTGACTGTGTCTGGCATGGCCGGGCTTAGTATGATACCGCCCTTAAGTTGGCATTCAGGATACGGCCAATTATTGACCACAGATGAAACTATATTTGGACTCATTACTTATGAATCGAAATGATTTTCAATTGATTTACTTTTTCATTGTCTATGATTAGCTCACTGACTGTCAGTTAATGATTGAAAGTTGACAACTGCATTTTGTAATGAGGAATTGCAGAGTGGAAGAGCGGATGAGCCCTGTGGTGGAAAGGAGTTCCAATGCCTGTACGGGTATAATAAAAAGAGATGGAAAGATGCCCCCAAAAATTGCAGAGCAGATGGAAGGATGGATGGACGGGTGGGCGAGTGAATGAATTTGAGGAATGATTAGCTTCAATTCATAGATGAATGAGTGGCTAGATGAATGGATGCACAAAATGAAGGATGAATTTACAGAATAAACTGCCGTTGGAAAAGAAAGAAACTTACCACGCTAGTACAGTGGATATTAATGTGGATGCAAACCTGATGCAGAGGGCTGCGGCTGTTTTACAGTAAGCAGCTCACGGTGATCCATTTTTGTTACTTAAATTTGTACATTGTTTTGTCCGCATACATAATCTTACAGAATAGCATGCTTTAACATAATATGCATCCGGTTCAATGGTCCCATCTTTGAGTTATCTGCCAATCACATTAACTGAGTTTAAGCTACTTGTCAACTGGATTTTATAGTTTCCTGTATGTTTAAAAAGTACGTTTACAGTTTACACGTTTTGATATAGAGACACGATGACTGGGCCCAAGAAAAAATGTTATATAGGCCTAAACGTGTATTGTTGATATCTGCATTGGGGACGCGTTTTTTCCCCATCAAACGTGTATTTTTTGCTCCGAATTTTCATTAGAGCTTAATTCTCTCTAAGACATTTAGTAAAGTGTATGGTAACTGTATATATTGGATGTATGTTTGTCTTCAAACAAAGCCGAAAGTTTCTAACCATAATGCATAATTTTATGGTGCCTGTCACTGTCAGCAAGCAACAGTTAAACCTGCACGTTCTTGTCAGAAGCTGGGTTACTGGAAACTTTTTTTTTTGTAAAATAAAACGGAACGGAAAGAAAGTTCAGATACATGAAGGATGCATGACGTCGTGCTTGATGAATGGAACTTGCAGCCGACACTTTGCCGGTTGAATACTCCAACAGAACTAAGGCGTAGCTTGCTGAACAGATAATATTCTAATTTAAACAAACCACCTTTGTTGTCTCTAACAACCCTTTAGATCTCTTGTCTTCACATTGTTGTGTATAACCAGCCACTAGACATTGTTTTTGTCGATGCAAACGAGGCCTCCCCATTACTACCACACATTTTGTAGCACAGGCTTGAAATAATTATAATAATATTTTAGCGTTTGTTATAATTGAGGGGTCGAAAATCGAACAAATAATGGATTTTTTAAAAATCTGTTGATAGTTCAAGCAAGCAGCTACATTAATGTCATTTGCATCCGCGTGTTTTTTGATACTTTGGCAACTTGGAATCGGGAAGTAGTGTTCGAAATTGACATTCTGAATGGCGACCAATCACTAATTCAATCAAAGCACTACTAGGAATGTTTTCATTTTCAACTCAATTCACATTGTTTGTAATGACAAGATTGCTGGTCAGGATATTACATACATGTACCGTACATACTAATGGTAGTGTAAAAATGACAGCTATATTTATTACTATACATCGTCGCCCTCATTTCACATTCACTGAATTTTTTGAAATTTTGGGGAAAATTTGAAAAAAAAAATAATAAAATCACTCACGTATTGGTTTTTAACCATTTTATAAACATTACTCTACTGACACAGTAGGCTACTAATTTCTTTTCTTGCCCAGTCGTGTTTCAATAAGTTGAAATGGTGAACGTTTTTTTTTTTTTTTTTGATAGAGTGGACAGTTCAAAGCACCCCTAAAATGAATTGGACAAAATGTGGAATGCGCGTAACGATATTCACCTGGGATTTATAAGTTTTCTATTTTGACTGCATTTTCTACCATTACTTTTCGTGATTTTTAAAACTGTTTTCATTAAAGATACTGCGCACGAAATTACAAGAAATAATGTTCCTTAGTGTTTTCCTTGAACTGTCGTTGTTTTTCTTTCGCGAGCCAAGATGAGCGAGAGCTTCTCATTGGGTCGGTCAGCAGGAGACTAATAAGTCCGATGCGGGCTATGAAGTGTCCGTGGCACTTTGGACAGGGTTGAAGAACCTGATTTAGAGATGATCACAGCCATAGACGTTTGCACTTGTTTCAATAAAAAAAAATATTAAAAAATCGGTTACAATAGTCCAGGTCTCGTCGCAAATTGGATAGGGCTCGCCTTCCTCTCCAGGGTATCACCACCGAGGGTGGCCAGAGGCTGCCCATCATGGCATAGCCAAACACGCTCCCAAACACCTGTTCAGGTCGACTCGAAGGGATATGACATCCTGGCCAGTTTGAGTGAATCTCCCGGCACTGGGACAGGGGTGTAGCTGGTGCTATCCAGGTTTAGATGGGTGTCATGTCGTAGGGTTGCTGGCATTTCAGAATGGCATTGCCCATCCTCTGCTCCTCATAGGTGGCGACACCAGAGCGGGCCCGGCTGGGCAATGCTGAACGATCGGAGGCTAGAGCCTCACATGAATGTGTTTGAGACAATGCCACAGCGCGTCAGGGAGGACTTTGGAGAATCTTGTTAGGGCTTCTTCTGCCCTCCTTGGGAGCGCTTTTCCTGCACATAGCTCTCCGCCGAGCAATCTCTTGGGAAGGCACCGCTGGTCATGTGGACAATGTCCACAACATGTCCGGCCTACCGGATCTTAAATTGTAGATGAATAATTGAGGCCCTTAGTAATGATAATTTTTTCTTTTTTTTTTGCCAGGCCTATTGTTGTTTTTTTTCTACGGCTAATTCCAAATGTGCCCTAGCCCTGGAATGGAAAAACAATAAAGGGAACTATTCACACACGTCTCAAAAAGCATTACTAAATAAAATGGTATGAATTTAGTTGTTGTTTTTAGCTAACAGATATTCATCAACGTTACATTCTCAGGGCTGTTGTGAAGGGCTACCAGCTTAAAGATCAGGACATTTTCAACACTTCTCCCTCCGCGGCCGTTTTCAAATGTTTGACAACGATCTGTGTCTCTTCCCTCCTTAGTAATTTGCTCTCTCTCTCTCTCTCTCTGTCTGTCGATCTCTCTCTCTCTCACACACACAGAGAGAGACAGAGAGGGAGAAACATACACAGTATGCACCAAAAAAGAGAAAGGGGTGGGGGGAGAGGATGGGAAGACCTAAAATAATATTTTAATTCTAATTTGGTTCGAATGAGCTTATTCCATCATTTTATTACCCGAAAAGCTGAATCTGTGGCCACTCTGCAAAGTCCGAAGATGACACAACGCATATCAACGTACGGGTTTGGATTAAAGACCTGAGAAGTCCAGCTCTATAGATATAGATTCGCTAAGCACATTGTCCTCTCCCACAAGTAACAACTGACTGCAACAAAATAGCTTCTTTTTTTTTAAATATATGGCACAAGCAAAGAGAGTAAATATTCAAGACAGACTGAGAATAATTAATGCATTCCATGAACACAAACCACAGACTTAAATATCCTTGGAACTGATAGCTTATTTCAAAAGTAGACTGACATTAACGCTACTACTTCATTACATAACTTCTGTCATGATTTTGTAGACACTTTCTAATACATACAACTAAACATTGCAAACGTTTGCTAGATATGTATCGTGTTAAAGCTTTGACATCAGGACAAAAATAAAAATAATAAAAATCACAACAAGTTATTTCCTAAATGGCATGAAATATAATAAAGTTGTAACTTTCTAATAATTACATTAGTAAAAAAAAATAAAAAATTGTGATG
Organism: Onchidella celtica; assembly: GCA_963931925.1. Taxonomy (NCBI): domain Eukaryota; kingdom Metazoa; phylum Mollusca; class Gastropoda; order Systellommatophora; family Onchidiidae; genus Onchidella; species Onchidella celtica. The sequence continues at coordinate 44,773,486 of OZ007579.1, read as the reverse complement.
AAGTTGTTATTTTTCAATAAGTACTAAAAATGTAACAAAAATTGTGACAAGCTGGTGTCTGATAAATACCTAAAATATAATAAAGTGGTTAATTTTTATTAAGCACATAAAAGTAATAGTAATAAAGTTATTTTCTAACACACAAACAAAAATGACAAAAATTATACAATAGTTATTTTCTAATTAAGGACATTAAAAATAACAAAAAGTGTAACAAAGTTCTTATTTTGAAATAAGTACGTAAGAATGAAAGAACAATTTAACAGCGCTGTCATTTTCTAATAAATGCAACAGGCAGACCCAATTCTTCCTTCAGACTGAATCAGACTGATAACAAAAAAAACAACAACTGAAAAAAACAACAAAGCAATCATGCAAATAAAAAGAGACGTCTGTACCGATCTGTGCAACAAACACTTAAATTTCCTTTGTACTGTACTCGCACACTCCTTCAGATGTATTTCACCATTTTGAATTGAAAATTTCATTCACCCCATATGCTATTTAGCAGTTTTATTACATATAAAATGCACTCTCCACAGTCCACGGAAAGCAAAATAGCAAACCATTCACATTCACAAGCACTCTCTACAAAGCTGAACACAATCAACATCAATATCATTTTCGTTCAAATAAAAATGAACAAAAACACTCAAAAAGTTTTTAAAAGTCTTAATTGTCATCAAATACATATTCGTCACAGTCATGACACAATTACCAAAGTCGTTTTTCAGTATTTTCGAGGTAAGGCCTAACATCTCAGATAAAATAAGGTTAGTTTGTTTTGTTTCCTGAAAATCATGAAGTTTTGTATCCAGCCTTCAATGTCTGAAATTTTGACACGAAACATCTTTTGTGCAAATCACAAGATTTGCAAAGCAGTGATATTTTTTCATGCTTTCTGAAAATGTTATAAAAATGACTTAGGCAAATACATGACTGTGGCATATTATCTTATAAAGCTGCCTTTGCTGAATTCTCACATAAAATGAATGCATTTGTGTAGATGACACAAAAACTAATGCTGTTCAGCCTATGGCCCTCTGTCACTATTAAGCATCAATGAAATATCTTTGCTACTATCCAGTTCAAGTTTATTGAAGGTCTTGACAGCCAATTCAAAATATACAGAAGAATCATGCAAACAAGCTGTGAAGTTAAACATAATGATTTACAAATCTCTCGGTTGCAGTGATTATCTGTAAAACAGTCAGTACAAACTGATATAGAATAAAGACACTCTATTTGTGAAATTTTGCATTCTGTTCTCTTTTACATCTTTCTGTCATTCTATTCTCCACCTTCAACAAATGACTTGTATCTCAACTCACTGAAAATCATGCACTGAATTTTCTGGATAATCTCACGCAGCTATCACTCCCCTATAAATTTTTGGTGCAGATTCCTTGCACTGCTTTTTGTCTTTTCTTAGAATGAGTCTTTTACTTGGCTGTAATGCACTTTAGCCCACAATTTTCCTGCGTGTCCATATTCTCCTACTCCAAAACCAAACCGACTCCCCCCCCCCCCCCCCCCCCCATGATGGTTCAAGTGCCAATTGCGAGGGTATGTGAAGTTACTCTGCTTTGGGGATTTTTCTTATACTAGTAAACGCTTGGCTCAGCTATTCCCTGCTGAGAATTCCGACTAAGAGCAGATGGCTGTTCCTTTTATGGACCTTGTGAAAATATCAATGGAAGTTTTGATGAAGGGGGGCTGCATGCGCTTGATGGAACAGCAGAAAGAATTTGGGGGGGGGGGTGGCTTAGACTGCACTTTCACCCATCCTAATATTTAAACTTCATAATAACATTTCTGTGATTTACCAAGGAATTTATAATGAACTGTTTCTATTGTTCATCATCCAATATTGATGACAAATTAAGTATCTTTGGATTTATAAATGAATGAATTCCAAGAGGGCAAACAGCAACGTCAAAGTAGCACAATGTGCACAATAAGAACAACAAATATGATACAAATATGACTGCAATGATGAACACTTATAGATCTGAACTTCTTTTGAACTTCACTGAGTAAAGTATGAGAACAAAAAATCATATGACATGAATGGATAAAAGTTCTCTCCATGCTTCTAAGCTTGTAAATAATTCAACCAATCTGTTGAAATCTGATGCATAGGATTGGTGTCAAGTTTGCAAATAGGAATGACATCATTTCTATGTAGATCTGTTGGTTATGGCATCTTGCAAACATCGGTTTGTTGTAGAGAATTTGCCTCTACATTAATCCTATACAAATCTAAATTGGACTGACATAGGGGTGCTGGCTGGGCAATCATTTGGAAAAAGTGCCTTCTCAAATTGGACATTGGTCTTTGAACTCTTCTGCAGTATTATGTAAATGTTTTTCCCAATCTCTAGAACACTTATAACTTATAACTTTCAGATCTGTCTATTTTATAAACTTTCTATATTTTTACTTTTCATCTATTATTGCCTTTGGCTGTTCTGTATCAAGTAATTTTTTTCAATTCTGCACTTAGACTCTGTCAAAATGCCAATTCTATCAAAAAGGAAAACAGTGGCGGAAGTATTTCAATAAAACGCTGGCCCGCCGACCTGCCAAATGTGGCGGGATACGGGAAGTTAATGGTCAATGCATTGAGGGGGTTTATTCAATACAGTAATGCCACTTCTTTTCCAGTATTTATCCATGCTTGACAATGCTGCCCTCTGAGTAAGTAAATGAGTGATGATGCCACAAATGAGGTGGATATCGGCAATTGCGAGCACTGCTGAGTCTATCATCAATAAATAATTTAACTTTGAACATAAAGCACTTCTAAAGCTTGATTTCGATGTGTGAGTTTTATATTCCCTGAAAGTTGATTTTTGTTCTTTACACTCTGGCCTGCTTCAGATCAACATCTTCTTGGTGACTTAGTCTAGGCATTTCCAATCTGAGTTCAAACAAGGGGGTAAATTTTGCCTATCCAGGAAGTAAATTTGCTGATTTTGGATTTGCATATATATTCATTTTCAGACCGGTATCCTTTTGAATTTAGTTGTTCATAAAAAGGTGAAATAACACTGTTATGTGCTATTATTTTTGTTATTGTTATTTGAACTTAAAATGGTAATGCTAAAAACAATGTTTTAAAAAATCCACTTTGTTTGGTAGCTCTATTATGGTAGAATTGTAAACTAAAATTACTGGACAAAATAGGGTGGGGGTAAATTTACTTTTGAAAAGTTACCAGAGGTAAATCGGACAAAACAATATAGGAACCCCTGATACAGTAGGTTTGACGATATCCGAGATTGGTCTCAACTTGTCGTTTCCAATGTAATAACTTCAAGATTTAAACTTTCATGAAGGCAACAGCAACAAATAATAATAAAATTGTAATCGCTGAGGACATGTCAGCCGATCTGGAGACACCTGATGCATCTTTTGACTGACTGTAGACTTTGAGCTTCCAACCTCCAAAAGAGGCAACTTTGTCAGAACTGAATCGAACGAGAACCTCATGGCTTGCACTGACGTATCTCTCAGGCTTATCCAGTCCACAGATACGTCCTATCAGCGAATTTTTTCCTTCAGGGGTTTGACCTGTGTAGATAACAAAAGAAAATAGATAAGTAACAAATCCACCCATCAATTAATCAGTCAATCAACCAACCAGGTAACCATCAACCAAGCAACCAACCAACCAACCAACCAATCGCTCAACCAACAAATCACCCAACTAACCCCTCAACCAACCAGCCAACCACCCACCCAACCAACCAACTAACCAACCAACCAATCAACCAATCAATCACTCAATCAATCAGACAATCAATCAAACAACCAATCTATCAAGGCAACACTTCACTATGGGGAATTATTCACATAAAAAGTTACAAAGAGAGGACAATTACTGCCCTTACATCATTACACTCACCTTCGTAGATATTTATAATGTCCCCACAACCACTGCTGAAGGAAGTGTCTAACACCTCTATCACTATGACATCATCTTCTTCTGGGGCAGTTAACTTGTAGTTACATGTGTAATCCCTGAAAAAAAAAAAAACACCATTCAATCAATTATTTGAATAACGAACTAACTGACTGACCAATTGACCATCCATCTATCCATCATCCATCCCTCCATCCATTCATCCATCAATTCATCCACCCATCCATGTCCATCCACCCATCCATGTCCATCCACCACAAAAATACATACACACATACATCCTTCCTACCACTCCATCCATAATACATCCTTCAGTCACTCCATCTATCCATTCATTAATTCACATAGAAATCTACCAGACTGACAGACCAACTCATTCCAAAAGAACTTACAATGGGAAAAAATCTGGGTAATTTGGAGATGTCAGATTCTGCTCTGTTTCATTCACTTGAATGGTAACAATTTCTCTGCACTCATCGGCATCAAAACTCGCTGTGGATAACAAAATATGGTATTCATACAACATTAACAAAAACAGTATGGTTAGGAGGGTAGGCACTCCTAGGCCTGTACAAAGCATAGCATGTTGGCCTCTTAATAGAGATACATTTAGAGCTCTTGGCAAGCACCAATGGCAGTCAAACTAAATCACTGTAAAAGTTAACTTTTGATATTGCACCATTCACACATTTCATATTCTTTCTGAGTGTTTTTACTGCACAGTATTTATTTCCTATCAACGGCGGATATGATTTTTGCTGCCAGACAGATTCAGGAAAAATGCATGGAACAAAATAAAGGGCTGTATATCACATTTGTTGACCTCACAAAAGCATTTGACACAGTGTGTCGTGAAGGCCTCTGGAAGATCTTGGCGAAGTTTGGGCGTCCACCCGAATTCATCACAATAGTGCGCCAGTTTCATGATGGCATGCAAGCTGCAGTCAAAAGCAACGGCAGTTTTTCAGAGCCCTTTGCTGTCACAAATGGGGTAAAACAGGGTTGTGTCTTAGCCCCAACTCTGTTCAGCATCATGTTCTCTGCAATGCTACAAGAAGCCTTTAGCTCTCCTCCTCAAGGGGTAAGCATCAAGTACCGAACTGATGGCAGTCTATTCAACCTCAGGAGACTTCAGGCAAAAACCAAAACCAAAAGTACTCAAGTCTGTGACCTACTATTTGCTGATGATTGTGCACTTCTGGCACACGATGAGGATAGCATGCAAAACTGTGTTGATAAGTTCTCTAGTGCCTGTGACAACTTTGGCCTCACAATAAGCACAAAGAAGACGGAAGTGCTCCATCAGCCTACTCCAGATGACAAGTATCCTGTGACCCCAAATATCAAAGTCCATGACAGTCTTCTGAAGGTGTCGGAGAACTTCACCTATCTTGGCAGTACACTGTCTTCTGCGGCTCGTGTTGATACTGAAATTCTCTCAAGAATCAGCAAAGCCAGCTCTGCATTTGGCAGGCTTCGAAAGAGAGTGTGGGATGTTGCCGGCATTCGCACAGACACTAAGCTGAAAGTGTACAATGCTGTGGTCCTTCCCACCCTACTCTATGGGGCTGAAACCTGGACAGTGTACCAATCGCATGCCAGAAAGCTAAATCACTTTCATCAGGCCTGCCTTAGAAAGATCCTAAGGATCAAATGGCAGGATAAAATTCCAGACACTGAGGTCCTCAATCGTGCCAAGGAATTGAGCATCTTCTGCCACCTGAAAAAAATTCAGCTACGTTGGGCAGGACATGTTGTCAGAATGCCCGACTCCAGACTCCCTAAGCAAATCTTCTTCTCTGAGCTCTCCAATGGAACGAGGAATGTTGGGGCCCCAAAGAGACGTTACAAAGACACTCTCAAGCAATCACTGAAGGCCTTTGCCATTGATGTGAGTGAGTGGGAAAAGCTCTCGCTTGATCGTGCAAATTGGAGGGCGGCCCTTACCAGAGGCAGCAAAGCATGGGAAGCTGACAGAGTCCAGCAGGCTATCAAAAAAAGAGAACGGCGCAAGAAAAGGCCTAGTGGTACTGAACCAACGGAGCACTCTTGTCATTTATGCGGAAGGGTCTGCAGGGCAAAAATAGGACTTATCAGTCACATGAGAAGCCATAAGTCATGAAAGAACAGTCTTTCCATTCTGTCCTCTGTGTCCTTTAGTTCTCTTTATTGTCCATGTGTTGAAACTCTCAACAATTTCTGTTCTTTATTCCTCTGGTGTTGTTAAGGTCATCATCATACCTGATGGACGAACTATTATTATTGTTTATTTCCTGCTGATGTATGATTTTGGGGTAAGTTTGAAAATCAGCAAGAAGTTTTAATATCTCCTAGTAAACCTATTTCATGGCAGTAGCATCAGTGTATAGATATGACAGGAATATGATATATGTCTTGTAGGCCAATATTCATTATGTAGTAATGCCAAACTTTGAAAATTCAAGGTTTGAGTGTCATGTTGTGAAAGGCTGGGCGAGAGTCACTCAAATGTGGCATGCAACATATCAGTTGGTCATACAGTGGGGCTTCAGGCATTGCACGGGTGATGTGAAATGGTAAACATCGATGGGTCCTGACTTGCTGCAAAAAAAAAGAAATATTAGGGTACTTAATTCTATGCTAAAACTTTTGACCTTACAGCTGCAGAGTGAACTACCACAAGATAATCATAAAAACGACAAAATCAGAAAAAAATCCCCAATAACTGTACTTAGATTGGCATACACTTCCTACATGAAATATCAAACCAAAAGTTACTTTATCACTTACATGGAATTGAGTGAAACTGTAGTCGAACACTTTTTGCTTCGTCTGAGTCATCGCTGTCAAACAGGACCAACATTTCATTTTCTGGTAGAGAAGAGAATAAGAAAAGATACAGAAATATTTTACCTCAGATTTGGATGTGATACTTTCTAAAGCCATTCCTTCAGTTGCAGTATAATGTAAGCTTAGTTATGATGCTGTCAAGTTTACAGTTCATGCTCAATAGTGGCCATGAATAAAAAGTGGTGTGGGGCTGGGTTTTTAGTGCATGGAAACAGAAAAGGCAAGAGAAATGTCAAAAATCTGTCAAGTGGTAGAAGAAAGAGTGTTTCCACGTACATGTATATGGAAACAGCACTCTCGTACAAATGAAAATATTCTTTGCTCGAAGGGCTGTTGCCATTTTTATTTCCATACACATGAAAACAAAGGTTACATTGAGCCTTTTTTGATAACTTTTCAAGCATATACTGGACCTTCCGATCTAACCATGGTATACAAGTCTAACTCTCCCAAAACAAATTAGACCACTATTTTGTGTCACCTCTTTTAGTCTGCAATTTAAATTTTAAAAAATATTCTCAAAATCAGTTAATGCAACACCATTCTTTTATCCAAGGGCAGTTTGAGCACCACTTGTAAGCTTATCATCTACTGAGTAACATTATTGAATTTCATATCTCTGAAATTCTAAAGTTACGACAGAGAAAAGACATTGTATCATTTTACTTCCTTATCCCATACATGAAAGCTTATTTGGAGTGTTTAATTACAATGAAATTATCTAATCAGTGATATTAATGTCTGAACTTATGATGACAAAATAAAATTTCTGTCCAGAGGAAATTAAGTCAGTGAAATGTTGAATAACCATGATGATTTCTCTAAGCTTAGAAAAAAAATCAAACATATGAATTAACTCATAATGGTCTTTCTGCTTCAATTACTTACGTGTACCAGTTATTTTAATGTCAGCAAAGTCGCCCGGCATGTCCTGTCTCCGACAACTTGAGAAAAGTAGAGGAGCAACTTGACTGTTTCCTGAAATACAAAAATCAACCAAGAAGTTATTTATAAATTTCTCATTCAATATTCAATTGTCGCTTCTGAAGAGAGGTATTCAGCACAAGCACTGTCTAAGTAATCTGGAACAATTTCTTTGTGATGAACATTAAGTGAGCCAGACAACTTATACCAGAGTCACCATCTGACAAGAATATTTTCATGCAATACAGCAGGAAAAGACGAATGAAATGAACAGGTGTCTAACGGACAAACCAAGTTACTGACATTCTCAGCTGCTTGTCAAAATACAATTTTTAAAAGGCTCTACATAAAGTCAACCTACTAACATTTTATCTGGACTGCAATCTACAGTAAGAAATGAGAAATGTTACAGAATGCAGCTCATATTCCCCAGTCCTCAGGTTATAACAATTATCGTGTAACTTTGAGATTTTACACCCTTAATGATGATTTTTTTTTTTTTTTAATGACATGTCCCATTTCATAAAAGCTTCAGAAATTGTAAAGTGTTCATTTCAATTTTTTTTTTCTTTCTTTTAAATTGTCTGCAACTGACTGCAAGAAAAATACAATTTTTTTAGGGACCATATGCTCTGTGTTCACTAACTGCTTAGTGCCGCCACACACTCTGTAGACATTATGGATATTTTCTTCTTCTTAAAACATTAAATTAGTAGGGCTGAGCTAGGATGGGACAATTTCAGTGTGGGACAGGATGCATGTACATAAATAAATGGGTTCAATGATTTTGCAAGATGCTCTTCCAAGTGTTAGCTAGTCTAATGATAAGTTTATGAGCTGTTCTCTTACCATCGTAGATATTGACAAAATCTCCTTCGCAAGCATCAGTGTTTGAGTATTGCTTGACTTGTGTTGACGCGAGACTCCACTCTAAATGTAATGAAATGGCCCTGTTTGCTCTCTGTGCTGGTATCAAAAGTCTCGTATAACAATTTCTGAAAAAAAAAAAAAAACAAATTCAAAAGCTCACCATAAGTAAAAAAAATTGTAATTCTGAAGAAAACCCCAGTCAAACGACTCCCTTAAATATCATGCAGATGAGTTTACATTTTATCTGTCTTTTCAAAACATCCCTTTAATAAACAGTAAAGTGATTATTTTATTAAGAAAATCGTAATAACGTTCATGAACATGAAAAGGAAAATCATTCAGTTAACATTAGAGCTGTCTGGTTTACAGCTATTTGTTTAAAGAAATTTAAATGACGTTGGGTGCCAGTGTAGACTGTGTTTATCCAAGAATGTGTTAGAGTGCTATGAGGAGCAATGCATGGAGGTGGCTGTGCAGAAGGGGCAGCAGTGGAAAACCAGCAGAAAAGCAGAGCAAGTAGTACCGCCCAAACTCCAGCATTTCCCTGCCCTTGTTGTAACAGACAGTTCACAACAAAGTTTGGCCTGAGGAGCCATCTGTTCACATATACACGGCCAGTCATTAAGAGAATTGTTACATACTGTCACTGCTCTATGCTAATGACATTGGTAATTATTGACACTTTTGAGATACACAGAAAAAACTGTTTCTTTTCCCGTCATTAATGACTTTTGCTATTATGATTCTGGTGGATTATGTCATTTTCCAGGATTGTGGTCTTGGGAAACCAGGATCCTGGTCTCTCTAGCCTGTGGTCTTGGGAAACCAGGATCCTGGTCTCTCTAGCCTGTGGTCTTGGGAAACCAGGATCCTGGTCTCTCTAGCCTGTGGTCTTGGGAAACCAGGATCCTGGTCTCTCTAGCCTGTGGTCTTGGGAAACCAGGATCCTGGTCTCTCTAGCCTGTGGTCTTGGGAAACCAGGATCCTGGTCTCTCTAGCCTGTGGTCTTGGGAAACCAGGATCCTGGTCTCTCTAGACTCGGGGCTAGGGAGACCAAGAGTTTGGGAGGACTTCCGGATGTGTTCCATAACTCGACAAGTGCATAGGCATTGTCAGGTTGATATGAAACAACGTGAGGGTCTAGTCAGTTTGTATCATCGAGGCTGTAGGGCGATGTTTGTCTGGGCAGTTGACAGATTGACATATCAGGGAAAGCCGCCGGGGTAGCTATGTACCGTTTTCACTCGGGCTATGGAACGCGGTGTGTACACGAGGGTGCTTTAGCCTCAACATACAAAGTTGCCGCCATGGCCAGGGCTGGGTACTGAAACCTGTGAGGTGAAGAGGTCGGGAATGATGCGTTCTCTTATTTTAAAAAATCGAGAAGAAAGGATCCCGCGTAGACATGCGCACTGGCTGGGAAAAATCTTGGTCTCTCTAGCCCCGAGTCTAGACACTTTGAACTACGGGGCTAGGGAGACCACAATCCTGGTCTCTCTAGACACTTCAAACTACGGGGCCAGAGAGACCAGAATCCTGGTCTCTCTAGACATTTCAAACTACGGGGCCAGGGAGACCAGAATCCTGGTCTCTCTAGACACTTCAAACTACGGGGCCAAAGAGACCACAATCCTGGTCTCTCTAGACACTTCAAACTACGGGGCCAGGGAGACCACAATCCTGGTCTCTCTAGACATTTCAAACTACGGGGCCAGGGAGACCAGAATCCTGGTCTCTCTAGACACTTCAAACTACGGGGCCAAAGAGACCACAATCCTGGTCTCTCTAGACACTTCAAACTACGGGGCCAGGGAGACCACAATCCTGGTCTCTCTAGACACTTCAAACTACGGGGCCAGGGAGACCACAATCCTGGTCTCTCTAGACACTTCAAACTACGGGGCCAGGGAGACCAGAATCCTAGTCTCTCTAGACACTTCAAAATACGGGGCCAGGGAGACCAGAATCCTAGTCTCTCTAGACACTTCAAACTACGGGGCCAGGGAGACCAGAATCCTAGTCTCTCTAGACACTTCAAACTACGGGGCTAGGGACAACAGAATCCTGGTCTCTCTAGACATTTCAAACTACGGGGCTAGGGAGACAAAAATCCTGGTCTCTCTAGACACTTCAAACTACGGTGCCAGGGAGACCAGAATCCTAGTCTCTCTAGACATTTCAAACTACGGGGCCAGGGAGACCAGAATCCTAGTCTCCCTAGACACTTCAAACTACGGGGCTAGGGAGACAAAAATCCTGGTCTCTCTAGACACTTCAAACTACGGGGCTAGGGAGACCAGAATCCTGGTCTCTCTAGACATTTCAAACTACGGGGCTAGGGAGACCAGAATCCTGGTCTCTCTAGACATTTCAAACTACGGGGCTAGGGAGACCAGAATCCTGGTCTCCCTAGCCTCTTCCATTTTCCTGTCGGTGCATTTATTTTTCTATAGTATTTTATCTGATAGCCCCTCATGCTCAGGAATACAATGAAACGTCAGTTGCCGTTGGGCACAATTCTGACTAATGCCCTTATTGTACACCAGTAATGGTATATTTGGATAATCAAAGACAATTTTGTAACAGACAATCTTTGCTCTGATATGAAAAGTTTATCTTTGTTCTAGTTGAATCATAGATCTCGTCTATTCTCACAATGTCAACTTACGGTGGTGATACTGAAGAATCATCATATGTCTTTGGTAGTCTGACTTCTCTGACCTGGTCATCAAGAGCTTGATTAATGAACACTTCACCACCACATGTCCCCTCTGAAATGTTGAAACACAGCAAGTTTGAGTTTGGGTATTTTGAGACATCAGGTTTATAATGGTTAGACTGTGTGTCATGATCACATTAGGATCATAAATGCCGTGCTAGGTCACGACGTCAGTGAGTTAATTTTTACGATCTTGTTGATTGTGACCAGCGTGATTTGTCCTTGAGCTGTTCTCGTGAACAGTTTGTTTTGAAACACCTTTTTTCTGATGGATGGAGAGAAGGAGGGGCGAGACAGAATAAATGTATAGCTAGGAATGACAGAGCAGTTCTCGACCCCGTGATTTTGATTAACATAGATAAGGGGCGAGTAAAGGTAGTTTATTTAGACGCTTAGTTGGCTTTCGGAAATTCGTGCATAAGAGTAGAAAGCACGGGGTTTGAAGATTTTAGTAGTTAATGTTTCGCATTTTAAATTTTGTCTAGACCGTAAAATTGACCTTGATTTTGGTGCAAGGCCATGACAAGCATAAATTAATATTGCAGGCTGAGCTGAAGCGACTGCATCAATCAAATGTATTAATCTGGACGGAAGGTCGAGACATAGCTTTAGTATTTAAACCCGTGCAGAGCTTAGATAGAGGCCACATGTAGACAATCCATTTACGAGGTGGACGGCGATAGTCCTCAGCCAGATGAGAGACATAGAGGCGCAGTTGAGCAGTCCATATTGTGAGGAGCGCCATGATTTTAAAGCTCCAGAGCCTAAGCTACTTGGTTTGATATGAACCCACAGCGTTTACATCCAGCGCTCTCACTCCCAGTGAGGGCCTAATGGTGAGAGTTCATACTAATTTGTAATGATGAAAGTGAACCGTTCTACTTATTTTTGAAGACAGTTTCAGAGCTACCGCCAGACAACGCATGGTTGTACAAGCATTCTCCATGGCGTGTCTAGAGGAAATGTCCATATCATAACATGTCTCATTGAATTAATAGAATTTAAACTGTTATATCCGTCGCCACGTGCGCGGATTCTATTTGGCATCTAACTCATATGACCTGCAAGTAGTTAGAGTGAATACGTTAGTCTTTATAGAAAGCTGTAGTTTCATTAGTTAGATTCAGTTGCCTTTGAATTGATATTTATATTTATAATTATATTTGTTACATTAATTCCTGTAATTAAACTGCCCTACAGTTCTGCTAAAAATCAAAGCAATTGATTTATTTAGTTTTTAGAGTGCAAGTATTTTTTTTGTGTGTTCGTCGATTGTGGGAGCGGACCTCAAAAGAGTGTCAGTCGAATTCTCCCCATCTAACCCACATCGCGACACTGTGCCCTGCATTGTTCACTTGCGAGAATACTTATACTTAGAACATGAAAACCTATGACCTAACCCACAAGAGAGACTGTTAAAATGAAAAATGTATGCATATATATATTTTTCATTCATTAAATTCTCTTTCATAACATGTTGCCTAAACCTTCTCATGTGCCAGAAGGCCACTTACCCGAGCATTTTGCAAAGTCTTCCTCAGTCATGCCTAATTGTATGCTCTTATATAGCCTATTTATAAATAAATAATTAGAAATATCTCATAAATTAATATGAAGTTTTACTGATGCCTCTTTAATCAGGTATAATATTAGTTATTCTTGGTTGTGTGAGTCGGCAATACCATTAGTACCCAACGTAAAGGTTTGCCAAACAAAGGCTAGCATACAAGATGAAAACATCTGTGAAATCAAAATAAAAGACTGGCAAACATCAATTGTCTTAATACTGACTTTGCTCTCAGTTGGTTTGTTTCAATGAAGCCACCCAAAATTGCAACCTTGTCTGTGATGGTTTGCATGGACCTGTGCCCCCCTCCTCCCCTTTGCACGGCTAGTCTTCTTAACAGTTGACTGGGCCTTAACACCCGCAAAGATTTGTTTCTGGTAAGGAACCTGAGTATGTGCACTCACGGGAGAATGAAACATCTAAGACCTTGTAATTTTTTAAGCAGGAGGGAACTCAATCCCAAATTTCACTGGAGCATAGATTATCTATGATGTTAAGTGCAATAGACTAACATACAGATTGCCAAATATCGACATATCAGTGAATGATGACTAGATATTACACAATTTAGACACAATATACAAAACTATATAATACTCTAACTTACGAGTTGATACAGCTCTGAGGATGACTCGATTTGCCGTGTTCTTCAAACCAACAATGATGTCTTTTCTGAATGGCAAGTACAGGGGGTATCGACGTCTGGCACAAAACAAGTCTGCATTCACAAAACTCCGAGCTGAAAGCAGAAGATAAAAATGCACCCCGTCAGACAAGTGGGACTTCATGTTGTGGGAGTTCATGCATGACTTAACTCATTCCCTATGGTAAGCCGAACATTTGGCTTGCAGATCTTTGCTCCGCTACGGACAGCCATATATTAGGCTTGAATGGACATCGATTTTCCAACACTAATATATAATCGAACTTTTCAAAATACCAAATCCTATCCTGGTTCATTGATTTTCCTTTATTTTGATGTTTCATATTTTATGCCTTGTGTTCACACTGAGTGAAAGAAAAAAAACGTCTTTGAACCAGCCCTAAATTTCAAACTGGATATGTTGAGAGTTCCCATCCACACCCACAGAGATTACCATAGATAGGGAATGAGTTAAAGATTTCAGAGACTGCAACAGATAAACTAGACTTTTTGTCTCTTGATTGTTTGGCAGGTTCCTTTGCAGTCTGCGCATTCTAAAATGTACATGAAGTCCCACTCGTCTGACATAAGCCTGTGGGAGATTACAGAGAAAATGAAAGAGGGCAAATGGGATGCAGAGCGCAGCAATACTGCTTTCATGACAACAATAAAGACAAAGAAATATTAGACTATAAAAGTACAAAGAAGGAACTAATATGTCACAGTCATTTCACACTGGCCTAAGCCATTTTTTTGTTGTTGTTTTGCAATGAACTGCTCGCATTAATTTGACAGCCATGCTGCACTGCTCAACAGTTGTATTGTTTTGTTTCATTGACCTATGAGTTTTTTAAGGAAAACCCACACCCACCTAAATCACCATTTAGATAGTTGTTAGGGAAGCGTGGTCAAATGACAAAGCCAAATAGAGAAAATACAGAGTTGTGTTCACTGTTTAGCTTTGGCTTCTATGTAAAACACCACGCTCCCTTAACAACAGCTAACATGATATTCGAAGCAAACAGTTTTATTCTATTTTTAAAAAACACCAAAACATGACTTAGACAATTCTATTATGACCGTGACGACTATGTGTTTCACCTACCTCTCTTCACAGACACCACATCAACATTGCATGTAGGCTCTTGACCATTGACATTACGAACTTCAAGCCTCAGGCTGTCCCGATTACGTTCTGATACGTGCACATCACAGGCTGCACCACTGCAACATAATTGTAACACTGAACAGTTTTCAGCCTCTACTCCTGCATACAACAATGAATGATTTGGAAAACTTCCAATTCAGTGACTACAATTAAAATAACCTATGTCCTTAGTAAAAAAAAGTATGCAAATACTTTTCCATGTTTACTTAATATCACAAATCTAAATAAATAAATCTCACAGACTCACACCCATATTTATAGGATATGCTTGTTAATTTTGTTTGTTTGTTTATTTTCTTGGGATTTTGTGTTCATTTTCATGATAATGAAACTTTATATCAGGGACAAGGCTTGAGTTTCTGCAAGGCTGCTGATATATGAGTGATAAACCTGGATGAGATTCAAATCTGGGACCTTTCACACCTGGATCAAGTTTTCTAACCATGGGACAAGTGTACTGGGCTCACACATTCATGTGTCTGCCCGGAAGGGCCAGGGATTATTATATATGGCACACATTCCAACCTTAGTTCTTGTTTGTTGCAATTTCACTCTTTGCACAACTGAGAAATTTGACGTTAAAAGTTTGTGGCTTTGGTTTTATTATGCCTTTGTTAGGAGACCGTAGCATTTTACACAGTATGCTATAGACGAGTAGTGAACACAACTCTATCTGGCTTTGTAATTACTCTACAGTCCCCTAACAACAACCATTATGATAAGGAATTAGAATAAATGGGAACTGTGAAACAGCTTGGTAAGTGCTAAAAGGCATTTTAAACAAGTGCCAAAGTGTGCATTTGCTTTTCCTCTTCTACTTACTGAAAGATCTCCAGGTTTCAGAACATGGAGATAGATGAAACAAGAGCTGAGGTCATGATATCTGTAAGTTTCAATAAGAAATGTTGACTTACCCCGGAGATCTAGCGAATGGAAGAGAAAAATACACAGGATCTCCATCCGCGTTAATACTTGGGAGACTGGAGTTCTCACAATTGTCTGTAGGAAATAAATGTGGGCATGAGTACATTGACCATAATAGAATTTTAGAAATGAATAAATTGTCATCCAACTAACAACTACATCTACTTACGATAAGATTCACAGACAGAAAGTCAGACACAGGTAAAGGACAGTCTTCTTCCTGAATATTTCAGGATGAAAAATTTGGGCTGGTTAAACCCAGTACTGAATTGCTTTCATTACAAATATTTTACATAGGAATTTACAGTACATGTAGATGCCACTTATGGTTTATTTCCATCTGACAGAATCAGTACTAAAAGGCTGTAAACAATCTGGTCATTAGACATTTTTGTCTTCAGGATTTCTATAAAAACTTTCTTCCTCATTTTTTTTTCATCCGACTATTTTTTCGAAACATATTTCTGGTATATTGAAGGATTTTCAGCTAGTTTTACGGCATTAGCTTCATGAAAATGTGCTTTAGTTACCTGTAATTAAAATTTGTATTTGTATTTGTATTTGTATAACTCTTTAATCCCATTTTGGGAAATTTGCCTTTGTGCCATTGCACCCCAGTTACAACTGGAGCAGGCACATCGTCGCCACAGTACAGCGCCGGTCGGCGTTTTTTTTTTTTTTTTTGGTGGTGGGGGGAGGAGATGAGGGGGGGGGGGTGGTAGGGATGAATTTTATTTAATTTTGCCCGGGCAGCGGCCTGTTCGGCCTGCTCTTTACGATTTCCAACTGCCAAGGTATCTTTAACGTGCGCAATGTGCACACGGGCCCTCCGAATTTTTTCGTCCTTATCTGAGAAGACTAGGTACTCGATCCTACCACTCAATAGGATCAGGGACACGAAAATATGAGAAAAATCCCAAACTTCCAACATGCCTGCACCGGCCGGGTTTAGAACCTGGGACCCTTGGCATGGGAGGCGAGCACCTTGCCTCTAGATCACCTTGTCCCAAATGTATCTCTAAACAGACAAATGGTTAAAATTTGCAAGAGCATTACAAGATAAAGAGAGTGTACATTGGAGATACAGACAGTGTAAACTGGAGACTGAAGATAAACATGTAAAAGTCCCATACGTACATCTCAAGTCTCTCGTGTAAAGTTTCAGCTGAATTGGATCAATATCAGAATCCAGTTCTTTGCCCTCCTGGAAGATGAAGGTCAAGGTTGCAAACCGTGACGACAGGTAAATGGTTGAAAATGCCTTGCTAGTGTCACACCATTCCAGGACTTTGGGACTTTTGGTGTCTTGACCTGATCAGAGAAAAGAAATTTTTATATCATATGATGGATGGTAAACTCTAAAGGAGCTACTATCTCTGCTGTCATGATCAAATGTAATGGGTAAACGCTCGGTCAAAGGGAAATAACTTAATTAATATAACCTAGAGGGTGAATAAGTATAACATGTGGATTACGTCATTTGTGCCTCGGTTGATGACGTCAATAGAGGGAAAAACATGGAGTGACAGGATAGAGTAGATAGAAATAGTAACTAAGATATCACTGGTGTTTTTGTGAATGGGATAGAGAGAATCAGCGGGAATATATACTAGGGGAGATGGTGGATATTGAGATGGAAAGATAATGGGCCATTGATGAAGATTAACATCCCGTTTTCGACTCGGGGGTGAGAACTTATTTGTCTACGTCACTTAGACGTTAATTTGACAATCAATCAAGGCAGGCGTATTGATAGCATTTGGGGAGCTGGGAAAGCAGCTGACGGGGAAACTATTTTTTCATTCCGTGCAGACTATCCAACTGTGAAGGAGTCAGGGGGATTCCACTTGAGCGAATCATTACCTACAAAATGTCTAGATGTGGATCTAGTCATTTAGATATCCATATGGCTGCTTTGAAATTAAACAACGCTATTGTTGACTGTTCCCTGGCTTAATGAGCCAGGGCAAGGGTGAGTGATCGAAGAAATATCTCTTGATGACACTGACAATGGATAAGAAGACAAAGAGCGTGGCATTTATCCGTTAGGAGAGCATTGATGAATCTACCAGGAGTGAAAGGGCGAAGAATGCAAGATTCAAAGCTAAACTGTCATCTGGAACTACAACTAGAGTTAATGTATGAAATATAACAGTGATTGAATTGTCTGGGTGAGGCTGGGAGTTGCCAGCCCATCCTAGAGTTATATTTAACTGTGCCAACGTCACCTTGGCGAGTTAGGCCAGTTATAAATTTAAATATCTGAGATAGTCTGATGTCTCCAGATACTATATTAATTGTCATAAAGTAAACAGTCCAGATCTTGGAAATAGAAATAATTAGTTAGATAATTAGCTAGATTTGAAGTTAAATGATATTATGGGAAACCTAGATCTAGACTTATAATG
This sequence comes from Onchidella celtica, assembly GCA_963931925.1. NCBI lineage: Eukaryota > Metazoa > Mollusca > Gastropoda > Systellommatophora > Onchidiidae > Onchidella > Onchidella celtica. The sequence goes on along the minus strand of OZ007579.1, from coordinate 44,755,506 downwards.
AAATACTATTGATTTTGGATTTGATGATGCTGATTTTCATCCTTACTACACGAATAGATCTAGTCGAAATTGTTAGGGAACTAACATAATTAAAGTGTGGCCCTACAGACCTGACTGTTGAAATTTATTCAGTTTGTTTTTTTAGTATTTGGCGTGGTCTGGAAGTGAAGGTTAAATTTTTAGTATTAAAAATATGCAGTCGAACAAACAACCAAAAACAACATTAAAATACCAACACTTCCATCCATAACATCTGGAGGGGACCATAACATCTGCCATGAGGCCAAACTGTTTTACTTGCACTTGTCAATAGTTTTATTAACTTTTAAGGTCATGGCTAGGGTAAGGTTTAGAATCTGATATGGTTAATTGGCCATAGCAACCCTTTCCTTGGCGACATGGCCAGGATACATTTTTTAGAAAGTGGCCGCAAGTGGGTATCAAAAATCTTATTGCAAGTATTTTGGCTACATGACTCAAGTAGCTACAAAGAAAGGAAAAAATCCATTTGTGCCTTGGGAAGACTGCCATGTTCCCTTATCTGCTTGCTCAAGACAGAAAAAATGTTTTTTGAACAACAGAAATTAGTCAACAGTATCAAGGTTATTGTAAAATGGAAAAATAATGTATACAGAAAATAATATCATGAAAAGAAATATTATATACAATAATAATATTTACATCAGGTGGAATAATGAAGTACACAACTGATGCTTCCATCTAGCTAAATGCCAGAGAACTGAAATAGCTAATAATGTTCCAAGAACATTAGTTAATACTTGTGGCAAATTTCCGCTGGTGTATCAAATTCGACAGACATCACTTATTTTACTTGGAATACTTTGGCATGTGAAAGGGGGCGGAAAGACATTCTGAGAAATAATCATTTTTATATTGTAAGTTCTCTGGAAGTGATAACAAATAGATGGACAAATAATATTTTAATCATGTGGAGTTGTGACATCAAAGTCTTAGGAGATGAAAACCTTTGATTACTTTTCCCTTTCGGTCGACAAAAAAAAGGCACATTTGAAACACAGGGAGTCACTATTTGCAGATTACATAACAGAATCAAGATTTTTAACCCAGCCATCAATCCTACAGAAATCCAACATGATAGAATTATATCAAGTTTGCACATTGGGATGACATCATTTTTATGTAGAACCACTGATTACGACATCGTGCAGACATAATTTTGATGCCCTCAGGGTGATCCTACCAACCCTACCAAAATCCTATACAAATCTACATAAGGATTGAAATAAGGATGCTGGCTGGGAACAGGCCTTTAAAGATGATTGATTGGAGACACCTACCATCATAAATGACAAATTTTCCATAGCTGCAGCTTATCCTGGGAGTGTCAAATGCTTCAATAACCATAGCAGATGTTGCATCTGAGGCTCCATTCCTATCAATGCCTTCCATTCTCCAGGTACATCTGAAATCAGGAAACAAAGATATTACGAGGCGTGTTTTTGATGCAGTTTCGACAAATTTGTTAAAAACCGTTCCACAATGCATACTGTACCACAATGGATACTTACATTTTGCTGGTTTATTGAATATTAAAATGACAAACGCAGTAGAGTATCAAATGATTCCCTGATGTATCAAATCCCATTGACCAACTTGTTTAATAAATCTCATTTGTAGATTTACTGACTGACTGATATTATGAAGTGAGTCTGGTTGATCTATGTATATTCTCTACCAGCTAACAATGCCTCAAAGGCATGCACTTCCAATTGAAGAATTAAAAGTCATTGTGTATAATACAACTGTGAAACAACAAGTGAAACTGTGTTGCATTATCAGATAATTTTCAGAACTCCTGTAAAACAGAATGATCAGTTCTAAAAACAGAAAATTTCTTAAGATTATATTTACATTATTAAACTGATATAAATCATGCCATAATTGTTGCATAATATATCACGTCCTTCCTCTCTTGACACCAATGAGCTTATTTTAATAGGAAGATATTACATTTGTGCCCCCTCTTTATGATTTTGCTAAAAATTCCAATTTGTGCAACAGCAAACTCTGAAGCGCCCTTTTTTTTACTGTGTGGGCAATTCCATATGTGACGGACTGACATTTCAGAACATTCATGTGACCATAAAGTCTATGTTTCTAAATGAAAGGAAGTGAAATTTGCAGATTTCAATAAGGACGTGCTAATCTACATTCATAATGAATTGCATTAACTTTGTCAAAAAAGCCATCCAACTACAATCATTTAAAGACCGTGTGACAGTCTTGACATTTTGTCAACCTGACCTATCAGATGAGGTGAAATCGCAGTTTGTCAAACATTTACAGTCACGCAATCTGGATATAAACTTTATGAGGATTTTCAGAATAGGGGAAGACATAAAATGCAGTCTCAAACAAATCTGTATTGCTTTTAACTATAGCAGAGGAAACTGACTCACCTGTTCATTGTATTTTTTACTTCAAAGGACTCATAAACTGCGGTCTGGCCAATGTGGACGGGTGTGACTCGTCCAGGTAGACACTCAGTGGATGCTGCATAAACGGATCACATGTATGAATCAATGAAGTGACAAGAATAGTGAAAAGTTGATGCATTTTCTAATCTAATTCTTTTTTTTTCTACATCTTAAAGCCTTTGATGTTTACTATTTTGATATAAAAATTGGGAATTTCCTGACTGCTCAGGCAAAATATGATTTGCAGTTACAGGTACCAGGGAACTCCGGAATGACTTAGTGACTAAGGTTTGACTAGCATATCCGTCTCTCAAAGGTAAGACAGCAACAAAACTTGTATATAAAGCTTAAGCCTTATTCTTAAAAGGCTGTTCTTAAAAGTATGTAGACACCCCAAGTGTTTTGTGCTAGGGGCGCATACGGGTAAGTACTATCTCTAACCCCATTCCTATCCTCAACCTTAAATCTCATTCAAAATTGGGCAAAAAGAAAAGGTTGTATGTTGCAAAGCCCCGCGTGAGAAATAAAACCCAAACAATACAAAGCAAACTAAAGAGAACATACAACGTTTCCTTTTTACCCAATTTTGACTTTGCTTATAGCCCTGCTGCGACCCCACAGTTTTTCTGTGGTTTTTATGATATTTCTTAAATCTTATTGAATCCCTAACCCTGCCCCTCACCCTTTCAACCAAAAAACAGGAGGAAGACAAAAAGAAAATCTGAAAGAATAATTAATCATAATTAATTAAGGCTGTTGACAAAGAGCATTTTGGGAGGAGTTATCTAGCTCTGCAGTCACAAAAGGCTTTAAGATACGTATTCCTAGAGCAAAAAACTTTAGGCACGTGCATTCTTGTAACAATTACATCCTTTTTAAAAAGGTTTTCACGTTTCAAATTTGAGAATTTTCTGGAGTGTCATACAGGTAATTCTGAATAATATTATGAGAATTTAACTTTTTAGAGTTACCTCCTCTGATGAGGTCTTTCTCAGTAAAATGAGACTCTCCCATGCTCAGTGCGACCAAAAATATCTACCTCTATGATATCAAGTTACTTACCTATTCTGACAAGAGAGTACTCAATGACGAATCCTTTCCCTGTATAGTGAGCATTGCTATGAAATTTCAGTGTCACAGAATTACTCATACTTTTGATGACCCGCTTTGAACCACCACACCATCTCCCCAAACTGCGGCCCAGGTTCGATGGGGAACCTAATTGAAATTTAAAAAAAACAACAAGTGATTAAAATATAATATCACAAAGAAGTAGCATTAATAATTTTATTAATATTGACGAATGGAAATAATATTAGGCTGATCAATTTTGGTTTTCAGGGATTTTTAATGCTTTTTAAGCACAATGACTATATTACAGGTGGGATTTAAGTCCTGTGAATACCCTGAAACACAATATGAGATAGTTATGTTAGGTTGGACCCTAAGACTCCAAAGCCGGATTTCATGCTGGGATTGTTCATAATGAGGTCACCCCGCCATTGCTTAGCCTGGAAGATTTCCAGGTCATATATTATGTATGTAGGATGCCCATGTAAAAAATCCCTGCTGTGGGAATGTGGAAACTTCACTATTTTGAGCACATATAAGGCATCGAAGCCAGCATCCCTACGTCAATCCAACATAGATATGCACAGGATTTCAGAAGGGTTGGTAGGATTACTGTAGGAGTGTAATTCCCTATATCAAACAGATGGCAGCATGATGTCATTACCATCTACATAAGAACGATAGCATTCCTATGTGAAAACTTGATGTCAATCCTACACATGATGGTGGCCACAAACTGGTTCAAGATGAAAAGTCTAGTGCCAAACGAATCTAGCAAATATATTTTATATTTTTGGGTTCTAATAACAAAGATATGTCCAGGACCTTCAAATGCCTCAAGGTAGTCTTCGCATCCATCTTCTGTTTTGATGGCAAAGTCTGGGTCTAACTCAACCTCCAGTGTAGCAAGCTGAATGCCAAATCCAGGTCGCCGTCCAACAAAAGGCTCAAACAACCAGTCACATTCCATGTTGCTGAAACATACAAATATACAACACAGAAGAGTCTAAGATGATGAAGTTTATAACGAAACAAAATTCCTGTTTATAAAACTATCTTTAACCTTTTAATTATTTCAAATTCTCCCCCTCCCCAATTCCTGTTTACTCCTAAAACAGGTCTGAGGTCTTCTAAACACTCTCCTACCTCCCCCACCCCATTCCTTTTTTTACAACAACAACCATCCCCCCCCCCCTTTTAAAATAACACTTCACATGGAGAAGACAAGTGCAAGATTTCGACAGTGAGGTCCTTTAAGCTATGTAGCCTAATATAATGCAGGCAAGTCCCTTGTTAAGTAGTTACACCAAATAGTCTCATACAGGTACCTACTGAAACAGGACCTTGGGTTGCCATAAAAAGTGTTGACAACAATATAAAATGCCTTTAAATTATTTAACCACAAGGTATATTTAAAATGCAAAATACTGCAAATCATATCCACAGGAGTGTATTTACTGCTGACATATTTATCATCTGGTTGGCTTGATCTCTCTCATGGATCAAACATTACAAACAATGCTAAAAAGGCTTATCATGATGACTTAAAGTAATAATAGGAACAAAATAACACAAATAAAAAAAATAAAAAACCTGAAATGTTGCAAGCTGTAATTTATTTAGCTTAAATGCCCACATCTGGCGCAGAAGGAGAGGGTGAAAGGCCTCTAAAACCCCTTGTCTTTTGAATGAAAAAGGAGAAATGGGGAATGACCATGCTATGAAGAAAAGAAATAATTATTATATGTGGAACTGGAATGTAGAGAAAATATCTCATATAAGGGAATGATGTAGATCTAAATTACAGTGAAGAAATTAATACTTTGGGTTGTCTTACTTTTCATAGTGGTCAGGGTAGCCAGGTGAGTAGATTTTCTTGACTTTATAGTCAGCAGTGAGTACTTCAGGAGAGCCATCGCATGGGAGAGCTGGAACGGTATGGGTTATAATTATGTTGATGAAGACAAGGACATTTGATGAAAATAATGGAGGGGATGTGGTGATGATGATAATAATGATGAAAAGAAGAATCGCAACTGATTCAAAATATTACATTTGCTGTCATGTGCACAGTTATTTACAATATATCTTTACATTTTACAATGTATTTCTCGAAATCTGTTTCTTTTTCTTTCTTCCTTTTTTTTTTTCACATTAAACATGATTGATGTGACATATTATTTATTTATCTATTCTTGAAATGTTGTTTGTGAGGATAGAAAAATATCATCACCATGTTGTGAAACAGTAGGAAGAAACAGAAGAGAGAAATAACATCAGATTGGGACTAAAGAAACGACGACTCTGAGAAACGAAAGAAACAAGAAATAACAAATTAACTGCCACTTACCTGAGAAGATAATGCCAAAAATAATAAGGGTTAGCCAACTTTGATAAACCCTGTCACTGAATGTTGATGCTTGACCCAAAGTGAGCGCTACACAACCAAAAACTAAAGAGCAGGGGGCCCGGTTTCATGACACACAGTTAGACAGTGATAGTTAAATTGCTAGCTTATAGTTAGTAAGCGCCAAGGTAGTGCGGGCAGCTAACTCTGTTTCATGAGCAAGATTTAGTACTTAGTTAACTAACTCCAAGCTAAGACCTTAACTTATAGTTAGCTTTAAATAGTTTCGGAGATTCCCATAACCAAACAATAATAAACTCATAATGATGCTTGTTTTGACGGGAATTCCCGCGGTAGAGAACAATCAAGCTCAACTGCCATGTGCATGACCTATTTGTCAACACACCCAACACACTCAACACACTCCATTTACCGGAAATTCACCTTTATTTAATGTGTGCGCATTTCTGTGTTGTATCTGTTGGGAGTTAATTAAAATGGCGAAAAGAATAAGGAAGGCAAATTTTTCTTCAGCTGAGAGGGCAGCTCTCATCGAAGAGTTTTCTTTAAGAAAAGATATTTTGAATCAAAAATTTAAGACAAACTCTGCTAACAAGGACAAGCAAAACATGTGGCTTGAAATCTGTGAGGCCGTTAACAGTGTTTCAAAAATTGGTCACTCGGTGGGGGAGTTTAAAGAAAAATGGTCGAAGTTGTCATCAGAGGCCCGAAGTCAACTGTGTGCTCGGAAGTACCCCCCGACTGGGTCAGGCAAAGTAGATGAAATGCCCGACCTGCATTTATTTGAACCATTGTTTGGAGACTCCGATTTGATGGAAGGCCTTAGCGAGGATGTTGGTGGTTTTGACTCTGGCGACCCAGCTCCAATCCAAGGTAAGAATCTTCATTCATTACCGCCAGCACCACCACCACCACCACCACCACCACCACCACAACAACAATGACAACAACAACAGCAGCAGCAGCATCTTTTTTTCATCATCATCATCATCACCACCATCATCATCATTATCATCTTCAACTGCAACAACAATAACACCACCAACAACGACAGCAGCAACAACAACTATTTTATGTGTTTAAAAAAAATAATTTTGTTTTGATGTTAGGGATCGTTCACAATTCTCGTCAACCAAAAAGAGGGGGGGGGGGTGTCACTCAGTTGACAGAAACTGACAGGGTAGTTAGGGGTTGGGGGTTTGAGATCTAAGAAAGTTGATGTCAACCATGATTAAAACATAAAAGTAGACGAAAAACTACATAGTAAGCTTCTTTCAAAACAAACAAAAAGGAAAGTTGACAAAACTTAACAGGAGAGGGGTTCAATTTTTGCAAAATTTGGATTGACATCAATTGTGAATGGTCCCTTATTGTTGCTATTGTTTGTGCCACACCAAACCAACAAGCAAATGCAAATGGACTGATTAGCAAAATTTTTATTTCATGACTAATGAAATAAAAACAAATGCATATAATGGTGTTGTTATGCTTCTTTTGCAGCCTCCTGTAGAAGTCAGTCCCCATCTCAAGAGAAGCTTAACTTGGGCAGTGACATTGTGTGGCAGATCGTCGTAGACAACACTCCCTCCACGTCTAGCAGGTCTGAATCCATTGTCCCAGAGGATGATGACTCAGCAGTGTCGGCATCTGCAAGCAGGCCTGGCCAGCAATTCAAAAGATCACCAGTAAAGAGGCGAGCACCTGTTCAAGAAAACCAAAGTGAGCTGTATTGTAAATATCTTGCTGTATCAATTGAACTTAAAGAACTTAAGAAGCAACAACTGCAAGATGGCTTACATGACAATGAACTTCAAAAGATGCTGAAAGATAAAACCCTTTTGGACATTCAGTGCAGCCAAGCTAATCTTGAGAGGGTACTTTGTAAAAAGAAACAAGATGATGAAATTTATGAGCTTGAAAAGGAAAAGTTGAAACTGGAAATACAGTCACTTAAAGCCAAGTGTATCGATGCCAATAAATAAAATTTACCACTTACAACATAAAACATTTTATATCTCTGAAATATGACTATGAAAGTTAAAAAATGTTGACCTATTTCAATAAAGTCTGATTTGTATTGTTTGATGCTATTCTCAAGTTTTGAGAGATGACTGACAACATGTCAGAATTAATAAGATTTAATTTATAGTTTTATTTTTATTTACCTCTATGAATTAGATCTAAGATTTAATTTATAAATGTTGTTTGTTTGTAGTATTTCTTTTTAAACTTGGAGTTTTGTCTTTAATTTTGAAAACAACCCCAAATAAATAATTTTTGCTAACCATACTCTGAAAGGTTGCTTTCTCTCATTCTGCACAATATGTGTATATTCATAAGTCAGTGTCTGTGCTTTATTGTCTCAGTGCACATGAGCAATTTGCAAAACCCGACGTAAAAGATACACTTTATCATTTGCAACATTAAATCATAATAAATTGCATAGTTTTATCTATGATATACACTTCATTTGATTTATAATTGATGTGTGCATACAAACGCAGGTTTTAAAATTGGTCATTCATACAATATTTTTTTTTTTTTTTTTTTGATTGAGATTGTTTATATGTTTTAACTTTACTTACCTTTACTGATTTACAAGGAAACGATTGATGATGTCTTGGCGAACAACCCTGCCGCCTCTGGCTGGTACCATGTCACACACATTGGGTTCACCATCATCAGCGCCATCATCACCGTCATCTTCGTTCAAAGGGGTGCCGAAGTCAATTGCCAAATCATGCAGTACAATGCATGCAGTAATGATTCTGCAAGCTTTGCCAGGTGAATAGCGCAATTCTGCATGAAGGCAATGGAAACGGCACTTCAACACTCCTATGCACCGTTCCACCGTGCATCTTGTTGTTTTGAATACCTGGTTGTATCTCCTTTCTTGAACATTAGTTGGATTCAGAATGGTGTCATCAGCCACTCTCGAAGAGGGTAGGCACTGTCGCCCAAAATTATACCATCTAATATCGGCGGCTGGTTTTCAAACATCCTCCACAATGCACTTTCTCGAAGCATCCTTGCATCATGCACAGATCCAGGGTTTTTTACTACACAATTGATCACTTTAAGGTCAGCCTCACAAACAATTTGCACATTGTTGCTGTGCTTGCCTCGTCTATTCACATATTCATGTTCATTTCGACTTGGTCCTATAATGCGCACTTGAGTGCCATCGACACAGCCCAATACATTAGAAATGCCTGGCCTACGTCCCATTCTCATAAAACGACGTTTCTGGACATTACCTTCTACCTGGTTAGGCAGTCTAATGTGATCACGTGCCCTCTGACAAAGAGCTCTCGTCACACGATGAATAGTACGTGACACTGTGGACTTCGAAACGTTGACGGTGTCCCCTGCGACGATTTGTAACGAACCTGTTGCGTAGAACCGCAAAGTCAAAAGAACTTGTAACTCAGGCGAAAGGGCACCTTTCCACATGTATCCAAACTGCAAGTTCTCTCGCAGCATGTCCACAATTTGAATGATGTCTTGCCGCCTGAATCGAAAACGAGCAAAAAGTTCACGATCGCCGTATTCATTCAGAGGATCAAAATGATCTCTGAACTGCCGAGGTCTTTGATTTTGATAGTGCTGGTGAATCAAGCCGGCCATTTTGTCAACAAAAATCTCCACTAACTTATAGTTAGTAGACTTAGCGACACTGTATAGCACCGCTAAATTTTCGCCGCTAAACTAACTATAAGTTAAGGATAACTACTAGTTAAAATGAAGAGGGACAGCAAAGAATACATCTGACGTGATACTGCGTGTCGTAAGAGGCGACTAAAGGTGCAAAGGTCCTGGTCTCCCGAGAAGAGCCAGTTGGCGGTGGGCCAACTACCCACCCTGTAAAAATAAACCAGTTACAGAAACACAAGCAAATACTTTAAATCAGTCTTTTATCTTGGGAGAAGGGGGAGCATCTGCACCTGTAGATTCAATGAAGGACAATGGACAAAGCCGAAAGGACTCCACTGGCCTGACTGCTCCTTCATCAAACAAGTCACTCCGGATTGCGTCGTGGAATGTCCGCTCCATGTATGAAGCAGGAAAGAGTGCCCAGGTTACAATGGAGATGAGGCGATACAGACTGCACATACTTGGAGTTAGCGAGACCCGCTGGATACAGTCCGGACTGAAACAACTTAATTCTGGGGAAAAGATTTTGTATTCTGGAAGGGAGGACAAAAAGCATACAGAAGGAATAGCGATCATCTTGAGCAAGCACGCCCAGAGGTCACTGAGGGGATGGGAACCCTACGGAAGGAGAATTATATTGGCATCATTTACTACAAAGAACAAGAACATCAACATGAACATTGTGCAGATATACGCCCCAACAAACGAAGCAACCGATGAGGACAAGGACGATTTCTACAACCAGCTTCAGGAAATAGTTGACACATTGCCAAGAAAAGATGTGAACATTATAATGGGAGACGCCAATGCCAAGATAGGACAGGACAATACAGGGTATGAGGACATTATGGGATGCAATGGTTTGGGACAAATGAATGAGAATGGAGAGCGGTTTGCAAGTTTCTGCGCATTTAACAGCTATGTGATTGGAGGTTCAGTATTCCCACACAAGAGGATCCATAAGGCCACTTGGATTTCACCGGATGGAGTAACTGAAAACCAGATTGACCACTTTTGCATCACCCGACGATTCAGACGCTCACTGGAGGATGTCATAGTACAGAGAGGAGCTGATGTTGGATCTGACCATCACATGCTGCTGGCAAGACTCAAACTCCGCCTCAAGAAACAAGGTACCAGAGCAGGAACAAAGAGGAGAAAGTTTCAAGTGAGCCTTCTGGATGGAGACAAGAAGGAAGAGTTCCAGCTGACACTGAGGAATAGATTCAAACCCCTTGTTGACCTCGAAAAGACAGTAGATTTGGAGACTCACTGGGCTAAGGTAAAAGGAGTATTTACATCGACATGCCAGGATGTTCTTGGGGAAAAGAAAGTGGAACACAAGGAATGGATCAGTCAAAATTCACTGGACTTGATAAGGATAAGAAGAGACCTAAAAGAACAGGTAAATGCAAGTCGTACAAGAAGCTCAAGAGTTGGTAACCAGGAAGAGTACCGAGCAACAGCTAAAGAGGTCAAAAAATCAATTAAAAAAGACAAAGAGGAGTTCATAGGAATGTTAGCAGAGAAAGCAGAGAAGGCAGCAACAGGAGGACACATGAGGATCCTCTACCAGACTACAAAGACTCTTGCTGGAAAATATGGAAAACCTGAAGTTCCTGTCAAGGATTACAACAGGAAGGCTATTTTTGGAAAGGAAGCTCAGGCAAAAAGATGGATAGAACATTTTAACAGCCTCTTGAACAGACCTCCACCAAGCAACCCACCCGACATTCTACCCGCAAGAAATGATTTACCGATCAGTTGCGACCCTCCGACTAAAGCAGAGATTAATGATGCCATAAAGCAGTTAAATCGAGGCAAGGCAGCTGGACCAGATCAGATCCCACCAGAGGCGCTGAAGGCAGATGCTGCTGGGGCTGCAGAGGGTCTGCACTCGCTATTCTCGAGGATTTGGATCGGAGGCAAGTTTCCAAAGGACTGGAAGGAAGGACACCTCGTGAAGCTTCCAAAAAAAGGGGACCTCAGCAATTGTAGTAACTACAGAGGAATCACACTTCTCTCCATCCCAGGAAAGGTTTTCAACCGGATTATTCTCAAGCGAATACAGAATGCAACAGACCCAAAACTTCGTGAGGAGCAAGCTGGTTTCAGGAGTAATCGATCAACCACCGACCAGATCGCCACGCTGAGAATCATAGTAGAGCAGTCGCTAGAGTGGAACTCCCAACTGATAGTGAACTTCCTTGACTACGAGAAGGCCTTTGATAGCATCGATAGAGAAACACTGTGGAGAATATTGAGACATTATGGAATCCCAGAGAAGATGGTGAACCTTATCAAGAGCATGTACGAGGGGACAAGTTGCAGAGTCGTACACGATGGCGAGCTTACTGACAGCTTTGATATCAAGACTGGTGTTAGGCAGGGTTGTTTGCTGTCCCCATTTCTGTTTGTCCTGGTGATTGATTGGCTTATGAAAGAAACCACCAGTGGAGGAAGAAATGGCATACAATGGACCCCATGGACACAGCTGGACGATCTAGATTTTGCAGATGACTTGGCACTATTGTCGCACACACACGACCAGATGCAAGCAAAGACTACAGCTCTAAACAAAATTTCAGAATCTATTGGATTGAGGATACATCCTGCGAAGTCGAAGGTCCTAAAAATTGTTGCACCCCCAAGCGCACAAGTCAGAGTAGGAGATCAACCACTGGAAGATGTAGAGTCCTTCTGCTATCTTGGTAGTATCATTGACAATAAGGGAGGAACAGAGGCAGAAGTCAAAGCACGAATTGGAAAGGCACAGGCAGCTTTTACGTCCTTAAGCAAGATTTGGAGAACCAAGGATATATCTCTAAAAACAAAGCTGAGGATATTCAACTCGAACGTGAAGTCAGTCCTGTTGTATGGATGTGAGACTTGGAATGCATCCCAGGCCTGCATAAAGAGAATCCAAGTTTTCATCAACAGATGTTTGAGGAAGCTACTTAAGATCAGATGGACAGACAAGGTCAGCAATGAAATTGTATGGAAAAGAACAAGACAGAGCCCAGTCAGAGAGGAAATTGGTAGGAGGCGATGGAGATGGATCGGCCACACTCTCAGGAGGCCAGGAAACAGCATCACGAAGAAGGTATTGGATTGGAATCCCCAGGGCAAGAGATCAAGAGGAAGGCCGCGCGGAACGTGGAGAAGAGCCAGAGAAAATGATGTGCAACGAAGCGGAAAGACTTGGAATAATGTAAAGAGACTGGCCCATGATAGAGAGGGATGGAAAGTGTTTGTTGGTGGCCTATACCCTGATCCAGGGTGAGAAAGGCAATGATGATGATGATGACTAGTTAAAATGCTCATGAAACAACAGTTAAGCTAACTGACAGAATTTAACTTGTAGTTAGTGATTTAGCTACTAGTTAGGCCCTAACTGTGTGTCATGAAACCTCGCCCAACTGCTAGACCTGTGTAAAACTCAAATTTGCATATTGGCTAAAAAGTTAGGAACCGCTGGGTGAAACCATCTCATGCTGCACAGGACACGGCGTGGTAAATAAATTGCATTCATCTATTCAGCACTAGACCTACTTCTTTAGAATATTTCTGAAATTGAAAGAACAATTTATTTGCTTCCAACTATCCAAGCTATTTTTTTTTTCGGTTCCAACCATTTTTCCTTTCTTCTCAGTTCTGTTTGATTTATAACCTGTTTTATATAAGTGGATGAATCATCACGGCCTCTATCCCCATTCCTTTACTCCGCTCTCCACCCCTCCTCTTAAAGCCCCTCCCCTCCCACACACAAAACAAAAGGAGCCTCTGTGCAAAGTTACCTTCGGAGACAAGATTTCCCCACAGCGTCGTCGTCATGGCGACCAAGAGAAGCCGCACGGCGTGCACTCTTGTCTTGCACATGGCCGGTGTTGAGTAAAACCACTTGGAGTTGGAGGGTATACAACTGAGAGAGAGAGAGAAACACAATTAACAAACTTGCAACAAGAGATAACAATTCCACACTATGCACTGCGCTGATCCACAGTATAGGCGGACAAAGAGAGACATGCCCAGTTTCAGGTGTATCATCTGCAAGCTAGGCCTATAGGCTTATAGTTGAGGAATTAGTAGGCCCTTACAAGGCGCAGCTTGGTTACACCCATAGTTGTATTCCGTAATAATTAATTTCTCATTACAGTATTAGATCATTAACTTAGTACAAGCTTATCTATCTATCTATCTATCTATCTATCTATCTATCTATCTATCTATCTATCTATCTATCTATCTATCTATCTATCTATCTGTCTATCTATCTATCTATCTATCTATCTATCTATCGATCTATCTATCTATCTCTCTCTCTACCTACCTATCCGTCCATGCATCTATCTATCTATCTATCTATCTATCTATCTATCTATCTATCTATCTATCTATCTGTCTGTCTGTCTGTCTGTCTGTCTGTCTGTCTGTCTATCCATCTATATATCCATCCATCTTTCCATCCATTCACCCATCTAATCATCCATCCATCTATCTATCTATCTATCTATCCATCTATCTATCTATCTATCTATCTATCTATCTATCTATCTATCTATCTATCTATCTATCTATCTATCTATCTATCTATCTATCTATCTATCTATCTATCTATCTATCTATCGCGGAGATCTTGATCCCCGGCGCGTTATATTTGACCTAGACTTTCTCTAGCTTGCAAATCTGGAGCAATTCCCCTGAAAATTAAAAGAATGGATTAATGCAGAGAGCTCGCGAAGTCACACGGGATCCCAACAAAGCTGCGATAGACAAGACTGAGTGTTCGATATGGTGCAAATCCAGATCCGGGCCGACGATAGAGTATTATTAATAATTATATTAATTTATATAAGAAGATGAGGTACCCCGTATTGCGCTGGTTAAATC
>OZ007579.1:44625651-44738151 GCA_963931925.1 Onchidella celtica | reverse complement strand
CAGGCATCTCTTCTTGTCCATTAAAAAAAAATAATTTATATCATTGCCTTTTCTGGGCCTATAATATCTGTCATTTCATCTTCCTCAACAAGGATGATCCAGTGGTCCAGATTCTCGCTCAACAAGGATGATCCATTTTTTCCTGTTTCAATCCAGCTGTCCATAACTAGTTTAATCAGAGTGTATAGATTTAGATGTTTAGTCCTCCCATATCCATATCCAGAATCCAAGCATTTCCCGCCAGTGTTTAAATCTACCGTAGGCCCTATGTCAGTCCTCACTATCACAGACCCACCTAACCGTGAGGTCGTCTCTTGACCTTTTGGGTGTTAGTCTAACCTTTCTCATGGAATTCACTACTTCGTATCCTAGCTATTGTTTTTCTCACGCCACGGAAGTGTGAGTACTGTCTGTCCCCAGTCAGGTGAGCGAGTACCGTAATCGCAAAAACTAAGCAAGACAAAGTGGAGAGGAGACCTAGACATCGCTGAATTTGTGGACGATTTGGGATACTCTTTACCATTCTTTCAAACTTCAGTTTCCGAATACTAAAGTTTCTAATTTCATATCTCGATCTTAGTTTTGTTTGTTCTATCTCCATTTTCTGAAAAACTGGGGAACTTTTAGTTTATAGAAGAGGCATAACAAATGCATACTTTGACACTTATTTAAAATGCGTTGTGGCACTTATCAAGCTGTTTCACAGTTCCGATTTATTCTAATTCCTTATATTACTACTAAAGCCGCCAACTATTAACGTCGAATTTCTCAGACGTGCAGAAAGTGGAGTTGGAATAAACAAGAAGTGAGGCTGCGGTATACAGGCCTACAGTGTTGTCCTCCCAACCCACCAATCCACATTGGTCGTGGAGCAATGCATGATGAACCATATTAGAACTCCAGTGACGTAATTCAAACATAACTGCATTTCACAAGTGATAGAGTATCTGTTATTTATGTAAAGTGAAGCTGAAGAAAGGGATGACCTCGGTTGGTGGTGCACTGAGTCATATCTGTTTTGTCTTGGTTTTTTGGTTTTTTGTTGTTGTTTTTTTGGTATTTTTTGTATTTTGTATACTTCTGTAATCCCAATTGGGAAATTTGCCTTGGTGTCAGAGCAGCCTAGTTACAACCGGAGAAGATGAGTCGTCGCCATAGTGCATCGCCGATCGGTGGTTCTTTTTTTGGGGGGGGGCGGGGGGGCGGGGGGATGAGGGAGTGGTAGGGATAAATTCTATTTAATTTTGCCCGGGCAGTGGCCTGGTCGGCCTGCTCTTTTTGCTTTCCAACTGCCAAGGTATCTTTAACCGTGCACAACGTGCACGCTGGCCCTCCGAGTTTTTCGTCCTTATCCGAGAAGACTAGGTAATCGATCCTACCTCCCATAGGATCAGGGACAGGAAAATATGAGAAAACTTTCAAAATTCCAAAATGCCTGCACCGACCGGTGTGGGATGAGAACTAAGGAGTTGGACGGGACCCAGCTCATTGGCAAATTTGTCTCACTAGTTCCGGTGCGTCAAAACTGTCTTGTTTCAGCTGGCAGAAAAAGGGATTGCGCACTTAGTCAAAACAGACGAAAAACAGGCTTGCCATCAGCATTAGAATGAAGTGTTGAGAAAGTTCTTACACACCCCCGCCCGGTCTACCCTGGATTAGTCCCGACCTTCAGTTTGACTGTGGAGTCTTCGGGCTGCCTCAGGGCGAACACATGTAGTATATTTCTGACAGATGTACAACTGGCGCTTCAAATAACGAACTGCAGAACAGAAGGCCACGCAAGGAATGTAACTTTTCACAGACCTGCACGAGTAGAATACGCACAATGATTTTACATTGTCGTTTTTAAGTCTGCGATATTATCTCTTTGTTTGGCGCGCAAGGACTAGGAACTTTGGGGTCAAGATAGTGCAGCAAAGGAAAGGGACTACAAAAGTCTGCATAGATTTGCTGGTACCTTTACTCTCAAGTAACAGACACTTGCTCTAGCCTTTTGTCATTAACAATATTATCTATCTGCCTCTCTCTCTCTCTCTCTCTCTCTCTCTCTCTCTCTCTCGCCCTCTCTTTGTCTCTCTCTGTCTGTGCCTCTCTTTCTCTGTCTGCTTGGCTTACCGTCTGTGTATCTGCATGAATGTGCATTAGAGACAGAGAGAGGCGGCGAGAAAGAGAGAAAGAGAGAGAGAGAGGAGAGACACAGAGAGAGAGAGAGAGAGAGAGAGAGAGAGGGGGGGGGGATTATTCAAGGTGCAAGGACTAAGAAAAGAAAGAACTAGCAGAAAACAAAACAAAACCAAAAAACATCCACACGGAAGTCTTAAGAAAACATTATCCACTGGTGCACATGCACATAGTTGAGCAAACACACTTCAACATGAATATACAAAAAAGCACTTCACATGCTCATGAGTTAAGTTCCACAAGGGCCTCGACTACAGAAGGGGGAGAGAAGCATGCCTTACAACTGCAGGCATGGAGGAATACCCTCCCCATCAAAGACGTTCCGGAAACCACACGTACCGGTGTCAATAGAGAATAATGCCTACCAGTTGAATCACCCGTGACATTTTGCGTCTTGTATTTTGGCCAATGTTGGTTTACCTTCTGCGGAAAGGCACTAGGGCCATATGTTTTCTGGCGCCTTTTTGTACGTGTCTACAAGTGTGTCAGTGAACGTGATCGAGGGGTTTTATAAAAAAGGGAGTAAAGCTGATAGACATTTTAGAAGATAGAGGAGATACCTGAGACTTCTCGACATCTATAAAGCTGGACATTTCGGTTTTTAAATCCAAACCTTTCAATGAATACATCTGCACATCCTTCGAGCTGTGTACGGTGCTTCCAATTCACTTAGCTGAGATTTTTTTTTTTTTTACTTAATAAACAGATCAAACATGGTCTTTCCATTTATTTGAAAAGTCACCGTTTCATTTAAACAACAACAACAACAACAACAACAACAAAACAACACAATTTTCACGGAAGTTATGTTCGATTTCGCATGAACTGACCACTGCACGCACAGTGAAATTTTATCAGTGTGCTAAGGCTAGCATAATGACAATTACAGAACAGACAAAAGATATCATGGCAGATTATCATTCGCTGACGATAGAGAAATCGGGACAGTTTACAGCAGCAAAAGGCTCAGACTGAGAGAGAGCAAGGAGGGAAGAATTACGAGTGACCAGCTGTGAAAATAGGCGAGAAAGTCTGAGAAAAAGGCATACAATGAAATAGAAAGCGAAGAAGAAGCAAGAAAAGGACTGTAAGACAGGGCATGTGTCGTATTCGGGCTAGACATACGAGTTACTGCCAATAATGGTCTAAGGGACATAGTCGATGGTTCCTTCATGCTTGATGTAAATTGTCTTTCTCTCTGCTTCACCATTCATTGTTTGCGCATGCTTGGCGCAGGAATACAATAAATAGTGCCGCTCACGCTGGTTCTCCAAACGTACATGCTGTGTCTGTTCCACTTTCCCAATTCTCCCTGTCACGCCCTTACCACTCGAGACGCCCATCAAAATATGGTGTCAGAATCTTCATGAACTTCAGGGGAATGCAGGGTAACCGACAGTTGCTGCACAACGAACTTTTCTGAGCTAAGTTTCTTGATTGAAAACTGCTACCTCGTGTCACCATGTTCAAACCGCCGCAGCCATTTGCATTTCAAGATCCGTCTACATGGCCTGCTTGGGTGGAAAGATTCAATCGCTTCAGGCTTGCATCGAAGTTGAGCAAAGAAGATGGCAAAATTCAGGTCAGTAGCTTACTGTACTCAATGGGAGCTGACGCTGATAAGATTTTTGCACAGTTTGAAATGAGTGATGCCGACAAGAAAGACTATGAAAAGGTCAAGAAAAAGTTCGATGAACATTTCATTCCGAAGAGAAACGTGATTCACATTAGAGCAACTTTCCACAGTAGGAACCAGAAAGAAGGAGAAACAGTTGGACAGTACGTCAATGCTTTGTATGAATTAGCAGAGTGTCATGATTCGGATATTGTTAAAACTCACGCAGAGAGTGAGTTGTTGTTGTTTACCAGGGCCATGAGAAATTGGCTGGTGGCCTTGAACGGTCCTCGCCAAATTATAGTTGGTGAGTAAATAAATGTAAAGTTAAACTGCTAGAGTCACGCTTGTCGGTTTTAATGTTCGTGATTAATAAGTAATGGAGTAGGGGTGAAACAAGGTGGGGACAGTTGACATTGTTAAGTATGTCTAGACAAGTTTTTGCACGTTAACTGGCTGGTAGAATAGTGCAGACGTATTACTACAATTAAAATGGTGGGAGGTTTCGACCTATGAGATAGCTGAACTAATTGGGCCAGCGGACTAGCACGCTGGGTAGTTAGATAGTATATAACATCGTGTAACGTTCAGATTTGGTGAATACAGGCGAGCAGAAGCATCGTGTCGTGAAGTATCTCCGGTCGACCAGTACCTGAACTGTGTGCTTTGAAGACAAGAAGTCCTTGCTAACGGACTGACTGAGCTCTAGAAAGAAAGGTCTGAGTGGGCTGACCTTTGAAAGCCCACGCTGCGCTATTTTGATGTTCGCGCCTCCCAGTAGGCGTGAGCAATGGTAATATATTTTATTTGTTCAAGTATAATAGAGATCGGAGATAGAGAGAGAACTACAGCCTCATAGGAAGACTAAGGAAACCCCAGCTGGCACTCGACCACGAGTGTCCTGTATGATAGATCTATTGCCATAGTATGATTGGAATAATATAGCACATTGTTGATGAATTGAATAGTGATTGTGCATAAAATATAGTCTTTTGGCAACTGCTTAAATTACCTACAAGCCGAAGAGTGCTTCTGTAGGCTTTGAACGTACTGGGCTCTCCTAACATTTAAGCCCATATGATTTATGGAGAGTTTGCCTGGCGACTGGCCAGTGGCGACTCAACTGTCACTTTAAATTGATATCCAGTTTCGTATAATATACCTATTTACTATTGATTGCAGTACCTCCATAGTTACATGAATATCATTGGTTAAGTTATTAATTAGAGTTTTTGGTTTGAATATATACCTCTATTGTCTTTTGTTTTGTTATTAATATTTATGTAAACTATGGCCTGACCGGCCTGACATATATACGCTCTAGTTATTTAGTACTTTTCTTGTGTGGTTGTGTCCGAGTGTGAGTTAGCTGCCTCTCGTGCAGTCGTAACATCCCCAAGACCCTAACTCTGCTCGTGACATCTGGAGGGGACACCCGGGTCAAACCGGGGACCTCCCTTCTTTCTGTTAGTCTCGTCTTACTCTCCATGTAATTCTTTTCCATTATAGTGTTGCATTATTATATTTTGTATTCATACTTGCTATATTATTGCCTGGGATAAATCACGTGTCTAGGGCACGTTGAGAGATAATCTGGATATTAGAGTTGTTAGGCTGGTATAGCCAAGGAAGTTCATATCGTGAATATTGATTTATTCCGATTTATAGCAGAGGGAACGCTGCTAGGAGTGTACGGAAAATACACTGGGAATATTACATTGGTATCGTTAGTAACGACCAATCACGGAAGCAGTAGACTGACTGCTTGAGGATTAGGAGAAATAAGTGGAGTTAAGTGATCGCTGAGATAGCTCAACCACTCCTTGGTTGACTAAGACGTACACTTTGTTGTTGATTTCGTTAATTTCGTTCATACTGCAGGAACGAGCACCCGCAGAGTGCAATTGATAAATTGCTTCAAGGGAGAATAAAGTTGGAGATTTTTCAGGAGCTGTCCTCGATTAGGACATTATTATATCGTATTATCGACCGATATCATGGCCGAACTACAGAAATATTTGGAACTGGCCCAATCATTTGGCATACCGGAAGCTCAGCGTGCTTCTTGGGTAGACCAGAAACTGAAAGAAGAACGAGAAGAAAAGGCCGCGGAGAGATTACGAGAAGAAAAAGCCGCGGAACGAGAAGATAGAGCCGCGGAACGCGCGGAAAAACAGGCTCAAAGAGAGTACGAGCTCGCTTTGAAACAGTTAGAAGCGAAGCAAGCCCAACCTACCGGGGCTCCGGAAGTTACTTCCAATAATAAAACGAAGCCTAAATTGCCAACCTTTAATGATAAGGTTGATCGTATTGATTCCTACCTACACCGCTTCGAACTCCATGCCGTTTGCGCGGGATGGCAGCGTAGTGAGTACACGTCATGCCTCGCCAATCTTTTGACAGGGAGAGCGTTGGAAGTTTTCCATAGCCTCACTATTGATGACGCTAGGGACTATGACATTCTAAAGACCGCGCTATTAAAGCGTTTCCAACATACGGAAGATGGATTTCATAAGCGTTTCCGCGATTGCCAGCCGGAGGCATCTGAGAATTTCTCTACTTACGTGGACCGCCTCCGCCACCTACTCAGCCGTTGGACTGAGTTGGCCGGTGTGGAAGAGGGAAACTATAAGAAACTATATGATTTGATAATTAAAGACCAAATATATATGTCCTGCCACACGGACCTGGTGGCGCATTTTAAGGAACAAGCCCCCAAAACTACCGTCGAGATAACATCGATAGCGGAACGGTATGCTGCAGCTCACCCTAATCGATCGTTAGCTAAAGCTAAAGTAAGCGAACCGTGTTACGCCGGCGCTGCTACTAAGACACCGGTACCGTCGAGACAATCAAGACAGCCCTTTCGACAGTCGCCGCAGGTTCGTCCACGGTCCGAGCCGCCGGTTAGCAGGAGGCAACCGAATCCCCATAAATTTTCTCGGGACTGGGAACCCCGATATACACGTCCTTTCCCTACCGGAGGACCGCGTAACAACTACTATCAAGCGCCCACATTTCCTTCTTATCGAGGTAAACCTCGAAGGGATAATAAGCCAGTCTACTGTTATAGATGTGGCGCCGGAGGCCACATTGCGCGACAATGCAGAGTTAGATTAGATGCGGCAAATGCATGCTCTGTAGCATTCACCGAAAACCGCGGTTACAGAACTAGGAATGCCGAAACCGTAGATAAAGTTATTCCAGTGATGTCCGCCCTCCACGAGCGAGGCGCGCTGACATTGTATGAGGGACGAGTAAACGCCATACGAGCATCCGTATTGCGAGATTCAGGCTGTACGACCGTCGGTGTACGTGAATCGCTGGTCCGTCCTGCACAACTCCTGGATCGCGATGCGACATGCATTACTTTTGGTGGTTCAGTTGAACATTTTCGTTTGGCGGAAATATATGTTGACACACCGTTTATAACTGGTGTTGTCACGGCCTGCGTGCTACCAAATCCGGTCGCCGACCTAATCATTGGGAATATTCCCCACTTAAAGGACGTCTCCGATTGCGAACTCGGGATTTGGGATGATAACGACATTGCGTGTGTCACGACAAGACAACAATCGCGTCGCCAGAGTGACGACACATTACGATCGCCTGTCGTCGATTTGGATGTAACCCCCGAGATTTTTCGTAACGAACAGCGCACAGATCCATCACTAAAGCCCCTCTTTGCTAAGATTGATCCGGACAACCCGGATACATCCAGGTTCTGCCTTAAAGACGACCTCCTATATCGCGTTTTTCGGGGAAAGCGCGAAACTATTTTGCAATTGGTCATACCGAGATCATTTCGCCGAGACATCACCCGCCTCGCGCACGACACGCCATTAGCGGGCCACCAAGGCAAAGCGAGAACAAAATCGAGAGTCCTGTCTCAGTTTTTTTGGCCCGGGGTTTACGGGGACATAAATAGCTATGTGTCGCGTTGCGATACATGCCAGAAAAGAACCCCCAAAGGAAAAACTTCGCGGGCGCCTATACAAGAGATGCCGCCGGTTTCCACTCCATTTCAGCGAGTTGCCGTCGACATCGTCGGGCCATTACCGAAGTCGGATAGAGGCCATCGGTTTATTCTATCAGTAATCGATTATGCCACCCGTTGGCCTGAGGCTGTCCCTTTAAAGGAAATATCGGCCGATCACGTCGCCGAGGCATTGGTGACCATATTCACACGTGTCGGATTCCCGTCCGAATTATTATCCGATAGAGGTCCGCAATTCACCTCTGACCTTTTCAGGAAAGTATTGGAACTCACGGGCATTAGGCAGAAACTTACGTCGCCATACCATCCACAGTCCAATGGCTGTTGCGAGCGCTGGAATGCCACCATGAAAACTATGCTGGCACGCGTTTCCGCCGATAGACCTGGTGACTGGGACCGTCGACTTCCGGCCATCTTGTTCGCATATAGGGAACTCCCAAATGCGATAACGGGTTTTTCCCCGTTTGAACTGTTATACGGTCGAAAACCACGTGGCCCGATGGCCATTTTACGCGATTTATACGCCGGGTCTGATACCGACGTTCCTGATACGCGATCCGCGTATCAGTACATAGTCGATCTCCGACATAGAATAGTTAATGCATGCGACCTGGCTCGACAATTTGCATGCGTACGGACCAGGTCATTTATAGGATATCGCGATCGGGGTAGTCGGTTAAGAACCCTGTCAGTCGGAGATCGGGCATTGGTGCTGCTACCAGAAACGAATAACAAGCTACTCCTCACTTGGAAAAGCCCCTTTCTAGTTAAAAAGCGACTCTCGAGAGTTAATTATCTCATTACCATACGTGGTAACGGTAAGGTGTACCATATTAATATGTTGAAAAAGTATCTTACCGATGATCAAACTCATCACGATCATTCATGCCATGTTGTGGCCCAAGCAAACGCAGCGATGGTCACTATCGATGACAACGACCGGGAGCCATTATCTATGACTAGATCGCTCCTATCCTTGCAAGCCACAGAGGACGCGACTTCCGTTAATATCAATCCAGAGCTGGATCAAAGTAAGACACAGGACATCATGAATCTTGTTCGGGAGTTTTCGCCAGTATTCACTGATTTGCCGGGTAAAACATCCTTAGTTCAACACGTCATCCGGTTGCACTCGGACGTACCCGTGTTTGTCAAACCCTACCCGCGCCCGCTGCAAGCGCACGACACCATACAGTCCGAGGTGGAGAAGATGCTCAGCTTAGGAGTCATTGAGCGCTCGACGAGCCCTTACTGCTCGCCGATTGTACTAGTAAAGAAAACAGACGGTTCCGTTAGATTTTGTATCGATTACAGGAAGCTTAACGCTCTAACCATTTACGATGCTGAACCTATCCCGAATCAGGAAGATCTATTTGCGCGATTGGCCGAGTCGTCCGTGTTTTCGAAAATAGATTTGGCTAAAGGCTACTGGCAAATCCCAATGGAAGAGGCCAGTAAACAGTACACAGCGTTTCAGACCCCTATGGGTCTCATGCAATGGAGATTCATGCCATTCGGTCTCGTAACGGCACCAGCGACATTTGCGAGGATGATGAACATCCTATTGCAGCAGACACCATGCGTCCTAAGCTACTTTGACGACATTTGCGCTTTCCATACGGATTGGAAAGGCCACTTAGAAGCACTTCGTCAAGTGCTTAGTAAACTTCGAGATGCCGGGCTTACAGCTAAGCCTAGCAAAGTCTTCCTGGGTTATACGCAGATTAACTTTCTGGGACATACTATCGCCAAAGGCGTCCAAACACCGGACGACAGTAAGATAAGTAAGATTTTAAAACTCCAGGCTCCTCATACTAAGAAGCAGGTTCGTAGCCTGTTAGGCTTCTTAAGCTATTATCGGAAATTCGTTCCTAATTTGTCGGCCCTTACGGCCCCGTTATCCGATCTTACAAGAAAAGACAGACCCAACAAAATTACCTGGAATACGCAGTGCGCCACCGCGCTCGCGACAGTGCAGCAACTGTTCTCCAGTTCGCCGCTGCTTATCCTACCGAATATTAGGCGCACCTTCACCGTCCGAACTGACGCGTCGGACCAAGGAATTGGAGCTGTTTTGCTTCAGGAAAGAGATGGCTTATTGCGCCCTTGTATGTACGCTAGCCGGAAATTACTTCCGAGAGAGCAGAGATACGCTATTATAGAGCGAGAATGCCTGGCGATTGTATACGCCGTAGACGCGTTTTCCCGCTACCTACTTATGACGGAATTCGTCATCGAGACAGACCATAAACCGTTGTTATTTTTAAAATCGAACCGAGCCAAGAACGCTCGTTTGACCAGATGGAGTCTGGCCCTTCAGGAATACCGCTTCATTATAAAGGCCATTCCTGGTGGAGATAATGTCCATGCCGACCTATTATCACGGTTACCTTAATCTTGTTGTATTTTAGTCTGTCATATGTATTGGCGTTGGATACTGATTAGCACCTCATTCAGAGACCGAGGGATGGTATCACATATTGTTCACCCATTGTGAACACTTTTCACCTACCCCTGTGCTTTCCTTTGTTCCAACAGCTATTTTACTGACGTCGACCCGTATTTTGGCCACACCAGACGTTGTTGCCCAGGGTCGAGGACGAGAGATCATGGCAGACCAGGAGTCCAGATCCACTAATGCCATCGATGCTACTATAGTTATCTTTTCTTGAGTATTATTCATTGTATGTATGCATTCCTGATGACATTCGCACAGGATCAGTGTTGTACTCTAAAATTTTAGAGTTATGATTGTTAATGTCTACGTATTTAGAGGTAAGATTTAATCCTCAGAGAGATATATACTTTTGGACGGAGCCTTAAGATTTTCATGAAGTTTTGTCCATCAATGATACCCGTCCTGTAGGTTTTTTTTTAACTTTAGTACTAGTCTTAGTTATTACCTAGTATTCTTAGTTAAGTTCACCTTTCGAGGAATTTCTCGACTCATGCCTTCCCCTTACGATAATCATTTATATCGTTAAAATTGCAAATTTTAACTGGGGTGGGGGATATGTCATGATTCGGATATTGTTAAAACTCACGCAGAGAGTGAGTTGTTGTTGTTTACCAGGGCCATGAGAAATTGGCTGGTGGCCTTGAACGGTCCTCGCCAAATTATAGTTGGTGAGTAAATAAATGTAAAGTTAAACTGCTTGAGTCACGCTTGTCGGTTTTAATGTTCGTGATTAATAAGTAATGGAGTAGGGGTGAAACAAGGTGGGGACAGTTGACATTGTTAAGTATGACTAGACAAGTTTTTGCACGTTAACTGGCTGGTAGAATAGTGCAGACGTATTACTACAATTAAAATGGTGGGAGGTTTCGACCTATGAGATAGCTGAACTAATTGGGCCAGCGGACTAGCACGCTGGGTAGTTAGATAGTATATAACATCGTGTAACGTTCAGATTTGGTGAATACAGGCGAGCAGAAGCATCGTGTCGTGAAGTATCTCCGGTCGACCAGTACCTGAACTGTGTGCTTTGAAGACAAGAAGTCCTTGCTAACGGACTGACTGAGCTCTAGAAAGAAAGGTCTGAGTGGGCTGACCTTTGAAAGCCCACGCTGCGCTATTTTGATGTTCGCGCCTCCCAGTAGGCGTGAGCAATGGTAATATATTTTATTTGTTCAAGTATAATAGAGATCGGAGATAGAGAGAGAACTACAGCCTCATAGGAAGACTAAGGAAACCCCAGCTGGCACTCGACCACGAGTGTCCTGTATGATAGATCTATTGCCATAGTATGATTGGAATAATATAGCACATTGTTGATGAATTGAATAGTGATTGTGCATAAAATATAGTCTTTTGGCAACTACTTAAATTACCTACAAGCCGAAGAGTGCTTCTGTAGGCTTTGAACGTACTGGGCTCTCCTAACATTTAAGCCCATATGATTTATGGAGAGTTTGCCTGGCGACTGGCCAGTGGCGACTCAACTGTCACTTTAAATTGATATCCAGTTTCGTATAATATACCTATTTACTATTGATTGCAGTACCTCCATAGTTACATGAATATCATTGGTTAAGTTATTAATTAGAGTTTTTGGTTTGAATATATACCTCTATTGTCTTTTGTTTTGTTATTAATATTTATGTAAACTATGGCCTGACCGGCCTGACATATATACGCTCTAGTTATTTAGTACTTTTCTTGTGTGGTTGTGTCCGAGTGTGAGTTAGCTGCCTCTCGTGCAGTCGTAACATCCCCAAGACCCTAACTCTGCTCGTGACACAGAGCATGCTGCTTTCACGGAAAAGAAGGACACTATTAGAGATAGACTGGTCCTCGGGCTCAGAGACAAAGAGATTTCTGCAAAGCTTCAATTAGAGAGTGCGCTGACTTTAGAGACGGCAATCACCATGTCAAGGCAGCGTGAACAAGTGAAGAAAGAAATACAGGAACAAAGAGGTGCAACGTCAGTGGATGGAGTCCGCTTCCGACCCGGTAGTCGAGGAGGGAAGGGATCATCACACGAAGGTCAAGGTGCACACGCGCATACTCCAGAGAAGTTTGCGTGCAAGAAATGCGGAGCTACCCATGAAAAGAGGAAGTGTCCAGCATACCAGAAGAAATGCCACAAGTGCGGAAAGATGTCACATTTTGCAAAGATGTGCAAGTCGAAGACAAAGAAACAAGATGAAGTTACATCAGAGCCAGAGCCGGAAAGAGAGCTTGAAAGAGAGCCAACAAAAGAACCAGAGCCAGAAAATGAGCCTGAGAAAGAGCCTGAGCCTGAAACAGAGTATTTCATAGGAAGCGTCGAGTCCAATGAACCACCATGGAGGGTGAATTTGAGTCTAGAAGGAACAAGTGTCAACTGGAAGATTGATACAGGGGCCGACGTCAACCTGATCAGCAAATCTACATGGGCAAAGCTAGGAAAGCCGAAGCTGCTTCCAACGAATCGTGTCAGCCTGGTGAGTCCAGGGGGCAGAGTGAAAACTCTAGGTCACTTCACAACAAAGTTTGACAAGAAGATTGATGCTACAGTGTACGTCATTGATAACGACTCTGACAGTCTTCTTAGCCGCAGTACAGCGACAGCGCTGAACCTTGTACAGAGAGTGAATTCAGTCACTTTCGCGTCAGTGAAGTGTGAGCCCGTGAGAATAAAGATCAAAGAAGGTACACAGCCGTACAGTATCACTACAGCAAGAAGGGTGCCAATCCCGCTGCAAGAAAAGGTGAAGAAAGAGTTAGGAAGAATGAAAGAAGAAGGAATAGTCGAAGAAGTCACAGAGCCGACTTAGTGGGTGTCGCCCATGGTTCCAGTTCTGAAGCCTAACGGTGACGTCAGGATCTGCGTAGACCTGAAAAAGTTGAACCAAGCAGTTCAGAGAGAAAGATACGTCATACCTACAATCGACGATATCATCCACAAGCTGAGGGGTTCCACTGTGTTCTCCAAGCTCGATGCTCAGTCAGGTTTCTGGCAACTTCCACTTCATGAGAGCACAGCCAAGCTCACTACCTTTCTTACCCCCTACGGAAGATATTTCATGAAACGCGTTCCGTTTGGAATCTCCTCTGCTCCAGAGATTTTTCAACGCGTTATGACGGAAATACTGCAGGACATTGATGGAGTCATATGCTACTTTGACGACATCGTTTGTCACTCCAGGACGCTGGAGGAGCATGACGTGCTACTTACCAAGGTCCACCAGAGGCTTGAGGAAGTAGGCCTATGTCTGAACAAGAGCAAGTGTGAGTACAAGAAGAGGGAGATTATCTTTCTTGGCCACGTCATCAGTGAGCAGGGCGTTCATCCAGATCCGTCCAAGATTGATGCGATCAAGAGTCTGTCACAGCCAGAAGACGTCGCAGAACTCAGAAGATACTTGGGCATGGTCAACTATCTTGGAAGGTATTTACCACACCTGTCCTCAGTCCTGAAACCGCTGAACGCGCTCTTGTCCAAGGATGCAGCATGGACATGGGGTCCAGAGCAGTCAGAAACCTTTTTGAAGGTGAAGGAGATGCTTACCACTGCGCCTACCTTAGCGTACTTCGACCCAAAGAAGCCGACGACAGTCTCAGCCGATGCGTCGAGCTACGGTCTTGGAGGAGTTCTTCTCCAGGAGCATGAAGATGGCCTGCGTGCAGTCGCATTCTGCTCGAGGACACTGACCAAAACAGAGACACACTGGGCACAGATCGAGAAAGAAATCCTTGCGTCAGTGTGGGCTTGCGAGAGATTCGAGGGATATTTGGTTGGGCTAGACAGCTTCACGCTTCAAACCGACCATAAGCCACTCATTCCGCTCATCAACACCAAAGACTTATCAGACACACCACTGAGATGCCAAAGGATGCTGATGAGGCTGATGAGGTTCAAGCCACAAGCAGTGTACGTCCAAGGGAAAGACATGGTGATAGCAGACACCCTGTCAAGAAGTCCTTTGAAGCCAGAGAAAGGAAAAACAGCACTACAAGATGACGTAGAAGTCTATGTGCATGAAGTTACAAGTGCATGGCCAGTTTCAGATGCCAAGCTGAACCAGATGCGTGAGGAGACCCAGAAAGACGTCAACCTCAAAACAGCGCTAGACTACACCATCAGGGGATGGCCAGTCTACAAAGAAGATGTCAAATTGGCAGCTCGAGATCTGTTTGCAGTTCGTGGAGACCTCAGTACCCATGAAGGACTGTTGATCTATGGCGATCGCATCGTCGTACCAGTCTCCATGCGAGCAGAAGTGTTGGAACGTATCCATGATGGCCATATGGGACTCACCAAGTGCCGTGAACGAGCAAAAACATCAGTGTGGTGGCCACACATAAGCCAAGACATCAAGAACAGAGTCGCAGCTTGTAAGCATTGTCAAGAGAAGAAACCATCACAAGCGAGTGAGCCATTGCTTCCGTCGAAGATGCCAGAACGACCCTTTCAGAGGATCGCTGTCGACATTTGCGAGATCAAAGGCCAGAACTACCTCGTCTCAGTCGATTACTACAGTCGCTACATAGACATAGCTCAACTCAGCAAGATGACCTCCATAGCAGTCATCAACAAGGTGAAGATAATCTTCTCGCAACATGGAATTGCGGAGACAGTCGTTTCCGACAACGGAACACAGTTTTCTACAGCAGAATTCAAGAGATTTGCTCAAGAATGGAACTTTTGCCATGTCACCAGTTCACCTCATTATCCACAGACAAACGGTGAGGCAGAACGTGCCGTGAAGACAGCAAAGGAGATCCTAAGGCAAAAAGACTATCTCCTTGCTTTGTTGACTTACCGAGCTACTCCACTCCCTACCCTCGGAGTAAGCCCGGCAGAGCTAGCGTTCGGAAGGAGGCTACGCACAACCCTACCCGTCCTTCCCCAGTCCCTTGTCCCATGTAAAGTGGAACATGACAAAGTACGCAGAGTGACGAAAAGTCAAAGCAGTCACAAAAGCAGTACTTTGACCAAAGAGCACGGAGCTTGCCAGAGCTTAAACCCGGTGACCTCGTCCTCATGAAGGAGGATGGAGAGAAAGGCTGGAAGAAGCCAGGCGAAGTCCTTGAAAAGTGTGCTCCAAGATCCTACCTCGTTCAGACACCTGAGGGTAGGCTGAGGCGTAGCCGCAAGCACATAAGGTTACGTACGTCGTCCGAGCAGATCAACGGAGACAATCCGAAGATGTCGATACAGATCAACGAAGACGACCCGAAGATGTCCGTACAACCTACAGGCAGTGAAACGTCGCAGCCGGTGCAACCGCTTCAGCAGCAGGGGCAGCCACCGCCAGAGCAGCCGCCGACGCAGTCGCCACAGCCATATGTAACCAGGTCTGGTCGCCAGGTCAACAAACCAGCCCGGTACCAGTAAAGTTACATACCATAATCATAAGTAACCAAGGATGGCTTGGTGAGTGACTTTTGATTTATTCAGTGACGCTATGCAGGAAGTCACATCGCCGTTTCGAAGTGAAAACAGATACTGTGTGCTGAAGCATAAAAGTCAGAGGACGCTCTGCTGGATTAATTTAATTTATTGGTGGTTCAAGTTGAAAAGAGTTATTTGTTGTGTCTTTATCCTAAAAGGGGAGATGTCGTATTCGGGCTAGACATACGAGTTACTGCCAATAATGGTCTAAGGGACATAGTCGATGGTTCCTTCATGCTTGATGTAAATTGTCTTTCTCTCTGCTTCACCATTCATTGTTTGCGCATGCTTGGCGCAGGAATACAATAAATAGTGCCGCTCACGCTGGTTCTCAAACGTACATGCTGTGTCTGTTCCACTGTCCCAATTCTCCCTGTCACGCCTTTACCACTCGAGACGCCCATCAAAATAGCATGATTGTAGGAAGAATGGTTGACTTTATTAAGAAATCACTTCGGTATTACGTTGCACTTAAAAAAAAATTATATATATAATACACGTTTAATTACTCCTTAAAGAGTGTTTATAAGAACGGACCTTATTTTTTTTGTTTTAAAAATAGCCCATCTTTCCACTATAAAAACAAACAAACAAACGTATTGCCTCAACCGCAGCAACAAAATACCAAACAGCAAGGGTTAGAGAGATTATAACAACAGATAGCATTAGCAAAAGTAAAAAGAATCAACCACAAAAATAACAGTAGCAACCAAAAGCAGCAAGAAAAATAACAAAATCAGTGGCTGTATTGGACAACTAACAGTGCGGGCTGTAAATATTCCAGCCATGTTAATTGTTGGGATTTTGTGTGAGAGGTCCAACGACAGGCAGTTGTTATTCTTTCAGGTAATTTATTCTCTTAAAACCTGTTTCAGTTCACAGTCATTATGCCTCTTCTCGCCCCGAAATTAGTTCATATTACACTTTTAAAGAATTTATTGTATTATTTTGCATAAAATTGGAACTTTGAAAAATATTTTTTTTTCTTTTCTTTGTTTTTTTTTTTAAAAACTTTGTGTCAAGTCCTTGCTGACAGCCCCCCCCCCCCCCCCCACACACACACCCCAAAGTTCAACACCAAAACCAGCAGCAATCACGACGACTTCTGATTTACTGCCTTTGTCCACAGCATCCACTCCGCTAGTTTTACGGAAAATGACGTATGAAAAATTCTCTTTGCTATAGCGGTGAGGAGCGGAGCGGAACGGATTCTGTGGACAAGTAGTAAACAGAGTGTTTTACGTCATTGTCCATAAAAAAATCTGGCCGGAGGGGATGCTGTGCACAAGGGTAGTTACTCTTCAACATTCAAGCTCATGGCTGCCAGGCCTGGGTGGGCATCACCCACTAACCGATTTTGATCCGTCGTCTAGTTGGGTGGAGACGTCACGATTTTGCGTTTCGATGAGAAGATGAGGGGGAAGAAGAAAAAAAGTAGCTCACTTTGTGGGCAACCGGCTCATTGACAGTACAGATCGCCACGTGACCATCCAACTATGTCAGCAGATCAAAATCAAAATCAGTGATGGATGAGGTCCTTTGTTTCTCGGGGGCCTCAGCCTTATGCCCCCCCCCCCCAAATCAGTTAGTGAGCGGTGGGTCTTAGTTTTAATGAGATCTCTCGCACCTGCCAATTTCATCGGATCTCAATGAAAGACAAATGTTGTGACGTCACCACCCATCTAGTCCGCCAGCCAAAATTGGTTACTGCGCGCCGAGGCTAATAACAGTGACTTTTTCTCATGTTCAACAAGCCAGCACAATAAAATGGTGGAGAAACATGGGCATGATTAAGCCTCTAGTGCCCAAGCAAAATTGCTTTGTCCGAAAATTCTTAAATTTTGGTGAACTAATTTTAAATGATCAGATAAGTACAAAAATATCGGTATCTCTCACACAGAAGCTATTTTATGGATAAATTTAAAAGTGTTCGAAAAAGATCGATGGACACCAATGGCAATGTTTCAAATGTGACATACCAGGCTCTAGAGGGTTAAAAGAAATCAAGTAAATGCAGCAAGGGTTTTCTCTCTATTAAGTCGACTACACTACAACCTCAGTAATCTGCACACAAACATCACCACTAAACCACGACGACCCCCCCCCCCCGAAACCAGCACACTACCGTCATCTCATCGTCACTACTGCCACCACCACCATCACTGCCATCTCCTCACCACTATCAGCATCATCACCACCATTACCATTATACCGCAAGCACGACCCACCACTACCTGTCCACCTGGTCACCACTACCATTACCACCGCCCACCCCATTGCCACCACCATCATCACCACTACCACAGCCAGTATCACCATCACCATGGCCACTTCTACCACTACCACTTCAGATGTCGGCTAACATCACGAGAATTTAATAAATACCCGGTAATATGAATGCTATTATTCTGCGAAATCAATGTTGTATGCACCCATTTCTGCCGGAAGTAATTTCCCTTTAATTGTTTACATGATACTCTATACGCAGAAGAGCTCCTTCTCTATAATGTTAGGCTGCAATTTGACAAGACTCAAGAGCGTGTAATGCCTGATCGCTGTCAAAGTAATCGCAAAAACCAGCGTCCACAGTTTCTTTGTTCATTGTAGGGGAAAGAGACCTACGAAATGAACAAAGTGTGGACTTGAAATCTTATGACTTTTGTTTCGTATTTCTTTTGGAGATGGGTGATTCGAACTCTGAAAGTGATGCTTTGAATCAAGGTGGAGGCCTAATGAAAAATGGCAAGACCAAGCTTGGAAAAATGACAAAGAATCAGCCGAAGACCAAGGGGATGGAGATCCGGGAAAATGACAGAAAGGAAATGCTATCTGGAAAGAAGTGGAAACTGTGTGATGCAGTCGAAGATGATGAAAACGAGGGGCCTGGATCAATATTGTAAGTGTTTACCGTTAGGGAACCGTTACTACTGTTAGTAGCCTAGTTGGTAAGTGTTAGTAAATCATTGTGATTGAACTTCCTTGTTTTTGTTTTTATTTTCATTGTTTTGTTATTTGTCAGTCTCGCCTAATATGATTTGTACTGATTAGATATAGTGGGTATACTTAGAGTTACAGTGAGTCATAGAACTATGATGTTGTCTAGTGTTTAGTGAGTGGCATAGATGTAGGATTGTAGAGTTGCACAATACAGTGCATTAATTTAATGGTTGCAGAAGAGGATTCTACAGTTATTAGTTTTACATGTCCCTGTCACAATACCTTTGATTTAGAAGAGATACAGTGAGCAATAAGACGGTAGTTACGACTCAAAGAAGACAGTGACCTGACCTGTGAAAATACGGCTTGCATGTAGCGTCTTGACACGCCCGTGCAGAGTAAATGCATAGAAAGCCAATGCCGTATTTCGATGCCTCTTGCAGCATTAGGGTTAATCCTTTTATTTTTCTCTCTGTCTTTTTTTTTGTTGTTGTTGTAATTTTTCAAGTATTTTGTGAGCTGACAATAAAGTAACAGTAGCAGTACTTGATTGTTCACTTGCTTTCCTGATTATTCCATCATTATGGTCAGTTTAAAAAAAAAAGCAACTTGAATACAGGTGTACCAAATGTGCATGGTAATGCAGCATTGTTTTGTTTATTAATCTTGCACAGTATTCTAAAGTGTCCCTTCATCATTCATGTTCCCACACAATGAATGTGAAACATTGAATTTTAACAATAACAACCAGCTATGCTTTTTATTGTTCACTTTCAGACTTGCCTGGGGAAGAGAAAGAGCATTCCACCTTCTGGGATTATTCAGCTTGCTTATGTGTGCAATACTTTTCACTCTGCAGGCATACCTCGCATTTAGGTCTTATCAGGTGAGACATGGGAGTTTCACAGTTTCTTAGGATATAGCAAGCATACCAATGTAGAAACAGGATAACACCATTATCGTTATATCACTTTTTTTCAGACATGCAATACCATTGGATGCAGATCTGTAAATGATTTCATCACAGTGCTTTTCAAGTTGTGAATATATGTCATATCAACACTGCTGGAAGGCAAGGGTAGAATTGATATTTTTGGAGTATATCTATGGACAGAATGTGGTCAGTCTCTTTACAGGCCTGTTTCCTTTCATTTGAACAAAACTGATATGATGGATCATTTGTATAGTGTTGAGATACAGCAGATTCTCAGGGATATTTTCATAGTTATTCAGAATATCTCACGGCTGTTAACAAGCAGTAATCTAGTTGCCGAGCGGCCCGGTCCGCTCTCCGTATCGTGTTCACGGGGGATTCCCTTTCCCGCGGAGCGCTTTTATTATGTTGTATTTTTCGAGTAACAAACGCAAACACTGCGCTCAAACTATTTCATCGACTACATTTTAATACATACATGCTAAATAATTGACATATCATACACGCGTAAACGAAATTATACATCTGTACCAAATACTGTCACAGAGATAAACAGCTACAAAGATGAATAGTAATTTAACAAATGCGTCAGAGGTCATAATTTTCAAACTTAAAATTTAACGTGATCTCCTCCCACTAGCGAGAAGAAATGAACACACAATAATAAGAATATGTAACATTTCTTAACTTACGTGACTGCATCATTGAGAAGTTCTTCAATTCAGAGTTATGTAGGATAGAATGTAATGTTAAATTTTCCATAGGCTCAAATTTACGGCGATCCTGCACTTGACATATTACATATAAAAAATACAGTTGTACACTTGCTTTATGTAGAATTTATTGGTCTACTTCATTTTCCTCCGTTTAATGGGTGGTGCAGAGGCCAAGAGTTCTGGAGGGATTTGCAAATTCTGTGACTTAATGACAGTTTTCAGCTACTGTGTTTCACAGTTTCGAACGGCTGCCACTCGTCTGTCTAATTTGGCCACAGATGCGTGGATGAGCTCCCGCAGACCTCCCCTTTCTTTCCATATTCCGAAAAAAATTATTTTTTTTTATCAAAAAATGGGCTGGCGTCTCCAATACGCAGTAGACGTCTGACCCAGGTAAACGGACAGACAGCTGGCCATCACTTGCTTCTAGAAGTGTCGTGTTCTGAAAACCCCGATTTAAAAAAAAAAAATCAAACATGCTCTGGCGTATTCAATACACGGCAATAGACGTCTGACCCAGGCAAGCAGGCCTTCCCATACCACCTTCACTCCCCCACTCGCACTGGGTTATGGCACACAATCGTCATGTAACATCTCTGGTGGGCATCAAAGTGAGTAGTGTGACACTTCCCTAGACATGCCGACGCCTACTAGTCTCGAAACTGTTCTCCGGGAAAACCTCTGAATGGGCATTACCGCTATGCAGGTGCCCCCCACGTTACTTCCTATCCAACCCTCCCTACCCCCCAACCGAGTGGGCACGTACCCTACTGCTCAAAGAAAAATACATACAACTGTATCGGCCAAGCCACACTATGAAAAAGCATAATAATAAGTAATTTTTGGTGTGGTCGGCAAAAACTTGACTTAATTTTTTTTTCTCTTTTTTCCTGGAAACGGGGAGATTTCAAAGGAAAACGGAGAGGGCGGGGTTTTGTCATAAAAACGGGGAGACTCCGGCACGGAGAGACTTGGGAGGTCTGGCTGTTTCTACTATGCTTTGTTTGTTTGTGCGTTCCTGTGTTTACTTGTCAACGTATGAAGTAAGGTCCGTATTTGTATGCTTTCCTTTTTCCGAAGTTTTTGTTTTTTTGGTATTCTTCCACCACATGTTCTGCACAGTTCATGAAGATATTTAATATGCAAGTCTTCTGTGTGATCTTTCATTCTGAATACTGTTATTCAGATAAAATAAAGAAAACCTACCTTCGCAATGATGTAAAAAATAGCGTGATGGCGTCTTCAGCAACACACTTGCCAATGCTGGTCAAGTTTTAAAAAATCATATAAAATCACACGTGTACTGCTCAAACGTCAAACGTGCACATTTTATTGAGTATCCATTTTCCGACTGGAATAACAAATAACTGTAGAAAACGTGGGCTGAACTGCCGAGATATTTAAATCCAAATTAAAATAATAGTGAAAACTGATTTTCGGATGAATAGAAACATACACTGAATAAATCCTTCGAAATAATTAACACATATAAACTCAGATGGGGGAAAGTTATATCGGCTTGTCGGTAAAAGGCCGGGCTTTAAAATGGCATCTCGGATGGGGGGTCTAGCATTGCTTGATCGGGAGATATCGGCATGTAAAGATATGCAGAAATTAATAGAATCGCGCTACTCAGGCAGGGCCAGTGAGCGCCTCGCCGTCACGGTAATGACCGTGGCAGACAGATATTTATTACCCCTTCACGGGGGGTCAGCGGGAGGCTACAGCAGGCAACTAAAGTAGCGCTTTCAGTGTCTTATTAACAGCCGTGATCTATAGAGATGTTATAAGTTCAACATAAGCACTAAACATTACATTAAAACCTGACATTTTACTTTGTGACATCCATTTCATTTTCTTTGTCTTTTAATAACATTTGCACATTAGCGATCTTTTTTTTATTTGTTATAAGTTAAAATACTGTTCAGTTGATTTTCTGAATATGCGTACATTCCATTGATAATATGATTGATTTCTCTGTGAACCAACTGGTCTTCG
This sequence comes from Onchidella celtica, assembly GCA_963931925.1. Classification (NCBI taxonomy): domain Eukaryota; kingdom Metazoa; phylum Mollusca; class Gastropoda; order Systellommatophora; family Onchidiidae; genus Onchidella; species Onchidella celtica. The sequence goes on along the minus strand of OZ007579.1, from coordinate 44,715,893 downwards.
TGGTGATTTAGGATATTTTATTGTGACAACCCTTTGTCTTGAAATCCTTTGTCCATGTAGATCATGCATCAGCTGAATACCAAGCCACAGATTCCTGAGTTGATGTATCAGATTTACTTTGAGGGTCAAGATTGGGCCATGAACTTGGACAAAGTGGACTTGCGAGCCAACACCACACTATACATTCATTGACCACCGGGTGCTAATAGAACTTAATTGTTGTCTTGTCTTGTGGGAATTTTTTGCCTATTTGTCCGTCCCTTTATAAAGACAAGGTTCTGTCTTCACTTTTTGGCTTGCTGATTTACACACTACACAATTCTACAAGCCGTCTCCATCATATTTCAAAGTTTCAAGCTTGTCCGGTGTGTAATTTTTAAGTATTACTTAAAAGAAAAATAGCCGTACCTCTGAAAGCTATGAGCAGATGATACGTCAATCATCAAGTTTTCAAAAGATGTTGGAAGGGAGATAGAACCTTGTCATTCTTAGGGGATGTATTGTTATGATGTAATCATTGGGATGTAAGTTGCTGATTTTTGTTTGTTTTCTGATTTTTAGGCCTTAGTATTCCAAGTATCTTTGTTCTAGTGTGGTTGATCTGATTCACAGCAGCCATGTTACACATCAGTTGTACACATGGCTAGTTTATTATCTGGATTTTCCTACTTTTTATTGAAAGGCCATTTACATCCTTGTAATCATTCATGATTATTGTGTGGGTGAAACATTTGTGTACTGCACCTCTGATCACCAGCACGTGGATCTGAAAAATGGCATAAATATGAGAGAACTGGTGAAGATCATTTGAGACATTATTCGTGCATTTCCAAGTTTGAATCACTTACCTTGTGCATTTAGGAGTCATGAACTTATAAAATAACACTGTTGAAGCTGGAAGCTTTTGTGATTTTGCTCTCTTCTAATGGAGGGTATCCATTGTAGCTTAGCTTTATTAATGAGTGCTGTTTAACAAGAATATGCTGTTTTATTTATAATGTAAACTGTAATAAGTTGAACTGATGCAGAGATTTTCAGCAGGCACTTTTTTCCCTCATTTTTTAAAGGAAAAACGGGGGGTAGGTTCAGAATTAATAATTTGTTGTAAAAGAGTTAAAATCTGGTTCTGTATCCTGCTGTAATTGTGTTACAGGTAAATGCTCAGCAGAATATGCCAGGTTTAATATTGTTATAGACCTGAAGAAGTGAGAAATGCTGCAGTTTGATTTGAAACTACATGTATTTTTTGTTATAGGCCCATTGCGAATGACGTCACAGAGTGTTTTTGTTTTGTACTTCCGACACCTAAAATGGCGGGTGGATCAGCTGACGAGTGTAACTTCGAGATATGTCTAAGCAGTTAAAATGCCTGTTGGTTGCATTGCAGTTGACTGTTATGACAGGGGTGGAAAGGATGGATCCGAGCTGGTCAGATTCCCTACATTCGTGTAAACAAGTGAGAGAAAGTGAAAGAACTAACCGAACGTCTCCCATATGCGTGAATGCACATATGTCATTGTTTACTGTAGTGAACTTTTTCTTAGCTCGCCGCCGATTGGTTCGGGACGCCTGAAGTGCTCGCTGTGCAAATCAGCTAACAAATCAAAATCAGTGCTACCATCGCCATGGTTATGCGCGGGCTTGACAGCTAAAATGGCTGATATCCGCAATGGGCCTATAGTCATCGTAAATTTTTGCCCCCTTCATGAAGTTTCACACTTGCATAAAAGCAAAACATAAAATTTGGATATGTAGTCAGGATTGATTAAGTAGTCTGTTGATTAATGCAGAAAACATTTATTTTGCTTGGAATTGCTTATTCAAGACTGTAAAAGATCACTGGAGAAATAATATTGCCTCTTTTCTCCCTCAGTTTTTATCATTTATTTCAGTTAACAGTGATTTGACATCAGCAATTTAAATACGGCACACTTTTTTGATTTTCATGAATGATGCTTCTTGTGAAAATTTGAATGGGATTTAATATACTGACCCTACGCAAAGCAGTATTTTCTGTGATGATACAGTAAATTGGATGGTATGTCATATTGTATCTGTATAATATATCTTAAATCAAATTTTGAAAATCTCCACACTGAATGATGCTGACTTCTGTTCGAACCCATGATAAGGCTTACACTTTGGGTGGGCATTTCTGTATATTATGATGCCATATTTGAAGCATGTGAACTTTGATTCTTCAAAGGGTAATTCTGTCACATATTTATTTTACCCATTAATAAAATGAAGGTGTTAGTTCTACACTATGATTAAGTCCACCTGGATCCCAAAGCAAGCAGTATACTGCAGCTGTGAGCAAAGCACACTGACCTAGGGCTAGAGCGAGGCACCAAGAAAGGGCTGAAGTGTTTCAGAGCAGTACCATATAAGAAAAAACAACATTTTTTGCTCAGTATCTCAGTTTCAGCTTTTTGTGACATTGGCATGATTTAGAACTAAGTTAAACCTCTTCAAGTGTAGACTGACTTGACAGTAAGGGATCCATTTGGCTCTTTCAAGAAGTCTTTCCAATGTGCATGTTAATTTATTTTGTAAATGATGCCTTGTTGTAGTCCAAAGAGAATTGTATTCTCATAGATTGCGTTACTTAATAAATGTGGTAGAAAGGACTGTTTGATTCCCAAAAATCTTGCCACGTTATACAAATTTTAAATAATTGATTATTGACTCCCCTGCCTCCATCTCAGGATCATGGCTGTCGCGATGTGGGTTAGATGGGGATATTTCGACTGACACTCTTTCGAGGTCCGCTCCCACAATCGACGAACACACAAAAAAAATACTTGCACTCTAAAAACTAAATAAATCAATTGCTTTGATTTTTAGCAGAACTGTAGGGCAGTTTAATTACAGGAATTAATGTAACAAATATAATTATAAATATAAATATCAATTCAAAGGCAACTGAATCTAACTAATGAAACTACAGCTTTCTATAAAGACTAACGTATTCAATCTAACTACTTGCAGGTCATATGAGTTATATGCCAAATAGAATCCGCGCACGTGGCGACGGATATAACAGTTTAAATTCTATTAATTCAATGAGACATGTTATGATATGGACATTTCCTCTAGACACGCCATGGAGGATGCTTGTACAACCATGCGTTGTCTGGCGGTAGCTCTGAAACTGTCTTCAAAAGTAAGTAGAACGGTTCACTTTCATCATTACAAATTAGTATGGACTCTCACCATGAGGCCCTCACTGGGAGTGAGAGCGCTGGATGTAAACGCTGTGGGTTTATATCAAACCAAGTAGCTTAGGCTCTGGAGCTTTAAATCAGGCTCCTCACAATGGACTGCTCAACTGCGTCTCTATGTCTCTCATCTGGCTGAGGACTATCGCCGTCCACCTCGTAAATGGATTGTCTACATGTGACATCTATCTAAGCTCTGCACGGGTTTAAATACTAAAGCTATGTCTCGACCTTCCGTCCAGATTCATACATTTGATTGGTGCAACCACCTCTAGCTCAGCTGCCGAACCGAGTTATTTTAAGTAACAGCCCTACGCAACGACCTTGGGTCGACATCAAAGGTCGAATCACTCAAGACAATAAAATGTAATTTTATAGCAATAAATTCTTAACATGTTCAAAACCCCGAGCTTTTTACTCTGGATCACGGATTTTCTGTACGTCAACAGACGTCTCAATAACATTTAATTCCTACTCACCCCTTCCCTCTCTACTAAACCTAGTTCAAAACACGAGATATAAAAAGTGCTCAGTCATGCACACCTACGCTGTCCGTCTATCCTTCCCCACACCTTCTGTCTATCCATCAGGAAAAAAAACTGTTCAAAACAAATTGTTTACGAGACCAAGTTATGCTGGCTCGCACAATAATTACGTTTGTAAAAATTACTCACTGCTCTCTCACAAAAATTTACTCAGTGGAAACATTTATGAATCAAATCTGTTCTTGACAATGGCCATGCCAACTCTTTAACAATACTGCTGTCACAGGGGAAGTGCTGTGTCCTATGGAGGGCTCTAGACCTGCAAGTGGTAGTCCTATGAATTTAGCAGTTTTAACTTTTCAGTGGTGTGGAATAAGTAATGAAGTAGGCATTCCTGGAAGGCTACTTTCATTGGCTATGGTATTACAAGGATAAAGATTACCTGATTCAATCAGTTAAAGGCATTTATAGGTTTAACAAAGATTTGGTGCTATACTGCTTGTCTAGTCAATAAACAAAATGTCTTGGTTTATTCAGTAAAATCCATATATAACAATGCAGTTTTTTTAAGATAGTTCAGGAGTAAAATTGTATGGAGAGATAAAAGACACCTTCAAAGATTCATTATATGGGACTGCAAGCAGGAAGTGATGAAGATTTGAAGGGTGTGGATTTTTCATGATAAGGTGAAAAATACATGTGTACCATTTGCCTTTCATAAATTTATTTCTTGGCATACACAAATGTTCTAGGGTGTATATATAATTATGTCTTCTTATTGCTTGGCTCCTGGTTTCCTGATGGAAATACAGTTTGGTTAGGAGTTTTTATTGGACTACTGGCCAAATTGGCTAGTAATGAGATTGTAGACTTTGGACACAGAACACGTAACATGTAATTCACATGTAATTCTTTGGCTTTTTTTGAAATAGTGTGTATCTCTAAATCTGGTATAATTTCATTGATCATTCCTATATGAATTCCTTCTTTGCCTCATGGAGAAGTAGGGAAGGGAAAGAGTGCATCAGTAGAAACTGTAGATCATCTAAAATTCACTTGAACACTGTGTCATCATCATTTGAACCAGAGTACATAATGATGGTCTCAGGTACAAACAAACAAAATCTGGAAAGCTCAACAATGTATCAAGAAGAAAATCACTAATTAAGGGGTGACACAGACTAAGCCTGTGGTAGGTGCCAGAACGGTGGGGGCTGCCCATAAATTTCACTTCACACTAAGACAGTTGGTACTGCCCACATTTGCACTAGCACAATAGGTACAGTACTGCCTGCTGCATGCCACTGGGTCGCAGTGTGGGCAGTGCTTATTGTATTAGTGTGAAGCAAAATTTACGGGTGGCAAGCCACCAGTCTGGTGTCTACACTAGCCTTCGCGTGTTTCACTTCTAATCACAGTATTTATGTGTTTATTTGTATTTTTGTTGCATTCTAAGGTAATTTGCAGGTGACATAGTTGCATGTTCTTGTCTGTACTACTAAAAAAAAAACAACAACAACAAAATATGACCTTAGTTCTTGTTTGTTCCAATTCCACCTTTTGCGCAGGTGAGAAATTTGACATTAAACGTTTGCAACTATAGTATTATGATAAGGAGATAAGGAAAAAAATTTGAACTATGAAACAGCTTGATAAGTGCAGTAACGCATTTTTAAACAAGTACATGTATCAAAATGTGCATTTATTATACCTCTTCTACATACTAATAGATCTCTCGCCAGTTTTTCTGAAAATGGAGAAAGAACAAACAAGAACGGAGGTCATGAAAATTATGGAATTTTAGAGTTTGGTCATGTATGTGTCTGAGACCTTTGGTAATCACCAGGTAGTGTATTTCATAGCCAATAGCGAGAGATACAGTCATCATCATCATCATTGCCTTTCTCACCCTGGATCAGGGTATAGGCCACCAACAAACACCTTCCATCCCTCTCTATCATGGGCCAGCCTCTTTACATTATTCCAAGTCTTTCCGCTTCGTTGCACATCATTTTCTCTGGCTCTTCTCCACGTTCCGCGCGGCCTTCCTCTTGATCTCTTGCCCTGGGGATTCCAGTCCAATACCTTCTTCGTGATGCTGTTTCCTGGCCTCCTGAGAGTGTGGCCGATCCATCTCCATCGCCTCCTACCAATTTCCTCTCTGACTGGGTTCTGTCTTGTTCTTTTCCATACAATTTCATTACTGACCTTGTCTGTCCATCTGATCTTAAGTAGCTTCCTCAAACATCTGTTGATGAAAACTTGGATTCTCTTTATGCAGGCCTGGGACGCATTCCAAGTCTCACATCCATACAACAGGACTGACTTCACGTTCGAGTTGAATATCCTCAGCTTTGTTTTTAGAGATATATCCTTGGTTCTCCAAATCTTGCTTAAGGATATGAAAGCTGCCTGTGCCTTTCCAATTCGTGCTTTGACTTCTGCCTCTGTTCCTCCCTTATTGTCAATGATACTACCAAGGTAGCAGAAGGACTCTACATCTTCCAGTGGTTGATCTCCTACTGTGACTTGTTCGCTTAGGGGTGCAACAATTTTTAGGACCTTCGACTTCGCGGGATGTATCCTCAATCCAATAGATTTTGAAATTTTGTTTAGAGCTGTAGTCTTTGCTTGCATCTGGTCGTGTGTGTGCGACAATAGTGCCAAGTCATCTGCAAAATCTAGATCGTCCAGCTGTGTCCATGGGGTCCATTGTATGCCATTTCTTCCTCCACTGGTGGTTTCTTTCATAAGCCAATCAATCACCAGGATAAACAGAAATGGGGACAGCAAACAACCCTGCCTAACACCAGTCTTGATATCAAAGCTGTCAGTAAGCTCACCATCATGTACGACTCTGCAACTTGTCCCCTCGTACATGCTCTTGATAAGATTCACCATCTTCTCTGGGATTCCATAATGTCTCAATATTCTCCACAGTGTTTCTCTATCGATGCTATCAAAGGCCTTCTCGTAGTCAAGGAAGTTCACTATCAGTTGGGAGTTCCACTCTAGCGACTGCTCTACTATGATTCTCAGCGTGGCGATCTGGTCGGTGGTTGATCGATTACTCCTGAAACCAGCTTGCTCCTCGCGAAGTTTTTGGTCTGTTGCATTCTGTATTCGCTTGAGAATAATCCGATTGAAAACCTTTCCTGGGATGGAGAGAAGTGTGATTCCTCTGTAGTTACTACAATTGCTGAGGTCCCCTTTTTTTGGGAGCTTCACGAGGTGTCCTTCCTTCCAGTCCTTTGGAAACTTGCCTCCGATCCAAATCCTCGAGAATAGTGAGTGCAGACCCTCTGCAGCCCCAGCAGCATCTGCCTTCAGCGCCTCTGGTGGGATCTGGTCTGGTCCAGCTGCCTTGCCTCGATTTAACTGCTTTATGGCATCATTAATCTCTGCTTTAGTCGGAGGGTGAGAGATACAGTGGAGCCCAAGTAAACCCGAACTTGGTAATTCGAGTTTCTGTTAAATAGAGGTGATTTTCAAGTGAGGTTTTTTTCCCTTCTTTATCTCTATTAAACATTTACTGCTAATTCGAGTTCGAAACTGCCCCAATTCTGATAAATAGAGTTGATCGAGGGCTCTCATCCTCAATTAAGTTGATGAAACTTCTGATTTCCAGCCCCGTGGCCGGGAAAACCAGTTTCCACAAACACATTGACACAGGCCTGTTCAACAACTCCACTCTTCGCAGCCATCGAGGGGGAGGGTAGAGGTGCCAAAAATGATGCAATGGGTAGGCTGCAGAGCCTTCCTCTTACGTGTTTGTCCCGACCACAGACTAATAAATTACACGTATGGTATAGGACAGACTACAAAATAATGGTTATTTCTCTGCCCAGAGGTAAACCGAACTTTGGTAAATCGAAGTATTATCCATTTCCCGGCGATTTCGAATTATACGGGCTCCACTGTACTTGTATCAGTGAAATATGCTGTTTGAATGGAAATTTAAATGTACGTAGCATACATCAGTATTAACATTTGTGGAACTTTATATCACATAAGTGAAAGATCTGCTGTCTGATTGGCTTAGTCCAATAGGTGCTTACTGGGAAGACGTAAGACAGTATTACTATTACCCTGCTGTGGGGACCCACAACATGTTTGACATCTATTTAATTGAGCAAAAGTTCAGGGCCATCCATAAAGCACGTATGCCTGCTTTTGATGATTTTTGAACCCTCCACTCCCCAAATAGGCTTTTCATGATCTTCATAGGTTTGGTTTCACGCACAATCCATTGCAGTGGTGACTGTCCATGATAATGCCTTGATGTTATACATGGACTAACATGTATTATATTACCCTACAACTTTTTGTTGAATATTGAAAGAGAAAAGTATGTGAGAACAACATTTTTAGTTCATGACCATAATTAATTGAAGAGCATGCGTGTGCTCCCCAGATACAGCTGCTCCCCCCGCCCTCCCTCCCCTTTCCCTATGGTATTTATACTTGAGAATCAAACCCCCCACTTCTTCCTACCTGAGCACACGTACTTTATGTATGGCCCCTTGTCATAAAAACAACGATTTGCCATCAGACTGTATCTGTGTGCATTTGTGGCTGATGAGAGAATGTATTATCTTACCCATGCAAAGAACTGACTTGTCTTTCATTAACTCCAGTCTTTGCCTTCTTGGCATTCTAGAAAAGGACAAAAATATTTGGGTAGCAATCAGGGGCGAAACAAATCAAGGCTGATGTTGGCGCCAGGCCGATGGCTTACGGCCTATAAATTTTACTTCACCCTAACAATAGGCACTGCCAGCATGGCAACCCAGCGGAATGCAATGGGAAGTGCCTAATTGTGTTCGTGTGAAGTAAAATTTATGGGCGTCGAGCCACCAGTTTTAGTCTGTTTCACCCCTGAGTGATTCTGAAAGCTGCCTGGTGGTTGAGCACTTTTTGCTATTGCAATGAAACTACAAAACTGAAAGAAAAATAAGAGAAAAATTTCACCTTGGTGAACATTTTTATGCGTTTTTCTCAAAACTATGAAAATATATGATATGCCGGTACAGCACCGTAACTTTTTCACGACATCAGTGTTTGGGGCTTCGATCAATTCTGGACGTAATTTATTTTTTCCCACTTTGGAAAAAAACAGCTTGATTCAGAAAAACACTTACAGAAAAAAAGTATCGAGAGTAAAGTAAAATGTTATACATCAAATAAAAGAGAATTGAATGTAAAATACAATGTAAATCGGCGATATATGTCCAAATGTTTTTCACTGGCACCTATAAACCGGGGATACGTCGTGAAAGAGCTAACATTGTGATGGGAAGTAAGGCATGTATTGTGTTCTAATGTTGATCTGTGTTTTATTTGTATTGGGTATTTTACCCATTTTCTTTATTATTCTCAGAATATTCAGAAAAAGATCATATTATAATTATTATTATGATTTATTTTTTTTCTATAACACGGAAGAACTGAATATCTTGATCTGGTTGTGGGTTGTGTATGTATGGGTGGACATATGTTATGGTATTGTTACGGCATTCAAATAGTTATTTATCTCATTATTGTTTACTTGCTCTTCATGTGTGTGATGTAATAGTGATACCTATATCCCTCAAGAGAAAATAAGATTTATAAAGGCTTGATTGGCTCTCACCTCATACTCAGAATAGTGCGCAGGCATATTGAAGTTTGGCTGTTGCTAGGTGACCGTGGTCTAGTTACAAAGTTGAAAAGAGAAAATACTGAGTTGTGTTCATTGTTCTTCTATAGCTTATTATGTCAAATACAACGGTCCCTTAGAAAGGGCTGTAAATTTTCAGGTTCATTTTGACTTTATTCCCTTTCACAAGCTGGTGCAAAAACTGATAACTCATACATAAGTACAGATGTTATCAAGGGGGGGGGGGGGGGTAGGAACATATTGCAGGAGCCCACCGGGTCAGGTACAAGAAGATTGATCATTAAACAGTTGGGAATACTCTGGAAATTTACTGAAATATACAGATTTTTAATATTTTTGTTTTCCCTATGGTGGAAATTTGGCAATTTTCTAATTGCAATTCATAATCATTTAAAAAGGGAAAGTATGACCATGTGCAGTTAGTATATACTGTTTATGTGTGTATGGACCTGTATATAGTAATCAATATATGTATGTGTTGCGATTGGCAGTGACGAATTACACATAATTATGTCAAAAGCGCAGGAAATTCTTTCTGCCTGTATGTCCCATCCCTGGTTAAAGGGAAATGAAGTGGATGGCAAAATTTTATTTTAATGTAGGAAAAGGCTACTTGAGGCGAATGTCATACCATATCTTCTAAGGAGCCTAAAGCTACCCAATAGAGACATCTTCCACTATCTCTTTGCTGAATGACTTGCCTAAGGCTGCTAAACAGAGATATCTTACACTATCTTTTTGCTAAATGACTTGCCTAATTAAGGCTGTTGTTAAGGGCGTTGTTGTTTCGAATAGAGAAAATACTGAATTGTGTTCACTGTTCAACAGTAGCTCATAAATACTACACTCCCCTAACAAGAGTCCTTGCCTAAACCACCAAATGTTCTTTCTGTGTATTGACTGTTTGATCAATTGAAAATTAGAATGTTGTCATTCAGTTGGAGTTTGCCTTTATTGGGGCTTAAAGTGCAGACTTATTCAAAGGAGGAGCATACATGGAAAACACTTAAAATTAGTTTTTCTATAAGAAATAATAAGACAGAGGCAACTGAAATTTCTAGGGCACATCTGTTCACCTCAGGAGCCTCGAACATCTAGCAGTCACAGGGAAGATAGAAGGCAGGAAAAGCAGGGGTAGACAGAGAAAAACTTTCACTGAAAGTCTTAATTCATGGACAACAAATAACATCACCAGAACAACACCTTCTTGAGGTTATCTGATGACGGATCCGAGTGGAGAGCCATGATCACTAATGTCTGCTACAGACAGGGGAACTGATGATGATAATAAGAAGGCCCTGAGAGTTTTGTTAAACCGCTGCTTCATTTGAATTTGACCATGATATATGATATCACAATGATTTAACTACAATGTATGTATGCCATTTAGGAATTGATTTCTTTAGGAGAGTGATTATTTAAAGCATGTGGCACAAATGGACTCATTCATTTTGCACAGTGAATGTTTGCTGAAGTGTAAGGGTGAGGGCTAAGATTATGTATGACTATCAGCCACAATATCCTTTTTGTCAGCTAAATAACCGCAGTAAGGTTATTGGAAGCTGGCAACACAATGGTCACAAAACGGCTATGGTTTGTACACGTATTTTGGCTAAATATCTCAAATAGCCGATATAGATACATGTATCTTGCATTTAATGGAAAGTCATGTAATATACATGTGTACAATGTAATTTCTGACGCAAGACTGAATGAGAGCTATTGGAATCTACGTGTATTTGTTAAGTCTACACAGTATGATGTTATTTCACCTATATGTTAAAACCGACGACATTTATCAGTCATTTCTCCACACTTCAGAACTCTGTACTCATGTACATATTATAGTTCTAAAGGCTATAAATTTACTCAATTATTTGGGAGACGTTGTCTTTTAATTTTATTTGAAAGAATCTGTGAAATTCAAGCATTTTCTGATAGTTTAGAGCAAATATGATCTGTAAATTAACTACTGCACATGTATTGGCAGAAGGAGCTACAATGTACATGTGTAAATGTATATCACTTCCTACATTCTGATTTTCTTTCTATGGTTGAAATTTGCTATTCGAGGTAGACTTCATTCTCTCCATAGTATACTGAATGAATGTGTATAGACAGAACTGGGATATGTAGGGTGAACGATGTGAATAAAAACTTATGAAACGCAAAATGTGTCACTCATTTGTCACTTTTCCCCAGTCGATCCTTTTAATATATATTTTCGTCCTCCTCATTCTTTCACAAAAGAGCATTACGCCCCTTTGCAAATTAAAAAGTGTAAAACTATCACTTGATCATATCTTTCTGTATTCAGATACGTGTAGTAAACTACAGTTGCCTCACTCACTGGGTTGCATTTCGAGGTGAGCATGGTAACAAGACGAAGACAAAATGATGTATTTATTTTTTATTACACATCAATGATTGAACGGGAAAAGGTTTCATTACAAGGGAAGCAACGAAAGAAAAAACAACTAACCTTGTTATTACATAGGTTGTGTCCCTTATATCAAATACGTCTCGTGCTACTTCATATAAATCTTAAGGTGCACGCAGAGTGCGCGCGGCTTGGACGCCACTTCCACTTGGCCGCTCCTTGCTCGCACCATTTTGCAGAGACCAAAATTAAGACAACAAGAAATGCGTTACTGAAGACAGCGTAGAAGCACCTTGCTAGCCACTCCCTCTCACCACAGAGGCATCTTGGACACACCAAAATAAAACTTGCAGCGTGGTGGTTTAGTGCCGCACTAATTTTCACGCCCCTTTCAGGCCAAATCTATTTATTCATTCATACATTACCTTAATGTGATAACCAGGCGTTCCTTTGGTGACAATAGTTTTCCAAAGTTGGTGGTTCTTTTTTCTCGGTATGGTCCAACTTTTGGCAAGGAATAGCTTAAAAGTAGAGGATTTCATCCTTATATACGGCAAACATTTTTCATCATCTGAAAATACTTGTTCCGTTAAATGATGATATTCGCCATTATGTAGAACGGCACTGGTGAATTCTGTGGACCCAGTAACGGCGTCTGTTTAACCTTCGTTTTCTTAACCAATCAAAATCATTAATTGAAGTATTGCTTCTTCGTCCATCCTGCTTGGTAATGAATATTCTAGGTTGGGGGGGGGGGGGTGGGGGGAGCGGCCACTCTGTCTACTCCAGGCCACATGCTCGCCTCTCCTTGCTCGAGCCTTTTGGGGCCTCAAGGCAGCATCCACTCTGCGTGCACCTCAAATATCTATCTATCCACAATGTAAACTCTGACCATCTAAAAAACAAAAAACTTACTCTAACGTCTAACCATAGACTATCAGAATGGCCCTCTGGGTCTATGGAAGAAGCGACATATAATTATCTTCTATTCAGTGTCTCCGAGAGGAAGATGGTGTTTGTCACGGGAGCAGTCTAACAGTGATAGCGCTGAGATCCCCGAACATGACCTAATCATTTATGTCTAAAACAGCACCGGGAACTTTCATCCACCGACTTGTAAATGTGCACGCAGAGTGGGAGCTGCTTGGACGCCACTACTTGGCCGCTCCTTGCTGGTACCATTTTGCAGCGACCAAAATTAAGACAACAAAAAATGCGTTACCGTACCCAAGACAGCGTGGAAGCACCTTGCTAGCCATTCCCTCTCACCACAGAGGCACCTTGGACGCACCAAAAAACTTGCATCGTGGTGGTTTAGTGCCGCACTAATTTTCTCGCTCCTTTCAGGCCACATTTATTTATTCATTCATACATTACCTTGACGTGATAGCCAGGCGTTTCTCTGGTGACAATAGTTTTCGAATGTTGGTGGTTCTTTTTTCTAGGTATGGTCCAACTTTGGCAAGGAATATCTTAAAAGTAGAGGATTTCATCCTTATATACGACAAACATTTTTCATCATCCGAAAATACTTGTTCCATTAAAGGATGATATTCACCATTATTATGTAGAACGGCATTGGTGAATTTTGTAGACCGAGTAGTGGCGGCTGTTTAACCTGCGTTTTCTTAACCAATACAAAATCATTAATTGAAGGATAATGAATATTCTGGGGGGAGCGGCCCGAGGGAGGCTTCCACTCTGTCTCCTCCCGGCCGCATGCTCGCCTTTCCCCTTGCTCGCCGCTAGCTTACCCCTTATGGTGCACGCAGAGTGGGCGCTGCTTGGAGGCCCCAAGAGGGGCGAGCAAGCGGCGACCAAGGGGAGAGGCGAGCAAGCGGTGACCAAGGGGGAGAGGCGAGCATGCGGTGACCAAGAGGGAGAGGCGAGCATGCGGTGACCAAGGGGGAGAGGCGAGCATGCGGTGACCAAGGGGAGAGGCGAGCATGCGGTGACCAAGGGGGAGAGGCGAGCATGCGGTGACCAAGAGGGAGAGGCGAGCATGCGGTGACCAAATGGGAGAGGCGAGCATGCGGTGACCAAGGGGGAGAGGTGAACATGCGGCGACCAAGGGGGAGAGGCGAGCATGCGGTGACCAAGGGGGAGAGGCGAGCATGCGGTGACCAAGGGGGAGAGGCGAGCATGCGGTGACCAAATGGGAGAGGCGAGCATGCGGTGACCAAGGGGGAGAGGTGAACATGCGGCGACCAAGGGGGAGAGGCGAGCATGCGGTGACCAAGGGGGAGAGGCGAGCATGCGGTGACCAAGGGGGAGAGGCGAGCATGCGGTGACCAAGGGGGAGAGGCGAGCATGCGGTGACCAAGGGCGAGAGGCGAGCATGCGGTGACCAAGGGCGAGAGGCGAGCATGCGGTGACCAAGGAGGAGAGGCGAGCAAGCGGCGACCAGGGGGGAGAGGCGAGCATGCGGTGACCAAGGGGGAGAGGCGAGCATGCGGCGACCAAGGGGGAGAGGCGAGCATGCGGTGACCAAGGGGGAGAGGCGGGCAAGCGGCGACCAAGGGGGAGAGGCGGGTATGCGGTGACCAAGGGGGAGAGGCGGGTATGCGGTGACCAAGGGGGAGAGGCGGGTATGCGGTGACCAATGGGGAGAGGCGGGTATGCGGCGACCAAGGGGGAGAGGCGGGTATGCGGCGACCAAGGGGGAGAGGCGGGTATGCGGTGACCAAGGGGGAGAGGCGGGCATGTGGCGACCAAGGGGGAGAGGCGGGCATGCGGCGACCAAGGGGGAGAGGCGGGCATGCGGCGACCAAGGGGGAGAGGCGGGCATGTGGCGACCAAGGGGGAGAGGCGAGCAAGCGGCGACCAAGGGGGAGAGGTGAGCATGCGGTGACCAAGGGGGAGAGGCGGGCATGCGGTGACCAAGGGGGAGAGGCGAGCAAGCAGCCTGGAGGAGACAGAGTGGAAGCCTTTCTCGGGCCGCTCCCCCCAGAATATTCATTACCGAGCAGGATGGACGAGGAAAGAATCATTCAATTAATGGTTTTATATTGGTTAAGAAAACGAAGGTTAAACAGACGCCGTTACTGGGTCCACAAAATTCGCAAGTGCCGTTCTACAAATATTATGGCGAACATCATAATTTAATGGAACAAGTATTTTCAGATGATGAAAAATATTTGTCGTATATAAGGAAAAAATCCTCTACTTTTAAGATATTCCTTGCCAAAGTTGGACCATACCTAGAAAAAAGAACCACCAACTTTCGAAAACCATTGTCACCAGAGAAACGCCTGGCTATCACGTCAAGGTAATGTATGAATGAATAAATAAATGTGGCCCGAAAGGAGCGAGAAAATTAGTGGGGCACTAAACCACCACGATGCAAGTTTTTTGGTTTGTCCAAGATGCCTCTGTGGTGAGAAGGAGTGGCTAGCAAGGTGCTTCCACGCTGTTTTGGGTAACGCATTTTTTGTTGTCTCAATTTTGGTCGCTGCAAAATGGTGCGAGAAAGGAGCGGCCAAGTGGAAGTGGTGACCAAGCAGCGCCCACTCCGCGTGCACGTTTACACTGTAATAATGATGAATTTAATATAATTGTACAACACATACACACTTTGTCTCTCTATCTTTCCCTCTCATTATCTTTGTCTTCCATTCTTTGTCTCGATCTATCTCACTCTGCATTTCTACTCCCCCTCCCGTCCTCTCTGTCCCCCACTCACCCCCCCCCCACACACACACAACCTCTCTCTTTTTCTCGCTCCTCCCCTTTCACACGCCCCTTTGTATTTCTCTCCTCCCCCCCCCCCTAATTAGCGTCTTTCTTTCTCCTCTCATTTATTCTAGACCAATGCATGTGTCAAGTGTCCTCTCTAAGGGCCTCAGTGTACCCCAGAATCTTAATGACAACAGAATATGACTAGTGTGTCACCTATGAATACCGTTATAGCTGCAAGCCATTAGATATATCCGGGAAACAGCGGCCTCAGGACAGAATCTAGAATCCATTCCCGTATGCCATTTCTGGGTCCTCATGATAATGATTAAATACGCCTGCCTTTCTCATTGTTCTCTCCGATGAACGATCTCAATGAAACATCCTATTTCCTGGGCGCAAATTGTTGTACTTTTATTCCGTGTCATTCAGGGCCACAGGGCGAAATTTTAACGAAATATTTTTTAAAAACCCACTTCTTTGGGGTCGCAGCAAAGCTTGAAGCGAAGTCAAAATATGGCAAAAAGAAAAGTGGTCGTACACCTCTTTGTGTTGTATTATTCTTTGTTATCTTTTCATTCTTAGTTTGATATCCATGTATTAATTTGCTCATTTTTCCACCGTTACATTTTTATTTTCTGGAGAAGGTTGTTATACCGGAAGCTTGGTGTGCCTTCCTTGTTCCTTTGCTTTCTATTATCGCGTTTCTGTATTATTTCTTACCCGAGGCTTTGCTACATACAACTGTTTCTACTTGCCACAAATTGACGAGCATCTTAGCTCGCCTATTAGGCTGGTGGTGACACACTTGAGACAAGTCTTGTGTCCATTTGGCTCGGTGCGCGAGGGGTTTCTTTCAATCACCCGAATTAGTGAGACAGACCTTGTTTCGGTTTCCCCATTGTGCGAGGTCCCATTTAACCCAACCATTCACAGTCATCTCACAGTAAAACAGCGACACAACAGACTGTGTGGGCCAAAAAGCCTAAATAAAGTTACATTACAAGAAAAGATAAGAATCACTTTGTTGTCCCATGAGGAAAATCCACGTTCAAAGAGCATTTAAGGGCACACACATATATATGGTTCACACATCGAACGAACCATTACAATATCATAACTCAGCAACAGACTTACAGCATGAAGTAATAATTATGGCATGGAACCTCAATAAAATATGGCACACATCTAGGTAAAATGGCTTGCTGAGGCGAATTGCGGAGGGCAAAAACGATCTTATGTATCTTTCTCTGTTATGCGCCAAGTTAGAAAAAAAAATACAGTGCAATCCCAATATCTCGACATCAGTGGGACCGTCTGACTTGTGTCGAGTAAAGAGAAAGTCGAAATAGCAGATTAGTGGTGAAAGAGAAGAAAAAAAGGGGGTCGGTGGGCGGGGGATCAAACATCACCATAATAATGGGAGTGTCCAATAAATAACGCAATTATGTCCCCTTTTCTTTTTAATTATCGCATATTGTCATCCGTTCCTCCAATATCAATGTTGTGCGGAGCACTTACTTGGCAAAGATTTGCCGACATCGGAGAAATGCTGTAGCTATCAAATGCGCATTGGTTTACTTTTTTTTTTTGTACCTCGACCTAACTGTTTCTTCAGAAGAAGTGGTGATACCGATACATACACAGTACGGCAGTTAACCGAGAGATCTAGGTCAAGGCCTAGTATCAACGGCGCACGAATGTTTTGTGGGGGAAAAAAATTACTGTCTGTAGTAGGCCTACTCAGCGCTTTTACTGCCGTACGCTTATACAAGGCACCCCACACTCGTGTTACTGAAGCCAAGGGTCATCCTCCGTGTCTACACACCCCCTCTCCTACCCCTCTCCGCCAGCACCGCAAAAAGAAATAAAGAAGTCTTGTATGCGAGGAGTTGCGTTGGCATTTTTGGTAGCACAGTAGTAGATCTAATGCACTTGTTTTGCCGCGGTCAGGAAGAAATGTGTCGAGATAAGAGGAAAGAATGGAATAATACGTCGAGTTACCGGGAAATATTTAGTAGCATTAAAGAAGGAACACGTTGGGACTTAAAAATTGTGTCGAGTTACCCAGAATGTCGAGAAAAGGCATGTCGAGATAAATGGATTGGACTGTAAATAAATTTGTAGACATGTTCATTATGTGCACTTTCCGTGTAAAATACTTTTTTTTCTAATATTTTATTGCATGCAGCACTAGCATGTTTCGTTCCCCATAGGGTTTCAGTTCTCCTTTTTGGGCTTTCGTACAAAAAAAAAAAACGTGCCATTTTCGTTGTGTGGAAGCATCAAATTTTCAGTCCCTGGCATTATTTACTATCACTCTTCTAATACAATTAAAATAGAATTTACACAAAAATGTGCAAGATTTGAATTGACAACATTACTTGTTTGTGATGGAAATCTGTGTCTGAACTTGCATGCAGAAAGAAGCTGATTTTCCCTTGTGTATTATGGAATGAGAAGCTACACTTTGGTCCAAGGGCCTACTTCTGAGAGCGTACGTAGTCAAGTCTGTTTTGCCACGGTTTTAATGTTAGATGTGGTCAATGGAGTTGAACTGGACCTCGCACACTGGTGAGACAGAAATATTAGTACTGACTTAGGAGTTTCGGCGCGCCTTGAGTCAGCTGACAGGAAAGAGAGACCTGGCGCACCGAGTCACGACATACGCACACCACAAGACTTGACTCAGTGACAGACCAGTCTGCTGGATCGCTGGAAGCAAATGGCCGCTTTAGTTCTCGTTTGTTCCAACCCGAACTTTTTGCATAACTCAGAAATTCGACGTTGGACCTTTTGCGATCTAACATTTTAACTATTATGATAAGGAGTTAGAATAAATCGGAACTATGAAACAACTTGATAAGTGCTACAGTGCATTCTAAACAAGTGTCAAAGTGTGCATTTGTCACACTATACCTCTTCTACATGTTAAAAGATCTCCAATTTTTCAGAAAATGAAGATAGAACAAACAAGACCCTAGGTCACGAAATGAAATAAAAAATATCAAATGGATTAAAATATTTTGGATTCGAAATAATTACAGCACGAGTATTTGTCCGCAAGCTATGACGGCCTTTTTTTTTTTTTTGCCCTTTAATTTTGGAGAAGAAAATGAAAGTTAGCTATGATGAAATACCTACAGGCAAAACTTGTTTATATCGAAACAGAATTGTTTTTTACTAATGGGAGAATGGCCATAGGCTTGAAATCTAATGTAGAAATTCGGTGAACAATTCCTGAACACAGATTGTGTAGAACTTTATGCTAACTGGATGTTTTCTTCATTTCTGACTTTATTTATTTATTTGTTGCTTTATTGTTTTATATTTCCACATTATTGTTATTATATTATTGTTTGTATTATTATTATTGTTACATACAGTACTGTCGAAACATGTATGAAAGATAGAAAGACACACAGACAGAGAGAAAAGTCGAAGGAAAAAAAGTATTTCAGTGATCTTCCTAAAGACCTCAAACGTGATATACATGTTTTCTGTACTGTACAGTTTTCTTTGTTTGTGTAAATATGGATTCTCAAGAGCTCCCTGTAATCAGTATTATAATCCTTTTTTTTTTCTAACTAAAGATGGAATATTGGATCTTTTTAAATACTGCTTCAAGTCAGCCAGGTACGGTACTGGAGGTGCAAAAGCCAATGGCAGTGATCTACCAAAAACAAAGAACTTTACACCCTCTCCCCCCGATCTCTCCTCCCGATAAGATGTAACTGTTGTGCAAGAGCTCCATGAGAAAAAAAACAACAAACCAGTAGCAAAACAACAGATTACAAAATATCCTCCGTGAGACAAAAACATTCCAAGTTTATTATAGTGTTTTAAATTTCGATGCTCATTAGTCAAGTAAATTATAAGAGTATTGTAATGTGATACACTTAAATCGCCACCTCCTTAGTTCCTCTTTGTTCTATCTCCATTTTCTGAAAAAGAGGAGATATTTCAGTATGTAGAAGAGGTATAACAAGTGCATACTTTGACTCTTGTTTAAAATGCGTTGTCGCAGTTATCAAGGTGTTTCTCAGTTCCGATTCACCCTAACTCCTTTTCATAATACTAAATCCGCAAATGGATAACGTCGAAGTTCTCAGTTGTGCAGAAAGTGGAACAAACAAGAACTAATGTCGGGAATGATAAAGAAATCAAGAAATCAGCAAAGACGAGAGAAAGTAAAAGTAAATAACTGTGGGACGTAGGGTGGTGGGATGGCTACACACCGTGGGGGTGGGCGATGACGCAAGACGGCTACTTACAGCACAGGATCAGTTCATAGGACGAGACTGCGGCCAAGTATGACAATCTTCATTGTGTCTCAAATAGCGTCAATGCGGCAGCAGCAGCACAAGCACTGTGGGATTTGCCACTGAGACAGTTGTGTTGGGTATCCATAAATACGGTTACACCATCACCACTCGCTATATTATATTATATTATTGATATAATCTTATCAAAGACTTTGATTCGGTTATATGGCCCGCCTGACATTTTCCACGAGAGCCCAATCGATAGGGAGATTATCTTTTCGTTTCATTAAGCTGCCTTTTCATGTGTATGGAAATGGAAATGGCAGCGATAACGTCAGAAACCCTTTAAGTAGTGCAATAGAAAGAGTGTTTTGACATGTTCGCAAACGGCGTTTCTGTACAACTGGAGACACTGTTTTTTTTTTTTACTAATTCGTGGATTTTTGACATTTCCGTTTCCGCACACATGAAAACACAACCTTAGCCTTCGTGAAATGTCACTAAATATACAGCCATGAACGCAGGTCTCTAAGTTTTTAATATATCTGTTTTTTGTTTGTTTTTTTTGTAAACAAAGACATATTAGCTTTAGGCATACTTTTCTGAATGCCAACAATCCAGCTTGAATGCTCAGGTATTAGGGCTGAAAAAGACCACGGCCGGTGTAGGCGCCAGACTGGTGCGTCGCCACCTAATTATTATGCATCACACTAACACACTAATCACTGCCCACACAAGGGCATTATGGATCATTCTAAAACACTAATGGCGGCGTGGGCAGTGATTAGTGTGTTAGTGCAGTGCATAATAATTAGGTGGGGAGCCACCATTCTGGCGCCTTTACCAGCTTTGGTCTGGTTCACCCCTTAAGCTCAGCTACTGAATCGAGTTGTTGGCACCACTGGATGACATTCTAAAGCTTTTACCACCTGATCAATTTTGCAAGGCCCACTTGTTGGCAGCCAACTTTAAAGGGCATATGAACGGGAAAACATGTTGGCTGGTTTTATTCATTCAAAACACACTTCGTCACCTATTTATCATATGGAGACTGACATTTCCTACGTGCATCAATTTTGCAGGTTTATTTTGTAAAAACAAAAACAAAAAAAAGCTTCCAAAATACCACGGAATTTTCACGATGTCTTGTACTTGAACGCGACGATTTGTAGGCTACGTCATGTATTACAACCACGATACGTAAAAAGCCGAAGATAGATTTAATCTAAGTGTAGTCCCGACGCTGTTTGCTAGATTTAGTCTAACTGAAAGAGAAATTAGGAAAAACCCTATCAATTTGAGCCGGCATGACGAGGTATTTGGTCCCCTATAGTGGACGTTCCCCCGAAACAAAATAATACTTGGTGGTAAAAAGTCACCCGGAACACATAGCCTACACGTACTTCATCATAAAAGTTCCCCTATGCGTTTTGCCAAAAATGAATATTTTAGGGAATTTCAACATTTAATCTTGAAAATCAAACAAAGTGCTACCAAATACACCTGCGAATCCCCGCGAATCTTATTTCTGTGCCAAAGACAATTTCTGGCCATTTTTTGAAATTAATAGTACAACAACAACAACAATAACAACAACAACAACCACAACAGTTGTCAGAACCTTCAAATAGGACTAATAAGGTACGGCTGGGTCAAAAGCACCCAGCGACCTCGTAAACTACGCCAGCTGGACTCTTAGATAAAAGTGGGACGATGTGGGTATATTAGTGCACAACGTCATAGAAAACCGGTTTGGACTGGCTCCTCTGCAGACTAGTGACTTTGGTAGGATAGGGGGGCAAAGGGTGGCGACAGACACGTCATAATAAGTAGTTCATCGCAGACCGTTGAAGAACGGCGAATCAGCAGTCCCTATGTAGTCCCGTGACTTCGGCGTATTAATTTCGCCGAGGAATTGAGCTGGAATAATAGCCGGCAGCCAGCTGACCCGGCAGAACCAGGCGTGATATCCCATGGTGAAGGTCCTCAGCCCTTTGTAACATTTCGGCTAGACGAGTAAATGTTTTTCAGTGGACCAACTACCATGCATGGTACTTGATACAAGGGGCTAAGTGAAAGAGAGCCCAGATCCAATGTACTACAATGTGCACGCTTTTCTTGGATTTTCCTGGCTTGTTAAGCTAGGACTAATGGTACGGTGAATAGATTCCGATAACATCAGGAATGACTACCTGCGATCGCAGAAACAGATCTAGAACGACAAGAACAGCGATCCCAGTGTAGCTTATCTATCCTTAACAGTGTGTGTGGAACAATGATTTGAACGAATGGAATTTACTAATACACGGGAACAGTATCCACGTGTAGCCTTTATCTTTAACAGTGTGTGTGGAACAATGATTTGAATGAATGGAACTTTCAATGCCTGCATCTCCTTGGCGAGCTAGGCAGTTATAAAATTATTGTAACTTAAATTATTGCATTGTGAGATTGGGAGCTACCAGGACATCACAGTCCTATGTAATGTGCAGAGTTATTTATTTATGAACTATTGCAAAGTTCAGGCCATTGGCCTGTAAGGCAAAGAACGTCCTTGTGACGGGATTTCAAGTCAGTATTGCTATTGGTAGTTAAATCTAGATATTATAAGGGGTTATTAATTCAGTCGGGGATTTATGGATGAGAGTAATTTAATTAGATTAGGCATACAGGCCTAGAGTTCGATCTATATTAGAGTTATATTGAATTGCTATTGATATTGTTTTATTATTGATTTCACATCCCTAGAGATTACTTATATTTTATTATTAATTATCGTGATTAAATGGTTGTGGCCGACCCTGTAGGCCTGACCGTTAGAATTTACCCATTTCGTTACTTAGTATTTAGTATGTTTGTGAATGTGGTTTAGTTCCTTTTAAAATGCAGTCGAAAACATACCCTTATTTATAGTAAAGTGCTAAACCCACGTTCATGACAATAGTAACAACAACAATACCAAAGACAACAACAACAACAACAACATGCGTTAAACGAAAACAGTTTCTGACTCACGGGGTGACACAGTACATTAATTGTTCGCCACTCTCCTGTTGTGGCTGTGGGATTTGGCATGTTGCTCCTTAATTAATCTTGGCTATTGTTGTACAATACACGTGCATGGTCGCCAGGAGTGTGGGAGCCCATGCTTGTTTCGTTCCTCATAGCGAAACAAATATTCAAGATCATGAATTTATTAGCAAGTCTTGCTCGTGTTGTTTAGGGTTACGAAGTGTCTGTTTTCTTGTTCTTCTCTTTCCCTTTCCCTCTCTCCACATTTCTCTCCCGTTCTTTCTTCCTTCTGTTCACTTGTTCTGATCTACACGTATTTGCATGCATTTTGATGGGGCTGTGTGAAGTTTACATTAATCACAAAACCTAAGAAACGTCATCTCTGCGCAGGTTGTTCATTTGTTCCATTTTCACGTTCTCTCTTTCCTTTTTTTCCCCTCTGTCTTCTCTCGTTCTCTCACTCCCACCCCCCCACCCCCTCCCCCCTTTTCCCTCTATCTTTACACATTTTACTCTAACATTCGAATGATCATTCTGTTACGTATTTAATTCCTATCCTTAAAATCTTTTCTTTACTCTCTCTCTTTCTTACTCTTTTTTTCTCTCTTTCTCCTTCTCTTTCTCTCTGTCTCTCTCTTCTTTCCTTATTTTTACGCTCCCCCTTTATCTTTGTTTTTCTTTCTCTCTTGATATCTCACGTTCTCACTCCTCCTGATCTCTCTTTGTCTCTATTTCCTCTCTCTCTCTCTTTTTCTATTTCTTTGTCTGTCTGTATTTCTTTCTCTCTCTCCCCCCCCTGTCTCTCCCCCTCTCTTTACGCCCCCCCCCCCCAACCTCTCTCACATCTACATATACACAAATAACATTTCCCCTAATGTTCAAATGATGATTCGGTCATACGATTTAAATCCTAGCCATGAAATAATAAATATTGTCTTTTGTAGGATTTTTCTTTTCACATTATAATTAATTGGTCATGCAAATAATCTTGAGTCACGTCATCTATCACAAGTTGACATGTCTAACTATCCACGGGGCGGGGGGGGGGGGGTGAGGGAGGGGGGGGGGAATAATTCCCTCACTCTCTCTTTCTTTGGCGCTCTCTGTATTTCTTTCCATTACCTCTCCCCCTCTCTCTCTCTCTCTCTTGCTTGCTCTTTCTCTTTCACTTCCTCTATTTCTCTGTCTGTCTGTCTGTCTTTCTTTCTGTCTGTTTCTCTCCCTTTCTGCCCATCTTCCTGTTTCTCTTCAACTGTTTTTTCTCTCTCTCTCTCTCTCTTTCTCTCACCTACACACACACACACGCACATTATATTCTAGCGTCCGAATTATCGTTCTGTCGCGTGATTTAATTCCTAGCCTTAAAATATTTTCTTTTGTTTTGATTTGTGGTTTGTCCTCTTTTCCTGTTCATGTTGTAACTGCTAATGTAAATACTCTTCAGCCAGCTCATCTATCCCAAGTTTGGCATGTTTAACTGTCCCCAGGGCGAACTCGGGAATCTAGCTAATGTGATATACAACACAAAAACACCAGTAATTTTTGATTTTATCCCATGTTTTATTGAAAGTTACGAGTACAATGGCTTTGTGAAAATAATAAAGAAAAAAGATCGATGAAGGAATGGACAGTAAGTTCATAACGAAATAAAATACATATATAATACAATAATTTCATAACAGCTGCAGAGCCACAATGATAATTATAGGAAATGAAGAGACGTCAGATGTCTGGTACCACATTGAGCCGGATGTTAATCCGTCTACCATTTAGAAGGGTCTCGCTGAAAAACCTATGTAAATTATTTCAAAACTACGGAGAAAGTGAGAATGTTTGGGGTTGGGGTGGGGGTGGGGGTGGGGGGGGGGGTGGGGGGTGGCGGTGATATATTGATTCATGTAAGACATTTGATTAAGTCAAATTATTGGAGTTTTTGCCATGTTGTTTTTACGAGATTGTGAACATTTTATACAAAGGAAAAAATAATGCGTTTTTAAAAACACACTGCACTAGTATGGCAAGGTATGACAATGTCTTCCTTTTCAGAAGGCTGGGAATGACCACCCTGAGACAGGGCTGCGATAGACAATGTATTGCAAAGTATAAGTGCAGTGGTAGACCCATATTTTTGGGATCCGGAAGCCTGAACTGTCGTGGGGCCCTTTCCCAGCCAGCAACAACAGGGGAACATCCAACATGGTCCAAAGGGCCTTGCAAGCCTTGCAAGGACCTCGAGGCTTCTTCAGGGCCCCTCTGGGATTAGGGGCCCTATAGCTTAAGCTTCATTAGTTTCATGGTAGATCCGGCTCTGAGTACATGTGCGTAAGAAAGATCTTCATTAAAATGTTCATAGTTTCCATAATTTGAACAGCAGCAGCAATATCTTTACAAACGACAGCAACAACGACAACAACAACAACTTCTCGGCATAAGTAATTAAAAAACTACAACCACACTGCGAAGAACGTCGATAATAACTGGAACAGCAGCTGCACCAACAACATCAGTTAGAAAATAAACTCAGGAACAAATAAACTAACTAACCAACGGATAAATGAACGAACACAAAAAAAAAGAACGACAACAGAAACAACAACGAACAAACGAACAATAATGCAACAGCAACAACAAAATATAACACATACAGAACAACAGCAACTACCACTGCTGCTGCAGGATGAGCCTCTCAATGACAACACCAGTGGTAAATTTCACAGGAGGTGAACGCTCATTACCGGCTTGACAAAACAAGAAGCTTCACATTCAATAGTTAATTACTGGTTACTAAACAGGCAGAGGGCAAGTACAAATACCCCAGTTAATCTGTCGTATACACGAACGGAAACAATTTATGAAAACTATGAAAAGAAGAAAAATATATGTAAACGTAAAATCAAAAAAAAAAAAATTTACACATACTCCCATAAGCACACACGGATGAAAGGAACATGAATTTGAAATGAGAATGAAAATATTAAAAAAAAAAAAAAAGAAAAAAAAGAAAGAAACGATACAAACATGCATGCTCACACACATTCGTACACGTCCACCCACACACGCGCACATTTACACACAAAACATAATTATATGGAGACCCCTTAACAGCAAACATCGGCGTTCTACCAAAGATACTATACTAGAAACAATAAGATGAGACAGCTAGCGCTTTTAGCGTGCACAGATTTCGCACCACCACAAGCGGCGAATGCGAGGGAGTAATGAACAATGCAGTATTTTACAAAACCAAATAGGGAAAATTGAATTTTGTAAACTGTTCAGCTATCGCTGGGAGCTTTGATTGACGTCACTTATTTTGTAATTTTATCTTTAATCGCTGTGGGTAAAACTCCGGCTATTTTTTCATTTTTCCTTTTTTTCAGTTGCAGTAGCACTGTCACAAATCAACATTTATTAATGTATCATTATATCAAGGATTCTTTTCATGCAGTGATCCTTGGGCCCCGCCCCCGATCAGCGCGCAAAATGTATGCACGATTTTTTAGAGGTACGAAGAAGGGCGTGTCTCATCTTATCGCATATAGCACCTAGGATTATACGAAAGACAATCTGGCTGCATGTAGAAAATATCTATGTACAAGTGAATCATCGAGTAAAAATTAGAAACATTACTTTTAGCAAACATGCAATCAGTTACCTAGACGCTAAAAATTTGCAGATCTTGAATGAAACCAGATTTGTACTGAAAATAAAAGAAAGATATCGTTAAAGAATGTCAAACTCGCATAAAAATGAATGTACAGTAAAACAAATTCATCACGTGTCTAGAGAGTATCATAATATGAGAGTAATTTAAAAAACAAAAAAAAGCAAGCAAAATAACAATAATAATGATATTAATATGGATAACCACAATAACAGCAATGATCACAAGTGGGAAAAGGCAAGAATGCTTAAGAAAAGTGCTGTACAAAAGCAGTTATGATAACATGAAAAGTGAGTGTAAAATTTATTATTCATTATTAAATATATATTGTTATTAATAAATATTCAAATATTATTTGTATTATTTGTATTGTGAGTTGTGAACTGTTGTGAATTGTGTACTGCGCCTAATAGGCTGCGTCACAATTTGCTCTGAGATAGAGAGAGACGGAGACAGAGAGTGAGCGAGACAGGGAGAGAGACAGAAGCAGTGTAGTGTGTTGAGCGCTTCGCCGGCGCTCCATTCTGCTCTGTGGTTGACAGGTTTCTTCTGTAAAGCGCATAGAACATTTTAAAAATTGATATCCGCTATATAAAAAAAAAAATATATATAATAATAATAATATGCCAAGAGCAGTGAACCTCCTAAAATAAAGACCAAAACGCACAGTCATGACCGTTTTGCATCTGTTTTGATTCAGTGCATGAAAGGGACATTCCACGGTAACTGACGGGATGTTCAGACAATACTTTTTTAGGAAAGAAAAGGCCACTAAATAAAATAATAACCAATCATTTATTTCAAATGCATTGATCAGTCCTCCAGTAAAATGGTACCGGAATGATACAAATGTGTTTAGATAATAAAAAAAAAATTAATTAAGATGAGTCCATTCAGTTGCCTTCACTTTAATTGGTAACTGATGGGACAGAAAAAATACCATGTTTTTTCTACATAGCAAAATGAAACTACAAAATTTGTGAAATCAAACCAACAGGCTTAGTGAACAATGTTTTTTTACATTCAAAAAATGCATTTGAGCATACAGAAAAGGCATAAATAATCAAGGCTTACTTTTAAGCACAATGGGGCGATTAGTTTAAGTAAGTGATGGAACATAATCTTGGTAACTAATGGGAGGTTGTCAACATGTGCTCTTTTCCAAAATGGTCGCTAGGTCACGCCAGGAAAATAATGCTAACCAAAAATGTTGACTTAATTCCTACCCTTTACAACATAACTATTAATTTTTTCCCAGGCATGGTTTGAAAAATGTCTCTAAGGTAACATATTACGTGGAATGTCCCGAAAGTCTCTCCTTCCGTCGGCCAGGCTTGGCCTTGTGTCCACAGACCCCGCACAGACCGCACAGAAAAAGTGCGGTTGCGTTCAACACTATATTTTACTACTAGACTTGTCCACAGCAGCCAGTCTGCTACGGCCAGACTTTTTCCGTTTCCGCAAAATCTGGGTGGTGTCAAGCATGACAGACATTTTATGGTCTGTGCGTGCAGAAAAGGTCGTGATTTGTGTGTTGTCGTCAGTGTTGCCACTCAGTTTTTTTCCACTAAATTTAGTGGATTTTAGGTCGATCCTGCCCTGGCCTACACAACACATTCTTCAAATCTGTGCAGAATGGAGGATGCAAAGCTGATTGAATGTGTGCGAGCAAGACCAGCCCTTTACGATAAAAGAGACAAACAGTATACAAACAGAGATGTTACCCAGAGGCTGTGGGAACAAATTGCTTCAGAACCCAACGAGCAAGGTAGGCCTTTTATCTTGATTTTATTGTATGAACAGAAACTTTGCAATCATCTATCCATCTATCTCTCTCTCTCTCCCTGTCCCATCTCTCTCTCACTCTCTCTCTCAATATCTCTGTTGCCTGTCTGTCTGAGGATAATGCATACGATCCAACTAGATCTACATATTGTTCCAACAAGCTTCATTTTGCCAGGGCACACTTCCAGATGGGGATACAAAATAGTCACAGAAAGTGTTTCGAATGACATTTGCTTCTTGGCTTGGTGTTCTTGTCGATGCAATCACAATGTCATCCCTTGTCCACGAGCTGTTTTCACATTCTGGTGCTCTGTTAATGCGCTCAGGTTCCATCGCCAGTAGAAAATTGTGAAGAACACAGATTGCTTTAACGACTTCAATGGCTGTATCAGTGTTTGTCTCAATCGCTTTGAGTAAAATCCTCCATGTGTTAGATAAAATGCCAAATGCACATTCTACCTGTCTGCGAGCTCGAGAAATACGATAATTGAAAACCCTCCGTTCAAATGTGAGGTTTCTTCGTGGAAAGGGTTTCATCAAATTGCGCAACAGCGGGAACGCTTCATCCGCCACAAACACAGGCGGGGTGAGTTGCTCTGTTTGTGGTAATTCTTGGAGTGCTGGCAAATGTAATTTTCCCTCAAGTACCAGTTTTCCAAAGTGACTTTCTCGGAATATACCACCGTCACTGCAACTACCATAGCTTCCAATGTCTATAACAAGAAATCTGCCATCCGCGTCTACTACCGCGAGAAGCACCACTGAGCAATAGCCTTTATAGTTCCAGTATGTTGCCCCTGACAGAGCCGGTTTTTTAACCCTGATGTGTTTCCCATCGATGGCTCCTATGCAATTCGGAAAATTCCACTTTGAGTAGAAGCCATTTGAAGAGGTCGTCCACAGCTCTCTGTTAGGTTCTGTCAAAAAGATTGGTTGCAGTATGTCCCACAAGACCTTGCAGGTAGATCTGACAATGCGTTGCACAGTGCACACTCCTAGTCTGAAGGAAAAGGCAAGATTCCGGAAAGAGTTCCCAGTAGCCAAGTATCTGTGATAATGGAGAGAAACAAAAAAAAGACTATATTAATGTGCATGATAATTTGTATAAACATCGTTTACACTGAAGCTAAACAATGTTTCAACCAATTGTTTGTTTCAGCTGAACTAGTCAAGAAGAGATGGGCTTATCTCAGGGACTATTACAGAAAGCAAAAGAAGATTCATGGAACAGCGAAGTCCGGGATGGCAGCTGAAAGGAAGAAAAAGTGGCCACTTTTTGATGCTTTGTCCTTTCTTGATACATTTATTGAGTGCTCACAGACATTCACAAATGTTGCTCTGCCAGCACCAAATGAAGATTCAAAAAGTGATGATGAAACGGCTTCGACACCCATTCCTTGTCCAGAGGACAGTCAAGATCAAGTTGAACCTGACCTACAACCGACAACTGCTGCGGCAACTGAAGCAGAGAAAACAACCGTTCAGCCAACGCCACCAACAAAAAAGCGCAAGAAGAGAGACAGTAATGACTTTGACATGAAAGTTCTGAATGCTTTGACGGAATCTGAAAAGGACAATAATCCAGATGGAAATTTCATGTTCTGGAAAGGACTTCAGCCAATGATGACCCAGCTGGACCCACTGGAAGGATTAAAATTCAAGCACGAGGTCCACGGCCTACTCATTAGCTATTTAGAAAGGGCCAAAGCAAAAAGTTCCCATGTTCCCACGTTTCACACATTTCACCCACCCAGACAGGGAACTCGTGTACAACCAAGTCCTACCCCCAGCAGTGTTGAAAGCTATGGCCAATATGAGGAAAGTAGACAAGGTGGCCAAAGTTGTCACCCATCGTATTTCGAAGATCAATACTACACTCATATGTAAAACTACAAGTATGAGTTTCATTTGTGAGAGTAGTTTCCATAAAGGTATTCTTTAAATAAGAGAATAGAAAATTGATATGATTTTCAGTTGATGCTTTAACATTTGGAATTGATTTTTCAATAAAGACATTTTTGAAGATTGCTAGTTTCAAGAATGCAATAAACTGATCTTACCTGAGTGTGACTACCAATCTTTCTCTTGGTGAAATTGATTTCCTCCAGTTTGTGTTTTGTTTCTGTAGTCCATTGGCACATAACCGCAGCAACGATTGAAATGTTGTTTGCCTCATTCGAAAGTATTCCAAACATTTGTCCTCGTCTGTTAATATTTGGGGCAGTAGTTTGAATTCTCCTAAAACTCCCCGATCTTTACAAATTGGGTGAACCCAAAAACGTCGTTCGGATGCTAGAGATCTTCTTTTGTACCACCACCAGAGCATAAAAATCTTGCGCTTTCTTGTCACCGCCATCTTGAAAAGCGGGCAGAACTATGCGGACCCGGTGGAGACGGGTAGCCGTACTTTTCTGTCCATACTTTTTCTGGCCCGCAAAAAGTATGGTTTGTGCGGGGTCTGTGGACACAGCCAGTTTTGTGCATTCCACATCTCACACTAAAAAATCGAGAGAAACTTGACTCAATGCGCCGCCAGTCTATGTATTTTTTGAAGCAGTGATACACTGAATTCTGTCATGTAATAAGACATATAATGATTTTCCCGGCGTTGCCCATGACAAACCTACTTCTGCCTTGTACCCATCTATGTGTACACCGCCCCCCTCCCCACACCCCCACCAACGCCAAATCGCTCTCAAAGTGCTCTCTGTGTACTTTACTAAGAAGATACATGGCCCATGCCATTTTAAAGACAGACCTTCACTGTTTTTCTTGACAACCCCATGATATCCATGAAATCTGTTTGTTCAGTAATGAACAAAATCAGTTTTGAAATAACATGTAACGCCTTGTATTTGCTAGAGAAATTTTAATCTTAAATCTGTCCATTTTATGCAGCTTGCAATTGACATTTCTCTGTTGAAGGCAGCAGCATCTGTTCAACTCAAATGCGAACCATCACTTCTAATTATATCTTTTTCCTAAAATAGACGTCCCAATATCTGTAATTATCAACGGCCGTGATTTGATCTGAGTATCCATTATAATCTGTGTAAAAATATTGAGGCTTATCTTTTGAGCAGTTTAATCAGCAACTGATGCCAAGCATTGGCAAGTACTGAAATGTAATGTAACTATTAGACATAGTTTTAGTTGACAGTAATGATAAGAAGTTCTTAAAGAATAAAAATAACTAGAAATATCCATTAATACAGCTGGTTATTTACTGTTTTAAACATCTTACTATTATCTCAGTCAAACACTCATATAAATGGCCTGCCAGAAAGCTTCAAATGTATGGAACAAATTTTGTGTAAAACGGTTTAGAGACGTGAAGAAAACGGAAGTCTTCATTACTACAACTGAAGCATTATTACTAATTAGTGCTTGTAATTAATAAGGAGGTCTGGTAATACATTATGTTATTATTCAGGTGATATAAACTGGTCGAATATTATTTTTAAAAAAACAACAGCAAATCTATGGGATCACACAAGGCTTGAAAAGGCTTGGTTTGTCTTTCCTTTTCTTTTGCATTTGATTGTGCCGTTTCTGTATTATTTCTTACTCTTGGCTTTGCTACATACATTTTTTTTTCTTTTTGCCATGTTTTAACTGCTGAATTTACTTTCAGACGGCTTAGAAAATGTCGGTACGATATGATTCGTCCAACAAACAGCACAGTGTAATATGTTCACTGAAAGAAAATAACCGGCTTTCCAGTAACTGGAGATAACTGGGATTTTGAAAGTTTTATTGCCTGTTCTCGTGTTGTCAGAAAATGACTCTTCTTCAGTAATATTTCTCTCTCTCTCCACTTTTCTCATCGAAATTTCTCATCCTCCGGGCAATATATCACGTGGTTTAAAAAAAATAAATAAATGTCGAAAGTCTAGGACAATCGCGACTTTAGTTCTTATTTGTTCCAACTCCGCATGTTTTATACAACTGAGAAATTCGACGTTAAACACTTGTAGCTTTAGTTTCTTGATAAGGGGTTAGAAGAAATCAGAGGTGTGAAACAGCTTATGAAGTGCCACAAGGCATTTTTTTAAAAAAATGGCAAAATGTGCATTTGTTATACCTTTTCTATATACTAAAAGATCTCGGACAGTTTTTCAGAAACAAGGAGACAGATAGAACAAACAAAAACTAAGGCCGCGAGATGTCGAATATGAAAATGTCCGAAACTTGAAATTCTTATATGTTAGCTTTTGCACTGACTGACCTAACTAGCTGAGTTAGGAGGCGATAGCTGCTTCATATTTTCAGGTATAGCTTTGGAGTAAATAGTTATTCCGGACGACACACACAACAGCAATAAATCTTCAATGACCTGATATGTAGTGATTTTGACATACGACTGTTTTTCTGGTCGGTGACGGCATGATAATATCAATTGAACAAAAACATAATATCACAATATGCAGGAAATAATCAATCTGAGATCACAGCCATGCTCTTTATACAATGCATTACAAAAAAAAAAAAAAAAATCAAAAAAAAAAAATCTGAGCTCCTTTGGATCACTAGCAAAGATAAACAAAAACAGATCTCACATTTCTTTGTAAATTGATTTGTTTCACTAACGTAACCCACATTTGAGATGAACTCGCGAAAGGCGCAAAGTGGCTGTTATCATCCCGTAGCGCCTTTAAACCCAAACTACAGCTCAAATCCAAATCCACTTTCATGATGCTGACAACATAGCACCCCCCCCCCGCCCCCCTTCCCCAGTGCACGGTAGCTGAGCATGCAAACTTGCACAGATTATTTTCATTTTGGCACGGCAACTGAGCATGTCGAGCACTCTCACTAATTTGCTCTAAGTCAAGCAGAAGAACTGAAAATCTTAGTATAAGAAAATGATAATAGACACGATAAAAATCGCGCACACATACTGTGAGCTGATCGGGGGCGAGGCCCACGAAAAGAATACTTAATACATGTATAATGATAAATTAACTATGCTGAATTGTTACGTTACAATGTAGCCACAGTTTTCCAACAGCGATTGAAGTTAAAATTACAAAATAAGTGACATCAAACAAGATCTTCGGCGATAGCTGAGCAGTGAAAAAAATTCAATATTTTCCCTATTTGTCTTTGTAAAATAGTGCATTGTTCATTACTTCCGCGCATTCGCCGCTAGGTGGCTGTGCGAAATCTGTGGACGCGAAAAGCGCTAGCTGTCCTAACTTACTGTTTCTGGTGTCTTTGGTATAACGAAACATTTGTAGTCTGGGAACTTCTGTCATGAGATGAAATGAAATTCAACATTTCCTAGGAGCACAGTTTCTGTGACGTCAGGTGAAACTACCAGAGACTATAATATTTATAGAGAGATTTCACTTCCGCCAAATCGCGAAACTAGGTCGCTGCGGTAAACAAGAAATTGAAGATTTGAAAGGGACCGTCTTCACCAAACATAGTGTGTATATCTGTTTACTATGGTTTGTTCATATTTTTGGGTTAACTGAAACTATTTAGACCCGTTTGTAAGCTCTTATGCCCGTGGAACTGCACAAACGGCTATTGTTTACGGCAGCGACCTACTTTCCGCTCCATGATAACAGTGGTTTCGCAGAGCCCCCCACCCAGTGTCTTGCAGTGCAAATCGACCAATAGTGAAACCTCTCTATACATAGATGCTCTCTGAAACTACCCTGTCAAACTACATCACAAAAGTGCCGATGAAAATGACGACAGGAAACTGAAAAAAGTTGCAGAGGAAAATGTTATTACATATTTACAACTTCATTAAGACACAACATCTAGTGAGAAAAAACTTTTCTTTTTTTTTTTTGGTCAGAGAAGGCGTAACTATTAGCATAATTAATTAAATTAATACACATTTATGTCATACAAAGTGGTGACTTCTTCGGAATGTGACTAGTTCGAATCTATTCAATTTTCTATTATTCTTATTCTGCACGGCTAGTCATACCCAACTTTGAGGCGTTGATTGGTTGCTGTGGTTACTCAAACGGGAACAGCCGTGGTAGTCAGCGTACTTCCGGTACCAAAACAGCATCTTGAGTTCCTTCCGGAAGTAGGCACCAGTGACGCTGTACAGAAAGAAGTTGACGCAGTAGTTGAGATAGAAGATGACGCGGGTTATCAGCAACTCGGCCTCGGATTGGTCGAAGGAATCTGCCCCGGCTTCAGAGACCGCGGTACTGTTGAAGAACTGCAGGAACCTCTTGCACCAGAAGCAAAAGTAGGGCAAGTTCAAGGCCACAAAGACGAAAGAAATGACCAGAAGGATGACGGTGAACTCCATCCTGATGATGCTCTCTTCCGTTACAATGTTGCGTTTCAAATGGCGCCGATTTCTCAAATACAGGCGCCTGATAATCAAAGAGTTAAGAACGCTGATAAGAAGGAATGGGACAAGCGTAATCGACAAAGCGAAAATGGAATCGAGTATGAAAGATAACAGAGTCAGAGAAGGATCGCGACTGCATCGAGCCACAGTCCGATGCTGGATCTTGAATTCGTATCGACCTGTCAAAACAGGTTTATAGGTCATGACGATGAAAGCTATGATGATGAGGCTGATGATGACTTTCTGAGCCGAGCGGCTGCCGCAGATGTCTTTCCGTTTGAGTGGGTGACATACACCGATGTAGCGTTCCACTGTGAAGGTCACAATGATCCATGCGGAAATAAAACGGCTGACATAGCTTAGATATGTTTGGATCTGACACAAGCCATGGTCTTCAAGAAACGCCGCCCCTGGTTGGCCGGACAGGTAAGGAAGTCCGCGTCTCAGCCAATCAACAAGCACGTAAAACAGTAAAGCACAGATGTCGGAAATGGAGAGGGCGGCCAAGTAGGTGCTCGCTGAGAGCTTCCGCATGTTTTTAGACATGAACACGATCAGACTTAAGATATTCCCAAAAAGACCAATGGCCAACACGAAGGGCGTGACATAGCTGTAGAAAACGTGTGATACAGAGATGATATGGGATTTTTCTGTCTTGCACTGAGTTAGGTTGAATCCATGGCTGAGGTTCAGAGCTCGTAGAATGGACGCCTCGTACTGACAGTTGTTCGACTCAGAACTATTGGCCATCTGAAACAGAGATAGAGAGAGAAGAAAACCGTTTAATTAAGTCAAGGGAAATAACGACTGGAAACATCTGAAAAATAATGGCATCAGTGCTGTCTGAATCACATTAGAACACACACAGCTAACAACAATAACAATAACAAAATCATCATCATCTGCAGCAGCAGCAATAACAATAACAACAACAACAACAACAGCAATGGCAACAAAACTATAAAACAGTCACTAGAAGTGAAATCAATAATGTTGAATAGTTTTCCAGCTACAAGTCAAATAAAAACCAATGGCCAATTCCGCACAGGCTGCTGTAATGTCATAGAATTATATAACAGAACAGAACATCAATTATGGAATGACTGTTTGAGCCATATGGCCATTCTGAATGTTGTTAGTATAGTGAAATAAGGTAATGGTTAGGGCTGGACTTAGGACGACGACTTACATAATGTGCTTCACTGGTCATAAAAAACCTTTTCTTCCGCGACATTGCTGCAGGGACATTTAAATAATGTGGCCAAAACTTTGTCACAAAAAAGCCCATTGTGAGTATCTTGACTGCATGTCCCGATTAAACTCTGCCTATTTTTTAACATGCAGCTGAAGATTTGGAAAAGTACGAAGTACCATGAAGTAAACAGACTTAGTCGAGCACCCATTTCATGTTCTGTATGTTAATCGCCGAGCTGCGCGTTAACAATATAAACATTCATCTAAAGAACCGACTGTGCCTCTTGCAATCTCCCCACCCGCTCCCCATCCCTTGAAATATCATTGCTGTGTGCCTCAAATGGAATCCTTACCCCCTCCCAAATGTTGTACGCAATTTAAGATTTGCAAGACACCGCTTCACAATCCCCTGAGGAAAACGAATAAATGTTTTCGCTTCAGGACAACAACAAAGAAAGACTGCCCACAATGACAGACTAGATACATGACAAGCATAACAAAGCCATCAAACCCACGGAATATGATGCAAGACATAATAACCACATCACAGATGAAGTTTTTAAGTTGTTGGTTTGAATTTGGTTTGAAGATTTCTTGAATTCCTCGCGATGAAAGCAACCACAGAAATGTGAACATGGCAAAGCAAGCAAACGCTGCTTTCAGTGGCGTGTGGTATTTTACATTATAATGAGTATGCTCTAGCTGAAAAGTGAGCCCAACTCCGTATTTTCGCTGTTTGGCTTTGTGATTAGGCTGACGTCCCTTATCAGTAGCTAAGACAAAACAACGGCAGTGAATACAAAAGGATGAAATACTTTATTTGTAATGTACCAGTTAAAAAGAAAAGTGACAGACCAAACACAACCATAGGCCTTACATAAATCTCTGAGTAACAACAACAACAAAAAAATGGCAAAAAAAAAAAAAAAAAGCACACGAGTTCACACAAAGTTCACACAGAAAGCAAATTATCAAACCAAATTGTCGACAAAGAAAATAAAAACTGGTACAGAAATAAAGAGAAAACATCAACAAAACACTGCAACAATGGCAGCAGGAACAGAAACAACAAACAGCAAAAACAATAACTGTCGACAAACAAACAAAAAGACAGCCCTGTCCGTTCCCCCGTGGAATCCTGTCATTGCCATTTACTGCGGAAATTTTGAAGTAGAAAAATTGGCCACAAGGAAAAGTTGTATGCAGCAAAACCTCGCCTTAGAAATAAAACCCAAACCATCTTCCCTTTTAGTTTGCGTTTCATTGTATCGATTGGGTATTATTTCTTACACGAGGTTTTACTGCATACAACTTTCTTTTCTTTTCTTTTTTTTTTACAATTTTTTACTTTGCTTCAAGCCTTGCTGCGACCCCACAGTTTTTCTGAGGTTTTTATAATGTTTGGGAAATTTTGAGCAAACTTGTTTTGCAATTAAATCGGGTTTGGTCATAATTATAAAGTAAATTACGCTCATTTGTACATTTCATTCAAGAAAAAATGTTTTATACTGAAGAATCATCATTAACCAAAGCCTTAAGCTAGCTTTCCATGTGTACGAAAACGGAACGGACAGGACAAAAATCCATCAAGTAGTGAAAAGAAAGAGTGTTTCCATGTGTACGGAAACGGGAAACGGTGTTTCTATACACAGGAGGACATTCCTTCTATTTCACTACGTGAAGGGTTTTCGACGTTTCCGTCGCCGGTTCCGTTTCCGTACACATGAAAATCCAGCTTAAGTTTGGCCAAAAATGACCGAAGGTCGACGAAAGTGCCATTTTTTTTACTGTTCAGTCTCACCGGCATAATTACTGATTTCAGAAACTGCGTCACGTTTAGTTTGATTAACTTGCATTAAAATAATGTGTCTGGCAGCTGTAATCAGGGCCAGGAAATGCATTAAACAGCGGCTGCAACAGTATTTTGTGGGGCAAGTAATTTGCAGAAGTAACAAAAGTGCCGTAGACAAAAGAAAATGCCGTCATAGCGACATTAACAAGGAGACCGTTGTTAAGGAATCCTAGACTATTAAATTACAAAGCCGAATAGAGAAAATACAGAGGAGTATTCACTGTTCATCTATACCTTACTGTGTAATAAACTATACTATGGTCCCCTAACTATCAAGGACCAAAAATCCCCCGTAAAACTAGATATTGTTTGCATGTGTATAATGACAAGGAGCACAGTAAAAAATGATGATGGTCATTTGGGGGAAGAGTAGCTGTTTATGGATCAAGGGGATAATTATGTTAAAGATGGAAGGGCATGAAGAAAGGATAAAAATGACGCTGAAACTGTGTGAAGAGAAACAGGACGCTGCTCATGCGTGAGATCCCGACCCCCCTCCCCCTCCCTCCTCCATCCCAACTCCACATGCCCACACACACTCACGTATGGTCACACAGACACACACACACACACAGAGGAAAACACACTGAAAAATTCAACACCATAGAAACATTGAAACCCCTCCTCTCCCCCCCCCCCCCCTTTTTAAAAAAAAATAAAGAGGAATTGCGATACAGAAAGAATACACACACAACACAACATAATATGTATAAGAACAGGATAAAGAAGAAAGGCGTCGGATTACTGGACGAGAAAATGAGGACAGGGAATAAAAAGTTGGTAAACGAAGATCATATTCATTAAAGCAGAAGGGCTAAGAATATTACGGCACAGATTGAAACCTGCATGATTTTCTTTGATTTATTATTTGTTTTGTTTTAGTTTTCATTTTTTTTCTTCAAGCCCCGAGGATTCGTCTCACTTTCACTTATGGCTGTTTTTTTTTTTTAATCATAGGGGTGAAACAGACACAGTGGGGATCCAGCAAGCAGCGCCTATTGTCCTAGTGTGAAGCAAAATTTCCCTGCGGTGAGTCATCGGTCAGGCGTCTACACCAGCCTAGTTCTGTTTCAATCCTTACACCGCTATTTTACCTAGGTGGCTTGATGGCCCGCCTGCACCTGCGCCCCGCCTGTCTCAAGCAAAAGCTATACGTCAGTAACGTGTAGAGAAATAGGAACCGGCAATGACGTTGTCTAGCTGACCGAGAAAATTAAAATAATAGTGGTCCAGTTACAAAGACGACCAACGTTAGGGAAGGTTATAATTTGTGTCATTTTTCATTTCGAAAACAGAACAAAAGCTGTTATATTGGCTCTTGCTAGGGTAGTCTAATTACCGAGCCAAAGAGGGGAAAATACAGCGTTGTGTTCACTGTTCTTCTATAGTTTCACTATGTAAGATACCACAGTCCCTTTACAACAGGCATGATTATACAGAGTGGACCAATATGAATGGTTTCGAATTTTCTCTAAATCTGTGTTTACTTGTGTGGATAAACACTGTTTTTTTTTTGTTGTTGTTGTTTCTTTCCTTTCTTTTGTTTACTTGACCCAGCCAGATATTTGGTCACATCCGAGACACAGGATACCGAGACGGCTCAATTCGCCAAATTCCGTCCGTCGACTTCCGTGCGTATCATCCATGTCAGCAGTGCAACAATTCACACCACACCCCTTCATAACTGAACGAAAAAGACTAGTACCACAGAGCTGTGTGAGTAGTACTAGTACTCACCGTGTTTATACGCGCGCACGTGGTGGACATATAGTGAAAGAAGGAATGGTCCGTCTCGGTATTCTGTGTCTCGGGATATTGGGATAAACACTGTTCGCTTTTTTTCTTTCCTTTCTTTTGTTTATCTGACCCAGACAGGTGTTTGGTTACAATTTTTTTGGGTAATAAACAGAATCTACCGACAAATCACCCGCGCCGTCCATTAACATTGAGGCCGCTGCCAAGACATTCAGGGTTCTTACTGGTATTTTGTTATCAATTTATGGTTGGCTTTCCAAAACCAATACAGAAAATTACGGTCACGTAGGCGAGGATAAGGTTATTGCTGCCAATTAGCGAAACTTGATCCTTGCATGTTTCACAAAAAACTTCAGTATGTAAACAAATTATACCCAAATTGGTCACGTAACCGCAGAAGTGTTCTTAAACAACAACAAAAAACAGCAACAAAAACAACAACCATACAATCTGTGGGACCGCAGCAAAGTTTGATGCAAAGCTAAAATGTGGCAAAAAGACAACTTGTATATTGTGATCAAGCCTGGCGTAAGAAATAATACAGAAACGATACAATACAAAGCAAAAGAAAAGAAAAATGATTTTTGGCATTGTCTTTCCTTTCCCGTTGTGGTATCGTTTCTGAATCAATTTGTACGGAAGGTTTTGCGACATAGAATTATTTTCTTTTTACCACATTTTGTCTTTTTTTTTAATGTTTTAAAGCTGTTCTGTTCGTAGTTTTGCCTCAGGTGTGAGCCCCCCCCCCCTCTTTTCAGCATCGTGAGGCAGAACCAACGATAGTAGAGTTTGTCTACTATTTTTGGCAGAACCAGAGACCAAACTTGAGCTATCGTCTAGTGCTA
This sequence comes from Onchidella celtica, assembly GCA_963931925.1. Classification (NCBI taxonomy): domain Eukaryota; kingdom Metazoa; phylum Mollusca; class Gastropoda; order Systellommatophora; family Onchidiidae; genus Onchidella; species Onchidella celtica. Next base: position 44,675,773 of record OZ007579.1, on the reverse strand, counting down.
ACAATGCATGACTCAGCATACGAAGTAATGTCCAATCAGTGTGGGCCTCTCCCAATTCAAAACAACCGCAGGTGGTCATGACGTCATGGGTCTTTATGAAAAAAAAACAAAGTAACGGGGTTGACCAATCAGTCACACAGAGTAAACTAAAGAAAAATTAATGCTTCCCCATTATTTCAAATTTCTAGATCTGAAAAAAGAACTTCTGCAGGTCGAAAGAAAGACATCATCAAATCACACCAATCAGAGTTGTATAAGCGGCGCCGGCTTTTGTTCAAGGTCGGGCATGTTGTTTATTACTATTATTATCATTAAAATTATTTTAATCATTATAATATGATGTTGAGTCTGGTGGCCAACAAAAGTTTCGTGTGCTTTCGTCGTATGGAAAAACAACCCAACGTCACCAAGATGGACTCTATTTTCCTTGACCTTTATTGAGATTTGTAATATCTAATCGGATTTTGTGATAATTGGATGAAATTTTAGAATATCAAACCGCGAATGGAATAACCAAAATAATTATGCACTTCTGGCGTGGATTAATGTGTTACTGCGTTCGTTTCATCAATAATTCACTTCACTCATTAATCCACCCCCCCCCCCTCCAACTCCTTTTCCACCAACAGCGGGGGTATGATTTCATAAGATTGTCTTCCTAGTTCTAAAACTGGTAGCTACAGAGCTAAAGTGGGCCATCCAATATGTTTAAATGATTCTTCATTTTCTGCGCAAAATGCACTTTGTTTTGTCTGTAGTACTATGCAAAACAATGCCACCAGCAGCGATCTACAAGTTTTCAAGAATGCTAAGATGTTGGCAAGACACTATTTTAAAAGCGATATGAAGAAACGTTTTAAAACTCCAATCCTGATTCCCACAAAACAAGACTTAATTATGTCGGATGGCCCTACTTCAGACTTCTACGGAGATCAACTACATATTTATTGTCATTGAGGATATAAAATGGATTCATAGCATCTGGGGCAAAAAAGTATGGTTTCGATGGGTAATCCCCCGCGTGTTCATTCTATTTTAGCCCCCCCCCCCCCTTTGATAGCTTTAAATACAAAGGGAGTAACCATCTCTACACCTGTGGTTCGTGAGATTCCACAAGGCTCCGTCACTAATTGGCACAGACTACACCTGTGGTTTTTCCGGAGGGTAATGAATCGAACAAGGAAAGAAGTAACTTTCTTTCTGCATGCAAGTGCATGCTTCTTCTCTCTCTCTCTCCCCTCTACAATCCTTCGCGATGAGTTCTTTTGTTTCTCGGGGGCCTCAGCATAGTGCTGTTGGCCCCGGCCTGTTCTTGATTGTCTCTCTTTTTTATCTTTCTTCTTTGTTGTTCTTTCTTTCTTTCTGTTGTCTTCGTTCTTCGTGGTTTCTTCCTTCTACAATCCTTCTCTCTGCCTCTCTTTATTTATGCATGTGCGTGTTTCTCGCCCTCTCCTCATATGTGTGCCTCTGCATGTGTGTGTGTGTGTGTGTGTGTGTGAGAAAGAGAAAGGGGGAGGAAAATAGTGGGGAATTAGGGAAACTTTATGTGTGTGTGTGTGAGTGCGTGTGTGTGTGAGAGAGAGAAAAAGGGCGGGGGGGGGGAGGAAGGAAAATAGTGGGGAATTAGGGAAACTTAAGATATGTGTGTATGTATCTCTTTTTTTGGGGGGGGGGGGAGGTGGTAGGTTCGTCTTGTGGTGACCAGAGCTGGAAGAAGGATCCGTTAAAAAAACAAAACACACACACCCTCATTAGACCCAGACCCATTCCATGAAATGTCAATCAGTATAAGAAAATATGAAATTTGAAATATCCATCAACATATCCTTGGTTTAACTTCTAAAATGGTTTATTGACAAGACAGTGTCATCTGGAGAGAAAACAAACTGGATTTCATAATTTTACGGCATGTTGTCTAAAAACAATATTTCGTACTAAGAAGCAAAAATATTCAATATAGTTTGCAGTTTTATGTTTAATATTAAGATAACAAGTAACGGATGTAATCAATTGTTTGTTTCTTCTTATTTTGCACTGACATTTTGACAATGTAAAAGTAACAAGAAAATTCCTTTACTGACTTAAGTTTTGCCTAGAAAGAATCCAAAAGTCATCATTGGTTCTGCGTATACATGTAACAAACGTCACACTTTACACCATAGAGTTTTTCTCTAGCAATAAATATTTGAGACGGATCATAACCAATTACAAAACAAACATAAATTTATTACTGTAAATTGTTAAACATTCAAGCTTGAATCCAAACATATCTTATTCATGAAAAAAGCACTTGCAAAGTGAAGATGTAACAAAAGTTAAGAAAAAAATGTGACACAGGTCACAACACGCCTTTGTCTATATCATCTAAAAATTTAAGAATTATGAGATACAGAATTTGCTACTTTCAAAGAAGTCATTTACAAGTATTATTTACATATTTAGGTGAAATTCTTGGACTACTTTCACAGAAATTGCAGAAAATATTACTTAAACTAGAAAACCACTCTTTATGAACGTAACATACGTCACGCAGCATTTTTGGGTTAGGCCTTACCTTCAAGTTTTTTAATTAAAGATGAAAACTTGTATAGTGACCATTTCTTTTATTGTCAAAACGGTTTAAATGTTAAATGTCTCACTTAATGATTCCTTTAGGAAGCTAGCAAGGTGAAAAACTGGTCATACGTCACAAGGAATGGGTCATTAAACGATGCTGAGAATGCCAGTCAGGAAATACAATGTCACTCCACCTACGGGAAATCTGTCTGTTTCGGAGCTAATGTCTCTAACCATAGCAACCATTCACATCTAACATTCAGATTTCTCCCGACAAACTAAACTAATTAAGCAAGGAGTTCAGACAGGTTCGAGGTAACCACAGTATTTCATAAGATGAACGTTTCTGGTGAACTGAATCGGTTTTTCCCGGCCTTGATGCGGATAATCTGCTTTGATAACAATACTGGCGCGCTGAACGGTTATATAATTCTCAAAATAATTACATTTTATCTCTCTGTATTTGTCTCAGAGAATCCGTACAATTTCAACAGAGAAATGCAGAAAAGAAGACAGCATAAATATTAAAGCTTTAATACACAATAATTATTTGTTTGATCAATTCTGCAATGCCGAGGAAGATAAGGATATTATTGTTTTTCAAAACTGTGTCCCAAATAATTCGTTTTTTCTTTGCTCGGATTTATTTCCCAAGTTGGAAATGATAACAAAATGTATTGAGATCGTCAGAGGTTGAAGATAGCAAAACATACATTGTCATATTCATCGGGGCAACTATTTTGTGTTTTGCGTTATTTAGCCAAAATAATATTGATGGAGCTATTTTATATAATATATTGTTATTCAATTAAACTTTGGTGGGCGGATCCGATATCATATTAAGGTAAATTTTAATATTCGTGGGAGGCAAATGTAGCATGTTAGATTGTCACAAATATTTGCCCTAATTGAACAGTGCTATTTCAAGTATCGACGTAAAACACGAATCATATTTGGTAAAAATAGCTGTACATACCAGAAATTATGTAGGTCATATTCCTCCCTCTGTTTTATAAAGAGAAATACCTCTAGAAGTAGCAAAACATCACAATAACATTGGCAAAAAACACAAAGCTGGGCCTGTCTTGATATCGTACGTGACAAGGACATTATTTTACATGAAAAAAATTAAAATTGTTTTACCTTAAACGTTTTCCCGACAAATCTGAACTTTAGGAATATAATAGACTAGATGACGTACCGGGCATTGCCCGAGATAAACAATCAAGTGCTCTCTCTCTCTCTTACAATAAAAGTAGTAATCTGCAGTCCTGCTCGAGAACTCATGCGCGCCAGAACACTGCGTACCAAGCTTGATATGGTTACTTTTTATGACATGCACAGTACTATAACAGAATGGAGCCAAGCTGGAGGATGAAAATGACAGCACGATGAAACAATGCATTTTCTATAAATTCAAGAACCAAACTAATCAAAATAATAAAAACTTCCGTGCACCAGATATCATATTTGAAATGAACATGTAAAATTGGGTTAGTATAGGTGGCCTAATAAAAAAGCCTTTTGTGTTCAAAGGTGGAGATTTTGTGCAATATATAATTACTAGCTGAGTACCCGTTCGATGAACAGGTTTGTGTAGTTTTTTAGTTTTTTTTGGTAAAACTTAAGACACCTGTGAACTAAGAAAGGCGTTAATCCTGCATAGATAGCTTATAAGAAGAGATGCAACAACAAAGGACACCACTTCAGACCGAAAGGAATCAGAATCAGATGCGTAGGGTCATCCCCAAAGAGGTTATATATAGCTAGAGGTGAGACTAGCGCTACGCAAGTCTCCGCGTGGCGTCGTCGGTGGGTGAAGTAAAGATGGCGGCCAACTTACGGCAAGCCTGCCTCGACCTAGACAGTACGGCTAAAGTAAAGCCAACTTACGGCAAGCCTGCTTCGACCTAGACAGTACGGCTAAAGTAAACAAATCCAAGCCTAAAATAATACAGTCTTTCAGATTGTTTGAACGGGGATTGCAGTAGTAATGAGCAGACTTAATTTTTATGGATTGGGTGAACCACGAAAATGTAAAAAATGTAATCCGGCCAAAAGAAAAAAAACAAACATTATGAATTATGACAAAATACAAAATGTACGGATGAATTTGAACCTCCATCTCTAAAGAGGAATGAACAAGAATAAAATACTGAGGCCTTCCGATAAAAACTACTTTCATTAGCACTGGCCTCGACACCGCGTTTGCAATCGCTTGCCGTAAGCAAAGATGGCTGCCGGGCTTTCTATTTGCGGCTCTGTGACGTGAACGAGTCTTACCTCTAGGTTTATTATAAACTCTTTGGTCATCCCCAAAACTCAGCGATAGGACAGTACAAAGTGTGCAGTGGTGCGCACCGAAAATTTTCAGGAAGAGATGATGTCATAAAAACCTACAGCATGTCAATAAACCTTGTGAAAATTGGGGAAACAATAAATTTCCAATAAAAAAAACTACACCGATTTGAGACTTCTATTAAAAACTGTGCACCCTTACATCCATTCTGATGCACCATATTATAAAATTTGAAGTCTGAGTGTTGAGTGGTTCAGAAGCCTTTTGCAACGAAAAATCTCAAGTCCACAAATTTATATAGTATAGATGTAAAACGAAACAAACATGCAAAAATACAGATGTTACATAGCAATAAACATTGTTATTTTTAAAAAGTATATGCTTGAAGTAAACAACTTTTAATTATAGCCATCATCTTCCTTATCTCAATTGTCACCTTCCTGCCAAATTTAAGGCCTGAAGAGTGTATAGTTTGGTCACTGACTCATGCCAAAGGTTGCAAGTTACTGAAATATATAATAGATTTGAAATGTCATTTTCCCTATTAATTGGTAAAAAATAAACAAAGCCTTCAATGAGTTTATGGAACATTTCGTCACTGCTCTACGATGATGACGTATGTCAGAAATATATAAGCTAATTGGCAAAAGGGTGTTCATTGCTTTCCTGAGCATGAAGGCTATCAGATAATACTATAGAAAAAGAAATGCGCCAATAGGAAAATGCAACAATCCAATAGAATCCTAATTGCATACCGTAAGTCACCAAATGACAGTAAATGAAACAGTTTTTTTCTGAATATTTTGAAAGTGTCAAAAATGACTTATGCCATTAGCATAGCGCGGTGAGGATTTGGGAAAAAAAATACCCAAGACATTTACTTGAAATATATCCCTTGTCTTAAATTGAGTTGTAACACCGAGCATTTGAAATGTTGAGATCTCCACTATTCAGTGGAAAAACATAGTCCTTCAAAGATTTCTTAGAATCATTTCAAAAGAAGAAATCACAAAAAAAAAAAAAAAAGGAGACATCATCTGTGTGGACACATTTGAGAGCTTTCATGGTAGCATCAACGACAACTTGAAATAGTCTCCTGATCCTCCTTAAACTGACAAAAAAGAGCGGGTAGAAAGGGTCAACGATTTCTAGGGTATTTCCGGACAAACTTACATACCGCCCATACCATGATGGCATAAACCACAATAATATAAGGATAACTCAACTCATCCTCCCCTCCCGTTCCATGGTAGGGAAATCTTTCTTATCTTTCCTTCAGTATTCTCTATGGTGCCAACCCATGAATACAAAGAAAAAAAGAGAGACGCCTCCCCATGGCGAGACCTCCGAGGGCTAGCAAGCAAGGAAGAAAGAAAGTAGGCAAGCAAGCAAGAGAGAAAGAAAAGGAACAAGTTCAAAAACAGGACAGAGGAACCCAAATGGTAGCCCTTTTGAGGGCCAGCAAGCAAGCACAGAAAGAAAGCAAAAGAGAAAGAAAAGGAAAAAGAACAAGACACAGGAACCCAAATGAGAGCCCTTTTGAGGGCCAGCAAGCAAGCACAGAAAGAAAGCAAAAGAGAAAGAAAAGGAAAAAGAACAAGACACAGGAACCCAAATGAGAGCCCTTTTGAGGGCCAGCAAGCAAGCACAGAAAGAAAGCAAAAGAGAAAGAAAAGGAAAAAGAACAAGACACAGGAACCCAAATGAGAGCCCTTTTGAGGGCTAAGAAAGCCACACAGAAGTCAATAACAAAAACAAGAAAAGATGCATCAAGAACAAAGACAAAAAAAAAATAAAAATATGAGGTGTAAATGTCCAGAGTAGAGACCCTTTAGACTTCAAGGCAAAAGAAACATACCTGACAAAACGACAGAGGCGGAATGAAAACACTCGCCAAAGTGAACCCAAAAGACTGACCTGCAATCACTGCCATCGCACTCTCGGGTCAAACATTGGTAGAATAAGCCACGAGAGAAGCTGTCAGTCAAAGTGAAAGTGAATATTCTAGCTGCTAAGACCGTCTGTAAAGACGCTAAAGGCCATATATATAGAGACCCTCCTAAACTAAAACAAAGACCTAACCACTGCGAATTTCCAGTTGACGGACTCGGCCTGGCAGACAGCTCAAGATTAATATTAATATGACACCACTGCTCTTGACCCTTGTCTGTGCAGTTAGAAATATTTGCTGTTAATTCTTCGTGAAAACAGCATTCACTGAGCCATTATCTGACATGCATTTTTCAAGGTTTTGGTTGTTGTGTCTGAACAAGTTAGACGAAAGGGGAAAAAAAATGCATAGTCGGTTTGTTTCACTTGCACTACTCAAAATTGGGTCCAAACCCCACCCCCTCCTCCGGTGCGCGGCGGCTGAGAGTGCGCACTTGCAAATACGAATATACATATATTTATTTTTTTTTGGCACGGCGGTTCAGCCCACACACTCGAAAAGATTAGCTGTAATCCAAAAACAACAAATGAAACTCTTAAGAAAGCGAAACAAACAATATTCTCCTGGACTTCCCACGAAAAACGAAATAAAATTCAATATTTGATAAGAGCAGAAGGTTTGTGACGTCAAATGGAAGTTAGCAGTTGGTTCTAGATTATCGATCGTGCTATTACTTGTAAATTTAAATACTGCGATATTTTCATGCAGGAGCCACGGATGAAAATAACAATACCTGCCGGCAAAGTGATGTCAAAAATGAGATGTCTGTAAATAAACATTTAATAACTGCATGCTCAATTAACTACAATCTAATGCTAGAGTTGGAATAATATGACAATTTATTGTCGTGCCGAGCTTTCCGGAGACAAACTGTAATCTAGTAATCACACTTTGATACAATTATGATAAATCTTTGTTGCAAATGTTAGATTTCTGAAATGCATCACAACTGAAAGGAGGTTTGGGGTGGGGAAGAAAAATGCGCTCTGCGCTTATATTTCCGATTTACCCTTGCCCTCTGTAATGCAAAAGAGAGTATAATTATGTGTGTGCTTATGTCTGTGTGTACGAGTGTGTATGTCTGCGTGTGCGGAAAAAGAGGGGGGGGGGTGTCTTCATTACAAACTTTCACATTTTGAGAAATCCTTCAGGTTAATTATAATTATCAATTACATTTTATTTTATTATCTCAGTTAAAACACCATTTGCGACCCGTCGCATTCAATAATGTGTGTTCATTAAACATAATCTCCAGTGCCCTAATTACTGAAGAACTTTACTTATTTCCTATTTCATCTTCTCTAATGCAAAAAGGGTATAATAATGTGTGTGTGTGTGTGTGTGTAGGGGGTTGGTGTGGGGTGGGTGGGGGTGGAGACTTCATTATAAAATTTCACATTTTGAGGAATCCTTCACATTAATAAAAATGTATTTTATTTTATCAGCTCAGTTAAGACACCGTTTGCTCCCTATCGCGTCCAATAGGTAGAATGCGCATGACGTCACAGAGTTTTTGTTTTGTACTTCCGCCAAACAAGATGGCCGGTGGATCAGCTGATGTGTGTAACTTCGAGATGTGCCTAAGCAGTTAAAATGCCTGCTAGTTGCATTGCAGTTGACTGTTGTGACAGGGGTGGAAAGGATGTATCCAAACTGGTTCGATTCCCTACCATCCGTGTAAACAAGAGAAAGGAAGTGAAAGAATTGACCGAACGTCTCCCATGTGCGTATACACACGTGTCATTGTTTACAGTAGTGAACTAGCCGCCGATTGGTTCGCGACGCCTTAAGTGGGTCAGGACAGACAAGATGGTGGATATGCGCATTCTACCTAATATACTGTGTGTTCGCTTGTCCCGTACGCAAATCATTGCACAAATTTACTTCACTGTCCACCAGTCACCACTTTTTCCTTCATATCTTTATACTTTATAATTGCGGAGGTAATAGAGATTGGTTGCAGTGCAGATTGGTTTGAGACTGCATGACTTAACCTATTAGTTGATTTAAAGATACAAGATAGTCAATCCTTATGATACTCTGGGCTAGTTACTCGTATAAGGTGGCCTAAGTACCTATTTGGCCCAGCTCCATTTTTTTTTGCACAAGTGAGAAATTCGACACGAAACGTTTGCGTCTTTATTACTAAAATTAGGAGCTGGAATAAATCGGAACTGTGAAACAGTTTGATAAGTGCCATAACGTATTTTAAACAAGTGTCAGAGTGTGCGCTTGTTATACTTCTTCTACATACTAAAAGAGCTCCAGTTTTTCCGCAAATGGAGATAGAACAAAAGAGAAAGCCTGCATTATTTTCTCAAGAGCTCTGCAAATGTCTGACACTGTCTAAATGTAACTATCCACATAGCCGGGATGCTCTTGATAAAAGTTGTCAATGTTTCCATCGCAGGAGGAGAAAACATTTCCCTTGTTTACGTACGTCTTGCACGCACAAGCTGTTTACATTGCTTGTTTTCCTGTTGCTTTTATTGTTGTTGTTTGTTAAAATGTGAGACAGAGAAATGCAACTTTCTGAAGGATGTTTGCAGAAGTTGATAGAAAGAAACACAGATGGATAGATAGATAGATAGATAGATAGATAGATAGATAGATAGATAGATAGATAGATAGATAGATAGACTGATATATAGATAGATAGAGAGATAGCTAGATAGATAGATAGATAGATAGATAGATAGATAGATAGATAGATAGATAGATAGATAGATAGATAGACTGATATATAGATAGATAGAGAGATAGCTAGATAGATAGATAGATAGATAGATAGATATATAGATCGATAGATAGATAGATAGATAGATAGATAGATAGATAGATAGATAGATAGATAGATCGATAGATAGATAGATAGATAGATAGATAGATAGATAGATAGATAGATAGATAGATAGATAGATAGATAGATATTTGCAAGAAAACATGCTGTTCATTAAACGATGTACATACAGCACCCAAACAGAACACATCAGAGTATTGGATTCTCAGCGCTATCTCAGGAAATCACCGTTGACGTTGGATGAAAATTTATTCAGTAGGACGCACACGGAGCAGACAAGGCTGAAAGATGTGCGTAAATAGATGATATGGTGCATCATTCCGGGGATATTCCGATAATGGTTTGACAAGCATGCGACATTAGTTTGTTGAGTCGGTCAAAGGGGGAAAAGGGGAGAGAGAGAGAGAGAGAGAGAGAGAGAGAAAGAGAGAGAGAGAGAGAGGGGGGGGGGGTGGGGCTCGAAATAAAACAATTACCGTAAAAACTGTCTCTCTCTCTCCACCCCCTCTCTCACACACACGCACACACACACACAACTAATACTGATTATACAAAACGGCGTCACTGCTACCTCAATTCCTTCATTATAACTAACCGATTTCATCACAGATTCTGGTGTGAATGATTTCCTGCAAGAGAGGAAAATGCCAAGACACCATATTTACATGCGAAAGACTTATACTTTTAGAAAATAAGCCTGTCAGACTGTCGCCGGAGGAGGTCTTGAGAAAAAGACCCAAGGTTGAACATGGGAAAGTTGTGAGTATGAAGCATGAAACAATGATTATCTCTAACGCGGGGCTTTCCAACGTACGACCGTTTTTTTTTCTGTTCACTTTGCTACATTTTTAAATTTTGCTCCTAGCCCTCCCCCCACCATACATATATTATGTGTTCATGTCTTTGTTTCTGGATATCTCTCTCTGCCCTTGTCATTTGCCCCTCAAGTCCTGTGTTGTTGTTACTGTTTTTAGCTTATTTTGTCACAGTAAGAATTAAGTTCTGGACCCTTTACTTTGTAAACTGCAAGTTCAGAGAAAGTCGTTAAGGGTAGAGAAAACGATTTTTTTAGTGAAGAAATACTGTGTAGTCAACGTGAAGTGCGGCCATCTAAATTCAAAAAAAGAAAAAAGGATAAGAAAAATTTAAAAATGAGTGTATCAAATTATCTGTTAGAACCATTTTCACATTTAATGGTTTAAATTTTGAATACTTTCCTTGTAAAACATCATTTTATTACAATTTTTGAGGCTGCATCTTGAGTTAATCATTCAGTTTGAATTCCTGAACATGATACAGTTTGGGGAATGTAACAGCTGAGGTTGTTCTAGCACATTATAGTAGGGGGGGGGGGGAGTTAGCTGACCTAACTACGACCCTTTAGAAAACGAAACTATTACAGCTGTAGCAAAAATAAACAAGAGATCCGACGATCGATTAAATAATACTAAAGTTTAATAATTGTATACTGAACAAAAAAATCTTAGGAAGGCACCAGAGAACACCTAACAACTGACTATCCTATGCCACACGAGGAAACGCCATAAGTGTTGGAAACTCACTTACTCACCCACCTTTACCACCTACATGGGTCTATAGATATTTCTATAGAAAGCTCCCGAAATTAATCTAACCTGCGCCCTCGCCTGAAACACACAAACTAATCAATTACGTATCAATACGTCACCAGGTTACATCACTCAAGGTCAAATCTGGCGTAAACATCTACATCTACGACTTTATCGAATGTTCAGGAACATACTAATATATACGAAAAGAATCAAATCACCCAACAACAACCGAGCGAGGAAAAAAACTACTCACAAGAAAGGGAAAATCAGGTGACTGGGTACACGCTGGGCCAAACGTCAACAATAAAAGGAAAAAATAAGTGAACACATGCTCAGTCACCAGTATGACAAGCAAAACAGGAATGGGGTAGCTTTGCAGATGCTACAGAGAACATAAAGGCCTGCTTACACTGGTAGGTTTTAGGAATAGAAAAAAGGAATGGGGGGACTGTGTGGGAAGATCTCTCTTGGCTTTCAGCCTTTTGTTTTCCGATTTCCTCATTCGAAACAGGACCAAAACATCGCTTCTCATTCAGAAAACGGACCTGTGTAAACAAACAGCTTTTCGAAGGGGGAAATCGGAAAGGAAGTGGCTATTTTCACGACACGTCGTGGAAATCGTCTCCGTGGAGTTTTCCACGACATGTCATGAAAATGGCCTTCGTGAAGTTTTTCATAACGTTTCACGACTTATTACAGCTACCTCGGCCTCTTTTCGCCTGATTAGTCAATCTGACTACCGCCCATTGATACAAACTGACTAGACCCTCACGCCCCCAAGGTTCCGACCTTCCACTCAGTGAGGGCCGCTATTTTGAGTCAGAAAACGGTCAACTCTGATTGGATGAAAAACGTGTCATGAAAAAAATCTCTCCACGCTTTTTCCACAACAATTATGTCGTGTGCCTAGACACTTCGAATCGGAAAACAAAAGACGGAAAGCCAGGAGAGTTCTTTCCCCACAGTCCCCCGTTCCTTTTTTCTATTCCTAAAACCTACCAGTGTACACAGGCCTTTACTGGACTTCAGTAAGAATTAATGGTCCCCACTCCCTGGCCCTCCCTCAAAAAAGGAAAAGCTATGTAGGCCTATGTACTTTGAAACGACCGAAGTTTACAGCAAATACCCAAACAACAACACCAACATTAGTTAGTAACCAAAAAAAAAAAACTATACCATAAGGACTGTGATTCTACACACCTATTTCCATGGAACTAATCTACACATGTCGGAATAAAATTACGGTTCTTAACTTTCACTTCAAGGTGCCAGGCTTGAAGATCTCTGTTTAAAGACGATCGCAGCTATACGACTTTTTTATGTCTATCAAATGGAGAAAAGTTTCGATTGTAATAGATGTTGGGTAGCAGCGCTTTTAATGATTCCGTGATGCACGAAAACGCTGTAAAAGGAAGCACGCTGGGGAAGTACGAGGAGCAAATCCTGCCCCACAGGGAAGAGCAATCTGAGGGAATTATTATAAAAACTTTTTTGTGACCATTGTTTTTGTTCTGGAATCTTCAGGCAAAGCTACAGAAACCGATCAAGGGAGGAAATTCAAAGATGAAACGTAAAGAGTCGGAGAGTTATTTCCACCTTTAGGTGCGATTTTAGGGCATAAAATGCAGGAAAAATGAAAAAAATAAATATCGACGGTAATCAACCGGCACGTGTTGTGTCCAGTTTTATTCGTTGCTCTTAAACGCCCGTGCATATCCAAGACATAGATCAAAGGCGTCTGACTATATTTTTTTCATAATCCAGTACATGTAAAACTATTCATACGACCGTGTTGAAGTTTTTCTCAGTTTAACTACCTTGGACATCAAACATTCTGTTTGCCAACCCTCGATGTGTTTTATATGTTTTGTTTATTATTTAAACAAGGAAATGATTGGCTTTTTGACTAGACAGATTGGGAAATAGTTTGGTGGATAAACAACTCAACACAGGAACAAACGGTTAGCTAGCTGGAAAGATAGAACCACAAACAGATGAGATAAATAGAAAGATAGAGACGGACAGACAGGCAGACAGACAGACAGATAGATAGACAGGTAGATAGTCAGATAGATAGATCGATAGATGGATGGGATAGCTAGATAGATAGATAGATAGATAGATAGATAGATAGATAGATAGATAGATAGATAGATAGATAGATAGATAGATAGATAGATAGATAGATAGATAGATAGATAGATAGATAGACAGATAGTCTATGTAGCGTGATCCTTCAATCTTAGGGTATTTCGAAAAGCCAAACCAGTGCTTAGAGTACACTAATTTACTGCAGCATCTTTATTGCCTTGTGCAGACTGGGTATAATTTCAAGAATTCAACCTCGTAATCATGTTGTCTTAACTTACCCCTATGTGTGTGTACGTGTTTGTGTATGTGTGTGTCTTTCTGTGAGTGCGTGTGTGTGGTGTGCACACGCGTGCGCACATGCAAAAAGGGAAACTAACTTAGGCTACTAGCACGCAAGTTCGTTAAATGTAGGCTGTTCCTCTATAATTATACTTATATCGACTTACCCAGACTTAACTAACAGGGAGCTATTTTCTGCCGTCTTTTACTCGTATACATCTACTTCTGTACTCTCAACACTCTCCCAGGGGGCTCTGTTTTTTCTGAGGACAAAGTCTGGCTGGACAGCCTTGTACCGTTCTCATCAAAAATAGGAGTAAAAATGTAGGGAAAACAAGCTAATTGCAGAAACACACATTTTGAGCCACAGTAGGACGTTTTGCACGTATATGCATGTAGATGCCAGACTGAATTCAGAAACAAGTAGACTATGTTTTGCTCGGATTTGCTTTGTATTATCCATAATGGGCAATATTTTATATACTTACATTTCGCCACTGTCAGAGTCTTCTGAGCTGCCAGACGCACTACTGGCCCAGGGCAGTGGCTAAAATGTTTCATCGTCACTATGGTCACTTGAAGACGTAGAAAACAAAGAGTTACTGTTGTCAGATTCTGTACCACTGTCAGAGCTGTCCGCCATCTTGTCTACAACCTCTGCTTGGCTACCAGTATCACCGCTTTTGATTGGTAGACAAGCAGGGCTGAAAATGTTTGATTCGTTCTGATTCGTCATTCAACATAGAACCTTGTTAGCCTCAGTTTTCAGTTGAATCCTTGTAATTCTTGTAGAAGTGAAAATGCAGTTAGGCCTTTATAACACTATATATCAAAAAGTAGAAAGGAAGAAGGTTCCATCTCTTGATATAGCATTTTTCTATGTTAAGGGCTTGTGCCAAGGGCAATAACTCATTTTTTTTCCAACATGTCAGTTGGAACCTTGTTATTCTAAGGTCACGATTTGTTTCTGGGGGAATAATGATTATTACGCATGTCATGGAATCCTCACTCCTCACAAAAGCAGTTCTCAAAAGTTCACTCTCCTCTTGTTGAATTATGGATGTTTGGATGAGCGTTCGGAAGTGAAGAGGACATTGTCCCCTATCATCACCCTCTCCTCCATCCCTCGGGGGACACACACTGACACATCCGAATCTTTCATGACGCTGCTGAGGACGATTTCTTTCCTCATCATCACATTGTCTCCACTGCTTAGTCCCGTGACCATTCGAGAATGATAAATTCCGTGACTGACTGATTGTTTCATCGCGTGACCAACTTGACCTGTTCGTAGTCCGGCCTCTCATCAAAATACTGTATTTCAGCTGTTCCAAAAACACCAGCGTTTACTTGCTACTTGTTTGTTTTGATGTCATTGGTTTCGGAGGTTCTCTGCCCTTGGCATTTGTACTTCTCTTTTTCTTCTTGTTGTTGTATTTGTATTTTGCATACTTCTTTTGGTGTGTGTGTGTGGGGGGGGGGGTGTAGGGATTAATGTTTTTTTTTAATTTTCCCAGGGCAGCGGCCTTGTCAGGCATGCTCTTCTGGACTTTCAGCTGCCGAGGAATATTAATTAATATTCGCAACAAGCACACGGGCCATCCGAGTTTTTCGTCCTCATCCGAGAAGACTAGGTGCTTGATCCTACCTGCCATATAGGATCGAGAGACAGGAAATTCTCCCAAATTTCCAACGTGCCTGCATCGACCGGGAATCGAACCCGGTACCTTCAGCATAAGAGGTCAGCACCTTGCCTCTCGTGTCCAACGTGTCCCTCATTTGCAGCTCCGTTTGATACTGAGATGTTTTCTGGTGTCATCGTACAAGATCCTACTTGGACCTGTTAGAACAATATATTTCTAGTGCTCCAAATACTGTAGCGACCAATAAACTCTGGCCAACGCCGGAAGGCGACCAATAAAATCTGGCCAACGCCGGAAGTAAAGAAAGCGCGAACGGTTAGAACCAGAGAAGGAGAAAGTTCACGGCAGAGGACTCGGAGGAATTGCGACTCAACAATATCATTGTTTACTTGCTGTTTGTCGTCAATAAACACTGATGTGCTTTAAGGCCTTTGGTACGAGATCCAACTTGAACTTGTCAAAATACATGTAATACATTTCCAATGTTCCAGAACATTAAGGTTGACTTGATACATACTGTCATACTAGTGTGCTTGACGATGTCTGTGTTCAAGACCCAAGTTGGCCCTGTCAAAACAATAGATTTCCATTGCTCCAAAACACCTGCCGTCAATAGACACTAGGGTGTTTTATGGTGTACTTGTACAATATCCTATTTGAACCTGTCCAAACAATATAGTTCATTGCTTCAAAACACAAGTGTTTACTTGCTACATGCCGTCAATAGACACGGGTGTACTTTATGGTGTCCACGTACAAAATCCAACTTACATCTGTCAAAGCAATAAATTTCCAGTGCTCCAGAACACTAATCTGTACTTCCCATATGCCGTCAATAGATAATGATGTGCTTTATAGTGTCCATGTACAAGTTGCTACTTGGGCTTGTCAAAGTAAAGCACTTCCGCTGCTCCAGAACACAATAGTGTACTGGCCTTTAGCAGATAATTATTAGTGCGCTTTCATTGTGTGATTATGCGAGATCCAACATGGAACTGTCAAAATAATACAGTTCCTTGCTCCAAAACGCAAGTGTTTACTTGCTACATGCCGTCAATACACATTGGTCTGCTTTATGGTATTCAAGTGCAGGATCCAGCTTGGAACTGTCAGAAGAATACCCTTCCATTGCTCCAAAACACGTACAAGTGCCGTCAATAGGCAATGGTGTGCTTTATGGTGCCCATGTGCAGGATCCAACTTGGAAGTGTCAGACTACATGGAATACATTTACAATGCTCCAAAACACTACAATTTGCTTGTCATTAGCAGGGGACAAGGTGGTCTAGAGGCAAGACGCTCGCCTCTCGTGCCAAGAATCCCGGGTTTGAAACCCGGGCTGTGCAGGCATGTTGGAAATTGGGATTTTTCTCATATTTTCGTGTCCCTGATCCTATTGGGGTTTAGGATCGAGTACCTAGTCTTCTCGGATAAGGACGAAAAATTCGGAGGGCCCGTGTGCACGTTGCGCACGTTAAAGAAACCTTGGCAGTTGGAAATCGTAAAGAGTAGGCCGTACAGGCCGCTGCCAGGGCAAAATTGAAACTAAGAATTAATAGATTAAAATTCAGCCATATCACCTCCCCCCCCCCCCCCCCCCAACAACAACAACAACAACCCCCAAAAAATGTATATAATTCATTATTAATTATTAAAAATAGGGAGAACCCCTAAAGGCAGTCTACACGGATGAATGCACCTCCTGCAACACTGTTGATTCCACGCGTATCGACCATGTCGTTCCAATGGATCAAATCAACACTGTCGAGAGGGGGAAAGTGCACCATGGGCTAGGCACTTTCTCCATACCCACAGCCCAGGCATGCAGCACAAAACTATTTAGCTGCGACCGTCTGCCAAGACGAAAAGAGCCAATTATTATTATAGTAGATAATTATCGCTATCCTTCATTGTGTGCTTGTACAAGACCCTTCTTGGGCCTCTGATATTGTGTTTCAGTGGCTCCATAGCATTAGTGTCTATTTTCTCCACACCTTAAGCAGATCCTGGTATCCGTTATCCTGTACCGCAGGGGTCAGCAACCTTTCGGAAAAGAAGAGCCGTATCTGAAATTTCAACAGGACTCAACTTCAGAGTGAGCCCCAAAAACCCATTAAAGTCTTATAACCACTAGTATTTGCTCTTATAGGGGCAAACCAAAAGTTTTCGATCTGAAACTGAATGGATAGAGACTTAGTGTTCTAACTCATTGTGGATGCACGCCAACTTCTTACTAGAGTGAATGCAAATTTTCGGAAATTTCCTCTAACTAGTCTTGGAGAGGGAACACTCCAAGTGAAAAGATCCCCCCCCCCCCTCGCAATTCAGAAAAGGAAAGAGCCACAGATGAAAGCCAAAAGAGCCACTTGACTGACTGACTGACTGACTGATTGGCTGGGTGACTGACTGATCTATATGCCCTTCAGTAGATCCTGGTGTCCACTGTCGTATACAACATCCTGTTTGGACTTCTCACAGAGATATTCCATTTCAAATTGTTCCAAAACGGTAGAGTTTACTGAAAGAACAAACTACAGCTTACTGTATTTTTAGTAACAGTACACGTTAGAAACAAAGTCATGGAGCTCAGTGTAATAGAAAACACCCCCCTCCCCCACTGCTTAACTTTGTGTCAAGCCCCCCCCCCACCCCCCGCCCCACTCCTCAGTCATTAAGCTGTTTTTTTATTTTCTTTTTGAAAACACTACTCTACCTTGCAAAGGCAAAGCGACATAATATCTGCTCATTTCGTACGTTTGAGAGGAAAACGCAAGAAACGTATGGGGGCGTAACTGTATAATCTATGCGTTTGGCACACTAGAAACTACGTTCTCGGTAGCAGATACGCCTATCTGTCTTTGACATAAAAGAATTAATGTGTGAGACAAGTTCTTAGAGATAATAAAGTAGAAAAATGCCATGCTGTCATTTATATATAGCTCTGCCATTGAACGGTGGTATTGTCTATTGATCTCCAGCACAGATGCGCTCAGCAGATATGGGCACGATAAGATAAGATAAGATAAGATAAATTTTATTCGTCCTTGTACAAGGAAATTTGTTTTGATCATTGAATACATAACAATACAGTTACAGAAGCAGAAAGTATGATACATAGCGCGCACACACACATATATACACACACACTGATAAATTAACTAAATTAACAAAATTAACAGTGCACACAATATGCTTCCCTAACTAAAACACATTGACCTGACACGCAGGACATAATTCAACTGTGCACAGATTACGATCAAGATGACGACATTATTGTAACATCCTAGTTGATGATGGAATAAACGATTTAAAGTAGCGCTCAGTTTTAGTTTTCTTTGACAACAGCCTTAAACTTCTTACAGATCTTATATATTCCTTGTTCAGGGGATGTTGGGGGTCATTTATAATAATATTAGCTTTTTTAATACAAGCACCAGTGTACAGCTCATCAAAATATGGCAGATCACAGATACAAATTTTGGATGCTTTTTAAATTAAATTATTGATCTTATTTTTATCTTTTTGTAAGATGTTTCCTCCCCAACAGACAACTCCATACATCAAAACGCTCTGAATAGCCATGGTGTAAAATATTTTCAGAATGCTTTTGCTAACTTTTAAAAAGCGGAGCTTTCTGAGGAAATACATGCGCTGGTTGGCTTTCTTGTATACATATGTTACATGCGCATGCCAGTTAAGCAATGAATCAATAGTAATGCCAAGATATTTGGCCTCTGTGACAATTTCAACCTCTTCATTGTTGATAGTAAGAGGGCAAACAGGATCGTTGTTATTTTTCCTAAAGTCAAAAACAAGCTCTTTTGTTTTCTTAACATTCAGTAGAAGATAGTTGTTATTACACCAACAATGAAAGGATTGTACAATGTTAGAATATTCGTGGCCAGAGTTAGGTAAAAGTCCTAAAATAGCAGAGTCGTCGGCAAATTTAAGAAGGTAAACGTTGTTGTGTGTCACAGTGAAATCATTTGTATACAATGTGTACAAGGCAGGTGACAGCACGCAGCCTTGTGGCGCTCCTGTGTTTGTTGTGAGTAATTTGGAAAATGTGTTGTTTATATCCACAAACTGGCTTCTCTGTGTTAGAAATTCGAAGATCCAGCTCTTTAAAAAAGAACTCACGTGTAGGTTGGTAAGCTTTTGAAACATTAAGTGCGGTTGTATGGTGTTAAACGCAGACGAAAAATCGACTAGGAGCACACGAACACAGGTTTTACCAGTGTCTAAATGACTGTAGATGTTATGCAATAAAAACAATAAGGCGTCTTCTGTGTTCCTGTTTTCTTTGTATGCAAATTGCAAAGGATCGAGATTTTGTTTGACCTCCTCAGTTAAAACAAGTTTTTCAAAGCATTTAAAGATAATGGAAGTTAATGCAACTGGGCGAAGGTCGTTCATTTCAGATATTTTTGGTTTTTTGGGGACAGGTAAGATTTTTGACAATCTCCAAATGTTTGGTATGTAATGGTTTTGAAAGGATTTGTTGAAGATGAAAGTAAAAATTGTTGCTAGTTGTTCAGCACATGTTCTCACTACTTTGCTTCCAATGTTATCTGGTCCAGATGCCTTTCTTTCCTTAACAGATTTAAATTGTTTCACAACAGCATCATAATCAAAACAAATATTACATTCATCATTATCAAAATCAAAACTGTCTCTTATTTCCTGGTGTTGGTTGGAGAAATCGTGTTTGTCAAAGCGACAGTAGAACTGATTCAATTCATTGGCAAATTCGCTTTCATTCACAACATTCACTTTATTCTTCATACAATCGTACCCCGTAACCTGTTTCATTCCCTTCCACACAGATGACATGTCATTTGATTTAAAACTTGCTTCAATTTTATCTTTGTATTCTTTTTTACACACTTTGATTCTCTTTTTAATTTTTTTGTTTACTTTAGCGAGGTCGCTTTTACTATAGTTTTTTCGGAGTCTTTTTTTGTCAACAATAGCTTCAAGGCATTCTTTTGTTAACCATGGTTTACTATTTGGATACACACACACACTTTTCTGAGGTATAATTAGATCTTCACAAAACTGGATGTAGGAGTTAACAGTAAGAACAAGGTCGTCTAAATTAGTACATGTGTTTGTAAAAATGTCCCAATCCGTGCAGTCAAAACAGGCTTGAAGTTGGTCGCAGGCCTCGTCTGTCCATGTTTTTATTACTCTGGTGTCTGCTTTATAAGTATGGTCTGAGTTCCCCAGTGGTGGTAGAGGGAAAGAACGATAGGCGCCAGTGATATTACAATAAAATAAGTCCAGAGTGTTCTCGTCTCTAGTAGGAATGGTGACATATTGGGTGTAGTGCGGGATGTTGTCCATGGTTGCATGATTAAAATCTCCTTGTATGATGTGAACAGCGTCTGGCCATTTTGATTCCTGTGTATTTATGATGTTATGAAGGGTTGTTGCAGCGGTGGTCTTGTTAGCATCTGGTGGTTTGTAGACGGTGTTGAAAACCACATTTGTAAACTCACGAGGTAGATAGTATGTGCCCTGAAGACATGCTAAGAGGACAGTATCTTGTAAGGTTGGCCCAATGGCCTGTGTCTGCCTTTCATAAAAAAAACAACAGAAACATCACGACCCTGCAACTGCCTTGTTTCAACTTTTTCTCACATGCTGATTGACTGACTGACCCAGTTGCTGACTTACTGGCTGACTTGCTCATTCACTCATTCACTCACTCAGTGATCCACTGTCTGTCGGACTGACTGACGAACTGACTGACTAACTGATTGGCTGACTGACTAGCTGGCTGCCTGATTGACTGATTGACTGACTGACTTGCTCATTCACTCATTCACTCACTCAGTGGTCGACTGTCTGACGGACTGACTGATGAACTGACTGACGAACTGACTGACTGACTAACTGATTGGCTGACTGACTAGCTGGCTGCCTGATTGACTGACTGACTCGCTCATTCACTCATTCACTCACTCAGTGGTCGACTGACTGACGGACTGACTGACTGACGAAATGATTAACTGACTAACTGATTGGCTGACTGACTAGCTGGCTGCCTGATTGACTGATTGACTGACTGACTGATTCCCTCCCTCACTCACTTCCCCCCCCCTCCCTCAGTTATTCTACCCTGTCCTAATTTCACCCTCGCTCATTCACAAGCTCCCTTCCCTCTTCCACTCATTTACTCACTTAACTCCTTCCATCCATCAATCAAGACACATCAGTCAAGCTATGTGGCCACTCTCCTCTATTTAATCATATTATTCGTGACTTGTAGCTCCCACACACGAACTAAATCCCCAAGTCCATGAACCCTCGCAAAAAAATAAAAATGGATCAATCTAATCCTTTGGGACCACTTTCTGAAATGGATACAGAATTTCCCCTAGAGCACGTCTAGTTGGGCCCCGGCTTTTGTAAAGCACCGTTGGAAAAATGCTGATTTTCACTAACTATATCATTTTCTTTTCGGGGAGTGAGAAAGGGGGCAGTATTTTGGTGGGACATTGGACTTCAGAATGTGGCGTAGGGATTTTTCATAGAATACTGAAGGAGGGGCGTTTTTTCCAAAAATGAGTAAGTCACATTTCTTGAGTTTTGGCCCCTTTCAGACAGTCGTTCAAAATTAGTGTAAGTCGCCTTGTTAGTGTTCAGCTAATACTGTGGATAAAGGCGGGACATAGCAAGCTTAAACCGATAACTTTCACGGCGTCTTACACTAAATTTTGAATGACTATCTGAAAGAAGCCAGAATTTATGAAAAATTTGACTTACGCAGTTTTGGAAAATCGCTCTTCAAATTTCTTACTCTAGTTCAACTTAACTGTGTAAATAAACTGTTGTTTGTTCAGGCCGTGTTGATGGTTTCCTTGCTTAGCTCGGAGTAAAACATTGAACTCAGCATTTATTTTAAAAATCTTTTTGTATATATTTGTATATTTGTATAAAAGTTTAATCTCATTTGGGAAATTTGCCTTTGTGTCATTGCACCCAGTTACAACTGGAGCAGGCAAGTGGTCGCCACAGTGCAGCGCCGGTCAGCGGTTGTTGTTTTTTTTTTTGGGGGGGGGGGGAGAGAGGGTTGCGAGATGAGGAGGGAGGGGGATGGAGTGGTAGGGATGAATTTTATTTTGTTTTTGCCCGGGCAGCAGCCTGTTCGGCCTGCTCTTTTCGGCTTCCAACTGCCAAAGTATTTTTAACGGGCGCAACGTACACATGGGCACTCCGAATTTTTTTGTCCTTATCCGAGAAGACTAGGTACTCGATCCTACCCTTTCTTAACCGTACTTCCCGCTGTCTTCTCTCTCTCGCTTGCTGTCTCTGTCTTCCTTCTCAATTTCTCTCTGTCTGTTTTTCTCTCATTCTGTGTGTGCCGCTCTCGCATTTGTTGGCTCTGTCCACCTCCCTCTCCCTCTTTCTGTCTCTCTTTTCCTCTCTCTCTCTTTTCTCTGTCTGTCTCTCTTTCTCTTTCTGCCCCCTTTCTGTCTCTTTGTCTGTCTCTCTCCCTCTTTCCCTCTCTCCTGTTTGTGTCTCTTTTTCTCTGCCCCTCTCTTACTGTCTCTCTTTCTTTCTTTCATTCCCCTAATTTCGTCCATTTTTTGTTTGGTCATTCTTTCTTTCTGCATGTCACGCTACTCATTGTAGGTAAACTTACAGACTACCAAGCACTCCATAAACGTTTTACCAATTCACAAAACAAATCCTCACAGCATATTTTGATATTTGTCGTTAGCTCTCAGATATCGAAACTTTCTCCGGGAGTACTGGTTGAATGTCAGGTTGATCCGTGTCGCCGTGACATCATCAAGGCTAGAGTATTATGAGAGGTGTCAACCCGTTAAAACCAGAGTTTCATTCATTTTGGTTTTTTTTTCTTTGGCATGACAAAGAATTTAATAACTGAATGCTCAAAAGATTTTCTCGTTGTTGATTCTTTTGGATTTCGCCATAAAGTGCGTTCCTTGTCTTTCTCATTCTCTCTCTCTCTTTCTCTTTCTCTTTAGTCATCTCTCCTCTCACTCTCCCTCTCTTTTTCTGTTTGTGTGCATGTCTTTCTATTTCTTTCTCTCTTTCGCTCTCTTTCACTTCTCTCTCCCCCGCTCTCTCTCCCCCCTCCTCTGTCG
This sequence comes from Onchidella celtica, assembly GCA_963931925.1. Classification (NCBI taxonomy): domain Eukaryota; kingdom Metazoa; phylum Mollusca; class Gastropoda; order Systellommatophora; family Onchidiidae; genus Onchidella; species Onchidella celtica. The sequence goes on along the minus strand of OZ007579.1, from coordinate 44,652,463 downwards.
GTCTTTCTGTCTCTCAGTCTCCCTATCTTCTGCTCTCTCTCTCTCCCTCTCTCTCTCTATCTGACTGTCTTTCAATTTCGCTACAATTTATCTTCTTACCAATCAGCCTGACTCTATCTTACCTGGCAATCTTTGAACCCACATACCAATCAGCATGTCTGTGTTACCATCTAATTTTACAGAGTCCCCGAACCTACACAGTTTACCCATTAATCTACCTTACCCTTCCCATGCTATAATCATCCCAGTTACGCCCATTCCTTCCTCCCAAATGAGAGATTAATTAAAAAGGAGACTTAAGCCCAGCGGCTGAAAATTGTCGTAATGTGCGCATTAGGCAGATTGTCTGGTGAACACTAAGCACGATGCCTTTGCAAAATGCCGTTGTTTTAGTGCAAGCATTTGTGGAACATAAAGAGAAAATAATAAGGAAGTCTGTTTTCGCAATTTCACAAAATGGATCTTAAACAGTGGTATTCGTGACTAGGTCTGTACAATTGCTGTTAACGAAAGAGAACCTAAAGAAGCGCTGCAGTGTGTTTCAGATTCTCATTTGCTAATGCAGCTTTTAGTAGGTAACCCATTCAATTAAGAATATATTCTTATTATTCCAAAATACTTTGAGGGACAAGAGCTTGAATTTATATGTCTCTTACATTCTCTTTCTCTTTCTCTCATTTTCTCTCTCTCGCTCTCTTCCCTCCCCCTTCCTTTCTCTCTCTTTCTTTCACTCTACCCGTCTCTCTTTCTTCCAGTCTCTCCCTACCTCTCTTTCTCTTTGTAGCTATCTTTCTAAGCTCCACCTCCATTTCCCTCTTCCGCGCGTAAGAGATCACTTTCACAGAGGGACGATAAATACATTTCAGGTCTGCCCATGTGCGACATCTAAATTCACGAACACTGGCCAAGTCATCGATTTTAATTTTTTTGTTAAATTAGTATTATTTTACGTTCGGATCAGTACCAGTGCTTAACCTGCAACAAGATTTCCCTTGTTAAAAAAACACAAACAGCCGCACGCCATAGCAAAGCACTTAAATTTGATACAGTTTGCTGGTGATTCCAGTTTCCAGTTAAAGCAGCAGACGCGGTCAGTATCATTAGATATCACAGTTGGATCTCCGTCTACAACAGTGGTTCTCAACCGTTCAGGCAATCCCTCCACTTAGGCTCCAAATTTTCTTTCATCACCCCCCCCCCCCCCAAAAAAAAAGAATAATTAAAAAAACCTTCCTCAAAACCAGCAGATACATTTCACAAGTATACATGCCTATGATGTTAAGTTTTTCAAAGCCGTTTTAATGACCCCAGGCGCTTGGATGATTCTGTGCTGTATAAAAAAAACAACAACCTTTTCAATTCATGAACCCCATCAGTCTACATTTGCGTGTTAAATAATTCAGTGGCTCCCCTGTTTATGCCCCAAAAATCGCTCTTCATTCATGTTTTTGCCCACCGCGCCAATCGCCCCCCCCCCTCCACCTTCGTCGTTTTCCCCTTGTCGCCTGTTACTTAGTATTCGCCCCCTCCCACCTTCCCCCCATCTTCCGGAAATCAAAATCCCCCCCCCCCCCCCCGCCGGGAAATATCGCCCACTGGTCTATAGTGCTGCCCCCCCCCCCTCCCCCGGTCGCGTCCGGTGCTCCTTTGTGTTACATTACTAGGGACGTGGTGACCTTTTATACTGGTGCTAAAAATGTACTGCAAGATACTGACTAATTTCACCACCTACTTTGTTGCTGTCGAGACCAGTGAAATCTGATAATGGTGATGGCGCAGACAGGGTCCAGTTTTGAATGTTGTGAAGAGAAGGGAGATTACTTTTACGCTAAAATCCTGTATTTGCCAGGTTATAAATTGTACAGGCCAGCTCTTTTTGGATGTAACATTATTACGAAGGTCTGAATGACCTGCTGCTACAAGGCGAAGTTGCAGATAAATAAATCAGATTCTTTTCTTGGTTTCCTCGTATTTTTCTTAATTTGTGTCTGATCATGATAAAGTAGATTTAAAAAATGGGAAGATAGCACAAAAATGCAATTTTGAGAAAATCACCTTTATAGATTGGGGCACAAGTCAAACAGCAAAGGACCATTCAGTTTTTAAATTTCTGTGCTGCAGATGATATAAATTATGTACATCAACATTGTCTAGGAACATTGTGTTATTCTAAACATGTTGCAGGGTGTAAAAAGTAAAAAAAAAACCCCACAGTAGATTTTTTTTTTAAAAACCAAAATCGATGCCTTTGCACTAGCTGAACCCCTTGAATAAAGACGTGGCATGCCACAATTGGCCAGCGCTATCTCCAAGTTATCCCGGAAATACAATGGCAGCACTTCTTTCCCTGCTTCTCCGTAAATAGCACTTGTACAGATCTAGTCACGAAGCCCACTGTCTAAAATTCATCTCGTAAACTGCGAAAAAAAAAGAAAAGACGCCCCCCCCCCCTCCCGCCCCCCCCCCCGGCCGAAGATTTGACCTAAAAAGCAAATGTCCCCGGCATATCTAGTCTCTGTGTAAACAATGATGAAGACGCGGATCAAGAATTATAAAGGACTGTGGAAGAAGGTCTGTGCTGCAAAATTTTGTCCAGTATTCAATTCGCCAAAGTTTAAAGGATGGAACCAGAATAATATACATCAAAGCAAACGCACAAAGATACAGAAGACTTTGCCCTCTGCAATTCGCCCCAACGAGACATTAATGCTAGATAGTAGATGTGTGCCATATTTCATTAAAGTGCCAAGCCATGTTACTCCATGTTATATGCATGTTATTGAATTGTGATTATTTTATGTAATGATGCATTCGATGTGTTTACCATGACAATGTATGTGCTCTTGAATGCTCTGTGAAAGTGAATTTCCCACTTAAGATAATAAAGTGATTCTTATCTTACGTTAATTCGAAATGGAAATAGTCCTAAGATAATGTCATCAGATTATCCTGATAGTTATCTCATAACGAATTTCGAACCGCTAAGTTTCTGGGTTATTTCAAAAGCAAGAGTAGGAAACACTTCATCCAATATCACATTTGCTACCACGACCTTCTCCCACCCAGCATCCCTACGTCAATCCGAGGTAGATTTGTACAGGATATCCTTACGACTGGTGAGATTATTGCAGGTTTGTTTCCTTACATCAAACCAACGTCGGGGGTCATGTCCTAAACAGGGGATCTATGTAGAAACGACGTTATGCCTATGAACAAACTTGATGTCTATCCTACGTATCGAATTCCCATAGGGTTGTAACAGTGCGATAATTTTCTTGTTTTTCTTCAGAAAAATCAGTTGATGAATTTACCTGGAGACTGTATGCTTCAGCAAGTCAAATGAAAAATGCCAGGCCAAACTCAGAAGTGTTAATGTAATAAAGTGAAGAGCCACCCCCGCAGCTGTTGACGGTCTTGACAGTCTTGACCCGGCCCGCAAGAGCAGTGCTGTACTCAGGTCAGGACCACCCAAGAGTACTTCTGTAGTTGATACAATTTGCCTCTGAGGGTTTGGCAAAGAGATGGAGAACTCGTCTTTGTGACTCTTCCAGACTATTTGATCAAGCGGTGACAAGTCACTTCCGTTCACAGGTCGGCCACGTCTTCGCCTCTGAGGGCTCAATCGCGCGTATTTATGAATGGCCGGTGGTCCAAATACACACTATAAAAATAACTTGAACATAATTATGAATTATTCATTTAAATACATCTAGGTATGTTTTGCCTCAAATCAATGAACAAGGTATGTTAGAAAGCAATAAAAATAAGTAAGTAGATATAGCACGCGTTTCCTGACGGCTCAGCGTCTAGGGGGCTTTACAAGGAGAAAAACAAAATAATAAACCACTCTCATATGCAAACATGTATTGTATTGTATTGTATTGTATTGTATTGTATTGTATTGTATTGTATTGTATTGTATTGTATTGTATTGTATTGTATTGTATTGTAAACTACTTTAATCCCATTTGGGAAATTTGCCTTTGTGCCATTGCACCCAATTACAACTGGAGCAGGCACGTCGTCGCCACAGTGCAGCGCCGGTCGGCGGTATTTTTTTTTGGGGGGGGGGATGAGAGGGGAGAGAATGGTAGGGATGAATTTTATATGATTTTTGCCCGGGGCAGCGGCCTGTTCGGCCTGCTCTTTTCGATTTCCAACTGCCAAGGTATCTGTAACGTGCGCAACGTGCGCACGGGCCCTCCGAATTTTTTCGTCCTTATCCGAGAAGACTAGGTACTCGATCCTATCCCCCCAATAGGATCTGGGAAACGAAAATATGAGAAAAACCCAAACTTCCAACATGCCTGCAACGGCCGGGTTGTACATACACATACAATTGGAGAGCGTTTTTGTAAAACTGAGCAAGTCAAATCTTGCAAGAGTTATGACCCCTTTCAGATAGTCATTGTGCAGAAAACCGTAAATTTTCTTAAAAGAACAAATCTGCAGATTTAGAGTTGGTGAAGTACAGAAGAAGAGGAAGAAGAAAACAGTCATTCAAAATTAGTGTAAATCGCGATGTAAATGTTCGTTTAGAACTGCCTCTGCCCGTCTTTATCCGACGGACATGACGGGATATAGCAAGGTTTAACTGGACACTTACACCTCGTCTTACACCAATTTTAAATGACTATCTGAAAGGGGCCACAACTCCTGCCAAATTCGACACCCAGTTATAGAAAAACGCTCTTCAAGTACACACGCGCATGATCGGATTTACACAGGCACACTCGCGCGCACACACAGACAGACACAACGCACATCCTATTTCTTTGACATGGCACAGACTGAAATCATTAATTTGTGTTTTGCGGGTATTTGGTTTGGAGCAAACCGGAACCTGGGCCAAGTGTAACAAGACGTCATGCATGTAATCCACCAGGGTGATTGCTTGAAACATTCCAAATATTCGCCCATGTAGTTGCAATTTTTGTGTGGAGTCGTCCAGGTATTCGAAACTATGTCATTCGAATAATGATTAACTGAATATTGGATATTCGTCCGAATAATCCAGTTGGCTGTAGGTCTCGACGCCAAACAGTACACCGGCACTTGGCTCAGCTCCATCAATTTGAAAGGAACATTTATGTACATCCAATCATCAATCATAAGCAACATGATGATTTTGTCTATTTATATCTCCAGGCGAAAAGCGAGGAAAAAAAATCGCATGGTCATAAATTTTGCTATCTGCAAGAAAAATAATTATGGCCGTCATTTTATGCCTCATTAAAATCAACGCCTGTATGTGATGAGAAAGTAAAATGCGCGGTGGTTTTCTCTCTATCCGTCAATCTATCTATCTCTCTATCTATCTATCTATCTATCTATCTAATTTTAGCCAGGCTCAAAATGACAGCTATTTGTCCAGGACAGTGATCAATTTCCTATAGAGTTCAGACATTTGCCAGTTGGCCAGGAGCGGCATAGCTGGGAAAATAATTTGGGCTCTTAAGAAATCAAAACCGATATCAACGCCACTCGAACATTGCACTGCCCAGATCAGTTGCGCACAGTGGAGAGCTGGTTTGCATAACGAACAGATAAGAAACTTCATTATTTCTTTATTACAAATTGTGCAGCTGAGCTTAATCTTACAGGAACCGGGTTATTCTTTCTAGTGAGTAATTGCTTTCATAACATTCAAAAAATTCTGACGTCATTTAACAATTTTTTTCTCTTTAATGTACAAAAAGCCAAATCTGAAAATAAGCTGTTTCCTTTTTCCAGCGGTCATTCAGTAAAACTGACATATCGGTCTTTGCTTGTTTCATTTTCGCAGTTTTTCTTTTTTGTTGTCCAAGTCCCATTATGGACCAGTGTTGTATGCGGTTTCACTTACTCAATAGAATATCAGGCCAGGATTTTATTACTTATATTATCGCAAACAACCTCAAAACACAATCAAGTCTAAATCTCCATTATTTTTTTAACAAGAAACATAATATCGTTGAGTGTTATCGTTTTGTCGTTTCAAATTTTTAATCTAGTTTTTTTTGTTTGAATAAAGCGTGCTTTTCTTGTGCCAGCCACCAGCACTCTATGACCTGTTTCAGACAATACGATCATCGTGCAGAAAATACTGTATTGCCTGCAGAACAGAGACAAGTTTTATTTTTCTCGAAAATAAAAAGATTTGATGTGGATAACGTCAAAGATACCAGATACAGACAGATGAGACAGCCAACTCTGTTAGCGTGCAGTATTTCGAACCCCACCAAGCGACGCATGCGCGAGAGTAGTGAAAGATGCAGAATTTTTACAACGTCAAAAGGGGAAAATATTGAATATTGTTCACTGTACAGCTGTCGCTGTAGGCCTTGATTGACGTCACTTATTTTGTAATTATAACGTCAATTGCTGTGGGAAAAACTCTGGCTATTTTTTCTTTTTTAGTCTCAGTAGCAATGTAACAAATCAGCATGATTGATTTATCAACATATCGAGAAATTCTTTTCATGCAATGAGCCATGGGCCCCGCTGCCGATCAGCGATTTTTTTTAGAGGTACGAAGAAGGGAGTGTCTCATCTTATCGCTTCTAGCACCTTTGATAATGTATCAATCTCCTGTTTTCCAACAAATGCGGTATGAAATAGATTTTCTACGGTGTCCCGTCCTGTCATATTACACAAAAAAAAAAAAAAAACCAGAAGAACCAGTCTCGGTCAAACTCACATTTTAAAATCATTTTATAAAATCATTTATCGTCTATCTTTCTATCTGGGTTTTTAAATACTGCACAACTAATAGCTTGTCTTGGTCACCAAAAGACTGAAATTGAAACCAAAAAACAAAAAAAAAAAGTCCTGAAAGGATTTTGGCCATCTGATGCCCTAAGCACAGCCCAAGCTTTGGTGCCTTTCCCCCTTCCATTGGCAGGAAATTGTCAAAACTGACACGATGCTAATACTCAGTAGAAGTGTTGAAGAAGAAGTTCTGTACACATGACAACCTAACTGAACGCAGTTATCTCACTATAATTGAGCTACAGGGTGAACCTGTAAGCAGCTAAAACTTCGCGACTGCGACATCAAAAATCATGGAACTTGGTGTACCGCATCAATTTTTGACGAAGAGTTACGTGGACACATTCATTTTCGACAAAGATCAGTCTTTACTATTATTTATATTAAAAAATTTTGAGCCTCAAAAAACAGAGACGTATTTTCATCGGATAGAATCGAAAAGTGTGACAGGAAACTGCGCTCTACGTCACTATTTACCATAGAGATACAATATCTCTATGCTATTTACAAATTTCTGTCCGAAAGTCGTTTTATCACATGGGTGTATTCAGCAAGGAATTGTGGTGTAACAAAAAGATTTATTCGTCTTTTGCATCGGGTCCAAGTGTATAAAGCGACTTAGATCTACATGCAGATATCTGCATGTACAATAAAAATTGACAAGATTTATCTTGCGCGGGTCGGCTAGTAAACATAGATCATAATGGATACTGTGACATGTAAGAGTACTAAGACGAGGCCCCTGCCTGGAACAGTGGATAGCTCGGAAACCGTTGGACCGATTGGCCTGGATGTTGTTTTACTTTTCAAGCTAGAACATTTTGAAGCAGACTGAGAAAGAAAACATTGTGGCGTTCCAGGCTGCGTTTCAATCTGCAAGATATACAGACATTTAGTTTGGGGCTCTAGTGCAGCTGAACCATGGTAAACTAGGTATTAGAGGAAGTGTTAGTGGTGCTCCCCTTTCCCTATCTGTGGTGCCAGTTTACCATTTGCTGCCCTAAGCACGTGCTTATTTTGCTTATTGGTTAATCTAGCCCTGCTCGGTAGAATTACAGACTGTGCCATTTAATACCGTTCCCTGCATCTCCCATCTCTGAATTTTTTATCATTTTTTTGGCGAGGGGCTTAGGTAGAAATATGATTTGGAGTGTATTCATTTTGTGCATGACTCAGTGATTGGGGATAATTGAAAAGATATATAAGTACATAATTAAAAGAACGGAGATAACGGTGTGGACACGGTGATCGACAGGCAAGGTCCTCGCTTGCCACGCCGAAGGCAGCGTTTTCGAACCCCGGTCTGTGCAAGGACGTTGGAATTTTTTTTGGGGGAAAAATTCCTGTCCCTGATCCTCTGGTAGGTATGATCGAGTACCTAATCTTCTCGGATAAGGACGAAAAAAATCGGAGGGCCCGTGTGAACGTTGAGCACGTTAAAGATACCTTGGCAGTTGGAAATCGTAAAGAGCAGGCCGAACAGGCCGCTGCCCGGGCAAAATTGAATTTAAAATTGATAGATTAAAATTTATGCCTATCACCCCCCCCCCCCCCCCGTCCCCAACAAAAATTATTAAATGAATATTAATATATATTCAAATACTATTATCATACTTTAGAATACAAGTTGTGAGTTGTGAACTGTTGTGAGTTGTGAACTGCGCCTAACAGGCTGCGTTGCAATTTGCTCTGAGATATATAGAGAGAGGTAGAGAGAGTGAGAGAGAGAGAGGGTGAGAGAAAGAAAGAGAGAGTGAGAGAGATGCACATCGAGAGAACAAGCAACAATACTTTCTGTAAAGCGCCTAGAGCGAACTCGTTTGGATTAGGTGCTATTTAAATGATCTCCATTATTATTATTATCATTACTATAAATAATGAAGTTAATAAAGTACACACCTGTCTATTAACGCAGTTTTCAACGTTGTTGTTTTTTTTTGTGTCCCACGCCTCACTTCAATTTTCTAAAAACGACGTATCACCACGATTGGACAAAGGTAGATACCGTATATACAAAATAGACTGAAAAATATTTATATATTCAGTACGTACACATTCGAGTGCATCTGCTAAGTTCCATGGTTTAATCCAAGCTTAGCAAGGAAATCACCATCGGGACATAGACAAACAAGAATTTATCTAAACAATTAAGTTAAAATAAACAAAGATATTTACCTATTCACTACGGTAAGCCGAATATTCGGCTCAGGGCTTTTGGCTTTGCTACAGAAAGCCGAATATTCGTCTCGAGTGGACACCGACTTTCCAGCATTAATGCCTAAGCCAACCTCGAAATATTGAATCCCATCCTGGTTCATTGATTTTCCTTTACTTTAATGTCTGATGTATTATGTCTTGTGTTTATACTGAGTGGAAGGAAAGATATCTTTCAACTGTGTCTTAGTTTCAGACTGGATAGAGTTGAGAGTTCCCGTCCACACTCACAAAAGTTAACGTAGGAAATGAGTTAAGATTTCTATGCAAAATCCCTACTTCATATTCTAAAATCCCACACCCCACCAACATATTGAAAGACCCCAACTTGAGCAGCACTGGTCTATAAGGGCTATTCTGGCTTTTCTGGGAGCCAGACCCAGTTGAAGTTTTTTTATACCCCAGGCAATTCTAGAATCTCCGAGCTTATACTTAGTTCTACGATGGAATATAAAAAGTTTCCATAACATTAATCATCTCGTGTCTATCAAAATCGTGGCTGTTTTGAAATAAAACGCATTCATTAAAGCTCTGCTGGAAATAGATCGGATGGCTAAGGGGACTCATCATTCATAATTATTCTGGTTATTGTTTGAGCTCAGCGACTTGGAATTTCCCTGGGAAATTTGAGGGGAAAAATAATGGAAGTAGTGTAGTGTTTGGTTTGACGGAAAAGGTCAAGGGGGGAACTCTTGTAATAAGACTTATTAAACACTGGCTTTCCCAGGGCTAACTGCCATTATCGACTTCCTTCTTCACGTACTTTTATTAACCAGGAGTGGGTAGACCAGGCCCACGGGCAGTAGGCCGTCCACCGGAGGGATTTATGCGGCCCGCAAACCCCTGACAGATACATTATGAAGCAAAGAAATAGATATTATATATTTTAAAAAAACTGCCTCATTTTTAAAAAGGCCTATCACCTCTATTGCAACTAACTAGGCTTTGCTTGCATATTAAAAGGTGTCTTCCTTAAAGGTCTTCATCATGACCTGTAAAAAGTTTGTTTTTTCTTTTGTTACTCATGGAGACTTGAAATGGCGGAGAAGTATTTTTTTTAAATTTTGCTTTGCATCGCTGATCTCGCGCCTCCGATCTTTTCTTTTCCACGAATACCATCATGAGCCCATGACGTTTTATTTCCTGCGATGTGTTCACAGGTAGAACAAAGTTCGCAATGGGCAGATTATTGCCATTTCATGCATGCTGACGAGATATGTGGGGCATTAATGCTCAAAGGAGGTGCAGGAAGACATATCTAAAAGCAAACCAACCAACCAACCAACCAACAAACAACAACCGCAAAATTAACCTGAAGGACAGGACAGAACCATCCTAATCACCCACATCTGAAAAGAATTAAAATATAAAAGAGATTTATCCCCGGTACAGCCGGGTATCTTGGCTAGTACTAAGCATATTTATAATATTGTGGATAGTATTCTATATTAGATGGGTGGCCAAACCACGGTTAGCGAACCACATGCGGCTCTTTGACCTTCAATAAGGCGGCTCGTGGAAATAATTATGTTGGCTGAGTCTTGTTTTTATTGAAAACATTTGGTACATGATTGTGTACTTTGTGATAACTAAAATTAATACAAATTAACAGTTTAAAAAACTGCACTCATGAGTAAATTTGTTGCACACACGTGTTTCTTAATATCTAAATATTTTTTTTAACAAAATATGTATATAATAATAAACATGTTTGTATAAATTTTGTTGATAGCTTGTGGCTCTCCAACATCTGAAGTTTATGGCATGTGGTTTTCACATTAAGCAAGTTTGGCCACCCCAGCTATATTAGATCTCAATAAGGAAAATGTAAAATACTGTATAATTTGTGTAAATGTTGAGCTTTGAAAGTGCGTCTTAAATGCCGCCTTCTTTTCACATCACTGACGCTGATGTGCTGGTGTGGTCCTGGCAGCATGTGCATATCGCTGCTATAGACTCTCCTGTACTGCCTCGCTGTTTGGCGCCTTCCACAGCTGGTCAAGATGTGTGGTGACGGCAACAAGGGAATTGTCAACTAGCAAGATTAGGAAATAGACCAAGAATCAGGAACAAGAGACCACAACCCTTAGGCTGGGGCTTTTGAGAGATAAAGATTTCATTTATCCCTAGTTTCAGCTCATATATTTGGCATCATTATCATCACTATATTAATTATTATAAATAGAACTAGATCTAGTTCTTTCAGATTTGTTTTATGTGTGGCGCAATCCACTTTCATCAGTACAAAATCTTATTAACCCTCTTTCTTCCAGCGTCTCGTTTTTCAAACACTCTATCTGGTGTTTCGTATCTGAGTGAAAACTTTCTAAAGTACCAACTATTAATGACTTTGATGACAAATTTCTTTATTTTTTTCCTGTATTTGACCATTTAAAACAGGCTTTTGCACGTTTTAGAAGTTTGGATTCAGGCAACCTAAATATGAGCCCAAGAGGGCTAAATGTTAATCTTAGAGATGACATGTGTAGAGTAATAAATGAAATCAGTTATAATCTTTTAGCTTCTCAAGTGCAATATTAGTTAGGTTAATAAAGTGAAACGATTCTAATGCAAAATGAGGACCCACACAGAAAGTGTTTACGTATGCACTGAATTCTTGAAGTGGCAATATAAAACTGCTTTGAAAACTGCCCAGCCAGCAATTCCACTTGTTTGCGACGTAGATTTTCGTAGGATTGGGAGGATTATCATAGGGGCCAGTTCAGTGCCATGTCGTAACCAGTGGCTCTACGTAAGAAGAATGTCATTCCCATGTACAAACTTGGACTCAATCCTTCTCGTCGCAGTTCCATAGGGTTGCTGGCTGGGAGCAGTTTACGGTATCCCACTGAGATCAAAACAAATTAAATACACACGACAGTAACAACAAAAACAATAACAACAACTAGAAAACAAAAAACTCACCCGCCCCCCCCCCCTTTCCCCACCCCCACCCCCACCCCCCCAAAAAAAAACCCCGAAAAACAAACAAAAAATGCTAAGTGATTTCAGACAATAGCCTGGCAGACAGAATAGCACTCTCCGCCGTCTGATACGGTCTGGATCGAAGTAAGGTCTCTGTCTCTCTGTCACTTCCAGCTGTTGGCCGTAATTGGCTTGCGATTTCTCTCACCATTCAAAGGTTTCCCTCAGCCAGCACCCGGGCGATCCTAATAACTCCTGTCTACTTCCCTGCTGAGCTGTGAGTATCAAACGGAAGGTACTTGGTGACCTCAGGGAGGTATCATATTAAACGCGGTCGAACGCAGTCAGATACCGCCAGCAAAACGTACCAAAGAAATAGTGGCAGAAGCTGACTGTGTCAGACCGGGATTAGTAGGATAGGGCTTTCCCGGTGACAATGTAATTGTGTGGGTGTTTGGGTTGATGGCGTGTGTGTGTCGTCTGGAAGATAGCTATTTGTTACGGAGGAGTTACATGTGCATGTCCATGTGCTGGGAGATTGTGATGTTGATGTTAGACAATATTTGTAACTGGTTATATATATTATGTTCGTCACCAGTGAGATTGTACATGTTCTTATCCTTGTACTGGTCTGCATTGTATTGTAATAAATGTTTGAAGTAATCTGGTCTGTACTATCAAGTCTTCGAGTCCTGTGATTGAATGGATGCACAAAACTAGCAACACAACACCCGGATTTACTAAGAAAATATAAGAAACTAGATGAGCTACCGGGCATTGCCCAGAATAAACAATCATGTGTCCCCCCCCCCTCCTCTCTCTCTCTCTCTAGTATAATAAAAGTAATAAACTACAGTCTTGCTTCAGAACTCATGCGCACCAGAACACAACGCACCAAACTGAACGCTTGATACGGTTACTTTTTATGACATGTACGGTACTATAATGTATAGCATTTATTTATATAGCGCATATCCATTTAAAATGCTCTATGCGCTTTACAGAAACAACATGTCAACCACAGAGCAGAATGGAGCTGCCTGCGAAGCGCTCAACACACTGCACTGCTTCTTTCTCTCTCCCTGTCTCGCTCACTCTCTCTCTCTATCTCAGAGCAAATTGTAACGCAGCCTGTTGGGCGCAGTTCACAACTCACAACAGTTCACAACTCACAGCAGTTCACACAACATACAACTCAAATAATATTTGAATATTTATTAATAACAATATATATTTAATAATGAATAATAAATTTTGTTGTTACGAAACAAACATGCAAAAATACAGATGTTACATAGTAATCAACATTGTTATTTATTAAAAATACATGCTTGAAGTAAACAACTTTTAATTATAGCCATCATCTTCCTTATCTCATTGCCACCTTCCTGCCAAATTTAAGGCCTGAAGAGTGTATAGTTTGGTCAGTTAGTCATGCCAAAGGTTGCAAGTTACTGAAATATATATAACAGATTATCGCGTACGCTTCTTGTCTGCGAGCATCTGTCTGCGTCTGACCGGTTTTAGTATGTGCGGTACACAGACTAATAAATTAACCAGACTTGGTGATCCCATTGTGTGACGTCACAAAACAGCGAAAGGTCATGAACCATCCGCCATATTAGGTTTAAGGTAGCGACCGCCGCTTCAGCATAGCTACAATTTTGAATGACACCATTTTGACGCGCCTATTGAACGCGGAAGTTTGGTTCTGCACCAAGAAATTAATACATGTACAACCAATCTTGACAAATGAAAAGAAATTTCTACTGCAGGTAGAACTAGAATCGGAATTTCCCGAGCGGCGGCCATGTTGGCTAAACAGTCGTCGCTCGGGAAATTCCGTAAAAAACGACACAGCCCGAAGCTCGTGTTTCCAGTGTGGTTAATTTATTAGTCTGTGGTGCGGTATCTCCCTAAGTTCTTGTTTGTTCCAACTCGTGCACAAGTGAGAATTTCTTTGTTAACCATTTGCGGCTTTATGCTAGGGTTTTAGAATAAATCGGAACTTTGAAAAACCTTAAATAAGCGTCAGGGTATTCATTTGTTACAATCTCTTCTCCAGTTTTTTTTTCTCCACAAAATGATGACAGAACAAACATGAACAAAATGATCTCCACTTAGCTGCCGGGGGGGGGGGGGGAATATCAAACCTCAGAGGAGGGATTTTAGCCAGAGGAGGGACTCCAAAGTGGGCAAGACTTTGTACACTGTGTATATAGAAGCTTTATGATCCATTGGAATGAGGATTTCTTTCTCTTTTTTTGTTTGCACGCAATTAATAAAGTAATTTAGTTCTATAAATTGTTTCAATGATTACCACCGTAAATGTACAATGGTGGAAAAACAAAACTACATGACGATTCAAAATGGGGAGGAAACCTGAGATGGCAAGGGGATTAGGCATATAGCCGGAGATTCCCAGAATCACAGCTGCAGAGCGAGTTGACCCAAATTGAGTTATTACTCCTAGCAACACGTGGATTGCCCAATCCGTTATTGATAACGTGATACTCACATTGGAGTCTCTTTTTTTTTTTTTTGTATTCTCTTTGTTTCCATTTGTTAGAGACTCAAGTCGCCAGGGAAATAGACTAAAGCCATTGTGCCCCGGTGTAGCCCCCCCCCCCCACCCCCCAACTGAAAACTTTTTTTTATTTGAAAGATTTTCTTTCTTTTTTTCATTCGTGGCGAAGAGGTGGGTCAGTTCAGTAGTGACGTTTACTCAATCACTCTCTCACATATGGGACTTTCTTGATCTGTCTTACAGCCTCCCTTTTTTATTGACCGAATCTCTCTCAAAATGTGTCTGTCTCTCCGTCTATCAGACTACTTGTCTGCCTGCCGGCTTGCATGTCTGTCTGTCTCTTTCTCTCTCACACTTTCTGTGAATTTCTCTCGTCTCTCTTTCTCTCTCTCTCTTTTTTTTTTTTTTTGGTTATGTTATTACAGTGCTGTTGCATAATGTTATTGTTATGCACCAAAAAAAAAAAGAACCAAAATAAAAAACACAACAACAGCAACAACGTCATCATGAACAACAACATAATCGCCATCATCAACAACAACGACACGAACAACGGCAACAGCATCATCATTAACAAAAAAACAAACAAACCAAGAACATCATCATCAACAACAACAACATCATCATCATCCACAACAACAACATGAACAACAACAACAATAACATCATCATCAGCATCAACAACACCACCAACAATAACATCCACAACAAAAAGAACAACAACAACAACATCCACAACAAAAAGAACAGCAACAACAACAAAAAAGTTTGTCCCAGACTGACTGAAGTTTATAACTACAAAGAAAGCTACTTCAATCAAAGACAGCAGGCCTAGAGAAATGGATGAAGATCACTGAGCATTGTCTCACCGCTGCTTTTAAAAGTCCTTTTGTCTGCTACGCCCTCGCCGCTAGGTAGCGTTTGGGAAGTCGGTAAAATCTGAACGTCCCGGAAGTCCCATCACATTGCATCTTATATAGGGAAGCGCGTATCCGTACAACATGTTGTACGGATATGGACAGTGCATAATATATCCGTACAACGCACACAATTCGATGACGTAGAACACACACCGGAATACTATATTATTGACCTTGTTAATTTTCATAGTTTTTAAAAATATGAATATGTTTTAGTAGCAAACAGTCCGGCTTCTGCTCGGAGATTACGTGATCTGCGCTGTAATATACTTGACTGTACGTCGATCACCAATGGCTACCCCAACCCCTTTCGCCTGATTAGTCAATCTGACTACCGCCCATTGATACAAACTGACTAGACCCTCACGCCCCCAGGTTCATCTGACTATTCCATGTGTTGTCACTTTAAATTTGTGAACATCATACCAAGTTTTGTTTCAGCAAGCCTTCCCCAGTCGCGCTATCGGTAAACATGTTATTCGGACATGCACTGTCCATATCCAACATGTACAGATATACACTCCCCTTATATAGACAGTATTGAAACTATACAATGAATGACCTAGTTTCTGTGTCACATGATGAGAGGACATCAACATAGTCATTCTATTCACAGTATCGATTCTTGTTTGGGGAACCGAGTTCGATTTAGAGTTTGGAGAAAGCGCGTCGATATGTAACAACTACATTTTGCCAGGAAGAAACAGATGGACAGACAGATTCGTCACTGCTCTATGATAATGGCATATACCAGGCTTACACCAAAAGACAATTAATGGTTTATTATATTCCTGAGCATCAAATGATGTTACAGAAAAAGAAATGCGCCAATAGGAAATTGTAATAATCCAATAGAATCACAAAAGTCACCAAATGACAGGAAAAGAAGCATTTTTTTTTCTTAATAATTGAAATTGAAATTAAAATTAATAGATTAAAATCTATCCCTATCACCCCCCATATCACCAACAAAAATGTATAATTCATTATTAAATAAATATTATATAATATAATATTCAAATAATATTATAATACTTTAGAATACAAGTTGTGAGTTGTGAACTGTTGTGAGTTGTGAACTGCGCCTAACAGGCTGCGTTACAATTTGCTCTGAGATAGAGAGAGATAGAGAGAGTGAGAGAAAGAGGGTGGGAGAAAGAAAGAGAGCGTGAGAGAGATGCAAATCGAGAGAACAAGACTTTCTGTAAAGCGCCCAGAGCAAACTCGTTTGGATTAGGCGCTATATAAATGATCTTCATTATTATTATTTTTATTATCAATATCTCAAAAGTGTCCAAAATGACTTATGCCATTAGCGCAGAGCAGTGACAGTGTAACAGGACGATAGGGCAGGAGAAGGCCCGGCCTGAAGGGCTAACTATCCCCCGAATGTTCCTCTCGAGCGTATCAAACTTACAGCGGTTTATAGAGTCTACAACAAGAACAACAACAATTACGACAACAAACTTACAAAACCAGACACATGAAGTGGTGGGCGAAATAGGACAGCAAACCGCAGCAACTGCAATACGATGAGAAGAACGGCGACAACATCATCGCAAAGTAAGTTAGCACTGAGAGCTCAATGACTTCACATCCTGTCACTTTATTAAACAAGTAAATACAACAAAAGTCATTCATTACGGGTCTTCTTAAAGGGGGCAGGGCATTATGTTTGAATTGGTCGTGCCATAAACAAATTGGTGAATAGAAAACGCACGACCGACATAAAGAAACAACTGTGTCGACTGTAACGTTTCTCTGATAAAGATGGTGCGGAATTCAAGTTGGAAAAACAAAAACATAACGATTAGAACGGTTCAATTCGCCGTAGAGTAGGACAGAGTCGACACTTTTAGGTTAAGATTCAACGGAAAGCCTTTACGTTGCTTGTTTTTTTTAATGTGCTATGAGTTGTCGCTAAAAATTCAGAGACAGGAGTTAGATCGGCAGGAGTTCAAGGATAAGTGGCAGTCATGGGAGAGAGGGAAAGACAGAGAGAGGAAGAGAGAAAGAGGGACGGATAGATAGATAGATAAATAGATAGATAGATAGATAGACAGAGAGAGAGAGAGATAGATAGATAGATAGATAGATAGATAGATAGATAGATAGATAGATAGATAGATAGATAGATAGATAGATAGATAGATAGATAGACAGCTAGATAGATAGATAGATAGATAGACAGATAGATAGATAGATAGATAGATAGATAGATAGATAGATAGATAGATAGATAGATAGATAGATAGATAGATAGATAGATAGAGAGATAGATAGATAGATAGATAGAGAGAGAGATAGAAAGATAGACAGCTAGATAGATAGATAGATAGACAGATAGATAGATAGATAGATAGATAGATAGATAGATAGATAGACAGAGAGATAGATAGATAGATAGATAGATAGATAGATAGATAGATAGATAGATAGATAGATAGATAGATAGATAGAAAGATAGATAGATAGATAGATAGATAGATAGATAGACAGATAGATAGATAGATAGATAGATGGATAGATAGATAGATAGATAGATAGATAGATAGATAGATAGATTTTGAGACAATTACTCAACATTTTCCAGAGCCTGGAATGTAAGAGCACAGTTTGATAATATTTATAAAAAAAAATTATGGCCTTTGAGAAAGACGAAGAATACCCAGTGTAATCAGTACATCAGATGATTAAAAGGCAAATACCATGAACTGTCATGTATAATCAGTATTTCAAATTTTCAGTAAACAGCAAGGACAATCGTCAGTGATACCTTCCTTGTGAAGAAAGTTCAATATCCTAACCCGACAGTTTTGAAATAGACCCATCCACTTTTTATGAAAGAAATGAACTGGATTACGTTGTACTTTAGCTGGAACGGTATAAGAAAAGTGGTCTTGTCCATAACATCCGCTTGGCTATTTTTAAGGAAACTGACACTATGAAAAACTCTCTTGGCCTCTAAAGCGGTGATGAGCGGAGCGGAACGGATACTGTGGACAAGTACACAGAAGCAAAAAATGTTTTACTTTTTCATAAGTCTTTTTTTCTGTAAAATAACGGAGCGGGTCGGATGCTATGGACAAGATCATTAAGGCTGAAAATCCACATCAGCCGACACTGAAACGAAACCGACACGGCCCCGAGAATTAAATAAATATAGCAAACACAAATCCTACTTTCTGACCTCATTAACACTCAAAGACACCGAAACTACACTGATACCGCATGTATATATCATACCAGTATCGTGACGGTGTCGGATACAGGGAATTTCAGTTTTGAACTGTGCGAATGACTTCGTTTCCACCAACGGCGCCGGGCCTAAATGTACATATCACACAGATTGAAATAGTTTCAACAGTAGCGGGGACACTGTCTGAAATCCAGAAATGAGGCCATCAAAACACTGTTTTTCCTTTGCTAAATTAATAATTCGCAACTATAATAAACTTGTTTCTATTTCATTTTATTCCGTTGTGTTGGATCAGTTAAATCAGAAAAAAAGATTCACCTATCTGATCATGAATTGCCATTAAATTTTGTACTGTCGCTCGTAAAATAACAGAAGGCGAAATCCCATTTTAAAAGAACTTTAGTATTTAACTATTAAATTTACATTACCACTCACAGCTTGAAATGACCCCTGTAATCAAACTAACATCTGAAAAGGGAATTATGATCTAAAGTCATAACTTTCTAACGTGGGAAGTAAAAATTTACGTCTGTGATTCGTTTCCTAAAATAAATTGTGAGAAAATGTCATAGAGCTACATGATTCTGTCAGTCTTTGTCTTTCCCAAACAATTTCGTCTCCGCACCAACCCCCCCCCCCCCCCCCAATCGTCTCCAATTGCAAAATTCCCTGAGATGAGTCCCAGACAGAACATCAATCTCTACAGCTTTGTGTTGTTTCAGAATGCGTCTTGTAATTTTCTGATAGCATCTAATATTCCATTTTCATAACATAATTTGAATGCAGGGTAGCTGACGGTTTGCTTTGTGGGCATGGAAATGACTCTTCTTTGGACAAAGACAATAATGTATTGGACGAGAGAGCAAGGAGCCTAGATGAAATGGAGACAGTACAACGGTCACGTGACCATGATTCGTTGAAACCGCTTGCCGCCACCGAGCTACATGCGAAGCAGTTATCTGCCATGGTAACAATGGTGAAGACGTGTGCCGTGTTTGGGTGTACAGCCGGTGATATCAAGAATCCAGCCAGAAGCTTTCACCCGTAAGTATTTATTTGTACTTCTTGAAGACTTAATTAAGCAGTAAATTGAGGTTTTAACTTGATTATTAATAAAATGAGGGAATTTTCATCACTTGACCGTTACACTGGCTCGTGGCTGATTTGCACGTGTTGATCCACATTTCATCAGGCATCTCCGCGTTTGCACTATAATAATAACAGTAAAAAAAAAAAAAAAGAATTAAAATGTTTATTTCTAATCTGATCCGCATCCCTTCTGGCCCCATTCATTCAATTAATAGATCTATGCCCATGAGGGATAGTCTGTCTACTAAATCTATGAGCTGCAAAACAGAAGGCCTAGGCCCTACATTGCCGTTCTGCCCCAGTCCTCTTGTTGGTCGGCATCGTCGTAGTCTGATAGTGGGGAGCTCCACTGTATATTTAGAAAAATATTGTTTCAAAACACATAAAATGATGAGAAAGATATAGTTTAGTTGTCTCAGTCCAAGTTGTCCGATATCTGCACAGGTTAGTTGTAAGATATGGTTAGGTCTGAAGTGCCCTGTTCCAGGCTCAGCCACAAGACATGGTGAAAGCTTAAAATAATGTATTATTATTATTTTAAAGATTTTTTTTCTTTTCTTCTTCGACTTTAAAATCTTCTTTTATTCATTCGTGTGTTGATGTTCTTTGCTACATACAAGTTTAGTGATTATTACTGCTTTTTGTAATATCGTCAAATAGTTTGTTTACGTCAGAGACAGTTTCTGAGCATTTGCAAGTTGTGATGCAGTTTCACATTGCTGAATGATATATCATACAGGAAGGTTAGGGTTGGAGGAAAACTTACTCAACGCTGGTTTAGGTTATTGGTCTCTTTGGCATTGTAATTAATGCAGTAAACTTGCAAGAATTGGAACCTGGGTTCAGTTTCACATTGGAGGTTTACAAAGCTTTTATTTTAAAAAAAAATCTTAAACCACGGCACTTTTTGCCATTCTTTCCAAATTTTTTATTCTTGAGGTTCAATGTTTTGTAATCCATTTGAATGAGGTTTTTTTTTCCTTGGGGGTTTGGGGGGGGGGGGGGACATGCGATGAGAACAGAAGGAAGGATTGGAAGTTATAATATTTGTGAAGTAATCTCATTAACTATCCATTCGCGCTTTTATGGCATGATTTCATAAATATTCATTCATGTGTTGTACTGATATCTATTTTAATTATCCCTAAGTTCTTAGTTTATGAACAACCACGTCAGAAACAACAAACTAGTACTGTGCCTATTTTGTCATTGTTCAACTAGACTCTCTTTCCTTGACCCCGCTAGCCTTTCCGTAGACCAGTATTGCTACTGACATAGAACAAACCGTTTATTACTTAGCAATAATTATTGTATGTGTGTGTGAATCATAGAAAGCTCATGCATTAACTTGCAATAGTCCGAAATCGGATGGAAGAATGAATTGGAATACTATGAAAACCTTCTTCATGGTTGACATTTTCAATATATTTTCAGTGATTAGGTGGAGTTGACTGTTTAGGAAAGAAAAATTGCCGAGATTTTATTTTAAAGGCCAAATCAACGCCCGTTGTACATCCTAATCTTCACGAAACAGTCGGGGGGCGTCAATGGCAACCCAGTAGACTTGACCCCTCTAAGACTGCTGAGCCGCCATGTTACTGCGCACGCCTCGCGGGTGCACTCAGCGAGTGAGAGAGAGAGAGAGAGAGAGAGAGAGTGAGAGAAAGAGAGAGAGTGAAAGAGAGAGAAAGACAGAGAGAGAGACAGACACAGAAAGAGACTTCAGAACGACCAGAGAGAGAGAGAGAGAGAGAGAGAGAGAGAGAGAGAGAGAGCCATTAATGTAGTTGCACTAAGTCCTGCTACCCTAGTGGCGTGATAAAGTGCCCCCGCCCCCGAACGGGCGATCCGTCTTCTTAGTGTTTTTAATGTCCTTTGGTAAATATCGCGACTGCTCTGCCAGGCCAAATAAAGTCACTCTAATCTCTGTCAATATGGGACTGCAAAGCTGACGTGGAAAAGAACGCTGAGCCATTCGCGGGGAAACAAGATAGTGAATCAGACAAGTCATGCCAAATTAATGGCGATGGTGTCGAGTGGAGACCAGCCAAGTCAAGATAAGCAAAGTTTACAGTGGCTGATAAAACAAAAGGGAAATGGACCTAGCTGGTTTGGTCACATGTTTATTTTGAATATTTATGTTGGATGGTGGCATGGGCTATTTTTACGCATGATGCCGGATTCCAAGCTTCACAAATTGGTACCATGAAAAGAAATAGAAACTTAGAATACAGCTGGACATGTGGGAATGATGAATAATAATAGATGGACAAAACGCTGCACTGAATAGCAATATCGGAGAGGGAAAAAGAACACGAGGACGACCAGGAAGAAGATGGCAGGATAATATAAAAAAACAAAACGGGAACAACATGGATGAGGAAGACATCAGACAGAGAGGAATGGAAGTCATGGTCGGAGGGCTACACATCCTGCAGTGGATGGACAATGCCTAGATGAAAGGTGAAAGGCAGTTGCGCCTGACACCATAGCTATGCGCAACAGGCAAACCAAAAGTTTTCCACCTGAATAATGAATGACTAGAGATTGAGGGTTAAAATTTTGCACTCACATTGGTCTTTCTCTATATAGTCTCCCTAACAGCTACACATTTCTGCCACCGATGGATGACCTTGACAAGACCTTGAGAATAGAAGACCCCCCTCTCTGTCAGAAATCAATCTTGGACCGCTAATTTCACTACATCATCACTTTCAAAATGTCTTCCTTTCAGGTACTTTTCTCAGTTTTGGTAATAAATATATCTGATGGAACCAGATCTGGCGTATAAGGTGGATGTCGTAAAAATTTTAAAGCCACAATCCAGAGCAGTTTGTGCTGCTTTCCTTGAAGTGTGCGCTGACGCATTGTCGTGAAGCGGTAACACACCTTTTCAGAAGATCAGCACCTCTTTTCACCTGGAGTGTTCTATCCCTAAGATTAATGAAAGGAAATTTCCGAAAATGTGCGTGCACTCTGGCAAGAAGTTGGTGTATATCCCACAGACTAATAAAGTACCCAGACTGGGTGATCCCATTGTGTGACGTCACAAAACAGCGAAAGGTCATGAACCATCCGCTTCAGCATAGCTACAATTTTGAATGACACCATTTTGACGCACCAAGAAATTAATACATGTACAACCAATCTTGACAAATAAAAAGAAATTTCTACTGCAGATAGAACTAGAATTGGAATTTCCCGAGCGGCGGCCATGTTGATTATACGAGGCCGCTCGGGAAATTCCGTAAAAAACGACACAGCCCTAAGCTCGTGTTTCCAGTCTGGTTAATTTATTAGTCTGTGGTATATCCACAGTAAATTTCAAGATTTTATATTCATTAACTCATATTCAGGTCGAAAACTTTTTGGTTTGCTCTCGTACCGTGGCACTGGAGTACAGCCAGAGAGGTTTCACTATTAGTTGATTTGCACTGCGAGACCCGGGAAGCTGTGCGAAACCACTGTTAGCATGGAGCAGAACGTAGGTAGCTGCGGTAAACAATAACCGTTTGTGCATTCCCAAGGGGCGTAGAAGCTTACAAACGGTTGTAAATAGTTTCAATGAGCCCCAAAATATGAACAAACCAAAGTAAACAGATATGCACACTAACTTTGGTGAAGAAGGTCTCTTTCAATTCTTCAATTTCTTGTTTACCGCAGCGACCTAGTTTCGCGATTTGGCGGAAGTGAACCCTCGCTATATATCTATACTCTCTGGTACAGCTAAAACAGATTTGTCAACGGGAGGCACTTGGCTTGTCAGGGAGGAATGTTCAAATCTAAGGGGAGGAATTTTAGCCAGGGAAGGAATTAGGAAGGAAAAAACGGTCGCACGAGGTACTAAAAACTGGGCGACAAATGTAGACTGGATTAACGAACTCGAACAGAAGTTTTGATTCCTTAAAGATAGAGATTTTTTTTCATTTGATTCCAATTCATAAATAAACTCATTTTCATAAATTTATTGCTTCAGCTATTACAAGTCTTAAAGTAAAAAGACGAATTTTTGTGTTTGTTTTCTGATAACAAGTCAAGATGGAGAAGGAATTTGAGGAAAACTGAGATCACACAGGAAGGAATGTGGACCGGGATTCTGAGATTCACCGAGCTAAAACTAAGTGTTTTCCCTCCCGTATATAAAAATCTTTGAAAACAAGTAAAACAAAAATGGTGTCGGCTCTGATTTGCCGGATGGGAAAAAAAAAAATAAACAGACCGAATTAGAAAGGCTTTGCCTGAGCTGTTTAATAAGCCAGTAATAATTGCTTGTTATGTCCGGGATTTGAGTGCGCTCTCCCGCCACAAACAACACCAGAAAAAGAAAGAATTACATGTCTAACGAAAACGCACATGAGAACAGCAGCAGAAGCAGCAGCAACAACAACAAAAACTTCAACAACAACAATAATAGCAACAACAGCAACAACAACAACAACAGCAGCGACAATAACAGCAACAGCAGTGGCCATTATCGTGCTGACGCGCCGTAACACCCAAACTCAAAGTCCTTCATTCATCTTGTCTCCCTTCATTCATCTTGTCTCCCTTCATTCATCTTGTCTCCCTTCATTCATCTTGTCTCCCTTCATTCATCTTGTCTCCCTTCATACATCTTGTCTCCCTTCATTCATCTTGTCTCCCTTCATTCATCTTGTCTCCCTTCATTCATCTTGTCTCCCTTCATACATCTTGTCTCCCTTCATTCATCTTGTCTCCCTTCATTCATCTTGTCTCCCTTCATTCATCTTGTCTCCCTTCATTCATCTTGTCTCCCTTCATACATCTTGTCTCCCTTCATTCATCTTGTCTCCCTTCATTCATCTTGTCTCCCTTCATTCATCTTGTCTCCCTTCATACATCTTGTCTCCCTTCATTCATCTTGTCTCCCTTCATTCATCTTGTCTCCCTTCATTCATCTTCTCCTCCCCCTTCTCTTTCTTTGTTTTGTTCTTTCTCTAGTAACTTACACACTCAGTAGTAGAACTGTCTCTGAATTTCACTAGCAACTGTCCGTTCTAAGAAAAGACAAAAGGCATCACTTCAGGTCAAACTGAGTTTGAGTTTGAGTTTGGAGAGGCCAGGTCAAGGTGATAAGGGCCTTATTATGCTATGAAGCAGCAAGACAAGAGATAGATTATAGCAGTATGATAGGATAGAAGGAGAGCCTATCAGAAACGCAACCCAACCACCGCGCATTTCAGACCAAAGGATTGTGCACACCAAGTTTGGCCATTCTTAGTGCTAACGTGCGGACCGCACATGTATTAATGGAAGAATCCCATCTTTCGGCTTCGTAAGTAAACGTGCCGCACCGCAGCCGGACCCGGGAAAGTGGGGTTTTAGCATTAATCTGCTAAAGGCCATTTGTTGATTAAAGAAGGGATCTCTGTTCACAAGTTCCCCAGTCTCTTTCGTGGGAGCCTAAAACTTCATTGTGTTTTATTATCTCGGTGAAATGGGAATTCTATAAAGTCTGATTGGAAATAAAAACAAACCACTCAAACTCGAATACGATCAGGGATTTCAGGAAAGACAAGGGTACAAAATGAAAAGATATGAACAAATGTTGAAATAATTGATATTTGTATTTTATTGAAAGCATAATCAATTTCCTTAATGCGCTTGAGTTGAAAGTTTCCCAATACCCCACTTTTTCAACCTTCATGTGTTTTCCCTTGTATGTGTATGTGTATGTGTATGTGAAAGGGGTCAGTAAGTTACGTAGATCCATAGCGCATTTAGTCCTTTCTGAAAGTGGCTAGGATCTATAACTTATTTAAAAACATTTATACACATTAAAAAAAAAATCTTTTCAGGTCTATGCAAAACAACTTTTGAGAATTGTTACACCAATGTATTAAATTTAGAAGGAACTGTTTAATTTTATTTGTGAATTTCCAAATTAATGAAGCTCTGCAAAGGAAGCATAAATAAAGTACTCAAGTGGACAGTGAAAGCAGCAAAGTGGCCATTATAGTGCCATCGTGCCTAAAACCCAAACTCAAACTCGAACAAAACCCGTTTGGCACCAAAAAAAAAAAAAAAATCGAAAATGACCAAGAAGGGATATCATGTTTTCGAGGAAGATAAAACGTAATTTTAAATAATGTTGAAATCTTTACCCAATGAAAAAGGCATACCTATCCTATAGTCTTTCTATGGTGTTAATTAAAAGCATCCCACCCCATTACTTTCAAACACTGATGCGCTCGTGACGTAAGACATAGTTTAACCTTTAAATATTGCCAGTGGTATTGTAAGTCCTTTTTTTTTTTTACTGTGTCCTGACCGGATTATTCTACTGTGTATCAATGCCGCTAGCTCAAGAACGGTATCGAAAAACGACCTGAGAGACCTCCACCGCTCCAAGTATAGGACTTTGGTGGACGCTTCTGCTAGGGTCTCTGTTGTATTGTGTCTATCCACTTTGCTTTTTCCTATCACAAAACATGACCGTTTTCGTGTCGACTGTGCTGTCTTTAAACTCAAACCCAAACTCAAATCGTATTGTTATTCTGTACAGGTTTCGGCAAAAATAATGAACAGAGTATTAAAAAATTAAAAACAATATTCGCAACATATTGGCCGTTGGGACAGGAGATAATAAGCTGCAAGCAAGAGACATTCTCGTTACCTGATTATTGCACGGCGTGTGAGCTGCACTGGAAAGGTTAAGCGGTGTAATGAGTTCTTCTGAAATGTCAGGCCTGGACATCAGACATCCTAAGAGTCGCTCCATTACGTCCTGGGTCGTCTCTCTTTGTCTCCTCTCTGTCTCTCCTCTGTCTCCTCTCTGTCCCGGTCTTTTTCTCTCTTGTTCGCTCTCTCTCTCTCTCTGTCTCTCTCTGGTTCTCTTCCCCCTCTTTTTCTGCCACTTCCTCTCTCTTTTCCCTCATTCTCCATCTTCCCCACTTCTCTCACCCTCCCCATCTTATTCTTTCTCTGACTCCTTTCTCTTTCTCAGCCCTGCTCTTTTTTTTTTCTCTCTCTCTCTTCTCCCTCTCTTTCTCCCCTATCCTCCCCTGTTTTCCGTCCCTCTCTCTTCCTCACACCTAAGCCCCGATTCCCTTAAAAAACATCTATAGAAACAAAAGCAGCACGCAGGTTATTTCAGTGCTCAGAAAGACAATTGTACGTTGCTGACTAACGCTGACTTGTAACTACATTCTCGATGGAAAAAGACTG
>OZ007579.1:44555856-44622951 GCA_963931925.1 Onchidella celtica | reverse complement strand
GATACAGAGAGAGACAGAATGTTTGTATATGTGTGTGTGTGTGAGAGAGAGAGAGAGAGAGAGAAGAAGAGTGAATGTATGTGTGGGAGAGAGAGAGAGAGAGAGAGAGAGAGAATGTTTGTGTGAGACTGCATGTGTGTGTCACAAATCCCTGACTGGGAGATGTAATAATTATAACAGGACAACAATCACGAACGAACACGGATAACACTTAACAGAACAACCCATCAGACTCACACATTTATTATACATAAAGATAAAGATAGAAGTGCAATTACATACATTATATTATTGAATCTAACTACCGTCCAACGGCCTTATTCCCACATGCACTCTTCCTCGGGTCCACAACCCGGTAATTACTTTCTAAAGACACTTCGGCTTCAGCCTCTCCTCTCAATGTCTTAATAGCACAATATTTCACTCGCACCGCAGTCTCTCAGTAGCACCTTCCTAGTGCAATAACACATTAGCATTCCAATAGCACCTCAACATGGCAATGGCACAGTAACATTCCAATAGCCCCTCAACATGGTAATAGCACATTAATAGTTCAATTCACATTAGTATCTCAATAGCACAGTAGTATATCAATATCACAGTAGTACATCTTAATAGCACATTAACAGTTCTATACAACGTCCCTGTCTGTGGCCAGACTGCCACGACTCATGCGCTCCTACTGTCCTGCGCGACAGCTTCACTCCACTGGCCTATGAGTAGCCTTCGACCCTATGCTGGCCTATCCCCTGTGCTAGTTCGCTCACCGCGAGTGGCGTCTCTGCCCGACCCCGGCACCTACAAGAAGAACATTACATTGGTATAATACCATACCATTTCTAACCACTTCACCCCTCATTACAAACCATGAAGCGTACACACACTAGTCCACCTTTCACTCACCACACATCTTACGGTAACACACCTCCACCGTACCACACAGCACTCACTCTCGCTACGAATCCATGAACCTAACTTACATCTATCGCTCATGGCGCACATTTCTATACACAGTAATCACTGACTTCCACATTCCTCACATATACTTATTTACATCATGGTCATAGGCGAATATAATACATCAATCATCATAATTATAAATCACAGTTCAACCTACCAGTCATCACTGGAAAACACACAACAATCTCCCGACTGCTCTGATCTCACGTCTGTCCCCTGCGACCTCTTAACTTGCAGTGATTGTCAGTACAGCGCTCTCGCCTCATGCCGACCCCCCAACTCACAACATTTCACGCTTTAACGTTAACTAAGAGAAGTCAATATAGGTGAGCAGCCTCACTGTCCCGTGAGTCATTCCCTCACTTCCATGCCCCCGTAATCCTTGAATCTCGCTCACTCCACTCGTGACAGTGTGTGTGTGAGAGAGAGAGGGAGAAAGAGTGTGTATGTATGTGTGTGGTGTGTGTGGGAGAAAGAGAGAGAGAGAGAGAGAGAGGGGAAGAGAGAGGAAGAGTGTGTATGTATGTGTGTGGGAGAGAGAGAAAGAGAGAATGTTTGTGTGAGAGTGCATGTGTGTCCCGAGTGAGAGAGAGAAAAAAAGAGAGAGAGAGCGAGAGAAAAATACAAGTGCGATTCTTTTGCAATATCTGTTTGACGGATAAATAAATAGGGATTTAAAATCGTTTTCCTCTGTCCTTTGTTGACCTTCATATCTTCATCTGAATGTAATAGCCCATTTTAAAAGATCATATGATTCTTCCAAATTCCTCCAACGTGAATTGCTCCGGCATTAAAATCACCATATTATCGTTGTCTCAGGTGACATGGGCGTGTCTGCAGGGAAATGGGCGATCATATGACGATGGGATTGAGTGTCATAATACGATCCCCAGAAAAAGACATGAAGCCCATTAAAACCCAGGTTGTTTCAAATCTCAGTTTACAGTGCTGTGAATTCATACAGTTTTAAGGGTCCTGGATTTTTTTCAGTGACGCCGGTGACGCATTGTGCCAAGGCCAGTTACAACTGGAGGCGGTAAGTCTTGGCCACAGTGCAGCGCAGATAGGTGGGTTTTTTTTTTTTAA
Source organism: Onchidella celtica (assembly GCA_963931925.1). Classification (NCBI taxonomy): domain Eukaryota; kingdom Metazoa; phylum Mollusca; class Gastropoda; order Systellommatophora; family Onchidiidae; genus Onchidella; species Onchidella celtica. Next base: position 44,620,905 of record OZ007579.1, on the reverse strand, counting down.
TTTAGGGGGGCGGATTGGTGGAGGGGGAAAGGGGGGGGGGAGTAGGGATACATTCGATTTTTCCCAGGCCGCTGGCCAATTGCCAAGATATCTTGAACTCATTCGCCACGATAGGCCGAATATTCGGCTCACGCCGTTTCGCTTCGCTAAGGAAAGCCGAATACTTTCCCACGCTATGGAAAGCCGAATACTTTCTAACACTACTATCTAAGTAAACTTCTCGAAGTACTGAATCCCATCCCAGATCATTGATTTTTCCTTTAACGTCTAATGTATTATATCGTGTGTGAAAGAAAAAAACATCTTTGAACTACGAGCAAATTTTAAACTGGATAGTGTTGAGAGTTCCCATCCACACCAAACGTTACCGTAGGGAATGGGTTAACTTGCGCAACGTGCACACTGGTCCTTCGAGTTGTTCGTCCTTATCCGAGAAGACTAGGTGCTCGACCATACCTACCATAGGATCAGGGACAGGGAAATTCATAATGAGAAAAAAAAAATCCCAATACATCAACATGCCTGCACCAATCGGGATTCGAACCGGTATATCTTCGGCAAGGTAGGTAAACGTCTAGTCTGTAGACCCCCGTGTCCTCGATTGATCCCATAGGGAGTTTGGGGGGGGGGGGGGTGGACAGGGATTAGTTTTTTGTTTTTAATTTTGCCCGGGCAGGGACCTTGTTAGACCTGCTCTTCTCGACTTCCATATCAAGTCTGTTTTGTCTCTGTTTTAGTATGAAATGTTGATTTGGAGTGAAACGGGGCTCGGCCACACTGAAACCCATCTATCTCACTAGCTTTTCTCCTTCATCTTCCATTCGTCTCTGCCATGTTGTGTAGTCATGCTTTCTGATGTCATCCTGCCATCTTCTTGCTGGTCTTCCATCTGGTTCTGTCCTCTGCCTGTCGCTGCCATGTTGTGTCCTCATGCTTTCTGATGTCATCCTGCCATCTTCTTGCTGGTCTTCCATCTGGTTCTGTCCTCTTTCTGTCTCTGTCATGTTGTGTCCTCATGCTTTCTGATGTCATCCTGCCATCTTCTTGCTGGTCTTCCATCTGGTTCTGTCCTCTGTCTGTCTCTGCCATGTTGTGTCCTCATGCTTTCTGATGTCATCCTGCCATCTTCTTGCTGGTCTTCCATCTAGTTCTGTCCTCTGTCTGTCTCTGTCATGTTGTGTCCTCATGCTCTCTGATGTCATCCTGCCATCTTCTTGCTGGTCTTCCATCTGGTTCTGTCCTCTGTCTGTCTCTGCCATGTTGTGTCCTCATGCTTTCTGATGTCATCCTGCCATCTTCTTCAGTTCTTGCTGGTCTTCCATCTGGTTGTGTCCTCTGTCTCTGCCATGTTGTGTCCTCATGCTTTCTGATGTCATCCTGCCATCTTCTTGCTGGTCTTCCATCCTGGTTCTGTCCTCTGTCTGTCTCTGCCACGTTGTGTCCTCATGCTTTCTGATGTCATCCTGCCATCTTCTTGCTGGTCTTCCATCTGGTTCTGTCCTCTGTCTGTCTCTGCCATGTTGTGTCATCATGCTTTCTCATGTCATCCTGCCATCTTCTTGCTGGTCTTCCATCTAGTTCTGTCCTCTGTCTGTCTCTGCCATGTTGTGTCCTCATGCTTTCTGATGTCATCCTGCCATCTTCTTGCTGGTCTTCCATCTGGTTCTGTCCTCTGTCTCTGCCACGTTGTGTCCTCATGCTTTCTGATGTCATCCTGCCATCTTCTTGCTGGTGTTCCTCTAGATCTCTTCCCAGTTCTTGGTTGCCAGTCAGTATACCTTTTTGTACAACTATTGCCTTCATTCTAAATTACCTAGATACTTGTCCTGCTCATTTTCATTACTGTTTGAGTACATACCAGAGAGGTTTCCCTATTGGTCGATTTGCTCTACGAGACATGCTATGTGTAGCATCTGCAAGCTACCCCTTAATAATAATAATAATATATACATTTATATAGCGCCAGGACTAAAACATTAAAAGCTCTAGGCGCTGTACACAGTAAAAAATCATAAAAGCACATTCAAATAAACTTACACACACACAGACAAACTAGTTTTATACATCCATAGCAACTTATAAAATTCAGTTTTTAAAAAGAAATGTTTTTAACCTGTTTTTAAATATATTTAGAGTGGCAGAATTTCGAACCTCTTGTGGTAAAGAATTCCACACACAGGGACCAAAACAACTAAAAGCTCTATCTCCATAATTTGATGTTTTACACCTGGGAACAACCAGTTTGTTTTCTGTAGTAGATCTTAAAAATCTATCAGACTCATGTTTTTTCAAAAGTTACGAAAGATAGGAGGGAGCTGAACCTTCAAGACATTTGTAAACCAAAACTGCAGCTTTAAATTTTATTCTGTTTTCAACAGTAAGCCAGTGAAGTTGGTCAATAAGGCTTGAGGCAGATTCTCTTTTTGATTTTCTAAAAATCAGTCTAGCTGCATTATTCTGAATTATCTGAAGGCGTTTTATTTTGTTGCTCGGAATTCCAAAGAGCAGAGAGTTACAATAATCAAGCTTTGAAAACATAAGTGAAGTGATAAGTATTCGAGTTGCCTCTTGGGATATGAATGGACGAATAGAGCTGATGTTTTTTAATTGAAACATTAATGATCGACATAATGAACTTATTTGATTTTCCATGCTGAGATCTGATTCTAAAATTGTGCCTAAGTTTTTAACTTTATTCACGTTTGCTACAGTGCTTTCACCAAGATTTAATTTTACATTTTTAATTGCAGTAATTTGTCTTTTCTTTCCAATAATCATAACTTCTGTTTTGTCTTCATTTAGCTTTAGTTTGTTTTGGTTCATCCATTCTTTTGTGTCCATAATACACTTTTCACTATCTTTTATAACATTGTCAACATGACCTAAAGTCGTACCAGGGTGATATAGTTGGACATCATCAGCATACTGATGGTAATAAAAACCATGATCTTTAAAAATATTAGACAGGGGCCCAATGTACATAATAAAGAGAGTGGGACCTAAAACTGAGCCTTGTGGAACACCATATGGCAGTATGTATTCTTTTGATTTTATGTTATCTGTTACAACAATTTGTTTTCGGTCACAAAGATAGGACCTGAACCATTTCAGAGCTATACCAGAGATCCCATAGGTTGCTTCTAATCTGCAAAGAATAATTTCATGATCTATAGTGTCGAAGGCAGCTGATAGATCAAGAATGTTTAAACACGAAACCAAGCCCTTGTCCAGTAATCCAAACAAATCATTAACAATCCTCAATAAAGCAGTTTCAGTGCTACAATTTGCACGATATGCTGACTGGAATGATTCACAGAGAGCGTTATTGTTTAGATGACCAAGTAGTTGTTTTAAAATTACTTTCTCTAAAATCTTTGATAAAAATTGAAGATTAGATACTGGTCTGTAGTTTTTCAAGTTTTCAGAGTCAAGATTAACTTTCTTAAGCAAAGGTTTAACGAGTGCAACTTTATAGGTCTCTGGCACAGCACCTGTACATAAAGAAGTGTTAATAATTTTTGTGATGGGTGGTAAAAGATCAGGTAAGCATTTTTTTAACAAGTCTGTGGGCATGGGATCTAGTTCACATTGCTTAGTAGCAGCAGAACAAATTATGTCATTGATTTCATCACTGGTAACTTCACTGAAACAAGAAAGACTATTCCCAACAAATACATAATTTTCACTAGTTATATCACAACTACTTAAATTGTCTCTAATTTTTTCTATTTTGTCCATGAAGAAGTCCCCAAATGCATTAGGCAGATGTTCCTTTTCTATTGAAGTTGGCAGGTTGATCCTTTTCTGTTTGCCCAACAAATCATTGGACAAATTGAAAAATTGTTTTGAATTTTGAATTTCACAAAACCTTGAGTTGTAATAGTCACATTTAGCTTTTCGAATGGTGTCATTCACAAGTTTCTTATGGTGAATGTATATTTCTTTGTCAATTTGTAACTTTGTTTTCTTCCATTTCCTTTCTGCTCGTCGCCTGGCCTGTTTTGCTGCTTTTGTTTCCAACGTGAACCATGGTGATGGTGTCCTGTCGGTCACAGTCCTTGATGTTTCCGGAGCATGACTGTTTAAGACGCCTTGGATTTTTTCTGTCAGAACTTCAGCATTGATGTCTTCTGAGTCAGCCAACGTTGTTCTCAAATCTAATTTGAAATTTTCTAAGTTAATTTTCTTCACGTCTCTGCATTTTACATTCTTTTTCTTTGGCAAGGGTTTCTTGTAAGGAATGTCGAAATATAGAAAATGGTGGTCAGATATTAGTTTGTTGGTATTTACCACCGCTGATGCAAAAGTAAATTTGGACGAAGTAACAATCCAATCAAGAATATGGTCAAATTTGTGTGTGCTGGATTCAACATGTTGTGTCATTTGATGTTCATGAAATAAACGTTTCATAAAATTTACATCAGCAGATGTTTTGGACTCGTAATGCAAGTTAAAATCACCCATGAAGACAAGTTCCTGCTTTTTGATGTTGTTTAAAATCAAAATTTCTTCAAATTGTGTCAAAAAATCTGATGTTTTGAGATTGTTGATTAAATTTGATTCCCCGTTGCTTGTTATACCGGTGACTGAGCGTGACGTGTTCACTTCTTTTTTCATTTTATTGTTGACGTTCGCCAGAGTGACCTTGCCCTCCCTTTCTTGTGAGTAGTTTTTTTCCTCGTAAATATTAGTCTGTTCCCGAACATTCGATAACGTTGTAGATATAGATGTTTACGCCAGATTTGGCCTTGAGTGATGTAACCTGGTGACGTATTGATATGTGATTGGTTAGTTTGTGTGTTTCGGGCGAGGGGAAAGGTTAGAATAATTTCGGGAATTTTCTACAGAAATATATATATATATAGACCCGTGTAAGTGGTAAGTTGTTGGTGAGCAAGTGAGTTTTCCTTTCCGTGTGGCGTAAGATATTTAGTTGTTCGCTGGTGCCTTCCTAGTATTTTATTGTTCAGTATTCATTTATTAAACTTTAGTAATATTTAATTGATCGTCGGATCTCGTGTTTATTTTTTCTACAGCCGTAATAGTTTCGTTTTCTAAAGGGTTGTAGTTAGATCAACTAATTCCCCCCTACCATAACGTGCTAGAACAACCTCAGCTGTTACAGTAGGCTTTGCGAAACTATTGTTAACACGGAGCGGAAAGTAGGTCGCTGTCGTAAACAATACCCGTTTGTGCATTTCCATGGGGCGTAAGCGCTTACAAACTGTATTAAATAGTTTCAATCAGACCAAAAAATATGAATAAACCACAATAAACAGATAGGCACGTTATCTCTGGTGAAGGCGCACTCTTGCAATTCTTCAATTTATTTACCGCACCGACCTAGTTTCGCGATTTGGCGGAGGTGAGATCTCTGTATACATACTATACTCTCTGGTACATAGTGTACTGTGGACCGTGATCTCTTTCACTGGCTCAGATGCGTCAAAACTGTCTGGAATCAGCTGACGGAGAGAGCATACTTGTGCAGTGAGTCCAAACAGATGCAAAATAAAACTTAACTCAATGCCCCGCCAGCCCGGACACTATAAACTGCACATTCAGCATTTCGTGACTTCGGTTCTTGTTTGATCTGTCTCCCATCTCTGGAAAACGGAAGATCTGTTAGTGTGTAGAAGAGAACAATTGCACACTTTGACACTTGTTCAAAGTGTACTTCGTAGTTCCGATTTATTCTAACTCTTTATCACAATACTAGAGTCGCAAAAGTTTGACGTCAAATTCTAACCAGTGCAAAAAGTGGAGTTGAAAGAAACAAAACCTTAGGTGGCCTTTCAACCCTTTCAAGAGATGACGCTGGAACTGGACGCCACAAAGAAATGTAAACACTTGAATTTGAGTTTTCTCAAAACAATTAAACTCTCAAGAGGCGGCGATGGCTGTGCTTTGTCAGTGTGAACACGAGGCCATTTTCTTAACCTCAGGGGATGGAGGGAAGCAAACTTCCTTGTGTGGTTTCTGACATTTATGTCTTTACTCAGAATCGAATTTTGATATAATTATGTCCATAAAGTTGACATGATTAGTGATGGCAAATAGTGTGTATTTCAATACTGTCCCCAGCATGAAAACATACAGGCGTACTGGCATAACTACCGTTGACAACTTGTTTTGGTCAGACACTCTGCTTTCTTCTTGAAAGATGTTTGTTATTTCTGCTCATTGGGGGGGGGGGGGGATTACATGGGGGGTGGAATTTACAACAGATGACAAGAGGGAGGAATTATAACATTTGACTTTCGAAGGTGTATAGTTAAGAATGAAGTATTTTAGATGAGAAATACTTTTTCAGCTACAACCGGTTTTTTCCTCCGGATTTGATGGACACAGAAGGGAACAAGAAAGAGATAGAGGTTGAATATGTGGTAATGAAACAAACAACAAAACAACAACAACAACGACATAAACACGGCAGGAAGAAAAAACAGAAGGCAATTTTGCGAGAGTTACATTCCAAAATAATCAAATCTGTGCACAGGAACATTGCATGAGCCTCATATTCTATCATACATCTCCAGCACAAAAAGGTTAACTGTACCCAAACGAGGATGGTCTAGGGTAACAACATCATTCAATGAAATTTTCAAGAAACAATCGAGTTTTGCTTGTTAGTAGTTCCTGGATGAGCTGGTCACGTCGGGACGTTACACGGTCGTACTGACCACTGGCAATTAAACAACCATTCTTTCAATGCTGCAGAGCTAATTGTTAGTTCGGTGGAAAAATTAACGTTTTTTTAAATTTTAATTTTGTATACTTCTTTAATCTCCTCTGAGAAATTTGCCTTAGTGTCATTGCAGCCCAGTTACGACTGGAGCAGACACGTCGTCGCCACAGTGCAGGGCCGTTCGGCGTTTGTTAGTTTTTTTGGATAGGGGGGGGGGGGCGGGGAGAGGAAGTGGTAGGGAAAAATATTATTTAATTTTGATCGGGCAGCGGCCTGTTCGGCCTGGTCTTCTCCATTTTCAACTGCCAAGGTATCTTTAACGTGCGCAACGTGCACACGGGCCGTCAGAGGTTTTCATCCTTATCCGAGAAGGCTAGGTGCTCGGTCCTACCTACCTATAGGATCAGGCATAGGGGAAATATGAGAAAAATCCCCAAATTCCAACATGCCTGCCCCGACCGGGATTCGAACGTGGTCCGTTCGGCATGAGAGGGGAACGCCTTGCCTGTAGTGGTATTAAATTTTTTTTAATAATCAATCTCCACCCCCCCCCACCCCCACCCCCCCCCCCTCCCCAACCCCAACTTTCCCCTTCCTAAACTGGGGGAAAAAACTAAGCAAAAAAAAAAAAAAACCTGTTAACGCCGTACCAACGCCCAGTTTTTTCTTTTTTTTCTTACAACCAAAATATAAAATTAATGTTCCAGGGTGCCTTAAGTTTTGTTGCCCTGAATTACAATTTTTAGTTTTCGTACAGTAGTCCTAAATTACAACTGCAAGGGGAAAGAAAAAGAAGTTGAAAAAACGGACAGTTTTTGTTCCTGAACCTTACCCTATCTTATTCCTACCAATCCTGCTGAAATCTATATTGGATTGACGTAGTGATGCTGGCTGGGACACATCGAACAAGTGTTTCGGCCCTGTCTTCCTTGGACTCTTTGGCCTCCGTGCCACACCCAAATCGTGACTGTGTCCTTGAACATCACCATAAAGAAGTGTCATCCAGTCCCTTGTTAGCGAGCGCTTCACGTCAGTAATGGCATGACCAAATCAGCCACAACCGCCCTCGCGCACCAATCAGTTTGTCTTAAGTGCCATTGAAACAATTATCATGAGACCAACGACGAAACTGCGTCATATATCTACGACTGCCCTGAAGCCCGTCCACGTAATGTGTATTTGGCGAGTCAGTTATCAAATTATAAGCCATTCTGGCAATCTGCTCTATCTGGTGGCCGGATACATCAGGGAACCAAAAAGATCACACAGAGTTCTATTCTGATGATTTACAAGCCCGTACTTAATCGGCAATTCAATTATCAGCCTTTCTGGTAAGCTGCTCTCCCTGGCGATCTGTGGCCAGGGGCATCAGAAAGACAAATTGATTATACAGAATCCTGAGAGTTTATGAGGGGAGCATAAGAAGTTGCTCTGTGTGACCCCAGTCATCTTCTTGTATCCCTCTGAACAACTGTGAACACAACAACACCTCCACATTAACATCGGCTAAACTCCGGTCCCCAGGACAATGCCCATAGGCAGCTGTATAATTATTGATTTACTTGTTTATCTACGTGCTCTCATACTTGGCTATTTACTTACCTACTTCTTCACTATGAATTCCTTCAAGTATCTGCGTACGAACACATCACAGCAGGTATCCATTTATTTATGAAAATTTATTTACTTCATGTCATATTCGCTTAATTAGGTCCCCATTATTTCTTTATTTAACAGTCTCTAATCACCGAGTCGTGCACGGAATGAATACATTCCAATTTCAAGCTCAGCCCTTAAAAACAAGCAATAAAAAACAACAACAAAAAAACAAGTAAACATTTTATAAACTGTATATAGAAAAATAGGGGCGGGGGGGAGGGGGGGGGGAGGGTTACACATCTTGGAAACTGGGCTCTTTACTTAAAACATGCATTGTTTCTGGTATCAAAGCGGCAAATACATTAACGCGGTCTGCAAACTAAATATGGTTCTAACCCGGGAGTTAAAGCGTTAACAATTTTGGTGCGTCGAGAGTTAAAGCGTCCCGTGAATTCCAATAACTTCTACTCATCAGTCATAGACTTGAAGTATAATTACTACACTCATTAACTTTGAAGGTGTACTAGCCGAGTGAATTGATGGTGTCCCAAATGAAACTGCCATGTTTTTTCTTATACTATACCCCTTACACATAGCTTTTCTAACAGGTGATCACTTAATACTAGAAAATTAATGCTTTCCCTAACACCGTATGTCGACAATGGTCACTCGATATAAGTAGATTAAGATAAGATAAGAATCACTTTATTATCCCACAAGAGAAATTCATTTTCACAGAGCCTTTAAGAACACATACATGGTTCAGACATCAAATTCATCATTACAAAAACCTATAACTCAGTACCAGACATATTACATGAAGTAACATGGCATGGCACCTTGGTAAAAAATGGCACATATCTAGCTGTAATATCTTGTTGAAGTGAATTGCATACGGCAAAAACGATCTTCTGTATTCTTCCCTCTTTGCTTTGAGATATATTATTCTGTTGCTCCTGGATGATCTAGAAATTTAATGAAGGACATCATTGGCATGTCTTACACCGAGAATTGCTACATGGTTTGGTACCATAAGGTCCAGTGCTGAAAAGTCTACTCCTGACCAGAATGTCTTTCAGGTTCTCCGGTTCTCTGCACACCATCAGTATTATTCTACTGTTTCTGTATAATTTCTTTCGCGAGACTTCCTCCACATTCAAAGTTATCTAAAATTGCCTTAAGCAAGCGGATTTTGCGTCTCATAACAAAGTTAGCGAGCAGTGAGTCATTTAAAGGTATGTTAATTTTGAAAGCACCCCGTACGTGTGTGGGATATTAGAATATTAACGACCAGTTCTACACTGCCAATATTATTATGGACATGGGATATTCAGTAGAAACGCGAAGGTCATATCAAAGGCATCTGGAAGACGCCAGAAGGAGTAAATACATTGTCCCTGGTCTAATTACTGCGCTTGGATATAAACTGATCAGATCTGGATACTTGTAACATTATTCATGTCTCTGGTCTTCTGGGTCTTCCTGTTCTGGTACCGGAGACGGTAAACACGCGGTTGCCAAAGTCCTACCTCCCCTCCCCCTTGCGAACACGCGTTTCCTAAAGACCTGTTTACACTGGTAGGTTTTAGAAATAGAAAAAAAAGGAATGGGGTATGTGTGGGAAGAGCTCTCCTGGCTTTCCGTCTTTTGTTTTCCAGTTTCCCCCTTCAAAACATGACCAAAACAAACGATGGGCATCGCTTCTCATTCAGAAAACGGACCAGTGCAAACAAACAGGGAAAATCGAAAACAAAAGGCAGAAAGCCAGGAGAGTTCTTCCCACACAGTCCCCCATTCCTTTTTTCTATTCCTAAAACCTACCAGTGTAAACAGGCCTTTCGTTCTTCCCCTGTGTTGAGGCCTCAGCTGATCTCTCCCCTCGGCATTTGTACCTCCCTTTTACTTGTTTTTATTCTTGTTGTTGCTGCTGCTCTTCTTCGCACCTCAATCCCTCCCCCACTTTGAGCTGTCACCTCGTAATTTTTTCATGTTTTTATTTTTACAGTGGTAATTATTACAGCAATTTATGAGACTAAATTTCTCTGTTAATTGCAGCCAAATTAAATGAAAATCGAAATCCGTATGCCAAAGGATCATAGAGCCATTATAGGGAATGGGATTTAATGAAACAGTTATTATATTTCAATTTACCTATGACGTCATGGGACATTCGAACTGTTCAACGCGGTGGTTAAGCACAGTTGTTGTGGACTTTGAAAGGGCGATTCGAGGCATTAAGATCAACTGCACATGAAAAGTGTGTAATAAGTCCATAACTGTGCTTAATGCCGCGTTGAACAGTTCGAATGTCCCATGGCGTAAATCTAAATATAGTAACTGTGTCATCCAATCCCGTTCACTATACATACAGCGCACAGGGTACGTTTTTCCCAGTTTGGACACTGACTGAAATCCCTCCCTATTCCTCCCCTTTGATTTCAAATCCCCCCCTCCCCCCCCCCCCCACCTGATTTGAAATCCCTCCCCTTGGATTTGAAATTCCTCCATTTAGATTTGAAATTCCTCCCTTTGATTTGAAATTCCTCCCTTTAGATTTGAAATGCCTCCATTTAAATTTGAAAGTCCTCCCCTTAGATTTGAAATGCCTCCCCCTTAGATTTGAAATGCCTCCATTTAGATTTGAAATTCCTCCCTTTTGATTTGAAATGCCTCCATTTAGATTTGAAATTCCTCCCTTTTGATTTGAAATGCCTCCATTTAGATTTGAAATTCCTCCCTTTTGATTTGAAATCCCTCCATTTAGATTTGAAATTCCTCCCCTTACATTTGAAATGCCTCCATTTAGATTTGAAATCCCTCCCCCTTACATTTGAAATCCCTCCCCCTTAGATTGGAAATCCCTCCATTTACATTTGAAATCCCTCCATTTAGATTTGAAATCCCTCGCCCTTACATTTGAAATCCCTCCCCTTACATTTGAAATCCCTCCATTTAGATTTGAAATCCCTCCATTTAGATTTGAAATCCCTCCATTTAGATTTGAAATCCCTCCCCCTTACATTTGAAATCCCTCCATTTACATTTGAAATCCCTCCATTTAGATTTGAGATCCCTCGCCTTACATTTGAAATCCCTCCCCTTACATTTGAAATCCCTCCCCTTACATTTGAAATCCCTCCATTTAGATTTGAAATCCCTCCCCCTTACATTTGAAATCCCTCCATTTAGATTTGAAATCCCTCCCCTTACATTTGAAATCCCTCCCCTTACATTTGAAATCCCTCCCCTTACATTTGAAATCCCTCCCCTTACATTTGAAATCCCTCCATTTAGATTTGAAATCCCTCCCCCTTAGATTGGAAATCCCTCCCCTTACATTTGAAATCCTTCCATTTAGATTTGAAATCCCTCCCCTTACATTTGAAATCCCTCCATTTAGATTTGAAATCCCTCCCCTTACATTTGAAATCCCTCCATTTAGATTTGAAATCCCTCCCCTTACATTTGAAATCCCTCCATTTAGATTTGAAATCCCTCCCCTTACATTTGAAATGCCTCCATTTAGATTTGAAATCCCTCCCCTTACATTTGAAATCCCTCCATTTAGATTTGAAATCCCTCCCCTTACATTTGAAATCCCTCCATTTAGATTTGAAATCCCTCCCCTTACATTTGAAATCCCTCCATTTAGATTTGAAATCCCTCCCCTTTGATTTGAAATCCTTCCCCAGAGCCGAGTGCCTCCCGTTTGAGAATCACCTCTATAAGCTCTCCTTACTCTGTTTCCTCAAGCTAGATCTTAGATACGCCAGAGAATACCATTGATCACCATCCTGTGGGAGAGTTTCTGACTCGGCTGATATCACAATCATGGGGTAATTCCATGTTAACGCCGGATGTACAGAGGATGCTTTTACTGATAAAACTAAATTTACATTTCTTTGCTTTGGCAGCTGACCTTGGGCAGAAAGCTTTGCTTTTGTTTTCATTGAAATACTCTCTCTATATATATCTTCCTCTCTCTCTCTCTCTCCCATACACATATACCCTCTATCTCTGTTTTGGAAAGCGCCATGCAGGTAAAAATGTTTTACCTAAAAAAAACAACAACAACAATAATAACAACAATAACAGTAAAAACAATAACAAAAATAAAACGTTATTCTGTACATGTGTGAGTATGTATGTATGTGTGTCTCTCTTTCTCTTTGCTAACTCTGTCTCCCTCGCTCTCTTTCTACAACTTTCTCTGACCCTCTTTCTTTGTCTAACTAACTCTCTCTGTCCTCCCCTCTTCCTCTCTCTCTCTCTTTCTCTCTTTCTCTCTCATCCTCCCCCTCTCTTCCTCCACTATCTGTGTCTCATCTCCTCTCTCACTCCCCCCCCCCCCCCAATCTCTCTCTCTCTCTCTCTCTTTCACTGTCTATCTGTCCGTACCATAATCATGTAAAATGTTTGAAACTCCTCCTGTATGTATGTGTGTGAGGTCATATGCGGTAATCGGACTTTGAAAGAATTCGCGAAACAAACAAGGGCCGGAACTCCTGTTCCATTTCCTGCCGATATGTTGAACAAAAAGCTTTCTATTTATTTATTTTTTTCATTCGGCCACCTCTCAGAGCCGTTGACAGCTGGAGACGCTTTCTTAATGGCAGCAGAAGCCGTGGTCAAATCTCGGTCCTACCTACCTATAGGATCAGGCATAGGGGAAATATGAGAAAAATCCCCAAATTCCAACATGCCTGCCCCGACCGGGATTCGAACGTGGTCCGTTCGGCATGAGAGGGGAACGCCTTGCCTGTAGTGGTATTAAATTTTTTTTTATAATCAATCTCCACCCCCCCCCCCCACCCCCACCCCCCCTCCCCAACCCCAACTTTCCCCTTCCTAAACTGGGGGAAAAAACTAAGCAAAAAAAAAAAAAAAACCTGTTAACGCCGCACCAATGCCCAGTTTTTTCTTTTTTTTCTTACAACCAAAATATAAAATTAATGTTCCAGGGTGCCTTAAGTTTTGTTGCCCTGAATTACAATTTTTAGTTTTCGTACAGTAGTCCTAAATTACAACTGCAAGGGGAAAGAAAAAGAAGTTGAAAAAACGGACAGTTTTTGTTCCTGAACCTTACCCTATCTTATTCCTACCAATCCTGCTGAAATCTATATTGGATTGACGTAGTGATGCTGGCTGGGACACATCGAACAAGTGTTTCGGCCCTGTCTTCCTTGGACTCTTTGGCCTCCGTGCCACACCCAAATCGTGACTGTGTCCTTGAACATCACCATAAAGAAGTGTCATCCAGTCCCTTGTTAGCGAGCGCTTCACGTCAGTAATGGCATGACCAAATCAGCCACAACCGCCCTCGCGCACCAATCAGTTTGTCTTAAGTGCCATTGAAACAATTATCATGAGACCAACGACGAAACTGCGTCATATATCTACGACTGCCCTGAAGCCCGTCCACGTAATGTGTATTTGGCGAGTCAGTTATCAAATTATAAGCCATTCTGGCAATCTGCTCTATCTGGTGGCCGGATACATCAGGGAACCAAAAAGATCACACAGAGTTCTATTCTGATGATTTACAAGCCCGTACTTAATCGGCAATTCAATTATCAGCCTTTCTGGTAAGCTGCTCTCCCTGGCGATCTGTGGCCAGGGGCATCAGAAAGACAAATTGATTATACAGAATCCTGAGAGTTTATGAGGGGAGCATAAGAAGTTGCTCTGTGTGACCCCAGTCATCTTCTTGTATCCCTCTGAACAACTGTGAACACAACAACACCTCCATATTAACATCGGCTAAACTCCGGTCCCCAGGACAATGCCCATAGGCAGCTGTATAATTATTGATTTACTTGTTTATCTACGTGCTCTCATACTTGGCTATTTACTTACCTACTTCTTCACTATGAATTCCTTCAAGTATCTGCGTACGAACACATCACAGCAGGTATCCATTTATTTATGAAAATTTATTTACTTCATGTCATATTCGCTTAATTAGGTCCCCATTATTTCTTTATTTAACAGTCTCTAATCACCGAGTCGTGCACGGAATGAATACATTCCAATTTCAAGCTCAGCCCTTAAAAACAAGCAATAAAAAACAACAAAAAAAAAACAAGTAAACATTTTATAAACTGTATATAGAAAAATAGGGGCGGGGGGGAGGGGGGGGGGGTTACACATCTTGGAAACTGGGCTCTTTACTTTGTCACAAATCCCAGACTGGGAGATGTAATAAGTTATGACAGGACAACAATCACGAACAAACAAGTTAACACTTAACAGAACAATCCATCAGACTCACACATTTATTAAACATAATTATACATATAATAGCGCAATTACATACATTATATTATTGAACTCAACTGCCGTACAACGGCCTTATTCTCACACACACTCTCCCTCGGATCCACAATCCGGTAGTTACTCCTAAAGGCACTTCGGCCTCAGCCTCTCCCCTCAGGGTCTTAATAGCACATTAATAATTTACTGGCACCGCAGTCTCTCAATATCACCTTCCTATTGTCATACACCTTAGCATTCCCCTAGCACCTCAGCAGGGCAATAACACATTATCATTTCAATAGACATTATCATTTCAATAGTACATTCTCCCCTCAACATGGCAATAGTGCATTATCACATTCACGCTCATATCTACGTCCCTGTCCGTGGCCTGACTGCCACGACTGTATGTGCCTCTACTGTCCTGCACTGACAGCCTCACTTCTGGCCTATGTGTGGCCTCCGGCCCTATGCTGGCCTATCCCCTGTGCTCATCGAGGAGGCTCTGCGGCCCGTCCTCGACACCTACAAGAATAACATTACATTGGTATAATACCCTACCATTTCTATTCACTCCACCTCTCCTTACAACCCATGAAGCGTACACACACTAGTTCACCTTTCACTCACCACACATCTTACGGTAACACACCTCCATCGGAGTACACACTACTCACTCGCGCTACAAATCCATGAACTCACTTTCATCTATCGCTCATGGCGCACATTGCTATATCCAATATCAAGGACTTCCACATTCCTCACATATACTTATTTACATCATGGTAATAGACGAATATAATATAATACATCAATCATAATAATCAATCAACGTTCTACATACCAGTCATCACTGGAAAGACTCTCTCACTAGTCTTCTCGACTGCTCCCCTTATGTCCGCCCGATGGGCTCTTATTCACAGGTCCGTTCCGTAGGACCTTCTAACTTGCAGTGATAGTAATACAGCGCTTTCGCCTCATTCAGACCCCCCCCCCCACTACTCACAACAGCACGCTTAACTTACTTGTCTACCGTGAGCCCTTCTTCTCTACACCCGCTCTGTAGCAATCCCCTTAATTGCACTCACTCCACTCGTGACATCATCCCCCACCCCAAAAAAATTAATGCAATTAATTTCAATCGCATCAAGATGACTGTCAACGAGTGAGCGTGAGCAATACGTACACTAAAAAAAATGACCAAGCAGTTCCCCTAGTATATAGAATACCGAAATCAGGGGAAAATATGGGGATCAATATGGCCTGCAATATGCATATATGTATCCCATCATCAATAGCTAACTAAACACAATACCTAATACAGAATCAAAAGCCAATCAACCTATCAACCATTCTTCATATCATATTTATAATGTCAATATTTTAAAGTCGACTCATTCACACAGATCCTGTCAATGTTCCTGTCCTCCGATGTATAAGCTCCTGAAATCTTCCCCTAGGCTCGACTAAGGTAGTCGGCGATATGATTGCTGGTTCCTGGGATTGGTTGGATAACGAAGGTATACGGCTGCAAAGCCAATGCCCATCTAGACAAGCGTGGGCTGGACGAACGATTCTTCGACAAAAATGTCAGTGGCTTGTGGTCTGTCTGGATACAAAATTCTCGTCCCATGAGATAACGTCCTAATTTCTGGACGGACCACCCAATGGCAAGGCACTCACGCTCTATCACAGAATACTTTCTTTCTCTCTGCAATAACTTCCTACTGACATAACATACAGGATGGAGACATTCGTTCTTCTCCTGTAGAAGACAAGCGCCGACACCAGAGTCCGACGCATCCGTTCTGAGGATAAAATTAGATCGAAAATCGGGTAATATCAGAATGGGTGACGATGATAATGCTGTCACCAAATTACCAAATGATGTCTGACATTCAGACGTCCACTGGACCTTATCGGGTTGTCCCTTCTTAGTAAGGTCAGTAAGAGAAGATGACAAGGAGGAAAAATTTGGAATGAACTTTCTGTAATAATTTAAAATTCCCACTAAGCTTCTGACTTGTTTCTTTGTTTTAGGGATTTGCAACTCTACTAACTTGTCGATTTTTGTTACTTCAGGTCTCTGAACACCTCTACCCACAATATGTCCTAAGAATACTATCTCTGGACATGCCAAATCCATCTTTGCGGGTTTAGCAGTTAACCCAAAATGACGTAATCGTTGAAAAATTACTGTTAGTGTCTGAATATGATCAGACCATGTCGACGTATGGCATGCTATATCGTCAAAGAATGACACGACATTAGGTATGTCCTTCAACACTAGTCTCATTAATCGTGCAAACGTCGCTGGCGCGTTTACCAACCCAAATGGCATGACCTTAAATTGGAATAATCCAATGGGCGTTTGGAACGCCGTGTACTGTTTAGACTCCTCAGTAAGCGGGATTTCCCAATAGCCTTTCGTTAAATCTATCTTGGAAAACCACGTGGACCCGGCCAATGAAGCTATTAATTCCTCCTGAAACGGAATAGGCTCCCTATCGCCTACCGTAATAGTGTTCAATCTTCGAAAATCAATACAGAACCGCACCGATCCATCAAGTTTTTTCACGAGGACGATGGGTGATGAATACGGCGATGTTGATGGTTCTATCACATCTAACTTCAACATTGACTCAACTTCCTTTATGACTCTATCTCTCGAAGAAAAAGGCAGCGGATACGGTCTAAGAAATACTGGCTTATCCGAAGTCAACTTTATTTGGTGCTGGATCACCGTAGTGCGACCCGGCAAATCCGTAACAACATCCGGAAATGACGCTAACAGGGTCTCAAGTTCCCTACTCCTTGAACTCGTAAGGTCAGGGTTAATTTTTACGTCCCTGTAACCTTGTGTCGGAGTTAACTCCGGCAATTGAATTTGTAACTCTTCCTGCGCCTCGGTGTCGCTTACGTCACAGTCCAACTGGTCTACGACCCCCGTACAAGCAATAGAGAAGACAGTCTCCTCTGGTCTTGTCTGTGCACACAGATACTGTGGTCTCTCATAAAATCTCTGTAGCATGTTAACATGGAAAACCTTACTCGTTCCATCAATGTGGATAGCGTAATCTACCTTTGAAACAACTCGCTCAATAACATAAGGGCCTTTCCATGTCATCAATAACTTATTATGGTCCGCAGGTAACAACAATAGGACCTTGTCTCCTGGCTTAAAAATTCTCAGTTTGGAACCTCTATCTTTATAGTCTTTTGCTCTTTTCGAAGCGATACTAGACGCTTCTTCTGCTATAGTGCGCGCTGAAGATAATCTTTCTCTTAAATCAACAAGCTACTGAAACACCGAAATCTCCTCATCGTCTCCCGATGATGGCGACGTCATCATGTCCCGAAGAACATCAGTTGGTCCCCTAGGACTACGACCGTACATCATTTCGAACGGCGAGAATCCCGTTGACTCCTGCCGTACCTCTCTGTACGCGAATAACACTGCAGGGATATATCTATCCCAATCTTTAGGGCGATCAGCAGCTACCTTACGCAGCATCGACTTCAACGTCGAGTTCAATCTCTCGCACATGCCATTAGCCTGCGGATGATAAGGGGTGGTAGTGATGGGTTGTATACTGAATAAGCGGAACAATTCCTTCATCATCTCCGACGTAAATTGCGCGCCCCTATCAGACAGAATTTGCTCTGGTATTCCTACCCTAGCGAAAATTGCAAACAACGCTTCCGCGACTGCCTCAGACGTTATGGTCCGCAGAGGAACCGCCTCTGGCCATCTCGTAGCATTACATATGACCGTTAAGAAAAATCGATTCCCCCTATCGGTCGCTGGGTGAATGGGGCCAACAAGGTCTATCGAGACCTTTTTAAACTGTTCCGAGACCGTGGGGATCTTCTGAAGAGGAGCCTGGGGTGTACGACCCTTATGCGTCGTCTTTTGGCACGCACTGCACGTCTTACAATAGACTTGCACATCTCTGTGGATCGATGGCCAGTAAATTTTTTTAAGAACCCTTTCTTTGGTTCTAGCTATCCCCATATGACCCGCTAATGGGACATCATGTGCCAAATGCAATACTGTTGCGATCAGCAACGCTGCCACAACGACCTGCTTTAAAATGGAGGACACCGTTACATACTTACGGAACAGAATGCCCGCCTGAACAACAAAGGAGGACGACCCGTTCTTATATCTCCTCGTTTTCTCGGTTCGCGCTTCCCCAAAACATGGGTTTAATGATGGGTCCTCCCTTCGTAATCTTGCCAAGCGCTCCGGCGTGATATCTAGGTTGACCGCTGGCGTCGCCAAAGGTCTAATCTTATCTTTATCAGCTACCCGTCGACGTGTTTCGACCGCGGCGCAAAAGTCAATACCTTTTGATTGCGACCATGCTTGCACGTTCTCATCGGAAGGGGAAACTACCCGTGATACATTCCCAATGATGAGCTGGGCGCCTGGAAAACAACCAACGACTGCTTCGACTTCCCCGCTAAGGAAAGGTGTATCTATCACTATTCTTGCCATGGGTAATTTCTCAATGGCCCCCGAAAATTGGATGCACGGGACAGTCTCACCTGTAAGCTGTGAATCCCGAATGCAGTCCCTATGCACTCCCACAACGGTAGATCCTGTATCTCGTAAAACCGAGACCGGTTCGTCCCCAACAAACCCCGGATAAACCCTAAGACCACCTCCTGTATGACATGAATTTATAACGGGGATCTTTCTCCCACAAGGTAAAACACCGGAAGATAATAACTTCTCACAACTGGGACACTTAGAATACTGTCCGCCTCCGTTGTCCGATGTAACACACGCAGCCGCATGATGAAATTTATTTGGGGAACATGGACTGGAGCTACTGTCCACGTTCGCCGCTATCCTACATGCAGGGCAATTCACGCTGATGTGATCTGCTCTACCGCAGTTCCAACACTTCGCGGCCCTACACTCGCGTGAAAAGTGACCCACGCGTCCGCAAGTCCAACACTCCGCTCCCTGTGCTGCACTAGGCCTGGGTCCCCGTGACCCATCGCGACCGGAACTAAAGTCCCTATGCCGTCGGTCATCGGCAAAGGTCACAACTCGCCCCCGGCCATTACCGCGACCTAGCCCTCCTGCTCGGTCAAACTTACCGGATCCATATGCCGGTGATTGGTGATAGCCCCTACGCTGCCCCTGGGCTTGCCCGCTATAGGCACCACGCTGACGCGACCTGTCCCTAAGTCCTGCCGGCGACCCTTCGACAACGGCGACGTACCCAGCAT
Organism: Onchidella celtica; assembly: GCA_963931925.1. NCBI lineage: Eukaryota > Metazoa > Mollusca > Gastropoda > Systellommatophora > Onchidiidae > Onchidella > Onchidella celtica. The sequence continues at coordinate 44,601,119 of OZ007579.1, read as the reverse complement.
CTTGGACGTACGCCCTGGCGACTGGTTTGGACGGATGTGCCGTATGGTATGCTTCCGCCAACTTAGACGCCTCCTGCACCGTCGCGGGTTCGTTCTCTTTCAGGAAAGCCACCAGATCTTTGTGGCACGACGCGTACAGCTGGTCCCGGATCATTAAGTCTTTCAGTTTAGCAAAATCCGCGCCCACATGCGCCAAGTCTACCCAGTTCGCGAAATACTCCGTTAGTCTCGCGACGAAGGCAGCAAAGTCCTCCCTGGTATCTGCACGTGCCCGCCTAAACTGCTCCCGGAAATATTCCTCGGTACGCGCAAATCGGCGAAGCAGCAAAGCCTTCAGCTTATCGTAATCTTGCACGTCTTCGCGCTGTAGCTCTTTAAAGTAGGTTAACGCTCGCCCCTGCAATAGAGACGCCAGGTACGTGGCCCATAATTCCTTATTTTCCCCCCATTGCAATTGTGCGTTCAGTTCGAACCTGTAGAGGAAGGCGTCTATGTCGTCCTTCCGGTCGTCGAACGTAGGGAGCTTAATCCTAACGCCACCTTTATTGTGTACCTGCCGCTCAACTGTTTCTGTTGGCGTATTCCTCTTGAGTTCTAACTCCGCAATCTTTACTTGCGCCTCTATCTCCTTTAACCTTATCTCCTGCTGCCTAAACTCCCTTTCCTGTTGCTGAGCCTCTAACTCCTTTAACTTAAACTCCCTCTCCTGCTCCTGAGCCTTAGCCTCTCTTTCCTGTTGCTTAAACTCCCTTTCCTCTTCCTTATCCTCAGCCTCTTTTTCTCGCTCTCTATCCTTAGCACGCTCATCGCGCATTTCTGCCTGCTGTTCTTTAATCCAGCCGCGTAGCTCTTCTCCCTCCAGGCCAAGTTCCTTACCCAACTTCATTAGTTGTTGGAGTTCCGCCATTTCACAGATTTATGGTTATGGTATCTATTATAAGACGACCAACCTGTCGGTATGATCACTAACGATACGACCAGAGACCTGAGATCACACCAGATATAACAATACCCGGTTGTCTCAAATACAATTCAGAAATTTACCTTTACAGCTCAACTAATTCTATATCTATAAAATGCATAGCACTATTAATTATAAAAGAAAATAGAAACGACAAGAATGAAGAAATACAGTAGAAGGACCACAAGTACGTCAAGGACAACGAACCAGACTAGGACAAAGCTTCTACAAAAAAAAACTATAATGGAAAAAAAAATGCAACCTACTACGCCGATTACACTACAAGCTACGAACAAGAACAGAGTCTGAAAAAAAAGAACGTATCTACAGAAAGGTAAGAGAGGGACAAGAGAGACGTCTTCCTAAAACAACGAGGAAGATAGAACGCTACAATCTAAACAAAAATACAGGTCCCTACAGAACTGTTCACTGTGATGAACGCGGTTCCTAGATTAGCCCACCTCCCGAAGAGGACAAACTACGCTCACCACAGCAAACCCGCGCCACCGCCCGTATAATCGATTACGACAACAAGAACAGCAAAAACAGGGAAAAAGACAGAAGAAAAGACAGCCCTCAATCCAGGGTACAAAATTTTCACTTAACTTTCAATTTTTGAGTTTAACTCCTCCCCTTAATCGGAGCTCTGGCCGCTTGACTCCTCAGGCTGGCACACACACTCTGCAGAAATTTAAGTACACATTAATACATATTCATCAAAATACATGCATCAATACATATTATTATTCATAAACATACATAAATCATACCATCATGAAATTTCCATTCATCCCACGAACAAAGACAACAGCACGAATTCCTAGCACAACAGAAAAACAACTAGATATAACGAATACACAATGTCAAAATGACCACAGGTAAACAGGACGAGCCCCCAGTGTCACAAATCCCAGACTGGGAGATGTAATAAGTTATGACAGGACAACAATCACGAACAAACAAGTTAACACTTAACAGAACAATCCATCAGACTCACACATTTATTAAACATAATTATACAGATAATAGCGCAATTACATACATTATATTATTGAACTCAACTGCCGTACAACGGCCTTATTCTCACACACACTCTCCCTCGGATCCACAATCCGGTAGTTACTCCTAAAGGCACTTCGGCCTCAGCCTCTCCCCTCAGGGTCTTAATAGCACATTAATAATTTACTGGCACCGCAGTCTCTCAATATCACCTTCCTATTGTCATACACCTTAGCATTCCCCTAGCACCTCAGCAGGGCAATAACACATTATCATTTCAATAGACATTATCATTTCAATAGTACATTCTCCCCTCAACATGGCAATAGTGCATTATCACATTCACGCTCATATCTACGTCCCTGTCCGTGGCCTGACTGCCACGACTGTATGTGCCTCTACTGTCCTGCACTGACAGCCTCACTTCTGGCCTATGTGTGGCCTCCGGCCCTATGCTGGCCTATCCCCTGTGCTCTTCGAGGTGGCTCTGCGGCCCGTCCTCGACACCTACAAGAATAACATTACATTGGTATAATACCCTACCATTTCTATTCACTCCACCTCTCCTTACAACCCATGAAGCGTACACACACTAGTTCACCTTTCACTCACCACACATCTTACGGTAACACACCTCCATCGGAGTACACACTACTCACTCGCGCTACAAATCCATGAACTCACTTTCATCTATCGCTCATGGCGCACATTGCTATATCCAATATCAAGGACTTCCACATTCCTCACATATACTTATTTACATCATGGTAATAGACGAATATAATATAATACATCAATCATAATAATCAATCAACGTTCTACATACCAGTCATCACTGGAAAGACTCTCTCACTAGTCTTCTCGACTGCTCCCCTTATGTCCGCCCGATGGGCTCTTATTCACAGGTCCGTTCCGTAGGACCTTCTAACTTGCAGTGATAGTAATACAGCGCTTTCGCCTCATTCAGACCCCCCCACTACTCACAACAGCACGCTTAACTTACTTGTCTACCGTGAGCCCTTCTTCTCTACACCCGCTCTGTAGCAATCCCCTTAATTGCACTCACTCCACTCGTGACATACTTAAAACATGCATTGTTTCTGGTATCAAAGCGGCAAATACATTAACGCGGTCTGCAAACTAAATATGGTTCTAACCCGGGAGTTAAAGCGTTAACAATTTTGGTGCGTCGAGAGTTAAAGCGTCCCGTGAATTCCAATAACTTCTACTCATCAGTCATAGACTTGAAGTATAATTACTACACTCATTAACTTTGAAGGTGTACTAGCCGAGTGAATTGATGGTGTCCCAAATGAAACTGCCATGTTTTTTCTTATACTATACCCCTTACACATAGCTTTTCTAATTCTAGAAAATTAATGCTTTCCCTAACACCGTATGTCGACAATGGTCACTCGATATAAGTAGATTAAGATAAGATAAGAATCACTTTATTATCCCACAAGAGAAATTCATTTTCACAGAGCCTTTAAGAACACATACATGGTTCAGACATCAAATTCATCATTACAAAAACCTATAACTCAGTACCAGACATATTACATGAAGTAACATGGCATGGCACCTTGGTAAAAAATGGCACATATCTAGCTGTAATATCTTGTTGAAGTGAATTGCATACGGCAAAAACGATCTTCTGTATTCTTCCCTCTTTGCTTTGAGATATATTATTCTGTTGCTCCTGGATGATCTAGAAATTTAATGAAGGACATCATTGGCATGTCTTACACCGAGAATTGCTACATGGTTTGGTACCATAAGGTCCAGTGCTGAAAAGTCTACTCCTGACCAGAATGTCTTTCAGGTTCTCCGGTTCTCTGCACACCATCAGTATTATTCTACTGTTTCTGTATAATTTCTTTCGCGAGACTTCCTCCACATTCAAAGTTATCTAAAATTGCCTTAAGCAAGCGGATTTTGCGTCTCATAACAAAGTTAGCGAGCAGTGAGTCATTTAAAGGTATGTTAATTTTGAAAGCACCCCGTACGTGTGTGGGATATTAGAATATTAACGACCAGTTCTACACTGCCAATATTATTATGGACATGGGATATTCAGTAGAAACGCGAAGGTCATATCAAAGGCATCTGGAAGACGCCTGAAGGAGTAAATACATTGTCCCTGGTCTAATTACTGCGCTTGGATATAAACTGATCAGATCTGGATACTTGTAACATTATTCATGTCTCTGGTCTTCTGGGTCTTCCTGTTCTGGTACCGGAGACGGTAAACACGCGGTTGCCAAAGTCCTACCTCCCCTCCCCCTTGCGAACACGCGTTTCCTAAAGACCTGTTTACACTGGTAGGTTTTAGAAATAGAAAAAAAAGGAATGGGGTATGTGTGGGAAGAGCTCTCCTGGCTTTCCGTCTTTTGTTTTCCAGTTTCCCCCTTCAAAACATGACCAAAACAAACGATGGGCATCGCTTCTCATTCAGAAAACGGACCAGTGCAAACAAACAGGGAAAATCGAAAACAAAAGGCAGAAAGCCAGGAGAGTTCTTCCCACACAGTCCCCCATTCCTTTTTTCTATTCCTAAAACCTACCAGTGTAAACAGGCCTTTCGTTCTTCCCCTGTGTTGAGGTTTCAGCTGATCTCTCCCCTCGGCATTTGTACCTCCCTTTTACTTGTTTTTATTCTTGTTGTTGCTGCTGCTCTTCTTCGCACCTCAATCCCTCCCCCACTTTGAGCTGTCACCTCGTAATTTTTTCATGTTTTTATTTTTACAGTGGTAATTATTACAGCAATTTATGAGACTAAATTTCTCTATTAATTGCAGCCAAATTAAATGAAAATCGAAATCCGTATGCCAAAGGATCATAGAGCCATTATAGGGAATGACATTTATGAAACAGTTATTATATTTCAATTTACCTATGACGTCATGGGACATTCGAACTGTTCAACGCGGTGGTTAAGCACAGTTGTTATGGACTTTGTAAGGGCAATTCGAGGCACTAAGATCAACTGCACATGAAAAGTGTGTAATAAGTCCATAACTGTGCTTAATGCCGAGTTGAACAGTTCGAATGTCCCATGACGTAAATCTAAATACAGTAACTGCGTCATCCAATCCCGTTCACTATACACATAGCGCACAGAGTACGTTTTTCCCAGTTTGGACACTGACTGAAATCCCTCCCTATTCCTCCACTTTGATATGAAATTCCTCCCTTTTGATTAGAAACCCCTCCCCTTTGATTTCAAATCCCCCCCCCCCTGATTTGAAATGCCTCCATTTAAATTTGAAACTCCTCCCTTTAGATTTGAAATGCCTCCATTTAGATTTGAAATTCCTCTCCTTAGATTTGAAATGCCTCCATTTAGATTTGAAATGCCTCCCCTTAGATTTGAAATGCCTCCATTTAAATTTGAAATGCCTCCATTTAGATTTGAAATGCCTCCATTTAGATTTGAAATGCCTCCCCTTAGATTTGAAATGCCTCCATTTAGATTTGAAATGCCTCCCCTTAGATTTGAAATGCCTCCATTTAGATTTGAAATGCCTCCATTTAGATTTGAAATGCCTCCCCTTAGATTTGAAATGCCTCCATTTAGATTTGAAATGCCTCCATTTAGATTTGAAATGCCTCCCCTTAGATTTGAAATGCCTCCATTTAGATTTGAAACTCCTCCCCTTAGATTTGAAATGCCTCCATTTAAATTTGAAACTCCTCCCCTTAGATTTGAAATGCCTCCATTTAAATTTGAAACTCCTCCCCTTAGATTTGAAATGCCTCCATTTAGATTTGAAATGCCTCCCCTTAGATTTGAAATGCCTCCATTGAAATTTGAAATGCCTCCCCTTAGATTTGAAATGCCTCCCCTTAGATTTGAAATGCCTCCCCTTAGATTTGAAATACCTCCCCTTAGATTTGAAATGCCTCCCCTTAGATTTGAAATGCCTCCCCTTAGATTTGAAATGCCTCCATTTAGATTTGAAATGCCTCCCCTTAGATTTGAAATGCCTCCCCTTAGATTTGAAATGCCTCCATTTAGATTTGAAATGCCTCCCCTTAGATTTGAAATGCCTCCCCTTAGATTTGAAATGCCTCCCCTTAGATTTGAAATGCCTCCCCTTAGATTTGAAATGCCTCCCCTTAGGTTTGAAATGCCTCCCCTTAGATTTGAAATGCCTCCCCTTAGATTTGAAATGCCTCCCCTTAGATTTGAAATGCCTCCATTTAGATTTGAAATCCCTCCATTTAGATTTGAAATCCCTCCATTTAGATTTGAAATCCCTCCATTTAGATTTGAAATCCCTCCATTTAGATTTGAAATCCCTCCATTTAGATTTGAAATCCCTCCATTTAGATTTGAAATCCCTCCATTTACATTTGAAATCCCTCCATTTAGATTTGAAATCCTTCCATTTAGATTTGAAATCCCTCCATTTACATTTGAAATCCCTCCATTTACATTTGAAATCCCTCCATTTACATTTGAAATCCCTCCATTTAGATTTGAAATCCCTCCATTTAGATTTGAAATCCCTCCATTTAGATTTGAAATCCTTCCCCAGAGCCGAGTGTCTCCCGTTTGAGAATCACCTCTATAAGCTCGCCTTACTCTGTTTCCTCAAGCTAGATCTTACATACGCCAGAGAATACCATTGATCACCATCCTGTGGGAGAGTTTCTGACTCGGCTGATATCACAATCATGGGGTAATTCCATGTTAACGCCGGGTGTACAGAGGATGCTTTTACTGATAAAACTAAATTTACATTTCTTTTCTTTGGCAGCTGACCTTGGGCAGAAAGCTTTGCTTTTGTTTTCATTGAAATACTCTCTCTATATATATCTTCCTTTCTCTCTCTCTCCCACACACACATACCCTCTATCTCTGTTTTGGAAAGCGCCATGCAGGTAAAACTGTTTTACCTAAAAAAAACAAAAACAATAATAACAACAATAACAGTAAAACAATAACAAAAATAAAAAGATATTCTGTACATGTGTGAGTGTGTATGTATGTGTGTGTTTGTATGTATGTGTGTGTCTGTCTTTCTCTTTGCTAACTCTGTCTCCCTCGCTCTCTTTCTACAACTTTCTCTGACCCTCTTTCTTTGTCTAACTAACTCTCTCTGTCCTCCCCTCTTCCTCTCTCTCTCTCTCTTTCTCTCTTTCTCTCTCATCCTCCCCCTCTCTTCCTCCACTATCTGTGTCTCATCTCCTCTCTCACTCCCCCCCCCCCCCCCAATCTCTCTCTCTCTCTCTCTCTTTCACTGTCTATCTGTCCGTACCATAATCATGTAAAATGTTTGAAACTCCTCCTGTATGTATGTATGTATGTATGTGTGTGAGGTCATATGCGGTAATCGGACTTTGAAAGAATTCGCGAAACAAACAAGGGCCGGAACTCCTGTTTCATTTCCTGCCGATATGTTGAACAAAAAGCTTTCTATTTATTTATTTTTTTAATTCGGCCACCTCTAAGAGCCGTTGACAGCTGGAGACGCTTTCTTAATGGCAGCAGAAGCCGTGGTCAAATCTCCAGCACTCACGCAATGTGTTCAACACTAAAACGTTGTCATGGAAATGAACTGTAAAAACTATATGATTTTGTGAACAAGATATAGAGTCTGTCACCCTTTCTTTCCTTTTCACCCATGTTATTTCATGCAATACGAGAATTGTGCCGCTTCTTGAATAACGAAATGTTTATGTATTGATGCATTAGAGATGTGTACTGTGTAAGTTGTTCTTAAACACTCTGCGAACGTAAATGTCCCTCTGGGATAACAGTGTGATTCTCATCTTATCTTATCTTACCTTATCTTAGCTGATTCATCTTATCTTATCTCATCTCATCTTATATCATCTTACCTTATCTTATCTTATCTCATCTCATCTTATTTCATCTTACCTTATCTTATCTCATCCCATCTCATCTTATTTCATCTACCTTATCCCATCTCATCTTATTTCATCTACCTTATCTTATCTCGTCTTATTTCATCTACCTTATCTTATCGTATCTTATCTCGTCTTATCTTATCTCATCTATCTCACCTCACCATACCTTATCTGATCTGATCTCATCTTATCTCATCTTATTTCATCTTACTTCAGCTCGTCTTATCTCATCTTATTTCATCTTACTTCATCTCATCTTATCCCATCCTATCTATCTCATCTCATCGCGTCTTATCTTATCACATATTATCTCATCTTATTTAGTCTTACTTCATCTCATCTTATCTGTTCTTATCTCATCTTATCCCATCTTGTCTCATCTCACCGTTTCTCATCTTACCTTATCTCATCTTATATTATCTCGTCCTATCTTATCTCGTTTCATCTTATTACATCTTACCTTCTTTCGTCTCATCATATTTCATTTTGTTTATCTCGTCTTGTCTCGTCTAGTCTGATCTCATCTTGTCTCATCTCACCTTATCTCTTCTTATCTTATCTCATGTTATCTCATCTTATCACATCTTGTCTCATCTTACCTTATCTCATCGTATCTCATCTTATCTTATCTCATCTCATCTTTTCTGATCTCATCTAATCTCATCTTATCTTATCTCATCTTATCCCATCTTGTCTTATGTCATCTTGTCTCATCCTACGTATCTCATGTTATCTCATTTTATCTCATCTTTTTTTTTAAATCTCATCTTACCTTATCTTATCTTATGTTATCCGTACAATATGTGGGCTCGGACAGTGGGTATGGCGGTGGGCGGTTCTCCAGATTATGAAAAGCGTACAGCCTGGGAGGAGAGGGGAGGGAACTTTTTCCGGGCAAAGCCTTCGTACCTTTTGAATTAAATGATGGTGACTGGCTTTACGTACTGACATAAAGGATTGTGTCAAAGTCAAACATGGGCAATGTATCCAACGAAACAGTCAAAATAGTCTCATGTTAATTGACACTTATAGTTTTAGAATGTCCAGACTTTATCATGGATATTGACTAAAAAAGCATCAAAATCGAGTAGGAGAGTTCTTAAAAATGTCAGCAACCTTTCGGAAGTCCAACAGACGTAAAGGGAACAGTGGGACAAACTTGTCATAATTATGAATTTGTCATTGTTGTTTGTTTGAAGAAAATAATTATCCTTGGCAGCTGTAACAACGTATGCTTGACTACAATGTCCTGTGTTTAGGTCTTTATTTAAGGGGGTTTGCTGCCCTTGGCATTTCTATTTCACTTTCCTTGGTTTAATTTTTCTTGTTTTTGTCTCTGTTTTGCTTTTGTGGTAGGGGTTGGTTTTTGTTTTTTGTTTTAATATTGCCCGGGCACAAACCTTGTTAGGCCTGCTGTTCTCGACTTTCAACTGCCAAGATATCTTTAACGTGCTTATCAGAGAAGACTAGATGCTCGATCCTACCTACCACAGGATCAGGGAAAGGAATGTCCCCCTAAAAAAATTCCCACACGCCTGCACTGACTGGGGATCGAACCCCTCACCTTCGGCATGAGAGGCGAGCACCATGACTGCAGTATCAGACTGAGAATGGTTATTTGCGCCAGGCGAGAAAGCTGTCGTGGTCGAGCTACAAACACACTGGCATCAGCAGCAGCACTGTGAGTCTGTGAGTACACAGATTCACACTTGAAACAACCTCATTATCACAATTCTCTCTCTCTCTCTCTCTCTCTCTCTCTCTCGTTCCCTCTCTCTCTCCCTCTCTTACTCTTTCTTTCTCTCTTTCTCCCTCTCTCACTTTCTCTCTTCCCCTCCCTATTTCTCTCGCTTTCTTTCTCATCACACTTGCTCTCACATATCACCCACAATCAATGGTGAGCTCCTGTTGACAGTGATCACCGCTAGGCTGCGATCCATATTTTTTTTCCTCTCCCTCCTTTTCTCTCCCTGTATGAGCATACATGTGTGTGCGTGTGTGTTTTTGTGTGTGAGTGTTTGTGTTTCTTTATCTCTCTTCTTGGGTAAGAAAATCACAGACATTCAGTCAATTAATCGTCCATCCCCACTCCTTCCCATCACCCAACCCCATTTAAAGCAGAGCAAATGTACCCCGACATGTTATGAGTCAAGATTTTTCGCATGCACAGCAATATTTCATGAAGCAAAGCAAAAACAATAAAAAAGTGAATCCAAGACATCAAAGACAAAAGAAAAACAGAACCTATTGATAACAGCTCTATTCAACTTTCCAAACTGTCTCTGAAGGACTAGAGGAAACACAGAATCAGAAAACCCCACCACAATAATCCCTACTCTGCACAGATCATATTTCATCAAAGGTCGGACATCCTTTGATCATGTCCACAGACAGCCAAGAATCAAAGATACTGAAATAAGAACCAACACTGAAATACCCGCGGGCAAATTTCGGTCCAGAAACAGTCACCTCATTGTGTTTGGAAATGTCAGACTTGAGGGAGATGTCAATTGACGAAAAATAAGCCATGTGGAATCTTGAGAAGGTTATCAATGTTTTTGTTTGGAACTAAATGACACTAATAATAAGCTTGGTTGTAAAACAAAAGTGACGGGAGTATTTCATTATGGTGAAATTTTGGCCTTTTTTTTTTTTTTGCTCAAGGATACGAGCTTAAAGACCGTTTCAACAATTACTAAATTAATATTCTCGAATGTCGACTAATCTAACTCAATCGCTTTTGTATCGACCTGTTGTGTTTATTCAAATGTCAGGCAATTTCTTCTGAAAGCTGTAAGAATGTAAGATACAACTGTGAACCTTTTATCACAGTGGCTACATTTACGGCAGCCGTTGAACACAATTCACCATTTTTCTTTGCTCGGCTTTACCATAGATCGTGGAATACCACGATCTATGGCTTTATTCCCGTTCGTACAGCAGCACTTTCTTTGTTTGTTTGTTGTTATTGTTGTTTTTCTATTGGGGCGTGAGCGTAATCTGCCGTAAACGCAGCGACTGCCTACCTTTTTGGGGGGCTCCCTTTGACAAACCCACCGCACAGGGAGACTGTATTTGACAAGCTTTCAGTTGGTAGGTAGTGTCCTGGCGCGCATGGGTTCTGAAGCAAGGAAGGGTGAGAGAAAGAAAAAGAGACAGAGAGAGAGAGAGAGAGAGAGAGAGAGAGGTGGGAGCAATGGTTTATCCAGGTAATGTCAGGCACCTCATCTGGTTAGTAACAAAATAGTGCCGGGAATAATCATTGTGGTGCAATTTCCGGACCCCCCCCCCCTTTTTTTGGTCGTTCAGCGCTGCTGCCTGATTACAGATTCAAAAATTATAATAATTAATTTCCTCAGGTCTCATCTAATCTAACCCAATCGCTTTTGTATGGTCCGATTGTGTATTTTCAAGTTTCATGAAATCTTTTAAAGTAAGTTATTCAGATGTAAAATACAATGATTTTCATGTGTGTGTGTGCTCCACTTGCTAAGCATACCTGAAAGGGTTAATACCTAGATTTTAAAATGTGCCCGCCGTAATGAATTGCGAAAGTCCTCAGTTGTTTTCATTTTTCTTATTTTGGTTAGAGACAAAGGAAGAGGCTAGGAAGACCAGGATCCTGGTCTCGCTGGACAGGCTAGGAAGACCAGGATCCTGGTCTCGCTGGACAGGCTAGGAAGACCAGGATCCTGGTCTCGCTGGACAGGCTAGGAAGACCAGGATCCTGGTCTCGCTGGACAGGCTAGGAAGACCAGGATCCTGGTCTCGCTGGACAGGCTAGGAAGACCAGGATCCTGGTCTCGCTGGACAGGCTAGGAAGACCAGGATCCTGGTCTCGCTGGACAGGCTAGGAAGACCAGGATCCTGGTCTCGCTGGACAGGCTAGGAAGACCAGGATCCTGGTCTCGCTGGACAGGCTAGGAAGACCAGGATCCTGGTCTCGCTGGACAGGCTAGGAAGACCAGGATCCTGGTCTCGCTAGACACTCCGAGAGAGAAATTAAAATTGGAAAAAGAAAAGAGAAGACTGGTAGAAAGAATTCTCAGAAATACATTACAAAAAGTGGTTTTTGAAAAATTTTACGTGCTTGAATTGAGGGGCTTAGAATTATAAGGGATCTGAGTGCCATTTGTTTGCTGTGGAGAACAAAGCAAGAAACATCATTTCAGTATAAATCAATAGAATTTTATAAAGGTTTGCAATTCTGACTTCAACTCTTCGAGTAAACCATTAAAATGTTAAATTCGATTGGTTCACACTGAAATCATATTGTTTTTTGTTTGCTTTTTCCTCAAAAGCAGTTACATTAGCACTACTAATTCTAACCCACTCAATTGTTGTTGGGGAAAATTATGTCATCAGACATGAATGCGGAGAGAAACATGAAGCAGCACTGGTCTAGCCTTGGGCTATTCACAGACCGCTGGTTTTTCTGATGTAAATGTTTAGTGAAGTATTGTGTAGGCGGGAAATAGATGTCTGGTGACAACTTACATTTTTTTACCTGAAATTTAACAAAACGTTGTTTGATGCCCCGCACTGTCACGACATCACATCAAAATGATTACAACTGGATACATGGCGGATAATTTCGGGTTTTGTTGGGGTAAAATGGGAAAGGTTTCCTACGGTGTCTCCTCACCAGACAAATTGCCCCCCCCCTCCCCCCCCCCCCCCGGCCAAAAGACACTGATGTGAGATCGAAAAGTATTTAATTGGTAGCGAAGAAAGTTCAATGGGCCTAATATATAGTAGAAGTCTGTCCTACGTATTTTGGGTCCCTGCAAACATGCAAGTTTACACACACATACATATAAAAACAAAACACACCAACACATCCACGTCATGTACAAATAATATAATTTCCTATGAGAAGATCATGCTATTCTATTTCAACAAATTGCTTTGTGCTCCAGAGTAACTTTTGGGGTGGAGACGGTAAAAGCCCGTCCCATGAAGGGTGTGTCCAGGCCTTTTTCTGCGCGTTGTTTTTATTCCAAGAACACGTACATGTGTTGTAAAAAATCGTTCTATCTATCTTTATTGCGAGTATTCCCATGAAAACGTATGTTTGAGATCTAATACTTACAAATAGAAAAAAACTTGTTCAAAACCGACCAGACAAAACAACAACACAAAACAGGCTTTATGGGAGAAGGTTTTAATGCAGTTTTCACTGTTTCTGTACAAGTTTTTACTGTTCATATCCCAAGAGTTCCGTTGGCCCACAGACTGTCTTGAAAGCACCAGTAACAGCTTTAGTAGCCGCTTCCTGTTCCTATTTTGAGCAATTATCCAATACCAAAGCCACTTTTCCCCCACTTGACATTAATTTATCTTTAATGACATTTAACTTGTTTAATTTCTTTCAATTTCATATTTTTTTTTTTTAGACTTTAATCTCTAGTTTTCCTGCTGTGTGTTTCTACCCCGGATCTTCAAGAAATACAATTTTTTTTTTTTTTTTTGTATTTTGATTCTATAACACTAAAAAAAAAAAATAAATCCGGACGACACAGACTCATCCTCTTATCCATGTGTCCGCGACCCAGTTAGAAGACGTGTCTCCGTAATTTATCGCTACTTTAGTCTTTCACACGCAATTTCCACTCGGCTCTCTTGACTGAGTGTTGTTTACTGATTCCATTTAGATCCATCCATAATGTCTCTCAGTAAATATGTACGCATCTCGACAGGTTTTATCTTTTTTTTTTGTTGTTGTTGATTTTCTTCTTTTCGAGAGTTTCTGCTACTGTTGCATCATTCCTTCTGGGAAATTTTAACCCATTACCAATCAAGTCCTCAATCATCTCTTCCCCCCACCCTATACACAAAATTCACAGTAATATGTGTACACAGTTATGGTTTACATCACGCATTGTCACTGCAGTTCCACGAATTCTAGCTCTGTCACTATCCCCACATTCTAAAGACTAATCTTGTCACTATCCCAAAATTCTCAAGACTGAGTCCGTCACTGCCCCAAAAATTCTGGGGACCGACTCCGCCCTACCCCAAAATTCTGAAGACTAACCCTGTCACTATCCCCGAATTCTGAATACTAACCCCGGCACAACCCAAAAATTCCTGGAGATTAACCCTGTCACTATCCCTGAATTTTTGAGTCTGACCCAAGCACTACCCCAAAATTCTGAAGACCACCCGAAGAATTCTGAAGAACCCTGTCACTATCCCTGAATTCTGAAAACTAATTTTGTCACTGGATTCTGAAGTCTAAGGCCAGCACTACTTCAAAATTCTGAAGACTAATCCCTGCAGTAGCCAAGAATTCTGAAGACTAACCCTGTCACTATCCCTAAATTCTGAAGACTAACCCTGTCACTATCCCTAAATTCTGAAGACTAACCCTATCACTATTGCTAAATTCTGAAGACTAACCCTGTCACTATTGCTAAATTCTGAAGACTAACCCTGGCACTATCACTAAATTCTGAAGACTAACCCTGTCACTATCCCTAAATTCTGAAGACTAACCCTATCACTATCCCTAAATTCTGAAGACTAAATCCTTTAGGCCAACTGGTCCCAAATTCTGAAGAATAACCCCGACAACCCAAAGAATTCTTAAAACAGACCTACCCACGCATTTTGAAGATTCCCTGGCACTGCTTCCAAATTCTGTGGACCATACCAGGTACTGTTACCAAATTCTTAAGACTATTCCAAACACACACACTTGTCAGTTGTATTCAAGCTGGAAATATTCTATTTCATAGCGAAAGCCAGACAACGTGTTTCCGTAGTAATGACAGCTGATTAATCTCGTCACACATTTTGTACCACCTTCAGGGTTTCCTGTAAGGATTCCTTCCTGACCCCCGGGACACCAAGTGACAGCGACAAAATGGAGACTAGATTGTGGTCGTGTTGACTTTAGATTGATCTCAAAATTACTTTGCTTCATACAAAATTGGTATAGTGGAAATTTTATGTGAAGCACAAGCTAGATCTGAGGACAGTTTAGTCGCCTGTCCATTAAATTTGTTGTTGTTGTTTTATTCTTTGTATATAAAGCTGCATTGCAAAGACATAAAAAAACACCATGAAGGGAATAATTCTGACTAAGCGAATGGTGAGGGAAACAGATATATGGCAGTGAATGATTTAATATTTCCAGTTTCATGTACATAATATTACGGTTCAATTGAATTGAAAACTGTCTGTCTTAACCTTACTGCCACGAGGAGGAAATTATTGTGCTGTGTCACGAGTTTTTGGACTGCTAGTTGAAATCTTTCTTAGACATTTAGTGTTTTAGGGCTTTCTTTGATCTAAAAACTCTAACAAATTACTTGAATATATTTCTGCCCGCTAATTTCATTTGTTGTGGCAGCACATCTTTAAAAGTTAGCTTGTGTTACAGGCAAACAGTGGTGGTAAGATTAATACTCCCTCCCAGCTTACAAGATTTAACAATGAAGCTGTGTTTTCCTAAGTATGGAAACGGAAACGGCAACAGAAACGTCAAAAATCCACCAAGTAGTAAAAAGAAACAGTGTTTCCATGTGCACGGAAACGGCAGTTCGGCACACATGAAAATATTCTTTCTATTTCACTACTTGAAGGGTTTTTTTGGCTTTTCTGTGTCCGCTTCCTTTCTGCACACATGAAAACCCAGCTTAAGACTTGCCATTAGCGAAATACACAAGATGCATTACGGTTGTTGTCGTGCTCACACGCCGTGAAATCTAAATTCAGACTCTATCTTGGGCCAAATGTCTGAGAAAAATCATTCACTGCCACATTTTAGATCCCGGTGTGCTATAAATATCTTTGGGGTTTGGAAAAAACCATCTATCATTCTGGGAATTTGGAATTCCTGTGGGCATTCAAGTACCAAAGTATCCAAAAATAGAGACGTTTCATACTGAGAAGACTGCAATAAAGCGAAGAGTATCATGTCCCTGCGTGAACAATTGTCCCTTTGTGAACTGCAGGGAGATCGCTGTGAAACAAGTAATTATTATTTATTATGCTACCTTTAAAAATAACCATAAAATGGTCACTGCTCTCCACTAATGGCAAATGTCAGGCTTATGCCAAATGGCAACGGATGGTTCACTGCATCCCTGAGCATGAGGGCTATCAGGTATTATTATTAAGAAATAAATGCGCCAGTAGGAAAATGTGATAATCCAATAGAATCGTAATGGTAGAAGTCGCCAAATTAAAGGAAAAGAAACAGTGCCTTCTTAATACCTCAAAAGTGTCAAAAATGACTTATGCTATTAGAGCAGAGCATTGACGAAATATAGATCTAGATGTAAGAAGACGTAGGGCATGCTGTGAATCTCCAACGATATTGTTTGAGTTAGAGTTTGGGTTTTACAGCACGTCGGCACGATAACGGCCACTGCGCCCTTCACAGTCTATTTGGGTACCCTTTCTTTATTCATATATCGTATTCAGTGTTGTTAAGTTTAACATAGAAATAAATACATTCATACAATTTTAACACAATTTGGGTGAAATTCTCAAAAAGTTATTTTGTACAGATCTGGAAAAAGTTTTGTAAAAGGGTATAAACGTTATTAAGTCATGTTGTAGATCTTAGTCCCTCTCAGGAAGAACAAGCTGCGTTGCGGGTCCATGTCAGTAAATAATGTTTTCATGGATCTGCAGGCATAGTGCCTTCTTCAGATACGCATGAAGTCTACACATTCAGTCGAAATATGTTTTATTGAGAGTTGGCAATTTCATGCCACACATTCAGAGCGATCTCTCCCTGCCCCCCCCCCCCCCTCCACCCTCACCTAAGTAAAAGACGGTGTTTGAGGTGGGTATGAGCCAGACGGAGTCCACTAAAGACAATTTTATCTCTCCGATTTTGTTGAGAGACGTGGGTCCACTGTCCGAGTTGATCTAGGATAAAGTGGATTTTATTTGATGTTTGTTCATCTCATCATTCCTGCCATCTCGATTTAATAAAGTTAAGAATACTGGGTTGAATGTCAGTGTGTGGTGTTTTTAGGTGTTGTGGTGGACGTTTCAACGTTTCTTTGGCCAACATGTCTGGTGTTTCATTATCCTCGATACCAGTGTGGCCATCCAACGATATGGAAATTTGAGAAATTGTTGAAGTAACCGATGCTGACAGCTGTTCATATAGCAGCAGCTGCTCATAATTATAAGAATATCTCTGGCATGAAATTCCAAGGCAATCAAATGCGGACTTCCACGGTAGAAGACACGGTTAATTTTTGTTAACGCGTGGGAGATGAATTATCAGCGTTGGCGGTGAAAATTTTCAGAAATCCCAAGAATCCCACATAAAAATTCTCAAGATCAGATTTTTTTAAAATCCGAAGATTTTTTCCAACCCCAAAAATACATGAATTTAAACTTTTCAGTTTCATTATATATTGAATTTAAACTAAGCATTGTAGCGACCAGCTTGCAGATCATGCAAAAGATTCTCTCACATTGGCAATCTTAAATTCCCCCTGACCCTTTTGGCCTTTTTCATCAAGTCCTAAATGAAATTGTATGTGGAAAGGCAATTTTCTTTTTGTTTTCTAATTATTATTTTTTTGTAAACCTAATCATAGCGAAATATATAGTAGCATGAAACATGCCAAGATCTTAATGTACCCCCCCCCCCACCAAAGTCCAATATCTTTGGAAAAATATCAAGGACGGGCACCAGTGTGCATTAGCATGAGGATGACACGCATCTAGAATGGGAGGAGCATGATCTCATAAGGGTGCTATATAGCGGTCGGGACTTCCGTTTCACGGGAATCTTTTGTGAAGCTGAGGAAATGCTATCGGAAAAAAGTGGCATGTCCTATTGCAATCTATGCAGTCTTAACAGATAACATCCATTCGTCCTGTTTTGTGCGAGTACATTATATATAGGTAGAATGCGTATATCCGCCATATTTATTGTCCGGACCTACGCATCACCATGGCGATTGTGGCATTGATTTTGATTCGTTGGCTGATTTGCATTGCGAGCACGGGATACGCCACGAACCAACCGGCGGCGAGCTAAACGTAGATCGCTACAGTGAACAATGGCACATGTGTACATGTTCAATGGGAGACGTTCGGTCTATTCTTTCAGTTCATTACCCTTGTTTACACGGATGTTAGGGAATCTGACCAGCTAGGATCCATCCTTTCCACCCCTGTTTTAACAATAAACTACAAGGCAACCAGCAGGCATTTCAACCGCTTAGACATAATTATCTCGAAGTTACGCTATAATCAGCTGATCCACCGGCCATCTTTAGTGTGGGAAGAATAAAACAAAAACACTCAGTAACGCCATGCCCATTCTCCCTTTATCTGGCCTCTCCGCCAATAGACTCAGCCGTAAGCCATCTGTGACATCGGAAAATAACCAGGTAATTATTAATCTCCAGCTTCCCATCCAGCACCACATTGATTTAAGATGTTTCTATATCCTATTTCTCTCTCCACTGGCCCATCTAATCACAGAGCTAATGTATCACAGCTTTAGAGCAGGGAAAGATCATTTGAACGGCGGGCTCTGAGCAACATTATAAGGGACTCTATATAATTATCTTTGACGCATACAGCAACATCATTCTGTTTCGGTCATAAGATAAAGCCATTTTTGGACAGGCAAGTAATAAATTCACACGGATACTTTAGCCGTCTTTTTAAAAAAAAATTCCCAAGTGATATAAAAATCCGGCGTTGCCTGGTTTCCTTTTTTAATGCAATGATTATCAACAGACAGACAGACAGACAGACGTACAGGCATTCAGATGGACAGACAGACAGACAGACAGTCAGACAAAAAGACAGACGGATAGATAGATAGATAGATAGATAGGTAGATAGATAGATAGATAGATAGATAGATAGATAGATAGATAGATAGATAGATAGATAGATAGATAGATAGATAGATAGATAGATAGATAGATAGATAGATAGATGGATGGATGGGTGGATAGCTGGATGGATGGATAGATAGATAGATAGATAGATAGATAGATAGATAGATAGATAGATAGATAGATAGATAGATAGATAGATAGATAGATAGATAGATAGATAGATAGATAGATAGATAGATAGATAGATAGATAGATAGATAGATATCCCTACAGCCAATTTAGTATAACCACAACATCTAGAACCTGTGCTTACCTCGGCCACGATGTCTAGAAAGGTGGACGTGTCGATTTCAAACTGGAGTATGTCGCTGACGCCCGATTTCCCACGTTCAACCGGCATGGTAACCGTTCATGTGTGCAGTTGGAGAAGAATGTAATTGTTGCTCCAGTCGAGTATCAGCTGCTACTAAAAGTGTTCTCCTTTGTCCCTGTAGCATAGGCAGAAAGAGATTTAAGGAACCGGAACACAGTGAATCCACGCCTATTTTAGTTTGTTTGTTCCGTATTCACAGGCCCTAAACTTCTTGAGTTAAAGTTTTACTTTGTTCACAGTCTAGAATGACATTTTCCACAATCCAACAAAATAAAATATGCAGGCTTCGCCTAGGACGACAAATCTGTATAAATTACCCCTGAGATATGGGGGAAAGAATTAACCATTTTGCTGATAGCCCAGAATTCCAAAGCTAGGCTGTTTTGCAGTAAAACTATGGAACAATGTTCGGTATTTTTATTAATATTTTTCCAAGCACCAACTTATTTTGAAAATTAATCTTACAGTAAGTTCCAACACGAAATTTCTCACTCCTCGAAAAATCTTTAATCACTAGTCTTTAGATTCCCTTTCACAGCCAAATAAATTGAATGTCACAGTTATGCTGTCTCCTTCAAAAAGTTTCCTAAGCTAATGTATCTGTTTTAGTTCTGTACACGGACAAAACGTTTGATGAATTTTCCAGAGAGCTTTGGACAAAGAATACCCGTGAGCGTAACTGGCTTTTAAACAACACGATTGGTTTTCCAAGCATCCAATGAAAAACTGCAAAATTCCCAGCAAACAATGAATCAATATTATAATTATACTGGTTACAAGTCTGCGAAGCAACTAACTATTATACGGGTGTAAAAATCACTTCAAAAATTAATGTAGTTGGAATGAAGAAGTTGTTGAAAAAAATCTGGCTGTCAGATGGTCCCAGCTTTGTGGTTATCCTCAATCTGTCATCATTACAAATTACCTTTCATTCATTAACGTTTGCGAATAAGAATCTGATGGCAGGCCTTTTGCCAAAAACAGTCACGTCTTCTCTACCAGCTGCGCCCCGGGGGATAATGCATGAGCGAGTACTTCCCGGACAGAAATGATTGATGAGGTATGTTGTTATTTCTGAACTTATATTTGGTCAGGGCAGCTGGATCTTGTCCAGGAATGTTGTTCACACGGCAGACTGTAAGATGCTATGCTCAGAAAAGAGCTGAGTCAACACACTGATAGACACGTGTATTTGTCAGGCGCGGTCATCTCAGACTACAAATAGAACGAATGGTATCACTCAGAAGACAATGGATTTTAACGTATATCACACCCCTGAGCTATCAGAATACGTCTGTTATCTGCATAGTCATATTATGACAAAGAAACAGATGCCGTCATTAGATGTGATATTCAGTATCTCAGAATAGAGCTGGTACTCACACAGCTATGGACAGAACTGCAGTCGTTACAGCGATCGCTCCCAACAGCATGGTATCACTCAGAACACAATATATTGTAATGTATATCACACCTCTGACCTATCAGAATAGGCCCCTGTTATCTGCACAGATGTACTATGACAAAGAAACTGATGCTGTCACCTGGGGTGAGCTACGAATTTCATTATCTCAGAAAAGAGCTGGTACCGACACATGGACAGTTATATTCATAACACTGGACATCTCAAATTCACAGCCAAAATGTCGTCACTAAGAACACAAAATGACTGCTTTTCACACCTCTGAATTTTAATATCAGAATACACTTATGGTGTCTGGATAAACGTATAATATATTAAGGTTACACTATTACTTTAAATGTGGGTTGACGGACACCGAGAGTCATGAACTCGGTGTGGCCGTGGTTCTAGAAGATGTCAGGAAGTTAAAGGTCGAAACATCTAAAGAAAGAATCCACTCTTCCTTTGAAGATCGTCACCTGTCTCGCTCCACCTGAGGAGTTTCTTACCACAGACATAGAAACGCTTGCTGTCATCGGATGTAATCTAACAATTGCAGGTTTGAAAGTATTACAACAAGTCACTTCCCAGTTCTCCAGTGTCTTCTGAGAGAAAAGAAAGTAACCAGCAGTGTTTTTGGAGATCCAATTGCAGATGAAAGTATTTACTCCAGGCTGACCAATAATGAAGACTTTGGAGATGCAGAATAGGAACGGCGATACATGAATGATGAGCTTGCCCGAGAAGTGAAACCTGCAGAGAAACAAGAAAAGCAATAATATAATGCTAGTATTCAGTCCATCAGCTGCAGAAATTTTCAATATATAGAATGGAAGGCGTTGGCCAGCCAGAGGCTCTATGGAAATCCGTCGCGTATGATTGACGTCGTCTACTCATAAAAATGACATTGTTCTCACTTATCTGCTAAACGTGACATAGCACCGAGGTCGGTCTGATGTAGGGAATCCGCCTCCATGGTAATTGTACCAACAATATGAAAAAATTACATCGGCTTGACGTAGAGGCGCTGGCTGGATAGTTCTGTGCCATGCATGACCACTTGGACTCCACACCAAACAGTAGTGTTATGAATAAAAATCAGCGCATCCACTGTCTTTAAAGTATAGCACATTAAATTCTTAAAGCATGTCATTATTACATTTTGGCAATTACCACAGTATACTTCACTTTCCAACATTTTGCTAGGAATTTGTTGAAAACTATCAAACTTATAAAGGTTTTCAAACATCTGCAAAAAAAATAAATAAAAAATAAGATGGTGGATGTTTTTTCGTGGTTACCATGACAACGAAAGAGTCCAATGTGATGGAAGCTCAAGTTATTTTATTTTTTACCATGATGCTGCCCTATAAATTCCATCATATTACTATTTGCTCTTGAGTTTTGGCATAGAAAATTGCCTTATGCCTGGAATTAGAGTTGATTGTAGATCTTTATTTAAGGAGGGTCACTGTCCTTGGCATTTACAAAAAAAAGGGGCGAGGTGGTCTAGAGGCAAGATGATCGCCTCTCATACCGAGGGTACCGGGATCGATCCCAGGTCGGTGCGGACATGTTGGAAATTTTTTTTTTTCGGGGAAAAAAAAATTCCTGTCCCTTATCCTATGGTAGGTAGGATCGGGCATCTAGTCTTCTCGGATAAAGACGAAAAACTCGGAAGGCCCGTTTGCACGTTGCGCACGTTAAAGATACCTTGGCAGTTAAAGCCGAGAAGAGCAGGCCGAACAATTCAGCCGCTGTGTGCAAAAATCTAAAAAAACCAACAACTAATCTCTACCACAAAAAAAAACACACGAAATCAAGAATGAGAAAAATAAAGACAAGAAAAATGATGAGTAAATGTTAAAGGCAGCGGAGCTTCTAAACTAAAGACTTCTACACCTTAGCGTTTACGCCTCACTCCTATTGGTGGCTTTCTACTTGTTTCCATATTGTTGCAGTTTGTTCTCCTTGTTCATACTTTCTTAGCCCTCAAAAGGGCTGCCCCGTGGGCTGCCTCGTGGGCTGCCTCGTGGGCCGCCTCGTGGGCTGCCTCGTGGGCTGCCTCGTGGGCTTCCTCGTGGGCCGCCTCGTGGGCTGCCTCGTGGGCTGCCTCGTGGGCTGCCTTCACTCTGGTCTTGGCTTGTTCTTCCTTTTTTTTTTGCTTCTGGTAATTTCGTTTTGTTTCCTGCAGGCTGGCGTCATAGCAAAGGCGGAAAGGGAGTGTGTGGGCGAGTTCCCTACTATAGAGGGGAAGGTGAGGAGTGGGTTTGATAAATACTATCAGAATTATTATTCTGGTTCTTCCCCAAGGCAGGGGGGCGGGGTAATAATGTTGGTTGTTGTCACCTCTGCACGTCTTGCCCTGGTCCGTCTTGAAAGTGATGGGAGTTTTGACAGTCATGAAAGGCTTTTTAACCAGTGAAATCCTACAAAAGATCATATCACGCATAGAAAAGGAAAAGTTGTACGTGGGCATAATATCTTAAGAGATCTTGAGGTTCCATATTATATTTTAAACACCTTTTTGATTCTGAACCACAACTGAGTTGAACTAAAAAAAGGAAAGTGATCCGACATTTTCCTGGGCTCGCCTGCAGGCTAAGAATATACAATTTGGACCATATCACCCCGCAGTTTTGTCGAGCAGAATCGAAAAGTATGATCGGCATGGCCAATCTTCGCTTCATTTTACGGTGTCTGGTGGTAGGCGGAACTGATCTGTTGTTACCTTTTCTGAGCTTCCGCAGAGTTTGTTAGTGCCTAGAACTTCATTAATGCCAGTACCAATGGCAAAATACCGGCTATGTACTATTGGCAAATAAAGAGTTAATGGACCATAATTACGAAATTCTATCATCGTTTCCCGCACCTTAGGCACATTTAACTCTGATGCGGAAATGAATTATAAGGTTCGCCAGTGGAGTGTACGTGATTTAGACATTAAACTCACCGTAATTATGAAATTGCTACTTGAAGCATTTCATTGGTTAAACGGGTTGCAAGAAAGTGGGTCACGTACTTTAGACGATGTGCTGGTAGAATGAGAAATAATTATAGTGTGCTGGCAAATATTCCATTATTTTGGGTTTGGTTATTTTTTTTTTTCTCTTCACTTTAAAAAACAACAACAACAACAACAAAAAACAGCAAGAACAACACCCCACCAACAGCAACAACAAGAAAACACCATCACCCTCATCACCATCACCACCACCACCAACAACAACAACTATAAGAACCTCCCCCCCCCCCCCTCCGCCCCAAACCACCACCAATAACGGATTAAATACATTATACAGATGATAATACTTTATTTCCGGTGCCGAGGATAAATTGATAAAAAAAATAAAAAAAAATTATCATGCAGTCAAAGTTAGATCTAAGGTCAGTGAGTGCTACAGAAGATGAATCACTACAAAGCCCACAATTCCCTCCCAAGACAGACATTGTCACACGGTTTCTCGACGCCTCCGTGTGAATTTCCCACGTCATTGCCTCTAAAGACTTGGTAATAATTGATCAGCGGGTTGAGAATATTAACCCTATAACACTGGCTCTATAATTGCATTCCTAAATACTTTGGGCCCTGTAAAAAGCGTTGCTGGGCCCAACAGGCGGTTAACCCTGTATTATATTTTACTAGCCACCCAGAGCAAGATAAATCTTGCAAATTCCTCGTATCAAGCCCAAAAACTAAATTCCTAGTATTAAGGCGAAAACGAAATTCTTAGTATCAAGCAGAAAAGCTAAATTCCCAGTATCAAGCAGAAAAACTAATTTCCTAGTATCAAGTCCATAACTAAATTCCTAGTATCAAGCCCAAAATTAAACTCCTAGTATCAAGCAGAAAAACTAAGTTCCTAGTATCAAGCCCAAAACTAAATTCCTAGTATCAAGTAGCAAAACTAAAATCCTAGTATCAAGCTCAAAGCTATAAATTATTCCATCTCCGAGACATTAAGAATATAGAGTCGTGGTCATCCTCGCTCTGCAAGAGACGGACATCATATTTATCTAGATTTTGATCGCAGAAATGACGGCATATGCATTCGATGTATCGGATTATAGAATATTTGAGATTGAATATCTAGGGACACGGTGGTCTAGAAGCAAGGTGTTCGCCCCTCATGCCGAAGGTACCGGGTTCGATCCCCGGTAGGTGCAGGCATGTTGGTTTTTTTTTGGGGGGGGGGGGCGGGGGGATTCCTGTCCCGGATCCTTTTGGTAGGTAGGATCCAGCATCTGGTCTTCTCGGATAAGGAAGAAAAACTCGAAGGGCCCGTGTGCACGTTTAAGACACCTTGGCAGTTGGAAATCGAGATGAGCAGGCCGAACACGGCCACTGCCAGGGCAAAAGTCTTTAATAAAAACACACAAATCCTTACCACAACAACACACAGAAACAAGACCAAGAAAACTAAAAACAAGAAATGTAAGATGTAAAATACCAATGGCAGCGAGCCCGCCCTAAAAGAACGACCCAAATACACGAGACTGAGAAGGTTAACAAGTTAGACTTGCTCATTTGTCCAGAAACGTTAGTTAACATTAGGAAGACGTCGAAAAGGAATGGCAGTTCTCAGGAAGTCCGTTATGATATAATGTGGGCGGGTAGCGGATTTGACCTGTTAGCGAGCTAATATACTGTGATGAAGCACTTACAGTGCTATATACGAAGCTTTCCATGAACGTTCAGAAGCTAATAAGAAGCTTGTGACGTAAATCAATTTACAGATCAGCACCCGTTTCATGCGTAAATTGTTACATAAAACTGCCCATTCACACAGTCATATCGGGCCGGAAGAGATAGGAAGGAGGATATTGTCGGACATTTTTGGAGGAAATGATATTCTTTTTTTTTTTCGGAATGTCTATTTTACCGGAAATGAGAATTTATTACCCCCACGGATCAACTGACAATGGTGCCTGTGGATGCTGTTAACCTATTGTTTCAAAGTCATGCGATCTCAATCCGGCCTATTTTTATTTTTTTTTTGTTGTTCTGGTTTCCGAGTAACTATTTCCGGCAGTCCGTTGGTAGGGGACCGCACAGAATCAAGATCCTATCAGAAGCCACACAGGGCAGGAATAGGTTATCAATTTTGTCTGTCCTGCGCCATCTTGTATGAGATGGATTATTCGTAACTAGGCATGCATGCAATGATATTTAATGTAACATCAGAGAGTATGTATTTAGGGAGAGATCTCACTTCCCGCCAAATCATGAAACTAGGTCTGGGCGGTAGCAAAAATTGAAAAAGACCGCCTGTAACAGGGTGATAGATTGGCAAGGTATAACTAGTAGTTATAATAATATTGTGCCTATAACTAGCGTGGGAAGATAGTTAACGGCGGGGAGACAGAGTCATTGTAGGCCAGAGGGGGAAAGTATGGGATGCAACTGAAGCGCTTTGACACCCGAAAAGGGTAGTGTTTACTTGACCGCCGTACTTGTCGATCAGATCACCTGGGAATTGCTTGGGGGGTAGAGCTGTTTCAATAGTATTTGACGTGGAGCCGACGGGGGTGGCTATTAGGATAACTAATGCACACTCGGTGGGCGTCTTGGGACGCTACCTGACTGGGTATAAATCCCCGAACGCTCCTTCCAACTTCAGACCGCTGAGAGCACTCACCAGCTTCGTGCCGAAGAGGAGACCACAACTGCAACTGTAACTTTGTACTAGTCTTGTGAGTGGGGAAGGTCAGGGAACCCGCAAACATCCTTTGTCAGAGCGTGGTATCTTTGGTATCTTGTCGGCATTTGGGCTGTTGCTGAGTGGTAAGTTAATTGTACGATGTATGTGTATTTTACTTAATGTTCATGATTGTAGAACCTAAATCTAGTGGGTTTACTTTGGTATAACTACTGCCTCTGAGAGAGTCACGGAAACGCCGTTATATATATGTTACGAAACCTTATAGGATGGGGTCCGTTAGAGAGAGCGTTATTCTTCGTGGGGAACGTGTAAATATCATTAAACTGTATTGATCGTTTATTCTATTGCCTATATGGGAGCCTATGGAGTATGGGAGCTGCAGCCTGACTTATAACAGTGTCAGCGGTTAAAAGTGTTAATGATGAATATCCGTCATGGAGTAAGTATGGAAGTCATGCCTTCCAGCAGTAGATTAGGACTTTGCGATTGTTTTTCTACAGAGGAGGAAGAACAACACCTTCTTGGCTTCTCAACTTCTTGTACTTTGATTAACGACATCGTGGCTTCTTGGCTTCCCGACCTATTGGTACCTGCCGATACCTGTTGATCTAACTGCGCAGTCAAGCCAGGGTAGAGAGGAAGAACCAGTGCCCAGATAGCGCCATACACCCCTAAAGGAGAGGTTTCCTTATGCTGAATGTTCCCATGTGTTTTATAAAATGTGCTAGAGATTGAATATTACGAAGCCATTTAATTAGCATGTACTGATTTGCATCAACTTCATTCCATCGAAATTCACATGAAATTGTGTGACCTATGTTCCTATTATTATTGAATGAATTAATAATTATTGTATATATGTAAGCAATACAGATATCGTTTGTTATAACTTATAGAAGAGAGATAGTCGACTATTTAGTGTGTTTGTGCCGTGCCCATCACGGCTGGTGTCAGAAGAAAGTTAGTGAGAGAAAGTGGAAACATCACAATGGTGTCAGAAGTGGGATCCTGCTAGTAAATAACATTTAATTTTGATCTGGGTCGTGTCAAGGGGCTATTGTGTGATTGTGTGGACAGGTCATCTGCCCTGAGGCGAGTGAGAGAGATTGACATTTAGTGCCTGCGACATGCTCTGATTTTACCTGTGCATTGACTGTTCAATTTTATCTTTTGTCACAGAGAAAATTGTTGTTTGCTATTGCAGGAATATTGTTGTTAACTTCACAGTTACGATCCACGCTTTATTGTTAGCTTTGTTTACAGGTCAATTGCTGATGGACTATCTGGGCGCACTGAAGCTTGCCAGACAAGAAGGCATTAGTGATGAGGAATTCAAAATTAGGTGGGACGAAGAGAAAGCCCAAAACCGAGAACAAAGGGCTATCGAACGAGAAGAAAAGGAGCGCGAACGAGAAGAAAAGGAGAAGGAAAGACAATTTGAAAGGGAGAGAATGGAATGCGAACGGGAACTAGCCAAAAACGGGTGTCACAATGGTAAAGGGAATGGAAAATCTGCTGCCCCGAAGGTACCTAAAATTGCCATTTTTGATGACTCGCGCGAGGATCTCGACTCGTATTTGAAAAGATTTGAAAGGCTCGCGCAGGCAAATGATTGGGAAGAAGACACCTGGGCAGACATGTTAGGGGCATTGTTAACTGGCAGGGCGTTAGATGTTTATTCCGGTCTCAGCGATGAAGACAGTAGGGATTACGAGAAGGTAAAGAAGGTGTTGTTCAAGAAGTATCACCTCACGGCAGAGGGTTATAGGCGTAAGTTTAGGGAGAGTCGTCTAGATAAGGACGAAACTTATACGCAGCTGTCCGTGAGATTGCAGAGATATTTTGAGAGGTGGGTAGACCTCTCAGAGGCAGAGAGAACTATGGAAGGGATTACGGATCTGTTAGTCAGGGAGCAGATGTTGAAGATTGTCGACTGTAATCTTTCCATATATTTGAAAGAGAGGGACCCCAAGTCCGTGCATGAGTTAGTTGAGATGGCGGACTTGTATAGTGAGGCTCATCAGTCGAAGCGAGGGCTGGAGCAACAGCAGAAGTCAGGTAAGAGGGTTGAGGAGAGCAGAAGTAAGGGTTTAGGAGTGAGTAAACCGGTATGCTTCAACTGTGGCTCTCCCAATCACCTGAGTAGGCAGTGTGACCAGGGCAGGACGAAGAAGGGTGCTGCTGCCACTGTCGAGGACAACCGAGGTAAGTCCCAGCGTGAGAGTGGGCGTGGTTGTTTTGTGTGTGGGTCACTTCTCCATATTGCGAGATTCTGTAGGAAGAGACAGAAAGAGACGACCGCAGTCGTACTAACCAGCGATGAGGAAGCCGATGACAGTCAGTGGGAGTCATCGGGCAGGGCGAATACTCAACCAGGGGCTGAGCAGAGTGTTGGGCCACAGACCTTCATTTCTTGGGAGACGGAAGGTAAGAGTATTGAGTTAGAAGGTTCGACAGAACATGAGCCCGAAGACGATGTTCCGGAGAATGATTTATCCGCTCCATTTTTGGAGAAGGGGAGGATAGGGGATAAAGAGATTACTATCCTTCGTGACACGGGATGCACGTGTGCGATTATAAAAAGGGACAAACTGCCTCCTAACAGCTTAACTGGGAAGAACAGGAGTTATGTCCTGATGGACGGGACGAGAAGGTCTGCTCCTGTCGCGGAAATGTGGGTAGAAACCCCATTTTATACTGGGCTTCTCAAAGCGCTAGTAGTGGAAGACCCAGTGGCCGATTTGATTATAGGAAACATAAAGGGGGCGTCTCTTGAGAAGATAAGTGTGGTACTCACGCGATCTCGCAAGGTGGAGATTGACAAGGAAGAGCATGAGTGTGAGAATGCGAGTGCGAAAGTGAGTCAGACCACAGATAATGAGGAGGCCAAGGGCAACTCAACGGAGGAGGTAAGGGTAGGGGCCAAGATAGGGGAACTCACACCAGGTGAGATAGCCCGGGCCCAGAGAGAGGACGAAACTTTGAGAGTTTTAAGGGAGAGAGCCACGTTGGAGCAATCGGCTGAGGTAGGTACTCACATAAAGGAGAGTAAGGGAATTTACTATCGGGTAAAGAAGGCCGGGGCTGGACGTGCTGATGTGGAGCAGTTGTTGGTACCTAAGCAGTACCGAAGTGAGCTGATGAAGATAGCTCACGAAGGAGTGTTCGGGGGACACTTAGGAATTTCGCGCACACAGGACAGAATAATGCAGTCGTTCTTTTGGCCTGAGATAGGTGCGGACGTAGGTCGTTTCTGTCGATCGTGTGACGCGTGTCAAAGGACATCCAATAAAGGTAGGGTGACAAAGGTACCCCTAGTGCCGACACCCCTGATCGACACGCCCTTTTCGCGCGTCGCCATAGATTTGGTTGGTCCACTTCCGCGTACGGAATATGGGAGATCGCGTTATATTTTGACGCTAGTAGATTATGCCACGCGTTTCCCGGATGCCGTAGCCTTAAGGGGGATATCAGCTGAGCAGGTCAGTGAAGCGTTAATGGAAATATTTTCTCGGTTAGGCATACCAAAGGAAATAGTTTCAGATAGGGGATCACAGTTTACCGGTGAGCTGATGAGAGAGGTCAGTGCACTTCTCAAAACGAAACAGATATTCTGCTCGCCGTACCACGCGATGGCCAATGGTCTGTGTGAAAGATTTAACGGAGTGCTGAAGAATATGCTTCGCCGAGTAGCTCATGACAGACCCAAGGACTGGGACAGAATGTTGTGTCCACTGCTGTTCGCGTATCGCGAAACCCCACAGGCCAGTACAGGTTTTTCGCCGTTTGAACTAGTGTTCGGTCACCCTGTGAGAGGACCACTTGCAATACTGAAGAATCTGTGGACTGGGGAAGCGGAGTCAGAAACGAGGTCATCGTACGAATACGTGGTAGATATGAGGGAACGATTGGAGGATGCCATGAAAGTCGTAGCCGAGAACAGCAGCGTCGAAAAACACAGGCAGAAGAAATACTACGATAGGGGGGCCAAACAGAGGAAATTCCAAGTGGGCGATTCCGTCCTCATACTTCTCCCAAGTGACGGATCGAAACTACAGATGACTTGGAAAGGGCCTTACAAAGTAGAAGAGCAGAGAGGGTCAGTGAACTACATGGTGAACGTCAAGGGGAAGAGACGACTGTATCACGCGAATATGCTGAAGAAGTATATTGAGAGGGAAGACGAACAGGAAAACACAGAGGCAATAGCTGCAGCTATAATTGACGAGACCGATGAAGGAGAGGAAGCGACTTCGATGCCTCTGGAGACAGTCATGCCTAAGCTAGAACAGACCGAAACCTACAGGGATGTACAGTTAGGGGACACGCTAGATCAGGATCAGAGAGAACAGATGCAAGAGCTCATGGAAGAATACAAAGATATATTTACCAATGTACCGGGGCTCACTGACCTGATCAAGCACAAAATCCCATTGCTAGATCAAAAACCTGTGAAGGTAAGACCCTACCAACTAGCGTACTCAACTAGAGAAGCTGTCAATGCTGAGGTAGGCAAGATGCTTGCGGCCAGAATCATCGAACCGTCCGAGTCCCCGTACAATAGTCCAATTGTATTAGTTAAGAAGCCCGATGGTCAACATCGTTTCTGCAACGACTACAGGCGGCTAAATGTTGTGACTGCCGATGACGCCGAACCGATGCCTGAGGTAGAAGCCATTATTTCCAATCTAGCGGAGGCAAAATATTTCACCAAGCTGGACTTGACAAAGGGCTTTTATCAAGTTCCGATGGCCGAGGAAGATAAACACCTGACGGCGTTCGCCACACCGTTTGGGCTATACCAGTACAGGGTCATGCCGTTCGGGTTGAAGGGATCCCCCGCCACATTTAACAGGCTCATGAGGAAAGTATTAAAAGATGCTGGCGAAGGGGTAGATGCATTTGTAGACGACTGTCTTATACACAGTGCAAATTGGCCTGACCACTTGGAACGTTGTCGGAATGTCTTCGAGCGACTGAGACGGGCAAATTTAAAAGCTAGACCTACCAAGACGCTAATAGGGATGACAGAAGTCGAGTACTTAGGCCATAAGCTGGGACAGGGGACTGTAAGACCGCAGGAGAGTAAGGTGCGAGCCATTGTCGACTGTGACCGACCGACGACTAAGACACAAGTGAGGAGTTTCCTGAGGCTAACGGGGTACTATCGGAAGTTTGTACCAAATTACAGTGCAATCTCGGCGCCGTTGTCAGACCTCACAAAGAAGTCCCAGGGCATAAAGTTCGCGTGGGGACACGCGCAGGAGAACGCGTTCAATGCCCTAAAAATTTGTTTGAGTTCCGAGCCGATACTACGGATGCCAGACTGGAACAAGGAACTGATTCTCCAGACAGACGCATCTAACCTTGGAGTGAGTGGCTGCCTACTTCAAGAAGACGAGGGTACGAAGTATCCAGTTGTATATGTTAGCAGAAAGTTGAAACCCGCGGAGAAGAACTACTCAACAATTGAAAAGGAATGCCTGGCCATAGTTTTCGCCGTTAGTAAGTTGCAGGCGTATCTGTATGGGAGAAACTTCGTGTTAGAGACGGACCACCGACCTCTAACTTGGATGCGAACTAAAGACCAGAAGAACGCGAGGGTAACTAGATGGAACCTGGCGCTGCAACCATATAACTTTCGAGTCAGCAACATCAGGGGGCGAGACGCTCTATGGGCCGACACTCTATCTAGATTACCAGTAGATTAATAATTTTATTAGCCGATTTTGCCAGGGAAAATCGACTTAAGTGGGGGCGATTGTAACAGGGTGATAGATTGGCAAGGTATAACTAGTAGTTATAATAATATTGTGCCTATAACTAGCGTGGGAAGATAGTTAACGGCGGGGAGACAGAGTCATTGTAGGCCAGAGGGGGAAAGTATGGGATGCAACTGAAGCGCTTTGACACCCGAAAAGGGTAGTGTTTACTTGACCGCCGTACTTGTCGATCAGATCACCTGGGAATTGCTTGGGGGGTAGAGCTGTTTCAATAGTATTTGACGTGGAGCCGACGGGGGTGGCTATTAGGATAACTAATGCACACTCGGTGGGCGTCTTGGGACGCTACCTGACTGGGTATAAATCCCCGAACGCTCCTTCCAACTTCAGACCGCTGAGAGCACTCACCAGCTTCGTGCCGAAGAGGAGACCACAACTGCAACTGTAACTTTGTACTAGTCTTGTGAGTGGGGAAGGTCAGGGAACCCGCAAACATTCTTTGTCAGAGCGTGGTATCTTTGGTATCTTGTCGGCATTTGCCCTGTTGCTGAGTGGTAAGTTAATTGTACGATGTATGTGTATTTTACTTAATGTTCATGATTGTAGAACCTAAATCTAGTGGGTTTACTTTGGTATAACTACTGCCTCTGAGAGAGTCACGGAAACGCCGTTATATATATGTTACGAAACCTTATAGGATGGGGTCCGTTAGAGAGAGCGTTATTCTTCGTGGGGAACGTGTAAATATCATTAAACTGTATTGATCGTTTATTCTATTGCCTATATGGGAGCCTATGGAGTATGGGAGCTGCAGCCTGACTTATAACAGTGTCAGCGGTTAAAAGTGTTAATGATGAATATCCGTCATGGAGTAAGTATGGAAGTCATGCCTTCCAGCAGTAGATTAGGACTTTGCGATTGTTTTTCTACAGAGGAGGAAGAACAACACCTTCTTGGCTTCTCAACTTCTTGTACTTTGATTAACGACATCGTGGCTTCTTGGCTTCCCGACCTATTGGTACCTGCCGATACCTGTTGATCTAACTGCGCAGTCAAGCCAGGGTAGAGAGGAAGAACCAGTGCCCAGATAGCGCCATACACCCCTAAAGGAGAGGTTTCCTTATGCTGAATGTTCCCATGTGTTTTATAAAATGTGCTAGAGATTGAATATTACGAAGCCATTTAATTAGCATGTACTGATTTGCATCAACTTCATTCCATCGAAATTCACATGAAATTGTATGACCTATGTTCCTATTATTATTGAATGAATTAATAATTATTGTATATATGTAAGCAATACAGATATCGTTTGTTATAACTTATAGAAGAGAGATAGTCGACTATTTAGTGTGTTTGTGCCGTGCCCATCACGGCTGGTGTCAGAAGAAAGTTAGTGAGAGAAAGTGGAAACATCACACCGCCTTCACCAAGACCGTGTGCTTATCTGTTTACTGTGGTTTGCTGATATTTTTGGGTTGATTGAAATTATTTACAGCCGTTTGTAAGCTCTTACTCCTCGTGGAAATGTACAAATTGGCATTGTTTACCGCCGAGCAAAGTCAAGTACAGCTGCAGTTCATCCAAAAATGGCGTTGTGCGCATACTTCCTGTAGCCGCGAAAAGTGGCCTTCTTTCGTTTCTGATAGTTCCCATTTGTGGGGGGTCGTGGTGTTTTTTACACAGTAAGCTACAATTGAGCAGTGAAAACAACCCAGTATTTTTTTTTTGCTCGTATTTGTGATTAGGCCACAGTCCCCTAACTACAAAATCTCCGGCAATGTGGCCGGACGGAGTTTTGTCTTCAAAGTGGTTTCTGAACGGTTTAGGGAACTGAGCAGAGTTAAGATTAGGTGTAGGATTCTTTATTGATGACCACAATCGTGTCGTTGGCAATATGACCCCAATAACTTTGACACGAATTAGGCACAAATTAAAAGAAATACAAAATCCTGTTGTATTTTGCCAAAATTGAATAAATAGCCCTCTTTCTCCACTCCCCATAACCTGACTGACATCAATACCTGAGATTCCGCTACTCATTAATCTGAAATGCCCATCCAAATTGATTCCATTTTATACTTCTACGTATACACACATGCACGCGTGAGCACACACACACACACACACACACACGCACACATACCAAGGAAAGGAAGGCACTGTCAAGACACACCCACGCTTCTCCTTAATAAGTCCTAATGTTTGTATCGATCTCATTCAGTGGATATAATTGCCCGATACCTCATAACATGCCAGACTAATTGTTGTCATCAGTATCAGGAATACCATCCAAGATAATGTTGCCAATCAATGCATGGCTTTCCAGTTCGATTAACTTCCGACTGTGGTGAATTGTCCAAGGCTGTTCCTGATAATGTAATGTTCCGAGAGAGAGACAGAGAGAAAGAGAGAGAGAGAGGGGGGGGGGGGGAGAGAAAGAGAGAGAGAAAGAAAGAAAGACAGAGAGAGAGAGAGAGGCAGAGAGAACGAGAGAGAGAGAGACAGAGACAGAGAGATAGGGAGGCAGAGAGAAAGAGAGAGAGAGAGAGAGAGAGAGAGAGAGTGAGTGAGAGAGAGAGAGAGAGAAAGGGATGCCCACACACACATACAGGTTAGTTCATGTCTTCTGATTAACTAGGAAGATTCCCTGGCAGCTCTCACGCATTCAGCAGAAAGTACGCTATGGAAACATTCCTGACAGATCACTGCTGACAGACCATGAAGAATGCAGATCACTTTTAGTGTCTACAAGACAAACAAATGCATACGCCTGAACAGTTTAGGAGATTAGTCTGACAAGAGGAACGCAGGACGATGAAAAGTAAAAAAAAAAAGAAGAAAAAGATGAAAAATATGACGATCTGAATACTGTTTTTGAATTCTTAGCTACAACCAGCCAGTATCTGCAAGAGAATCGTGCAAAATGCGAAATTATTGAGCTCAATGAACAGTAGAAGATTTTCTTCTCAGATAGCGACTTGGAGTCCTGGGTGTGACAAACTATGATTAAAAAAACTGCATTAAAAAGGTACGTCTTAGTGGTATGGTCCACAGCGTCCGCTCCGCTATTTTACGGAAAAAATGACTTATGACAAAGGAAAACACTCGTTGCCTCTATAGCCGTGAGGAGTGGATGATGTAAACAAGTATACAAAGGCAAATAGTGTTTTACTTTGTCATACCTTATTTTTCTTAAAATAGCCGAGCGGAGACGGAAGCTGTGCACAAGACCATGTAATTAGGGTAATTGTCATTGCTCGAGTCAGCTAGTAAAATTTAATACCTACATTATCGAAAAATGAATATGGAAAAAATGATTTTTGTTTTTTATTTTAACAACACAAAGGCAGGAAAATTGGAATTTAAAAACCCGGCCTGGAAAGATGGGCTTGACTTTGGAAACTGTCCTCGCTGAGCATTTTAGGAACATAATAAATATACCAAAATTTACTTTGGTCTGTCGCAAACTACATTATTCTTAAGGAATTTAGGTTTAAACCGCACATTTCTTGGTTTTGTAGTTATCTGGGAGATCTCGATGTAAGTTCTGCTATTCGCTTTTATTTATCATACTATAATAATGTTGATCTGTGAACATGGAGGCAAGCACTGAAACTTTGTGACTAGATGACCAAAAATATACATCTTTACTTACGAGATGTCTCAAGTTTTGACGATAGATTATTTGGACATATCCATTTTGAACGTTATCCAGTCTCTGATATAAATGATTTTATATATATATATTTTTGTTTTGTTTGAGCCACAAAAGAAACCCGAAAGAACAAAAAATAACCTTATTTTCGTCGAATAGAATCGAAAACTATGATTGGAAACTTCGTTCTCGCCTCTCTTTACGGTGTAGGACGCAAGACGGAACTGATCTGTTAGTCACGATATTTTGGTAAAGTCGTTATGAACCTCCACCAGGTCGGCTAGTACATATAATTAGTCATAGATGTGTCACCATTAAAAAAAACAACTGCTTTTCGCAAAGCACCGGGTTAGAAACAAACCACAAGAACGCTACAGAATAAATTCTAAAAGAATCAAACTCTCTCTTTAAGTGCCGATCTGGAACAGATATCGATGGTCATGGTCCGCCACTCAAGCCTCCTCTCGGATGATCTCAAAAAGCCCATATAATTGTCCTGGTTTGTCCCTGTCGCCCATCTGTTCAAACTCTCTAATGCAATGTTATTCTTTGTCTACCTCTGCTTTTTTTTTTTTGCCCTCTATATTTCCTTAGAGCAAAGTGTTCAAGACCTTTGTGTCGATTTAAGTGTCCCATGAACTGCAATTGTCTTCTCCTAATTGTTTTATTTTTGATCAAACGAACAGAAAATAAACAACTTTTCGTTTGACTACAGATCTTGATCAGGTCAGAGGACACAGCCAGCAACAATACGGGAATCCGATGTATAGGCCTGACGTTAACTTTGCTGCTCATGGACCCTTTTCACTTCCGCGTTACGGTTGTTTGCGGGGAGCCGCGTACGGCTTCGAAAGGCATCGTGTAGGGCAAAAGCCTCCACTTGCCTTATTGATGGCATCTGAATATGTGCACAGTCTTAGCAAAGATGCATTTTTATGCCAGAACCAGCACGTAACGGGTTTGTACAGTTGGGTGCCCAACAAGAGGATGGCACCGTTCGACTGTTGTCCACCGCTTCCGCCCTACAAGTGGGGCACGCCGCCATTTTGTTTGCAAATCACATGAAATGGAGGACGGTAAATGAATAGGGTCTATAGGAATGAAGTCGTTCCTTAGTAGATCCGCTAGTTAAGACATCGCACCGACGTCAGTTTGAATTAGGGACCCCGCCCCTACGGTATTCCTACCAAACCTACAAAAATCCCACACAAATCTACATCGGGTTGGATTGACATAAGAATGCTGGCTGGGGGGACTTATCACATCAGATTAGAGGAAGGTCTTATCCCACATCGTCTTGCATTTCCTGTCCTAATTTGGAATGCGCCTGCCGTTATCAGAGCTCTGTTTGCCCGCACACACGCCACTGCTAGACTCCCTAGGCGATACCTCGGTCAGACAAAATCCACGCTAATCTCTGCCTCTCTCACGACAAAACACCCTCTAGGGGTTATCATATTACTCCAGGAACGGCACAGTCAGCTGCTGGCAGACAAGTGCAGGCTATAATTTCATTCATTAACTTTTCTTAGCAAATCCGGGAAGACCCTTATCGTACCAAGCCCTGTCAGACACAGTCAGATTCTGTCGTTATTTCGTGGGTGTACATGTTGCCTGCAGCGACTAGCTGTGACGTGCTGGGCTTAATGTGACAGTGAATGGGGACACGGTGGTCGAGAGGCAAGGTGTTGCCCTCTCATGCCGAAGGCACCGGCCGGGTTCAATTCCCAGTCGGTGCAGGCATGTTGGAATTTTGGGAAGTAGGGTCGAGCACCTAGTCTTCTCGGATAAGGACGAGAACCTCGAAGGGTGCGTGTGCACGGTGCGCACGTTAACCATACCTTGGCAGTTGGAAATCAAAAAGAGCAGGCCGAACAGGTCGCTGAACGAGTAAAATTACATAAAATGTATCCCTACCACCCCCCCTCTAAAAAACAAACAAAAACGCCGACTGGTGCTGCACTGTGGCGACGACGGGTGTGCTCCAGTTGTAACTGGGCTGCAATGACACTGAGGCAAATTTCCCAAAGGAGATTAAAGAAGTATTCAAAGTACAAAAAAAAACAATAGTTAATATACGTCAATGATCACAATTTTTTGTCAGTTTAGTGTCTGTCTTCGGTCTATTTTGACTCAGAGCGCGAAGTCTCTTTTCCCACCAGCTGTCTCACGACAGAACTGAGACACCCTAACTAACGAGGCAGGCATGATTAAATCTTGCCAAGTTAAAAAGCCCCCCCCCCCCCCCAAAAAAAAATAAACGGTGTTTGTAGGAAAGTCTCGCGTAAGAAATAATAACCAAACGATACAATGAAACGCAAACGAAAAGAGACGACAGAAAATGTCGTTATTTCGGCAACAGACATTGATAGACGTGCTTATCTGCTGCATTACAAGAATTCGCTGCTAAGTAGGCACATTCATTTAATATTCTATTTAGATTCCATATACTTATTTCGTATTCTATGTCTTTTATTGTTCTATTGTTTTATCTGGGCAATTTTCCAATTTTGTTTCTTGCTGTTTTTTCTGTTGTTGTTTTTTTTTCCTTGAAAAAGGCTTGCTATTCATTAGCGTAAATTGTACAAGATTGTAGAGCCAGTGAAATTTTATTATTTTAAAAATCTGTTTTGTTTTGTAGTTCGTTGTTGTTGTTGTTGATGTTGTTCTAGTGGTTGTTGTTGGTTGTAGCAGATGCAGCAAGACTTGTGGACTATAACATAATAAACAAGAAAACGCAGAGAAATTAATCATTAAATTGAAAATAGATGGATTGGTGGCCGCGGACTAAAGTATGAAAAATGGTAATGTATTCTGGAGCTTAAGTGAAAGAAATGACTAATGATGCAGTTAGTTACTCGCAGTTATACTGTAAAGACTTGCTGTTAGGATGATGCCACTTTGAAATAAGACTAAAATCTAACGCGCAGGATTGACGACAAGGAATGACATGGTTCCTACCCAGTTCCGCTGGATTCGACATCATGCTGATGTTGGTTTGATGTAGGGAATCCATCCCTTCAGTCATACCACAAATCTTACCGAAATCTACGTTGGATTGACGTAGTTTACTGGTTGGGTTCTGTTATTCGTAGTTGTTTTGTATACACTTGTCGTTGGAATGACGCCACTTTGAACCGAGTTGTAAAATAAGAGAATACAGTATACAGGCACGGGATCTCATAATATAGTATTGTCTGGGTTACTAATACACATACGTGTTGGCGCGGGCCTTTTGGTTGCTTGTTGACATAACAGTCTTGCCTGACCTCAAGGGGAAAGGTCGATGCAATAAATTTACCTGTAATTCTGACCTTGGCCATAATGTTATCACAACGACTTTAGTACAACACACTAAAACTGTTTTTGCCATTTTTTCTTCTGGAAAACCGATTCAACGGCTTCCGAAATATGCCCCACTGCGTCTTATAATAAACCAGGAGTTTGAGTTTGAGTCTCGGTTTTACGGCCCGTCGGCACGATAACGGCCACTTTGGGCCCTCTACGGTCTATTTGGCTGCACTTTCCTTATTTCTGTTTCATATTCAGGGCTGTTAAGTTTATGACAGAATTAAATACTTTCATATAATTTTAACACATTGGTAAAATTCTAAAAAAGTTACTTTGTACAGATCTGGAAAAAATTTGTAAATGGGTATAAAAGTTTTTAACTCAAGCTTTTTCGACAGGATGCGTTGCGGGTACAAGCCAGAAAGTGATCCAGGAGCGAGAGTATAATTAAGCGATACAAAGGAAGTATAGGTACAGTTTTCCGTACTTAACAGAGTTTTCAGTGTTTCTGGGCACGGTTCCGACACCAAGACTTAGTGTCGACTCCTTAGATACTGACCTTCATCTTGCGACTCTAACAACAGAATGTGGTACCTATACCGGCACTAGTGTCGATACTGCCCCGGCTATTTAGTTTTCCTTCTCATTACCGCTGCTTAATTTACATTTAATACGTGTAAAGATAAGATAAGATAAGATAAGAATCACTTTATTATCCCATATGGGAAATTCGTTTTCACAGAGTGTTTAACAGCACACACGTGGTACATACATCTCACGTATCATTATAAATAAACAAACTCAATAAGTCAATAACAGACACACATGGCGTGACATGGAAAGAACCTTAATGAAATGTGGCACACATCTATCTATAAGATGACTTGCTGAGGCGAATTGCTGAAGGCAAGAATGATCTTCTGTATCTTTCCCTGTTTGCTTTCATGTGTATTATTCTGTTGCTCTTGGATGATCTAGAAACCTGATGAAACAGGGGATGGTGGCTGTCATTTAAGATGGACATGAATTTCTTCACACAAGCATTTGAGTATAGATGATTAAAACTGAAAAATGCCGTGTCTGTCATGTTGCATACTTTCTTGATGATTGTGTTGTTAAGTTTATGCTTGTCACTTTCTCTTGCATTGCCTCCCCATGCTGTAATACAATAAGTTATTATACTTTCGATGGCAGCTTTGTAGAACAGGGAAACTTTGTAGAAACATTACATTACAAAGATTTTGAATATTTAGAGAATTAATTCTGCGTCCCTCCGACACTACAGTAACGTACCAGTACCCCGCTGAAGACAAACGCAAACTGAAGTGTGTCCGTTCACCTTTGCATCATGCAAATTCTCAGGGTCAGTTCCGGAGACGACATTGTCGAGGTCAGAGTGGACACCAGTGTGGGAACATTTCAGAAAGGACCAGTGACGTCATTATACTCGGAGTCGGAGTCGTCTCCAGCGAGAAGTCACGGTGTCGGAGCCTGGAGTCACGACACTGAAAAAGCGCCGGCGCTGCCCAGCCCCCAGTTTTCAGACGTTGGTCCATTCATCACCATCGATGTCCAATCTGGGAGCCGTGACCCCCCGGGGGGTAGTGTCACAATGACATTTTCGGGCCGAAAAAAGGGGGATGGGGCAGAAAGGTCACGGGCCGTCCCCACAAACAATAATAACAACAAAAGAAAACGAAAACAACCGAAAAGCCCTGAAGTTGTTTCGGCTTCAAATAATCCCACAGTGCATTGTTAGGATAATAAAAGTGGGTGTATTTCTCCCTCCTTTGTGTGCACACGCGTGTGTACATATTTTAGTTTCATGTATGTATTTGTGTGTGCAAGAGAGAGAGAGAGAGAGAGAGAGAGAGAGAGAGAGAGAGAGAGCGAGAGAGCGAGAGAGCGACAGGGAGAGAGAGTCAGAGAAAAAGAGGGGGAGAGAGAGAGGGAGACAGAGGGAGGAAGAGAGAAAGGGAGAGAGAGAGAGAATGAGAGGGGGGGGGACAGAGAGGGGGGGAAAGAAAGAAAGACAGAGAGAGACAGAGCGAGAGACTGAGAAAAGCAAGAGAGAGAAAGAGACAGAGAGAGAGAGAGAGAAAAGAACGAAGAGTGAAAGAGAGACAGAGGGAAAGAGAGAGAAAAGAAAGAGAAAGAGAGAGAGAGAGAAAGAGAGATAAAAAGCAACTAGAGAGAGAAAGAGAGAGAGAGAGAGAGAGAGAGAGAGAGAGAGAGAAAGAGAGTGAGATGCCCAACGCACCCGAGGGGTCCCCATAGCAAAACCCAATCCTATGTCAAGCATTAAAATTTACTGTCATGCTGACAGGTCATGACCTTCCTGGCAGCTAACTCTGGATTGAGAAGTCAAACCATTACCTGGAATAATTATCCAGATCGTTCATTTTGGCAGGGGTTTTGAACTTTACGTGCTTACAACATCCCTTTCCAACAGCAGCTGCTCAACCCAGTCCCCTCCCCCCCAATTAAAAAAAACAAACCACTTTTAACTCATCTCTTCTCTCTCTGTCTGTCTGTCTGACTGTCTGCCTTTCTCTTTCTCTCCCTCTCTCTCTCTTTCTCCCTTTTTTTCTATCCCCTTGTCTCTCTCTCTCTCTTTCTCTTTCTCTCCGTTTCTCTCTTTCTTCTGCCCCCCCCCCCTCTCCCTCTCTTTCCCTCTGTTTCTCTCAACCGCCCTCTCTCTCTTGATCTCTACCCTAGCAATGTACCTTCAGACTAGTGTAAGTATAATACTTTCCTCTTCTCCAATGTGCCGTTGCGTCAGTCCATTAGTGTGACT
This sequence comes from Onchidella celtica, assembly GCA_963931925.1. Taxonomy (NCBI): domain Eukaryota; kingdom Metazoa; phylum Mollusca; class Gastropoda; order Systellommatophora; family Onchidiidae; genus Onchidella; species Onchidella celtica. The sequence goes on along the minus strand of OZ007579.1, from coordinate 44,559,537 downwards.
GTACCGGGCCACCCACGGACAGAATTTGGTTAGTGTGGTGTCAGCGGTGGTTTCCGTTTCTTGGGATTGTGTGTATCCATAAGTACGTACGGCCAATTTTTAGCGAATTTTTAGACCTCAATCCCTCCTGTTCTACCCCGTCTATAAGCTTGTCCTAAACACCCCCCCCCCCCCCTGTTCAAACGTAAGGCCGCTGAAAATGTTGACTGTCCATGATAAGATCTTGATAGCCTGAAACTTTAAATGACATGTTCATTTTGGAAAGACTACTTAACATATCCTTTAGAAACATGATATATACTTGATTTTTATAATGTAATATTACATCTTCTTTAAAAAGAAGAAACCTCGTAATTCTTGACTGTAACTGAGAAAAACTAATCTCCCTAGGACTCCTTCCTCAGGTTCAGGTCTTTATTTTAGGAGGTTCGCGGCCATTGGCAGTTGCACCCCACTTTTCTTGCTTTTATTTTTCCTGTTCTTGTTCCTGTGTCTTTTTGTGGTAGGGATTAGTTTTTTCTTCTTCGGGATTTGGCCCGGGAGGCGGCCTTGTTCGGCCTGCTCTTTTCAAGTTTTATCTGCACACGGGCCCTCTGAGTTTTTCGTCCTGATCTAAGAAGACTAGGTGCTCAATTCTATCTTACATAGGATCAGGAACAGGTAATTTTTTTCAGGACTCTCCCCCCCCCTCCCCCCCCCCAACCCAATACGTAAACTTTTCATACCCACCCCGCCAGAGGAAAATGTTGTTGCGTCGAATTAGCTAAACTTCAAACCTTATCCTAACCCTAACCCTCAAAAGTGCAAAAACAACAATAAGAATAATTAAACTGCATACAAACCTCAAATTCGCCAATGGCAGGAAATAGATCGAATTATAATTTGGGTCACTGGAAAAATGAAAGACAAAAATGAAAACAGAAAAGTCAACGGAAATTTGAATGTCAGTCAGAGACACTTGAGAACCAATGGGGGATTCGTTAGCCTTAAAGGCAAGGTGCCCGCCTGTCATACCGAAGGTACCAGGTTCGAATCCCGGTAGGTGCAGGCATGTTGGAATTTGGGGATTTTTCTCATAGTTTCCTGTCCCTGATCCTGCGGTGGATAGGGTTGAGCGCCTAGACTTCTCGGATAAGGCGGGACAAAAAAGTCGGAGGGCCCGTGTGCACGTTGAGCACGTTAAAGATAAATTGGCAGTTGGAAATCAAGAAGACCAAGCGGAACAGGTCGCTGAGGAGGCAAAATTAAATAGGAAACCTATCCCTACCCCCTTTATAATAATTTCACAGTAATAACAATAATACAGTATGTTTTTATGGCGCACTTTTCCTGGCGGCCCAAGACGCTTCAGAGGGAGAAAAACATAGTAATAATTCAGTCTCATCTGTACTATATATATTTGTGGACTTGAGATTTTTCATTGCAAAAGGTTTCTGAACCACTCAACACTCAGACTTCAAATTTTATATGGCGCATCAGAATGGAATCTGATGTAAAGGTGCACAGTTTTTAATAGAAGTCTCAAATCGGTGTAGTTTTTTTAACTGGAAATTTATTGTTTCCCCAATTTTAGATCTATTTCGAGTCATGTTTCGCCATTTTAAGGTTTCATTGAAGCGTGCATGCGCATTATATTTGTTTTGAAGTTGAAACTGAAGGACAGCGAAAGTGCAAATCCCTACCAAAAATGAGTGCGTTGTGTGCTGGTGTGCTTGAAATCTGTAGCAAGGCTCTAGGATATGGGAGGTTTTCTAGACTGAAGAGAGAGAGAGAGAGAGAGAGAGAGAGAGAGAGAGAGAGAGAGAGAGAGAGAGAGAGAGAGAGAGAGAGAGAGAGAGAGAGAGAGAGAGAGAGAGAGAGATCGAGATCGAACGGCGGGTTCACAGGTTTACCCGGATAATGCCGGGTGCCTCAGCTAGTATAATAATATATAATTATAAACACCACTACACATGCGCACGATCGGGTGCACATGCGCGCTCCCACACAAGACACAACTCATTTATTAGCTATGGCACTGAAATTCCATCAGCAGTCAAAACACTTCTTGAATAAATGAAGAGCGTCTTTCCAAAACTGGCCACGTGAAATTTTGCTAGAGTTATTGCTCCTTGCCGACGGCTGTTCAAAATTAGTGTAAGACGCGGTGTAAGAGTTCATTTAGAATTGGGTATGTCCCGTCTTAATCTTGGGATAACTGAATACTTACACCGCGTCTTACACCAAGTTTTTACGGCTGTCTAAAAGGACCATAATGTTTGACAGATCATCGGGCATTAGGGTCATAATTTTATGACTATACTATTAATAATACTGTCGAATAAACATAGACCAACTGGAAAGGGTCCAGAGGAGAGCTGCCCGCTTTGTGACGAATGACTATACTAGAAGTAGTAGTGTAAATAAAATGATGAGAGACCTTCAGTGGACACCATTAGAAGAGAGGAGAGCAAAAAACAAAGTAAAAATATTTTATAAGGGCAGGGAAGGAAATATCCATATCCCACTGAACCACCTCACCATTAACACCAGAGGCAACAGAAGGAATAATATAAAATATAACATCCCAAGCTCACGGGTTAACAGCCATCTTTACTCTTTTTACCCTAGTGTCATCAGGATGTGGAACAACCTCCCGGCAGAAGTCCAAACACTACCGACTGCAACGACTTTCGGCAATGAATTAAAGAACATAATTATCCGTTGCAGCTACCATTGTAACTAAAGTGCGGGTTGTATTTCTGTGCACAATCTGGAAACAAAAAGATATTTATACCAGAGTTATTTATACAAAAGTTTTTACACAACTAATATATTTTTAAATGGTCTTAACATCTATGAAGGTTTTACCCTGCTTTTAGCCTCAGAGGAGCGACGTTGAGTCGCATATAGTAGTGCAGTTGGGGAATCGTCTTATAGACGGACCAACTATAAGAGAAGAAGAAGAAGAAGAAGAATACGGCATGGCTTCAGAAAGCACAGCAGTATTTGTCTTTCTTTCATTACTTATTTATTGCAATTTTACTGGTTTATTCATTAATTTGTTGTTTTTATTTATCCATTTCTTTATTTATTTTTGCTTGACGAATTTCTTAGTCATTAAATGAACTATTCTATTATTTTGTTCTGACAGAAACAGGTTTCAGTCTGGCACACGTACGGAGATACCTGCCTGCTCTGTTAAAGTAGACATACCGTTGCCTGTGTTCATCAGCTGTATTCCGTAACACTTGGCGAGGCATGAAACCATGATAGTTCTACCATAGCTGGTCTTACCATGAAACAGCACAGGTTAATTATTCTCACAACTGCAGATGAGAAACTCTTAGCCAAATATTCTACGAAATCCTTGAATGAATTCTGTTTTCCTAATGATTAACGCGGAGTACAGCGGTTTAAATGTTTATAACTTAAGAAATACATTTTAAGTTAAGCAGCCTTTTTTTTCCCACTCCTATTAAGTTAGGTTTTTGGCTGTTTCTTGTCGTTTTATGATAGGTTCAGTACATTCTTTTTACTATAATTCCAAACATTTCTCTTTGGGCAGATTCACAGTTACCGATGTGGCCTGTGTCGCCATACTGTTGCTATGATCACAACTTCTCTACAACTACTACTGCTATTACTGCTACTGGTGTACTAACTAACAAATAAACTAACTAGCTAATCAAGTAACAAAGT
>OZ007579.1:44543356-44553356 GCA_963931925.1 Onchidella celtica | reverse complement strand
GTTTAGCAGGCCGTCCTTGAAACATAATTTAAATAGAGCTGTTATAGGGGACTTCAGTTTAGTCAAAGATACTAGAAATGATAAGATGAGACAGTTCGGGCTTTCTGCGTGCACGGGTTTCCCAGCGCCGCCTAGTGGCGCAAGCGTGAGAGATGTCAACGACGGCATTGTTTTACAAAGCCGAATAGAAGAAAGTGTCGAGTTTTGTTCAGCGTTCAGCTCTCACACTTGACATTGCTGGCTGTCTCTTACTTTGTGATTATAAAGTAATTCGTTGTAGGAAACCCCTGGCTATTTTCTTGTCCTTTTTAAATGTGGTAACATTGTCACAATCGTTTCATTAATTTAACATCAAAAAGAGGATAGATCTAGTATATTCTTTAGAATAATATGGGACCGAGGCTGGGTTTTCCGTCTATGAAGTAACTCGCATGCCCTGTCTCATAGCAGCAAATGCAAGTAAGAAAGCAAACAAGCGCGGGAACTATGAAGGGTTTGAAAACGTTTAAGAACCTGCCTTTAACAATAACAGGCTAACCTTGGATTTTTCTTCCTCTCGTTCTCTCCTTCCTCTTCTTTTTCTTCTCCAAATTGATGAAAAATACACCATCGTCGAGAACCACATCAGCCCCAACTCGCTGCACGTAGAGCCTATAGCGTTAGCGATATGTTGATCTTCGCAACGCTTGGTTAAATGATATCTGTTTTTTTTATTTATTTTTTTTATTTTTTTTTTTTTAAACCCAAGACATCAGGCGCTTTCCTCGGTCCACATTTTTCTCGGGGCCGGATGTAGATCTTGGAAGTAAAAAGCCGTCTCAACATATAAGGCACGCTGCGCAGTGGCTCAAGGCCCCCATTTTGTTTAGGGGTTCTCATGCATGTAATTTACGTTGGTTTTTGAAACGAGGAAGAAAATGCTATTGCTTTGCACAAGGGGCTCACGATGATGTTAGGACGACTTTGCTTGGAAGGGGAGGGGTGGGGTGGCGGGGGTGGGGGTGGGGGCATTTCAGTTTCGGTGGGCCCCTCAGGCAAAGAAATTAAAATGGCAAATCACCAGATTTGTACATCTTAGCCCTTGTATTGCATATAACTGGAACTGACAAGGTATACATAACCATTACAGAGAATAGCTGAATGAGTTATGTACCTGAGGTAAATCCGTATCTACATGGTTCACGTCTTATTTCAGGTGTTTGCCCCAAGTCACTACCAATAACCTCACTCTTGCCTAGACATGTCACTAGTAGAAATGGTCACTTTGCAATAGATATTTTAAATTTTTAATTAAAAAAAAAAAAAACAACATTCAAGAAACTCATTTTGTCATCATTTTATTTTAGTAAGGGGGTGGGGTGGGGGTTATTGACCCGTTACCCCCCCCTCCCCCCCCCCCCCCCGGAATAATCGGTCTAGATTTGACGACTGTTACCATAAATATTTGTGAGTGTGCATGAGAAAACCCACAATAAGTCGGCAACATGACATTTTGAGTTCTGTACAAATAATAAAAGACAAGACATTTCTGATAAATTGAAATCAGTGACCCCCCTAAAACAAGATTTTGAGAAAACGGCATTTAATCGCAAAAGTGGCAATAGCTAATTGACCCATTAATATTGAGGTGATTGCTGTTAGGAGACCGTAGTGTAATAACTAAGCCGTTATAGAGATCATACTGAGTAGTATTCACTGCTCATCTACAGTTTACCCTATAACATGATACGATCCCCTAAACAACAGCCAAGTCGGAAGTTTTTGGATCTTGTTAGGAGACCGTAGTCTAATTACAAAGCCTTTATAGAGATCATAGTGAGTGGTGTTCACTGCTCGTCTACAGTTTACCCTGTAACATGCCACGGTCCCCTAAACAACAGCCAAGTTGGAAGTTTGTGTCGGACCCATATTTTCACTTCAAAGCCATTTTTCTCAAAATCAGCTCTGCCGACTTATGCCGGGTTTTCTCATGCACACTCACATTTTGTTAGCTGTTTCTCCGCTAGTGCCAGCGTGATTTAAATAGGTCTTTGTTAGGGCCAAGTAAACTAAATACAAGGCCATTTAGAAAAAAATCACCGTGGGGAAGGAGTCCTAGGGAGATACGTGTTTCTCAGTTACAGTCAAGAATTACGAGGTTTTTTCTTTTTAGACAAGATGTAATATTACATTATAAAAATCAAGTATAATATAAACTCAGGTCAGCTATAGGGTATCAGGTAAATACCCTGGTCCCTTACTACACACACACACACAACCACAAACCTACGCAACACCGTCTTTTTATTGTTCTGTTCTTAGACAGGTTTCCCAGTTTTCTTCCTTGACGACGTGCTGTATTGTTTGGCTTCAGTTGAGTGTCAGTTGAGGCTTCCGGCCCTACTTTCCGCGCCACTTGGTCTGCCGTGGGTAGATATCATTTTATACACAATCTTTTTTTTTTTAGCTTTTAAACACCAAAAGGAGCATTGGAAACTATGGGCTGTTTCTTGAGAAAAATTCTAAATAAGGGATCTATCTATCTATCTATCTATCTATCTATCTATCTATCTATCTATCTATCTATCTATCTATCTATCTATCTATCTATCTATCTATCTATCTATCTATCTACCTATCTGTCTGTCTGTCTGTCTGTCTGTCTATCTATCTATCTATCTATCTATCTATCTATCTATCTATCTATCTATCTGTCAAGAGTCGATAGGGATTAAAATGTAATGCGAGGTCATGTCTTGTTTACTCATTGAGACTCCGAGAATTTAACTGGTGACCTCGAGCGGTTCTCGTGAGTTTTTTTGTATTTTTTAGTAAGAAATTGCAGGTTGAAGAATTAGAATCACGCTTTAAGTTTTGTTGTCCGTGATTCGGAGCATTGAAGTAGGGATGAGGCAAGGTATTAATTACCGACATTGTTATGTCTTGTGGGACATGACTAGACAGGTTTAATAGGCCAGCTGACTGGTGATAGTGCAGAATTAACATACCGAGCTGGGGGTGATTAGCCAATGAGCGTGCTAAGTAATTGGGTTGCGGAGTAATCTCGCTGTGAAATTTGACGAGTAGATCTATATAAGGGGGGTGCAGAGCTGCGATTAATTGAGTACAAACGAGAAGACTGCATCCTCCCGTGGGGTATTCCGGCCCGCTAGTGCCAGAACTAAGCGAGACGTAGACCACATGTATGATAGGACTGAAGAGCTGATAGTGAGAAAGAACTCTACAGGTCTGGGTGGACGGACCAAAGAGTCCACACAGCGATATCCCGAAACATTTCTGTGAGTGTGCCAATGATACTTATCCGTAGCTGTCTGGTTGCCAATACAGAGAGAGAGAGAGAGACAGCGAGAGGCCCCACAGCTCTGAACTGCGAAGAACGAGTTCGAATGTAGTATTAATAGGAAATAATATCATCATTGCACTTGCAAGAGCTATTACTAGCTTGTGGCTAGTTAAGGCAGTAACACGTTGTGATTAAGATGTTACATTCATTCATTGATTGTCCATTTATAGTTCTTGTTCTTAAGTAATTATAAAGCAGAAATCGTGCTTCTTAAGCTTGATAACGTATTGGGACCATCCATGCATGGACATTGTGCTATCGAAAACCCTACAATTCCTGGAGAGTTAGTCTGGTGACTTGCCAGTGACGACTCTGTTATTAGAATAATTAGATACCATATTCACATAATTATAGTTAGATTATTTGTAGATTAATTGCAGTCGAATTAAGATAATGAGTTACAGTTAGTTGCAGATTAGGATAGTCAGTTACTTGGAATTTCTGCATTGAATATATCTCTATTTTGATGTGTATTGTTATAGATTTTGTAATAATATTACGGCCCAGCCGGCCTGACTAAACGTACCTTTGTTATTCAATAATTTCTTGTGTGTTTGGATGTACTAATCCGAGTGTGAGTTAGATGCCTCTCGTGCAGTCGAGAGCTATATCCTCTTAAAGACATAACTCAGCTCGTGACACTATCTATCTATCTATCTATCTATCTATCTATCTATCTATCTATCTATCTATCTATCTATCTATCTTTCTATCTATGTGTCTGTCTGTCTGTCTGTCTGTCTATCTATCCATCTATCTATCTTTCATCTATCTATCTATCATCTATCTATTTATCCCTCTCTCTATCTACTATCTATCTATCTATCTATCTATCTATCTATCTATCTATCTATCTATCTATCTATCTATCTATCTATCTATCTATCTATCTATCTATCTATCTATCTATCTATCTATCTATCTATCTATCTATCTATCTATCTATCTATCTATCTATCTATCTACCTACCCACCTATCTTCTACCTACCCACCTATATATCTATCTATCTATCTATCTATCTATCTACCTATCTGACAATCTATTTGTCTGTCTGTCTGTCTGTTTGTCCGTCAGCATTAAGTCCATCTGTCTGTCTGTTCAATTGTCTATCTGCCTGCCTGCGTGTGTGTCTGTCCGTCCGTCCACGCATCCATGCATCCATACACCCATCTGTCCGTCCATCCATCCATCCATCCATCCATCCATCCATCCCCCCAACTGTCCGTTTGCCTGTCTGTCTGTCCATCATCAGCTCCTACTGAATTCACTGTTGCCTGGTCTGTACACACTTCTAAGACACTAAAATTTACGGAATTAACCCTGAGCAATCAATTAAATGGACATCTCGATAGATTCCCATCCCATTACTCACAAATCAAAACCAATCAAGTACCAACAAGTAAAGCATAATAAAAGTCAATTTGAATATTTTTGTTTCCTATTAACTCTTTCAGTCCCCATCAACGCATCGCCGATGGCCTAGATGCCCGACCAATGCACTGTGCGTCGGTTATGTTTCGCTTGTTTTTTTCTCCCACCATCTCTTTCCTGAGGCTAAACATAGCAGCAGACACGCCAAATCTCACTGAATTGTACTTAATAGAAAACTTCTGCTTTTTCCCATCAGTTTGGTATATAACAAGATGAACTTTGAGTAGTTTTACCCTTATTTTTGCTATTTGAAAATGTACACCTTAGTAGTGTTACACTCTCTGTAAGTGTGCCCGCCTTAGGCATCTGGTGCTAAATGGCCTAGGACAGAAAGAGTTAAACTGAAATGGAATCGACTGAAACTAACGGGAGCTCAATAAGCGAATGCATTAAAATGTTAGCCCAATTGACAGCTTATCAAAATAAAAAAATAAAAAAAAACATACTTTCTGGGGAACTGAAGATCATCACTACGTCAGTTAAGAAAATAACTAATACATTAAACGTATGTAAGATCATCGTCATATTATAAATATCCGAAGAAGACATTAGGCCTGCGGATCCACGAAAGAATTATTGTCTGAGCGTTTCTGACGTTGACCTGCAGCGCATCTTGTCGGTTCTGAAGGATGCTGGAGCTTACACGTTGATTTGACAGATTCTTACCGTATTTTACAGGGTTCATTCAAACATACTTTACAGTTCGGGCCTTTTTCCACTTAGATTTTTAACTCCACTTTTATTTGATGTTATTTATAGGCATTTGAGGTTTGGGGACTGGTCTAAGATAAGGTAGGGAAAGAAACAGTGAAAGTTGAAAGGCGCAATGTGGCCGTTGTCGTGCAGACGCGGACTTAAACCCAAAGTCAAACTCAAAGTCAAAACGTATAAATGTAATATACTTATACATTGAGCATAATAAAGTATTTTACCAAATACTGGCATTCGTTCATACAATAGAGGGAGAGCAGGAGGGGAATATTTTCCAATTTTCTTTTTTTTTTGATTTGGCCAGAATCTGGCCAGTCTGGTTATGCGCGATGTGACTGGAGCAAAAAAAAAAAAAAGAAAATAGAAGCTCAAAATTTGGGGCCAAATTCTTGCCCGTTGGAAAACAAAGTGAACAATTAGTACAGTTTGCCTTCACTGTCCGTAATAAAGACGCGCAGGAATTAATTGACGTCTTAAGTGGTTTTGAAATCTAAATAATATAACGGTGATTTCTTACCAAACACTGTCAGTCCCTGCCAAGCAATTATATCTTTCATGGAAATGTTTGCAGGTGAGAATGACTGTTTTCACCTGTCAGAAGACTTGGAAGAGAAAACAATAGGTCCACTGTGAATGACGTCACAGAGTGTTTTTGTTTTGTACTTTCGACACCTAATATGGAGGGTGGATCAGCTGACGAGTGTAACTTCGAGATAATTATATCTAAGCGGTTAAAATGCCTGCTGGTTGCATTGCAGTTGACTATTATGTCAGGGGTAGAAAGGATGGATCCATGCTGGTCAAATTCCCTTTCATCCGTGTAACGTAAACAAAGGAAAGGAATTGAAAGAATTGACCGAACGTCTCCAATGTGCGTGAACACACGTGTCATTGTTTACTGTAGTGAACTTTTTTATAGCTCGCCGCCGATTGCTTCGCGACGCCTGACGTGCTCGCAGTGCCAATCAGCAAACGAATCGAAATCAATGCTACCATCGCCATGATGAGGCGTCGGTCCTGACATCTAAAATGGCCGTTATCCGCAATGGGCCTATACAATGTATTAACGACCTCACTGAGCAAAAGTATGACCCAGATGAAATATCATGCTAGCAACCGTTCACACCTGGTCCTTACAATGATAATAATTCTATCCTACATACAGCAACTTTCTACTGTAGCAACTTCTTCTCAGTACGGATATTTTATTTTGAGGCAAGGTTATGACCCAGCTTATATTGTAGCTGATTGGTTGGTTTCATTTGCGCCACTCAAAACTGTGATGCTGAAAGCACGGAATCCCCCCCCCCCAACCATCCCAACGCCAGTGCACAGCGGCTGACAATGTACACTTAAAAACATTTTGGGTGGGGGGGGGGGGGAGCGGCGGCCCGGTTGAGCATGAGTATTCCCAAAGATCAGCTGCAATTCAGAAAAGGAGAAATTCAACTCTTAGGAGAAAGGAGCGAAACATGTGGCCATGGAACTTCCCACAAAAGACGAAATAATATTCAGAATTGCTTCGCCGTCGTCGTATTTCGATTCGGTGAAAGTAAACAGAAATGAAACTTTTTTAAGCTTCCGGTTATCATGGCGACTACTATTCAGACTGCGTTATTATAGACCAAACCGCGAGTTTTTAAACTATAGATACATAGCGGGCGATACAGAAAGTCAATGGGCTAATGTTTTCTATCCCTACCTGATTCAGTCTCCACAACATCCACTTTCAGTTGTTTTCAAGTCAACGACCTACGTGTGTGCTTTTAACCTGATTTCTTAATGGTAGTCGTGTAACCGTACAGCGCAGGAAACTATAATATTATTGTCTTTGTAAAACCACGACTTGTCCCCTCGCTGGATTAGAGCTATGTTTGTGAACAAACTGAAACCTTTTCCTGTTTCATTTCGCTTCAATTTCCTGTTTCCTGTTTTTTCTTCAATGCCCTAATTTCAGCTCCGTCTACTAAAGGTCCACCTGGTGCCCACGTTCTTTCGTTCGTGTTTCACGGCCCCTATCCACCCACCGAGCGGCTCAATCACTGTTGTCTTTCTGTTTAGCGCCGCGAGCAAATCCTTCCTTGTTTGGAACACCGTGGCCAGAATCACTAACTTGTTGTTCGCTGCTCAGCTATAGACCCTTTCAACTTCCGCGTTACGGTTGTTTGCGGGGAGCCGCAAGGCTTCGAAAAGCACCGTGTAGGACAAAAAACCTCCACTTGCCTTGATGATGGCATCTGAATATGTGCACACTCAAAGCAAAAATGCATTTTTATGCCAGAACCAGCACGTAACGGGTTTGTACAGTTGGGTGCCCAACAAGAGGATGGCATCGTTCGACCGTTGTCCACCGCTTCCGCCCTACAAGTGGGGCACGCCGCCATTTTGTTTGCAAATCACGTGATGTGGAGGACGGTAAATTAAAAGGGTTTATATAATTATAAATATATTACCACAGGTTTTTGTCGACCCCACCTTCCCCCAAAACCTCATTAACTCACGCACCTTTAATGACATAAAAATTAATCTCAGTGAATACAAAAACAAATAAATGCCTCCCAACGGAGGCAAGACGTAGTATAGCTGATTTATGTCAACTAAACATAAGAGAGAGAGAGAGAGAGGGAGAGAGAGAGAGAAAGAGAGAGAGAGAGAAAGAGAGAGAAAGAAAGAGAGAGAGAGAGAAAGAGAGAGAAAGAGAGAGAGAGAGAAAGAGAGAGAGAGAGAGAGAGAGAAAGAGAGAGAGAGAGAAAGAGAGAGAAAGAGAGAGAGAGAGAGAGAAAGAGAGAGAGAGAGAGAGAAAGAGAGAGAGAGAGAAAGAGAGAGAGAGAAAGAGAGAAAGAGAGAGAAAGAGGGAGAGAGAGAGAGACAGAGAGAGAGAAACGAAACAAAACTGTCATGACATGATCAGATCACGCGTTGTCAGTGCCACCAATCTGTCTGATTTGATGACACTGCTTTTTTGTCTTCAGATTTATCACACATTAGCTGTCTAGGGAACAAATTAATCGCTGGCATCCATGAATGTTTCACCCCAAGGGGATTGGTTACATAGATCATAATCCTTGACAAAATCATGAAATCATACACGTGTACCCTCACATCTGCAGGTCACCTCTTTGTTTGACAAATTAATATTCGCTGTATCACGTGAAGGAATTTCATAATTATTATCATTATTATAATCATTATTATTATTGTCAATATTAGTCAGTCCACTGAATCGGGGAATACGCAGATGTGATTATTAAAGTTGAGTTTCAATCAGCAATGTATGAATTGAGATACAGAACGAAATTTCCTGTCAAAATTTTGAATTCTACTTCAAGAAAATGCGTCTGTTTTTCCGGCTCAAAAAGTAGAAACACTTCCTTCTGTTGAACTCAGTTGTAGCAAAGATACTACAATATTTTTGATAAGATGAGACAGCTAGTGCCTTTAGTGTGCACAGATTTCGCACCACCACCTAGCGACAAACGCCCGGAAATCATGAAAAGTGCCGTATTATTTTAAGCCAAATAGGGAAACTATTGAATTTTGTTCTCTATTCAGCTATCGCTATAGGCCTTGATTGGCATCACTTATTGTGGAATTATAACCTCAATCGCTGTGGGAAAACTCTGGCTTTTTTTTTTTTTTAGATGCAGTAGTAGCACTGTCACTATTTTGCATCGTAAATTGACCATTATATCAAGTATTCTTTTCTTACTATGCGCCATGGGCCCGCCCCCGATCAGGGCACAAATTTTGTGCACGTTTTGTTTTTTTAAATAGTGCCAAGAAGACAGTGTCTCATCTTATCGTTTCTAGTGTCTTTGATTGTAGCTCAAAATCAACTAAAGTATTGAAAATATCGCGAACGACAAGATCTTATCAAATATGCCGCATTGCATCTCTGTACCTTTCTACGCAGAACAATGAAATTTAGTAGAATTTTTAAGGTTCAGCAGTAACAAAAATACAACAAAAACTTTTATGATTATATTGGAGACTTTCTGGTCACTGGTCACTGATCCCATAACCCGCCGGGGTCGTAGGGGCGCTGCAGTGATGAACGTTGCACCAGCTGGCTCCGTTGGAGACTTTACTTCCTTGAAAATACTATATGATGATGATGATGGTTACTACCACTCTGCTTTTACCACAGCAGAGAATAAACAGCAAAGGAAGGGGTGGGGTTGGGGGGGGGGGGTTCGAGAGCCAAATAACGTAAAATATATGATATCGAAGGTGAACTGTCTCTAATTTCAGCGTCACTACCGGTCAACACAACATTGGCTGACTTGCCGAACTCCGACCATGGAAGTATGGGACTCAGACGTTAAGCAGCCCTATTGGTTGGACGTCCTACGATTTTCTAACGGGTTTCATTCCTTTTTTTTTTTTTTTTCTTTCAATTTGTTTAACTTTCTCTCCTGTTGCATATTATATATTTTTTTCCACGAATAACGTTATTATATAAAGAAAGTCTGGTTTCTCTTTCCTTTTTCCTTGCGTTTTTATTGTAATGTTT
>OZ007579.1:44403356-44535856 GCA_963931925.1 Onchidella celtica | reverse complement strand
TTCCGATGTGATCGAACCTGATTTCGGACAGTCTTCAGATAATGAGTTCAGAGAGTTTTCTGATAAGGAATTTGGGGAGTTTTCAGTGTGACACAGATTAGATATTGAATTAGATGAAATACAAGAGGAAATAGCGTAGTAACAATATTTGGCTGTACAACTGGTTATTTTTTATTACTTTTTGGTTGATTTATTTTTCAACCCTGCGCTGTTGGAACTAATGAAATAGGTTTTTGGAGAAATATTTACTGTACAGAGGTTTCCAAGTCAACTTATATTCAAAAAGCCTTGATACAGCACAGTAATTCATCACCGACGGCATCAGGGTTAACTGTTTTCGTTTGCGAGCAAGATAAATCTTTCAATTTCTTTGTACTAAACCCAACTATATATGTAGACCTAGGTCACGTTAATAACTGCACTTGCATTCAATGCAAGACGAATAACTGAACTTACTGCTGCAGCAAAATTCTTTGCAGAGTATACCGTTGTGATAAACTTGACCTTTGACCAGCATTGTGAAAGAAAAGACCAAGAACTTAATTCCCAATCATACTTTGGGATTTTAAAGTAGGAAAATGTGTCTCCTTTATGGGGCTAAAAAAAATCGTAAGTAAGTAATACTGCTGAGCATGGACGTGTCTACATAATTTGTCCCTGAGTTAGTGCATAAGATTTAAAACGTTTTGATCACGTAGTCATGAAAGTTATATGCTTATATATGTTCACCCCTGGCTCCATTATTAGGATTAATAACAGTTCTTTATAACTGTGATCTCTCGTCTCCACACAATTATCCTTATTTACATTTTTCCATCCAATCATGTATCAGACCATCTATCTGTCTATCTGTCTATCTATCTGTCTGTTTATCTATCTATCTATCTATCTATCTATCTATCTATCTATCTATCTATCTATCTATCTATCTATCTATCTATCTATCTATCTATCTATCTATCTATCTATCTATCTATCTATATATGTATCTATCTATCTATCTATCTATCTATCTATCTATCTATCTATCTATCTATCTATCTATCTATCTATCTATCTATCTATCTATCTATCTGTCTAGCTAGCTAGCTATCTATCTATCTATCTAGCTAGCTAGCTATCAATAGATCCATCCATTCACCCACCTAATAATGCATCCACCCACCCACCCAACCATCCCTCCATCCATCCATCCATCCACCCATCCATCCATCCACCCATCCATCCATCGATCCCTCCATCTATTCACCCGCTCACCCACTCACGGAACTATCTCTGACTCCATCCATCAATCCATCCATCCACCCACCCACCTAACCATCTTTGACTCCCTTCATCCATCCATCCATCCATCCGCCCGTCCATTCATCCATCCATCCATCCATCCATCCATCCACCCACCCACCTAACCATCTTTGACTCCCTTCATCCATCCATCCATCCATCCGCCCATCCATCCATCCATCCATCCATCCATCCATCCATCCATCCATCCATCCATCCATCCATCCATCCATCCATCCATCCATCCATCCATCCATCCACCCACCCAACCATCTCCGACTCCAGCCACCCATCCATCCATCCATCCACCCACCCACCTAACCATCTCTGACTCCATCCATTCATCTATTCATCCACCCACCCACCCACCCAACCATCTCTGACTCCATCCATCCATCCATTCACCCACTCAACCATCTCAAAGTCCGTCCATCCATCCATCCACCCACCCAACCATCTCTGACTCCATCCATCCATCCATCCATCCACCAACCCACCCAACCATCTCTGACTCCATCCATCCATCCATCCACCCACCCACCCACCCAACCATCTCTGACTCCATCCATCCATCCATCCATCCATCCATCCACCCACTCACCCAACCATCTCTGACTCCATCCATCCATCCATCCATCCATCCACCCACTCACCCAACCATCTCTGACTCCATCCATCCATTAATTCACCCAGCCACCCAATCATCTCTGACTCCATCCATCCATTAATCCACTCACCCACCCAATCATCTCTGACTCCATCCATCCATCCATCCACCCACCCACGCACTCAACCATATCTGACTTCATCCATCCATCCATCCATCCACCCAACCATCTCTGACTCTATCCATCCATCCATCCACCCACTCACCCAACCATCTCTGACTCCATCCATCCATCCATCCATCCACCCACCCACCCAACCATCTCTGACTCCATCCATCCATTAATCCACCCACCCACCCAACCATCTCTGACTCCATCCATCCATCCATCCATCCACCCACCCACCCAACCATCTCCGACTCCATCCATCCATCCATCCACCCAACCATCTCTGACTCCATCCATCCATTAATCCACCCACCCACCCAACCATCTCTGACTCCATCCATCCATCCATCCATCCACCCACTTACCCACCCACCCAACCATCTCTGACTCCATCCATCCATCCATCCATCCACCCACCCACCGACCCACCCAACCACCTCTGACTCCATCCATCCACCCACTCACCCAACCATCTCTGACTCCATCCATCCATCCATCCACCCACCCACCCAACCATCTCTGACTCCATCCATCCATTAATCCACCCACCCACCCAACCATCTCTGACTCCATCCATCCATTCATTCACCCACCCACCCACTCAACCATCTCCGACTCCATCCATCCATCCATCCACCCACCCACCCAACCATCTCTGACTCTATCCATCCATCCATCCACCCACCCACCCAACCATCTCTGACTCCATTCATCCATCCATTCACCCACCCACCCAACCATCTCTGACTCCATCCATCCATCCATCCATCCATCCACCCACTCAACCATCTTTGACTCCATCCATCCATCCATCCATCCACCCACCCACCCAACCATCTCTGACTCCATCCATCCATCCATTCACCCACCCACCCAACCATCTCTGACCCCATCCATCCATCCATCCATCTCAAATGTCCAACACTTTGAAACAGAATTAAAATCTGATGTTTTTTCTTCTTTTTGTCTTCTTTGTTCACAATAGCAAAGCAGAATGCGAGGCCATAATGAACAAAACATCTGATGATAATATGCATGAAATCCTTTAAGCTCTTTGACAAATTACTCACTAACTACACTGGGCAAAATGTCTAGTTCTTTATCGTGCCTATTCGTAAGCGAAGAATGGTTAAACTGAGATTTTGAGCACAAAGTTTACTTTGTACACTCTCAGACAAAACTACAATTTTGCGTGTAGGTCTTTAGTTTAGAAAGTTCTCTGCCTTTGGCATTTACACCTCACTATTTTTTTTGTTTTATTTTTCTTGTTGTGGGAGGGATTCGTTTTTTAGAATTTTGCCCGGACAGCGTCCTTCTACAGCCTGCTCTCCACGATTTCCAACTGCCAAGGTATCTTTAACGTGCGCAGCGTGCACACGAGCCCTCCGAATTTTTCGTCCTTATCCGAGAAGATCCATAGGATCAGGGACAGG
Organism: Onchidella celtica; assembly: GCA_963931925.1. Taxonomy (NCBI): domain Eukaryota; kingdom Metazoa; phylum Mollusca; class Gastropoda; order Systellommatophora; family Onchidiidae; genus Onchidella; species Onchidella celtica. Next base: position 44,532,363 of record OZ007579.1, on the reverse strand, counting down.
AAAATATGAGAAAAATCCCAGAATTCTAACATGCCTGCGCCGACTGGAATTCAAACCCTGTACTTTCGGCATGAAAGGCAAGCACCATGCCTCTAGACCACCGTGTCCCCGCAACTGCCACTTTCTCATGGTTTCTCACTTAAATAACAGCAGCCAAGACCGGTGTACTATGTGTACTAGGCACAGAAGACAGTATACTGGCTGATCCTTTATGAACAACAATAATTTTTGCTTTGGAGTCCGGGTCGATTTAGATGTGTTACAGAGGTAATCCCTTCATTATTCAAAATCCGTTTTTTTCTTCTCTTCTTTTTACATTCTCTTGTGCCATTAAGCTTTGAGGGGAGATCCAGCTTTCGGGCGTGAGCCTGATGAGTAGTGTCTGCCATGACTAGGTTGATTCTTTCAGTTATTTCTTTGAAACCTTCCATCCGTCCATCTTTTTTTTTTCTGCCCCCCCCCCCCACCCTCCTCTGCAACCATGCCTTTTCATGTTATAAGCTCTGTGTGCTGGCTGTTCACTCGGAAGCCTCACGAAGTGACCGGACCATATCGAGCTTTCATTTTCTAGACATGGCACAGTCCCCACGTTGCCTCTGGTGACTTCGTTTCTGATCTTGTCTCGTGGGATGTTCATTGTCTTTCAGGAACACCTCATCTCGCAAGTTGTTATTTTAAAATCCGTTTGAGGGAGAATAATGTGAAAAAGACTTGATAGAGTAGTAAAGCTTGACCCTCTGGTGCCCAGATATTAATTGTCTCAAATTTCTGGAATTTAAGGAATTGAATTAGAAAAGTAAAATTAATGTTGAAATGTAGGTAGAGGTTTTTTTTTTTTTTGGCTATTAAAATACTCACAGTAGGATATCAATTACTAACTTGTGGCCAATGAGCGAAACAATTTTTTGCCCAAATGGCCGACGAAAAGTTGTTGTGGCCATTAGCTAAACCCAATCTTTATCCGAAAAAAAAAGAAAGCACAGAAAAAAACAACAACATAATTATATGTTTAAAAAGCTGTAAACAGCTGGAAACAAACCCGAATTTGTCAAATTTGGGCAAATCTTAATGTTCATCCCAGTCCCGGCAAAGATGATATTTGATTTAGGAATAGATCAGCTTTCGACAAAGGTAACTCCACAAGGTCAAAGCTGTTTTTGAGGGCAAGGGAAACGAATCAAATAGTCAACACTTTGAAAATGGAATGTATATAGATAGCTCCATCCAATGTTGTTTACATAGATAACATATAAATAAGCTGCATGCTGTTTGTATCATAGATCGTGGTTCAGTTTGATAATACATGTACTGGTTGGCCCGTTGACTTAGAAAAAACACTGATGAGATGTTTAAAGTTAAAGTTGATTTTTAGCTGTGTGGACACAGGCCAGAAATGGAATTACCGATCATGCTTTTGAATTCCGCCAGACGAAAATACATTTTCTCTTTCTGTGGCTCAAAAATTTGTAAATAAATGATATAAAAGACTGAACTTTGTCCAAAATGGATGTGTCTGCGTAATTTATGGTCGAAAATTGAAGTCACTACGCAAAGTTTCATACTTTCTGATCACGTAGTGACGATTTTATAGATACTTACGTGTTCACTCTCTCGCTCCATTATTGTGGGATGTATCTGTTTGCAGAAATCATCGCTGCTGTTGTATATTTTTTTAGCAGATCGATCTCCCTTGATCTCACCTGGAAATCACACGATTTGTCTATGTTTCCAAATGTACACCAAGTTGGATATTTTGTCCTCAGACAAACCTCCGTTAACTTAAGCTCATCTGGAAATCCACTGCGTTTCCATTTCCATTTTCAGATTTTTAATTGCCGCAGAGAAATGCGTAAAGAGGCCAAAATATACGCAATCTCGTGTAATTTCACGACGTTCCCTGGTCTAGACGTAACCAAGAATGTAATTTCCCGTCGCAGACATAATTTATCTTATCTCTGGGTCTCTGGTAGGAGCCAAGTGTTCTCAGGAATATTTTTACCCGTAAAGAGACATGGCACTTGTCAGACAGATCAACATGAAAGCTTTGGCCCTGTCAGGAAACAACTCAAGTGCAGATCTATTTGAATAATAACTGCAGAAAAACAAAAAGTACCAGAGGCCCTGTTAGGGCCCCACATAAATTTTTTCTTTGGTATTTTTGCCTAATATTCTTCGAACTCCTCCAAGGAATCTTATTTGGTTTTGATTCAATTGATTGATGGGAAGTACAGTATTTAAACTGCTTCATCACATAACTTAATTTAAGAGAAGGAATTCAGTCCAACCCAAGACACATGACGCCGTAAAGGTTCAATTCGCCAAATTTCGTCATTCGGCTTGCGCGCGTATCATCCACGTCAACAATGCAAAGCCCACACCACACCCCTTCATAATTGAACGAAAAAGAGTATTCTCATCGTATTCTATACTCGGGCAATTTGTGGACATACATTGAGAGAATTGATGGTTCATCTCGGTATTCCGTGTCTCGGGTCCAACTCAAGTAAAGTTAATTAATAATAATAGGGCAGGCAAAAAAAATAAAAATAATTATATGATTGTCGCTGTTTTTCCTGGTCATTTCAGATTCATAGTCAAGTTTCTTCATTATTTCGCACTCGAGGCTTTGAAACATACAAGCTGGACCTATTTGTTCCAAGCTCTACTGAGAACTCACATATTTTCTGCAGTTTTTTATTTTTTATTTTTCCCACTCAAGTAAAGCAGTTTTTTTTTTTAATCTTCTGTAAACGTTTGTAATTTGCACTTTTGCGGTTTCATGAAAGGACCAGCGATATTTCTGTCCGTAATGAGACACGGCACTTATCAGATAGATCAACATGATAAGCCTTTGTATAATGGCGTCGTCTTGCTGTAACCATGAGTCTGGAAGGATGACGATCTGCCATTGGTGATAAACGATCTGTTTGTCAGGTTTTGATCCAAATTGATTTAGCCTAATTACAAACCCCGAGCAGCTCACGGAGTTGTTTGTTTTCTGTCTGAAGAGAGCAGCTCTCCAAGACACCATATATCGTTATTTCTGACCAGTATACAGCTATCATTACGATACCTTGGTACAACGACCGTGTTCAGGTCTATTTTAGTCGTCACAGTCGTCACAGTCATGTGAGGGATGAGCAGTCTCTGGCCAGAAAACTAATAGTACACCAACATTGACCTCCCCTCACCTTGTTCTCCGATATCCAACGGTTTACCATTGTACAAACTTAGTTCTTGTTTGTTCCAACTCCACTTTGTGCACAACTGGGAAATTCGATGTTAAGCACTTGCGGTTGCGGTATTATGATAAGGAGTTAGAATGAATTGGAACTGTGAAACAGCTTGATGAGTGCAACAACGCACTTTAAACAAATGTCAAAGTATGCATGTGTTATACCTCTTCTAGTCTACATATCAAAATATTTCCAGATAGATGCGTGATTTATTTCCGTACGAGCTTCAGCAAATTCAGGAGCCGGGCAGCAACACACCCCCAAACACAGGACAGCTCCAACACATCCCAAGGATTTTCGGTGACGTTCAAAGTCAAAGCAGGCACAGTCCAGAGATTGCAGCACCCATGGCAGTGTTCTATAGGACGGGAAATCCCTTAGCCGATGACCTGTGTTTGGGGGTCTGTTGCTGCCCCGCTCCTGAATTTGCTAAAGCTCGTGCGGAAGAAATCACGCCAGCGGGATAGCTGATTTAATTGAATGTGAATTGCTAAAATGAGGTGTTTGATTACGGCTATTGTGTCCAGATCATACACCCAAAATAATTGTACCAGGCTTTTCTTGTGCTCACTTTATGACCTACTTCGAAAAATTATATTTCTGCGGATATTTGGCCAACGAAATGGTCGGCGAGGGGAACAGAATCCAAACATTAAGCGAAGTTGGCCGCAAGGCCGTTCCCGTTTAAAAAAAAAAAAATGTTTTTTTTATTGATTTTATTTCTTTTTCCTTTTTTGTGCATGTCTTTTGCTTTCGTTTCATTTTTGTTTCTGTAGTTTGTTTTGATAATAAATCTATGAAGCAATCTAAAACTGATGCTTCCCAGATTCATATATGACGGTATTTTCGTGGGTCTACGATAGGAAATAGCTGAAAACTATTGAGTCTGAACAATGGAAGAAAATAACCCCTCTCTTGATGTTTCTTGGGCTAATTACAGGATGTCTAATCACAGTGGGTTTTATTATTCTCAAATAATTATCTGAAGAATGTCAAACAATACGCTTGTCAGCAGTTTCTTGGGTCACTGAACTGTCTCCCGTTGCCCTAACAGACATCAGAGTGTCTGAACAGAGGAGAAGCAAAATGTTTATCACGTAGATGAGTGTTGGTTATCAGGAAAACGGAAAAAAAGACACAGAACATGAGAAAGGTCTGGTCAGGCTACACTTGAACGGTTTGGAAGATATCAATACAACGTCTTTGCTTTAGCAATTATTTTCCTTAATGAACAGAATAAACCTGTTGGCGGGCCTGTGTTGATTAACATGCATGTGAAATGTCTGGTAAGGCTGCGCCAAAAACTGTTGCAAGATATTAAAACAAAGACCTGAATACCAAGAGAACTTAGGAAAACATGTCTTTGCTGGAGTGGTTCGGTTACTTAAATTATTTCATTATTCATCGAGGCTCTTCATTGTACTAGTATTTTGAACCTTTTCCGTACAAATCCATAATGTAAAACTTAAGCTTGCACAAAGAGGTTTGTTTCACTTGCTATCACAGTAGCTCGGCTTCGCATTGTTTGTTTTTTGTCCAGTTCAAAAGAACGAATGCGATAACTGAAGAAAGGTTTTTTTTCTGATAACGTTGCAACTTCATTACAATTGTTTTTGTGGTTCCCGAGCGTTAGACATCAGTGAGTACTCAAATGTTATTTCATAGCTTGCTGATGCTTGGCGCAAGTTACCGATTAAACCCTAAAAAGTTCAAGCTAAAAAACTTTCATACAGGTTACAATAAACTGATGCTCTGGACTATAATGAAGGCATTGATAATTACCAATACTAAGGCGTCTGTTTTTTTCAATGAACATTTTTTTCTCTTCATTTGTCCCTGAAATGTGTTTCTCTTTCGGTTTTCATAGTTTTTATTTGACTGCACTTCAAGAGTGTTCAATTCGGTGCACTTTTTCTTGGTAAAGAAAACGTACATAGCGCACCAATGCGCATAGGAACCTGTGAGTTTGAGTTTGGCTGGAGCATGCTGTCATGATAACGGCTGTATTACTCTGGGAAGAAGCAAGGCGATATACAGAATATAGCAGATGGATAGGATGGAAGGGAGACACCAATAAAAGCTCCCATCAACTACCAGAAAGAGAGAGAGTGTGTGAGAGAGAGGGAGAGAGAGGGGGGGGGGGGAGGAGGTGAAAGGAGCAGGAAAAGGGAGAGAAAAAGAGAGGTTACACATTAGAGAAATGGAGTGAGAAAGCAGGTTTATCATAGACAATGCTGGCGGCTCAGCTAGTGCCTATAATATTCCGACCAGTAATGTTACATCAAAGCATTATGACTCTGTAAATGATCCACTTTACCTGTTCAACGGCTATTCTCATCTTTGTAGATTTTTGATATTTTCATAGGCCTAATGGGACAGTTGTCTTTCCCGGTTGTCTGGAAATCGAAACCTCCTTAATTATTCTCCCGATCCCCTTACTGATACTCGTGTTCAGGGCATCTTCGCTTGGAGTTCATCCAAGGGTACTAGAACTGATAAGATAAGACAGCTAATGCTTTTAGCGTGCACAGATTTCGCAACGCCACCTGGTGGCAAACACGCTGAAGCCTTGAAAGGTGCAGCATTTTACAAAGCCAAAATAATAGGGGAAAATATTGAATTTAGTTCACTGTTCAGCTATCGCTATAGGCTTTGATTGACGTCACTTATTGTGGAATTATAACTTCAATCGCTGTGGGAACTCTCTGGCTATTTTTTTTTTTTCGTTGCGTCATGAATTTATCATTATATATCAAGCATTCTTTTCACACTATGCGCCATGGGCCCCGCCCCCGATCAGCACGATTTTCTTAGTGGTATGAAGAAGACAGTGTCTCATCTTATCCTTTCTAGTATGTTTGGTTCATCCTGGCATTAGCAGTGTTGTAAAGTGTTTATTTATATTCTGTTAGAGCGCCGAGTCAATACCCGTTTGATTCGGGTTTGGCGTGAGATTTGAACTATGCATGGAGTTAAACGGTACCTTAGCGCATTGGCGAGACTGAAAAGAGACTGATTCACTAGTTTGGATGCGACAAAACTGTCTTGAGTCCGATGGAGGAAAGAGGGACTTCACGCATTCACTTAGAACAAAGGCAAAACAGTGTTGACTCAGTGCAACATCTTTTGGGTACCCTTCCATTTGTCACTGTAGCTGTCTGTACTAAAATCACAAGTGTAAAAGACATTACATGCCTGGTAAAGAAATTGCTCAATCAGCGCACATCCGGAAAAGAGTGGCACTGCTAAGTACTACTGGCTACTTCTCTCTCTCTCTTTCTCTCTCTCTCTCTCTCTGTCTGCCTGTCTGTTCTCTCTCTCTTTTTATATCTATCTTTCCCTCACTCTCTCTTCCCCCTCTTTTGTTTCTCTCTATTTCTTTCTCCACCTCTCTCTCTCTCTGTGTGTCTGTCTCTCTCTCTCTCCCTCTCTCTTCCACCTCTCTTTTTTACGGTCTTTTCTCTCTCTCTATCTCATTCTCCCCCCACCCCCGCCCCACCTCTGTCTGCCTGTCTGCTTTCTCTCTTTTTTATCTCTGCCTCTTTCTCTCTCTCCCTCCCCCTCTTTTCTCTTTTTCTCTCCATTTCTTTCTCCATTTCTCTCTGTCTCCTTCTCTCCCTCTCTCTTCCACCTTTCTCTCTTTCTCTCTCATTCTTCCCCCCTCTCTGCCTATCTTTTCCTCTCCCTTTCTCCCCTCTCCTTCTCTCTGTGTATTTCTCCCCCTCCCCCAACCTCTCTCTTGTTGAATATTTTGAGTCATCATTATTCTGTTTATATTATTACCGCTCTGCCGGTCAGTAATGGTATCAAAGGTCGAGATGATGTAAGGGGTTATAATGCGGTAGGTGGATAAGTTGTTTACTTGGGTTCAATGACTCTGCAAAATACTCTTTCTTGGGTTGATTGGTCGTATGAGATACATTAGTGTTCCGAAAAATTAGATTCCAGATGGATGAACAGACATATGGACGGACACACAGACGGTCAGATGGATAGACAGACGGAGCGACAGGAGGACAGACAGACAGATAGATGAACCGAAATACGGACAGGCAGACAGACAGACCGATGGATAGACAAACAGAACGACAGTCAGCCGAACAGACAGGCAAACAGACAGATGGAGCAACAGAAATATGGAATGACAGACGGAAAGAGAGAAGGACAATCAGAGGGACGGACGGGCAAAAGACACGACAGACATATGGACGGACAGATAGACAGACAGACGGTCCGAAGGCGGACAAATAGACAGCAAGGCGGAAGGCGGACAGACTAATAGACAAACAGAAAGACAGACTGACCGATGTTCACGATTGCTCCACTGAGGGGGTGGGGGAGGGGTGGGGGGGGGGTCGTCTGTTGATTTTGTGCCTCTGTTGTGCTTTGAGCTTGTACTTTTCTCCTGGAAAACCGAAAAACACGACAACAAATCCGTGTAAACAAAAACATCACGCACCTGCCCTGATCTCACCGACATTCCTTCAACCCCGGCTTCCCATCATGCAACACTCGTTACAGCCACAAGTCCGCCATTTGTCACACTGGCACATGTTTCCGTTGTTCCGGGAAGGTGGCGAGGGCGAGAGTTCACTTTGCGATACCGGAAATTCTTGTCAGCGAGTGTTCAGTGAGGGCAGTCAGGCTGGTAGAAAGATGTCCTGATAGGATTGACGTCAAACAACGATTTTTTTTTTTATTTGAGTTTCACGGCCTGAAAACGGACACTTTGCACTTTTCACTATTTTTGGGGGTAGTTTACAAGTTTGACATTCAGAGATTCATTAATTCAAATCTCACGAATAAAATTTAAGAATTACTTACATAATTGATTACATTGTTAAGGTTTTCAAAATTTGTATTTTTTGTAAAGATCCTGTAACAGCTGAGGTTGTTCTAGCACGTTATAGTTGGGGGGAGTTAGCTGATCTAACTACAACCCTTTAGAAAACGAAACTATTACAGCTGCAGAAAAAATAAACACGAGATCCGACGATCGATTAAATAATACTAAAGTTTAATAACTGTATACTGAACAGTAAAATACTAGGAAGGCACCAGAGAACAACTGAATATCCTACGCCACACGAGGAAAGAAACTCACTTACTCACCAACCAACCACCTGCATGGGTCTAAGTTCCGAAATTAATCTAACCTCTGCCCTCGACCGAAACATACAAACTAACCAATCACGTATCAATACGTCACCAGGTTACATCACTCAAGGCCAAATCTGGCGTAAACATCTATATCTACAACGTTATCGAATGTTCGGGAACATACTAATATTTACGATCACCCAACAAAAACTACTCACTAGGAAGGGAGGGTAAGGTCACGGAGTACACTCTGGCGAACGTCAACAATAAAAGGAAAAAAGAAGTGAACACATGCTCAGTCACCAGTATAACAAGGAAAACGGGGGAGGGCAAGGGGTAGCTTGCAGATGCTACAGATCCATAGAGAATGTTGTAAATGTGTATAAATGTCTTTAAATCAAGTTGCAGATTTTAGCTACTTTCAGAAAAGACAACGCGCTGTGGATCCACGTCAGAAAATAGACAGTCCGCGCATAGACGTGACGTCGGCGAAAGTTACCCAACGCGGAGGATTTTGTCCATTTTCGCAATATTTTGGGTCGCGCTTAGTTGCGATTCGGCTGTGAGAGTTACGAAAGTAACTTTGCAACTGCTGTCGATACGAAGTGTCTATTTGTGGACTTTCCACCTGGAAGCAAGCTTTTTTTAACGATATGAATGGGTTTTTATGAATTATTAATCTTTTTTTCGTACGAATTTGATGGTCACTTTTTCTGTCCGTGACTGACATGTTCATAAAGCTTCATTTTTCAACATATGGTGAAAACCCGATTTCGCTGTGGTAGGGTAGCGCCCTACTTTTGGCATGACCTACTTTATCGAAATGGGGCTGCCTTCCCGATTCAGAACTTTAAAATCAGATTAATCTTGGTCCCGTAATCCTGTTGGTACCACATTATGGTGGACAAGACTTTATTCTGACAACTTACGAACATTTATCCCTTTCTTTACGGTAGGAAGGGCGTAATCACGGGCAAGCTTGAGAAAAATGTCTGTGACTGCGAACATAGATCTAGGTCACGCTGATTTCGTTGTTCAACTTTCTGAAAGAGAGAGGGGGTGGGGGTGGAAAGTGATACACCTTGTGATTACTTAGGCCTAATGCAAAAGATATACATGTAGCTTAGTTAAGCCATCTTCGTTGAACAGCCGCTGCAGTGCACGTGTAAGTCACAATCACTGAATCAGTAGGGAAGACGCCGGAAGATGCATGCAAGGCTGGCGTCCTTTGGTCTGCTGTTCCATGCGAATACGCTCCCTTCTCTCCCAGTAGCACCGAACAGCACGTCGGTGCGCGGAGTGTGCTTCGCTACGATAAAGACTGCGTTACGATGCGCTTCGGGTGGCTTTTGATAAGTAACTTTAGGCCAGCGTGATGCCCCGGCGCGGACTTTCTAATACCTTCTTAGTATTGGTAAAGAATCGTAGCTTACTTACAGAGCGAAGTAGAGAAAAGACTGAGTTGTTTTCACTGTCCTATATTTTACAGTGTAAAATGCTACTGTCCTTTAATAACAGATTGGCAAAAAATAGGTGACTGACATGCAGAGGTTTTACAGCAACTGCCCAGACTGTAGGAAGAACACCCAGATGTGACCCGGTCCTGATACAGTGTAAGGAAGTCAATGGTCGAAACGCTTCATTGATGGGGGTTCTCTGAGTCTAAAGGTCTTCTCTAGTTTCTCTATACAAAAAGGTTCACTTATATGTTTCAACAAAGGTAGCAGTTTAAGCTGGAAATGAAGGGTCATCAAAGCACTCCGAATACAAATTCCATTAAAAAAAATTCAGGGACATACAGTCAAACAAACAGACCGACAGACAGACAAACAGACAGACAGACAAACAGACGGACTGACAGACATGCAGACAGACATATGGACAGACAAACAAACAGACAAACAAACAAACAGACAAACAAACAAACAACAAGCAAACAGACAAACAAACAAACAAACAGACAAACAAACAAACAGACAACAAACAAACAAACAGACAAACAAACAGACAAACAAACAAACAGACAAACAAACAGACAGATAGCCAAACAAACAAACAAACAAAGACAGACAGACAGATAGACAAACAGACACACAGAGAGACAGAGAGATAGACAAACGGACACACAGACAGACAGAGAGATAGACAAACGGACACAGACAGACAGACAGACAAACAGACCGAAGGACAAGCAGAAGGACAGACGTACGGACAGACAGACACAGATAGACATACGGACAGCCAGACGAACAGACCCAAAAGCAGACATACATACACCACACATAGACACACATATACACAGAACAAGCGCGGGCACACACACACACACACAATATTAGCCCTGGGTGGAAAAATATGAACAAGGTTGACTGACCACCATTTTGTATGGCTTTTGAAATCATTCGAATCAAATAATTTGTAATGGATTAGAATCTATAAAAGAAAAGAAAGAAAGAATAGTAATAATAATGATACTTGCAATCCATAATGGGACCTTAATTTTATGTACTGCAATCAAATCTGCATCTGCACTCTTATTCCTCTCGTGGGATTGATTGCCAGCATTGTGGAGATCCCAGATTATGCGGTGCTATTTTGCTTTCGTCTGTGGCTATTTTTGTCGCCTGATTTTTGAGTTTATGCACTTTAAAGAGGTGCCATGATGTTATGTCACGGTTGTTTCAAGATTTAAGATAGGATGAATTTGTAAATATTTGAAGATTCTTTCCGTGTATTGCATTTTATGGATAGTTTTATGGTGTTTACCAATATGTTCCCTTAGAATGACAGGGTTCTAACTCCCTTCCATCAACTTTTGGGAAATTGAGGATTGGAGTTTCGTGTGCTCAGAGCTTTCTGAGAGAAGACTTTTTTTGTGTGTGTTTTTAGTAATACTTACAAATTGCATGCCGAATCTGATTGATACTTTGACATAGGCCTACAACGGAGGAGGCCTGTAGAAATAGTGTACAATGTGTAACCCAGCCCAGCCAAAAAGGGGAGATTGAATCTTGTCATTTGAAGGGGGTGATCAGACGCCGGTCCTGTGGCCAAGTCGTTTGAGCCATATATAAAGACCTCAGATTGAAATCCCGCGCGGAAGGGGCTCCAACCTAACATTCATAATAGGAACAAGCTGTGAAACTTACGCCGAAAAACACGAGATAGCCACAAAACTTAGACACTTAAATTCCTTAGAGATAAAGTGTTTGTTATGGGTGAATGAAACTTATGAGTTTGCATGTCGTTAGGCTTCTGCTAGTGAACTGCAGTACTTTACTCAGTAAGCCATGGCTGAACTACAGTCAACACAACACATTATTTGCTCTACTTGGCTTTGTAATTAGACTAAGATAAGATAAGAATCACTTTATTATCCCATGAGGGAAATTGTCTTTCACAGTGCGTTTAAGAGCACATAAAATATGTTACACACATCTTACCCACAGTTACACGACCATATCACAATAACTCAATAACAGGCATACATGACGTGACATGGTAAAGAACCTTAGTGAAATACGGCACATATCTAGCCAAAAATGACTTATTGGGGCGAATTGCGGAAGGCAAAAATGATCTTTTGTATCTACTGTCCCCTAACAACATACTTTCTGTTAGATCCGGCGATGACACATTTCGAGCTGAGTCCTGTCTTTGCCGCCTTTTCACAGTCTTACATTTTAAGCTTCCGTGCCTGATTTCCCGGGAAAAAGAAGTCCCCCTTTTCCCTGTGTGACCTATAAGTACTTGGGTGCATTATTATTTCTGGTTCAATGTTACATTTTTCACAAGGTAGAAAAAAAATGGATACCGAAAAAAGCGATATTTTTGTGAGCCCAGGCGGAGACTGGGACAGTGTGTTTGTGATGTGAATATTGTATTATCTGGGCGCTTAAACATAATAATTCTCCAGCCGGCATCATTGTTGCGGCCCCGAGACTGGTCGTTGAAAAAGTCGCATGGCTCTGAAAAAGGACATAGCACATACATACACACACACAGACACGGACATGCTGACAGACAGACAGAGAGGGACATAGACAGACAGACAGACAGAGTGACAGAGAGTGAGACAGTGAGAGAGGTGGAGAGAGAGAGAGAGAGAAAGAGAAGAGGAGATAGAGAAAGAGAGAGAAAGAAACAGAAAGAGACAAAAAGAGAGAGAGAATGTGTATATGTCTATGTGAGACAGAGAGGGGGGGGAGAGAGAGACAGAGTCAGAGAGAGGGAGAGAGAGAGAGAGGGAACTTATGAGGTGGCGCGGCAGAGCTTGGCAGAAAATTCTACTGTATGAATGCAAACTTATAATTTTTACAAGCAGGATTTCTCTAAAGTCGAAGGTTCATGCTCATAACTGGTTTTCAACCCAGCACCTCTAGGGGCCTTAGGGGGGTCGGGGGGGGGGGGGGGGCTGGTATTGAATAATTTTTTTAAAAATTATTATTAGTGCAGGTTCAAAAAATAGATACATAAAGGACTATGTCGACTGAATTGTTACTTGACCCACTGGGCAAAATTGGATTTTGCTTGCCCCGTGATTATTTTTCAGAATATGAATTGAGTTAGAATTAGAATAATAATAAGGTTTGGCTGGCTGGTCAGTATGACCATTTGATTGGTGAAATTACCATAAAAATGGTTGGGGGGTGGGGTGGGGTGGGGTGGGGGGAGTTGGTCATAATATTGGTTACAGAAAAAAAAATCTAATGCAAGTATTTTAGCTATTAGCTGAAACAGTCACCTTAAAAGAAAAAAAAAAAGGTCGAGGAATTTTGGCACACATGTAGAATCATGATTGACGTGTCATACCAGGTAGAAAGGAGAACTATAGTTACTGTGCTTCTTATAAAATGTATGCAATTACATATCAGTCTCACTACGTGAGTTAAATTCTCTCTCTCTCTCTCATTATGTCTTCTACAATATTTTTACTCAATATATTTTTTATTTGGAAACGCATATCCGTACAACATGTTCGCACACAATTCGATGACGTAGAACACACACCGGAATACTGTATTACTGACCTTGTTAATTTGCATAGTTTTTAAAAATATGAATCGGCTTAGTAGCAAAACAATCCGACTTCTGCTCGGAGATTGCGTGATCTGCGCTAACGATATACTTGAGTGTACGTCGATAACCAATGGCTAAACCAACCCCTTTTCGCCTGATTAGTCAATCTGACTACCGCCCATTGATACAAACTGACTAGACCCTCACGCCCCCCAGGTCCATCTGACTATTCCATGTGCTGTCACTTTAAATTCGTGAATACCATACCGGTACCACGTTTTGTTTCAGCAAACCTTCACCAGCCGCGCTTTTTGCTAAACATGATAATAATATATACCATTAGATTAGACCAGCCTATCACAGGTTTAAGATTTAAAATCATGCTTTCCCTGTGCCTTGATTTCCAATATTTTGGACACAAAGGTAATTCAATGCTGCACCGGAAAGTGCCTCCCGAGTGCCGAAAGATGACACCGGAAGAGGAAACGTTTGTACAGAATATAGACTGGAAAAGCTGGAAACGTTAGACCCAAGGATTCGGCATGGAAGAAGAATGGTTCATAGGGGCAGGGTGGTCTACAAGCAAGATGATCGTCTCTCATGTCGAAGGTACCGGGTTCGATCCCCGGTCGGTGTAGGCATGTTGGATTTCTTTTTCTTCGGGCGAAAAAAAAAATCCTGTCATTGATTCTATGGTAGATAGGATCAAGCACTTAGTCTTCTCGGATAAGGACGAAAAACGCTGTGGGCCCCTGTGCAAGTTGCGCAGGTTAAAGATACGTTGGCAGTTAAAAGTCGAGAAGAGCAGGCCGGACAAGGCGGTTGCCAGGGCAAAATTCTAAAAAAAAAATTGATAATAATAAACTAATTCCCAGCACAAAAACACACAGAAACAAAACTAAGAAAAATAAAAACCAGAAAAGTGACGTGCAAATGCCAAGAGCAGCGAACCTCCTAAAATAAAGAACTAAACAGAATGGTTCAACTTTGAAAACTTTCCTCCAGATTGCACGACAAATTTTATTAATCAGTCACAAGGTACATTATTTTTTTTAATCAATTTAGATGAAAACTGCAAGTTCCTAGGTTTTGTGGTTTCGTGGGAGTTCTTGTCTTACGTTTCGCAACTTTCTTTCATAGAGCAATCAGTCTTTGGCTGACTAACGACCAGATCAAATTTGCACAGCAAAAATTAGTTGCTTCAGTCGTTTTTTAAAGGTCTTTTAAAACCTTGATGTCCCGAAAACATGCTTACTTATTGATTTTGCCACAGTTTTTCACGACGGGATAATTAATTGCCGACATCAAAACCCTTTGCAAAAACACATTTCCAAACAAAACAAAAAAAGTAAGAAAAACAATAATAATAAAGTTGAAAAAAAAAATGACCAAAAAACGAGGTTAATTCCGGGTGTAAAAGGGAGACAACAGTCTGTATTTACTTTGTAGCTCACCTTTTAAGGTACTGGAGTGGTCACACCTGTTTATTGAAACGCGCTAAATCGATTCGCTGTGTGCTTGACATTTTGATTTTAAGGGAGGGGGAAAAATCAATATCTAGTCTAGTTAGTTGATTAAAGACACTGGAAGTCTGCACGTTAGAGAGAGAGAGAGAGAGAGAGAGAGAGAGAGAGAGAGAGAGAGAGAGAGAGAGAGAGAGAGAGAGAGAGAGAGAGAGAGAGAGAGAAAGAGAGAGAGAGAGAGAGAAGAAAGATGAAAGCATGAAAATGGTAATGGAATACTTGGTGAACTTTTCCAAGCTTTTTATCGTATCCCCTTTTTTTTTTCTTTTATCTTTTATCCTTAACGGGTTGAAAAAAAAAATAAAAAAAATAACAGCAGCTTTCGCTTACATCGTAGACAGTGTTGAGACTTTAGAAAACTGTTTTTTGGTGACAATTGAGAAAAAGAAAGCCTAACAAAGTTATAAAGGCGACAGGAACACAATTTACAAAAAAAAAAAAAAAACTAATCTAAAAGTTTATGAGTAACAACACAGAGTACATGAAAATATTTTTCTATTCTTTTTTTTTGTGTGTGTGTGTTGCAATCTTTAGAGTTACATCTCAGTTCAATGCAATGACTCCTTGTGTCCCATCGTTCTGCTATAAGTAGAATGCGCATATTCACCATCTTGTCTGTCTGGACCCACTTAAGGCGTCGCGAACCAATGGGCGGTGCGTTGTAAAAAAGTTCACTACTGTAAACAATGACACGTGTGTAATACGCACATGGTCAATTTTTTTCACTTCCTTTCTCTTGTTTACTCGGATGGTAGGGAATCTGACCAGCTTGGATACATCCTTTCCACCCCTGTCACAACAGTCAACTGCAATGCAACCAGCAGGCATTTTAACCGCTTAGACACATCTCGAAGTTACACTCATCAGCTGATCCACCGGCCATCTTGTTTAGCGGAAATACAAAACAAAAACTCTGTGACGTCATGCGCATTTTTTTTTTTAAGAGCTCAGATTGAAATGCGATTTTGAATGCATTCATTCAGTGCATGACTCAGTGATCACTAAATAAAGAAATAATAGGTACCTAATTAAGCGAACAGAGATGAACAACTTCAATTTTTATAAATATATAGATGCCTATATAGGTGTGTTTGAACATACATGTAGATACTCGAAGGAATTAAAAGTGAATACCAAGGTAAATAAATAGATAAATAAATAAATAGATGAGTAAGAGAAAACATATATAACCAAGTAAATGAATATACAGCTGTCTATGGGGACTATCCTGGGGATCGGACCCAACTTGAGTCTTTTATATCCTAGAATTGTTAACTACTGAATTTTGTGTTGTCGGCCTTCTCGAACCCTCTAGGTCTTTAACATTATCAGCTGATCAGTTTTAGAGTTCAGTTTTAAACAGCTGGTACTGTAGAAATACAAACACAAGCCAGTCATAATGATAATCAGTAAATATATATAATAAACCTGAGCAGAAGTTTTAAAAATACTGAGAGGTGCAAAACAACGTCGTTGTTGGCCGCGTTCTTTCTCACCGCTTTGGAGAGGTGCAAAACAACCGCCGTTCTTTCTCACCGCCTTGGAGATGTGCAAAACAACCGCCGTTCTTTCTCAGATTTTCATTTTGCTACAAATTCGATCCTCGAGTTTTCTCTTTCTGGATTTGTTTTTTCCTTCAATCGTTTCGGAATTTGAGATTGAAAAACAAGTGTATGTTGACTCTTCAAAGTCTTTCAAAGCTCGTGAGAAGTCAAAATTTGGAAACGAACTCCGAACCTTCATAACAAAACTGGTGAAATTTCCAGTTTTAAAATTGAGTATGCTGCCGTTCGCAAATGAATCAGTGAAGATTGACGATTGGCGAGATCAACTAATCAAGTGCAGATTTGTGACTCTGTGTAAGCCTAGGCTCCTTTGTCTCATTTATAAACCAGCGAGCGGAAGTGAAGTATAGTCACAACAATGCGTTTGCGCATGCGGAAAAAGCGGTGTGAAAAAACGCTGGTTTTTATACACCGCTTAGAAGCGGTGCAAAAGGACAGTGCCATAAAATATTTTGTTACATCGATATCAAGCTTTCTTTTCCAGAAGCCAACTCCACAACTACTGCCTTCTCTACTGTTTAGATATCTATTTCTTATTTGTTTATTAGTTTTGGCAAAGAAACTTCCAATATATTCAGGAAGCTTACGAGCTGTCTCTTTTGCTTCCCTAATCATGTTCCTTGTGACACTGCCTAAAAGCGTTCTCTGGTTTTCGTTGAAGGCATTTACCATTGCGTTATATTCAAACATTAGACTTGGGTAATTTCCTGTTTTTTCCTCTATGGGCGCTCTTCCGATTATTCCGCTCTCGCTCCACACGCCTTGTATATATCTTATATTTGCCTTGATCCATTTCGGGAAGAAAAGGCGGTTTCTTTTATATTGGAACAACTTATTATTAAACAAGGGTTAGTCATGCGCATTCTACCTATATTCTGCCTGTCGTCTTGCTTGTTCTTTGCTCAATGTGACCGTTATCGTGTCGAGTTACTTTCTCTAAATTCAAACTCAAACTCAGCACAACGTTGGTTTCACTTGACATCACAAAACCTGTGTACACTCATGTGATTTTATGTCGTCTTTCTTTGGAAATGTCCAAGACCATGACGTGTTTTGCTCTCCAGAGAGTCGCGGGTGATTAGTGGGCGTTGCTGGTAAAGTCTCCTTCTGTGGTGCCATGCTGTTACATTCTGTCGATCGTCTTGCTTTTGTCCTGGCATAATACGGTCGGTTATCGTATCGACGTAATTTCTCCAAACTGAAACTCAAACTCCAATCAGTCTCAATTCTTCTTTTTTCCATGTTCTTCTTTTAGCTACTCTTTGAGGGTGCTCTTGCTGTGCCGAATACAAATCCTTGCAAGTGCGCATTGTTCAGTCATATTCCCCTGGAAAGCTGGGATACATTACAAGTTTGAATGACATGTGTGAAAGAAATAAACAAAAAAAACAGAGACATCTGCCCTCCCATGCCCTTCTCCCCATCCCTCCCCACAATCCTCCACTCCGTAGAGAGTACTCGCCCAGTTAGGGTCTACAAAATATGGCCAAAAATGCCACTGGCTTTCCGTATCTTGAAGTTGAATGTCATTAATTTTTCCACAGTCTATCCTCTCCCGAAAGACTTACAAATGCAATTTTTTGGTTACACTTGAGTTCTTGCCCCGCTGTCATGTTTGAGCAGGACAGAGACAGAGACGATAACCCCAAAAATGGCTGCAAGGTGTTGACCCCAATCTCAGAGATGGGAGAGAGCGGAAATTGGCGACAATAATTGGCTGCAGAGAAGTCGTTCTGTAGTGATCCATTATGTTGAGCATGCAATATTCATCAGCAGTGGAAAGATGAACTTATTTGGGCGGGTACCGGTGGGCCTTTCTGGTAGAGTCTCCTGCTGTCTTATTGTTCACTTATATTCTGTCTATTATCTTGCTTTTCCCTGGCATAGTGTGGCTGTCATCGTGTGGACGTGTTTTTACGAACTCAATATCACCCAATTACTTAGTTGCAGGTTTTTGTCTCCGGGGGGGGGGGGGGGGGTCACTGTTGAATGCATTTGCATCTCAATATCCTGCCTCTTGTTTTTGTTCTTTCTGCTTGCATCTCGGCTTTAAAAAAAAAAAATTCGACTCGTTTCTCTGCCATCTCTCACTTTTTTCTTCTCATAAACCACCGTTGTTTTCTAGCGCTCAATAAGGCTCAAGAAAAGTCAAGAACTCTATCCACGTATTGAGGGTAAACGCCCTGTACTGTACAAAATGTCACGTAGCTGATGAGGTAACGATTACAACAACAACAACAGCGGCTGAACTCACTTTTAAGACTAGACTTCATTCGTTAGATTAAGGGGAGTATCATACAAAGCCCAGAACGGCACAGTCAGCCGATGGACAGACAAAAAGTGCACACCATCAGTGCCTATATTTACTTAGTAAATCCGGGAAGACCCTATCATACTAAACCCGCTCGAACACAGTCGGCTTCTGATATTATTTCTTGAGTGTACATTGTGTTGACAGCGAAGAGGCTGAGACGCATCGGACGTAGTATGATACCCCCCCCCCCCCCACCCTAAGAAGTAAACTATTCCGAATCTCTAATTTCTGACCGGCTTGGAATGCGCTTTCCGTCACGTCTCGCTACAGATTAATTCGGCACCGGTCACTTACATTGGTGCGCATCGTGAAAATTTCATCAGTGCATGCACCAAGCATGGACGCTGGAAGGGGAATGGTGTTCATGAGTACTGAGCTTTTAACCTTACTGCTGTCTTTAGCCCAATAGGTCAGCTAACAAATCAGCTTTTCAGTATTGCATAATTTGTAAGGATCTCCAGCTCAAACGGTGCGTTCCCAAACCAAAATTTATAAGATAGGCACTTAGGCTACTGTTCAAAATTCCTAAGAAGTTATAATCACCTTCCCCCCCCCCCCCCTTTCCTGCCTTTCTTTCTTCTCTCTTTCATCAGTGGGGTCAACAGTCATTTGCAATTTTCAATGGAAGGTAGCAAAACCATTAAAACTAACCTTGGGAATGTATTATCCTTTGAGGAATTTTAAAAGACAATAAATGGTCTATAAAATTTAAACCCAGGCAGCGACCCTCCGGAAATCTAACGGATAGGACTGAGGTCAAGTTTGCACATAGGAATGACATCGTTCCTACATAGATCCGCTGGTTACGGCATCGCACCGACGCCGGTTTGATGTAGGGAAACCTATCAACCTTACGGAAATCCTATATAAGCTTCGTCATATCGACGTAGGGATGCTGGCAAGGACGATTACACAAAGGTTAGTAAAGAAGAAGTAGGGAAAAGCTCACAGCAATATCATAGAATTTCTGTTTTATTAATGTAGATTATTCTGGTCCAAGAACCAGAAAATGAAATCATCCTTGCTGTACCATTTTATCGTACTCTATTTCTGTACATTGATAGTTGAATTACTCTCAGAAAAATAGTCCCCTTCCTCTCTCAGATAGTCCTGGACTTCCGGGTTATTACAAAAGAGGTCACAATCGCCATATTTTAATGATAGCCAGAGGCGTCTGAGTCGATGTGGCTTGAGATTGCAAATACTAAACATTTTTTGGGGGGGGGGGGGGGTGGAGGGGGGTGCAAAATAATAAATATCCTTTTGTCTGCGCATTGCCTGTTTCCTGACTATTTGATTACCCTAGACGAAAGAGGTCTCGGGGCTATGCAAAAATTGGTGTGTGAATGAACCATCTTTAAAATAAGGCCGTAGACGGAAGATGATCACTAGTTATCATTTTTGTCGCTTTCATCTTCGTTCCGAGACACAGGATGCCGAGCTAGACTAACCATTCCATCTCACAGGTCAGCGTGACCTTAGTTCTTGTTTGTTCTGTCGCCTTTCTGAAAAACTGGAGATCTTTTAGTATGTAGAAGAGGTATAACAAATGCACACTCTGGCAACCGTGGGACTTATCAAGCTGTTTCACGGTTCCGATTTATTCTAATTCCTTATTATAATGCTAAAGCCGCAAACGTTTAACGTCAAATTTCTCAGTTGTGCAAAAAGTGGGGCTGGTACAAACTACATGTAGAATTAAGGTCGCGATCTGTCTGTAAACTGGTGCGTATACGTTGCTGAGTGCTCCTTTTTTTTTTGTTGTTGTACTAGATGAGGTGCCCGGCATAATCCGGGATATACATGTGAACCCACCGTTCTTTCTCTCTCTCTCTCTTTTTGGTCTAGAAAGCTTTCCATATTCTACAGGTTTACTACAGATTTCGTGCGAACCAGAGCACTAGGCATTCATTTATGGTAGAGAAACTGTGCGCACTGAATTGAACGTGCGTTTCTCATGCCGTGGGCTTGCTACAGGGAGCCAAAACAAAGATCATTGTATTTTACATTCTTCAAATTTGTATTTAAACATACCCCTACCTAAAACTTGAATCAACACAATCGGTCGATACAAAAGCGATTGGGCTGGATTAGTTGACACTTGAGAAGATTGATTTTATAATTTTTGAAACTGTCGTTTAGGCCGTAGTGTCTAGCAAAAAAAAAGGTTAAAAAGGGTTGCACCACAATGAATTACTCCCGTCACTATTTTTTTTTATAATAAGATTATGAAGGGACGAGGTTCACGCTGTAGCGTCCTTGACATCTTTGACAAGCGCTTGAGGCGATAGACGAAATCAGGATTGTTGAGTCGTCTCGCTGTCCTATGCCGCAGTTCCGATGTTCCTTGAGAGATATCATTGCCCTCACAACACATTTTTTTAGTTGTTGTTTTGCCTTTGATTTCAGACAAGCCGGTTGAGAGAAAAGACGAGTTTATTGAGAATACAGGAGTCCATTATCATGTCGAATCTGACACAAGTATTTAATTAAAGGACCATAATTTTATTCGTCTGAAATTTTTTGTTTTTACATTAAATTGTCAGTACGGGCAGCTTCTGAAAAAGCGAAGTAAAGAGTCGGAATAAACGTAGGAATACGCAGGCTGCACGGCTGTGCTCACTTGTCGAGAGTCAGACAATATTCGCATTTAAGTAAATACTATGAAATCTAATAAACAAATGAATCTACATAATAAAAAAAAAAAACTTCCGCAATTCGCAAGTTTTAACAAGATCTACTGCCGTTCATGCAGATCGGAATTGGGTGGAATTTTGAATATACTTTCCTTTCGGGCCTGCGGAAGGCTCTTCATTACACTTGAGGACTTGAAATGTTTCGGAAGTACCTTTCGAGTTAGCCAGAGAGTATACATATATAGAGAGATTTCACTACTGGTCGATTTGCACTATGAGACACGGGAGGCTCTACGAAACCATTGTTAACATAGAGCGGAAAGTGGGTCGCTGCGGTAAACAATATCGGTTTGTGCATTTCCGCGTGGCGTAAGAACTTACAAACGGCTCTAAATAGTTTCTGTCAGCCCACAAATATGAACGAACCACAGCAAACAGTCTTTGGTGAAGGCAGTCTCTTT
Organism: Onchidella celtica; assembly: GCA_963931925.1. NCBI lineage: Eukaryota > Metazoa > Mollusca > Gastropoda > Systellommatophora > Onchidiidae > Onchidella > Onchidella celtica. The sequence goes on along the minus strand of OZ007579.1, from coordinate 44,510,509 downwards.
CAATTCTTCAATTTTTTATTTACCGCAGCGACCTAGTTTCGCGATTTGTCGGAAGTGGGATCTCTCTATACATCCATACTCTCTGGGTTAGCTTTTGTGTCGCTGATTTCTCCCCCGGTTCTCTTTTTCACGAACGCATGAGCCCATGATGTCATCATTTCCTGCCCATGTGTTCACCATTGAACAGTCTTAGCTTCGAATTCTTTCGGGGACCTAAGGCAGTAATGCGCAAGCGGAGTGTAATAAGTCTTATCTAAAAACACACAAGCAACAACAAAGTAACTTCAAGTAATGGGCAATTTAAAGCAGCGCCGGAAGCTGGGCTGGCAATTAAATAAATAAATAAATAAATAAATAAATCAGCAGCAGCACCAGTTGCTCTGTCTGGAACAGACATTGGCGATCATGGCTCTCCACTCGGATCTGTCATCAGCCAACTTCAAGAATGAGTTGTTGTTGTGACGTTTGTTAGCTGTCCATGAATTAAGATTTTCAGTGAAGGTTTTTCTCTGTCTACCCCTTCTTTTCCGGCACTCGATCTTCCGTGTGACTTCTAGATGTTCGAGGCTCCTGAGGCGACAGATGTGCCCTAGAAATTTCAGTTGCCTCTGTCTTATTGCTTTAATTAATGATCTTATCAGATTAGAATCTCTCAAGACTGACTCATTTGATTTTTTCTCCATCCATGATGTTCTCAATATTCTTCTAATAAACCACATCTCTGCTGCTTCTAGTTTCCTCTCCATTTCTTTGTTCATTGTCCAACGTTCACATCCGTATAAAAGCACTGACCACACTTATATGTTTTCAAGACTCTGATTTTGGTGGTCGTTGATATATTTCTGTTCATTAATAATTGGTCTCATGTTTTGAAATGAATCTTTGACCATTATTATTCTTTTCCTTATTTCACTTATGCTCCTGTCATCTGATGTCGCCAACCAGGGAGTTTTTTTTTTTCTTTTTTAGAAATATCGGAAGAACTTAGTGCCTGCCTTGTCACAAGCAGAGATTTGAATCTGAAACTTCCAGCACCTACGCCCAGTGCCCTAACCATTAGGCCTTACGGCCGACAAAAACAATTGTCTTGAAATAGGATAGATATTTGAATTTTGTAACTTGTTTATCTGCTCTCCTGTGCTGACCAATAAATAAATACCGAGTGTCAGTTTTCACTATTTAGTGTTAGAGGATTTCCGACAAGTATTGAAAGCCGATTAACTGCAGGTCCCTCAGCGGGACTTTCCCAAGAACAGGTTTGACACCCACTTCCTGTTCCGAGTAATGCTTTCTCAGTTTATTAGAGGTTTAGACTGTCACTAGAGCTTATCGGGGATACCCAATCACAGCTGCTGTCTGCGGGAGATCACGTAGTGGAGGTATACTACACAGTCTGTTGATAAGGACACATTTAGGGGGGTCTCATACTAAGCCCGGGACATCACACTCAGATGCTGGCAGACAAAATTATGCATACCATAAAATCCTATATTTTCTAAGTAAATCCGGGTCGGCTCAGTCTTACTAATTCCAGTCAGACACAGACAGCTTTTGCCAACATTTCTTGGGTGTACATTTTGCTGGCTGTGTCTGACCGGCTTTAGTATGATACCTTCCTAAGGTCGGTCAGACACAGACAGCATCTGCCACTCTTTCTTTGGTGTACATTTTGTTGTCATCAACTGGCTGTGACGTTCCGGGTTTAACATTATCCTCCCCCCCCTCTTAGTCATGTCTGAGTACTGCGCTGGAAAGTCAGAAAAGTCATTGTGACCCCCTGGTCTTTCTCAGCGCTTGTCTGAATACATTGAAAATGAGAAATAGATATCTATACAGCCCACGCGATATCTTGTTTCATTCTGCACAAACAAGGCACAGATTTCAAAACCATTGGCTTAAATCACAATTGATTCCAAATGACATCAAATTTCTCGCGATTGTCAAGGCAACAATAGAAGCAAGGATTTCGGTGTTGTTGTTGTTGTTGTTTTATTTCCCCGTAAAGAACAATTTACAACCTGATTTGTCTCGAAAACTTCTACTCATGTCCAGCGTGATCTTGTAAATCCATATATAGTCGACATTGGAACGACAGTAACATGAAACAAATTACTCGAACGCAAATCGGTTTCGTTTCAATGTCCTAATTGTATAGAATATAACTACTGATATTATTGTGTGTTACCCGATTTTTTTCCTCTAGGTATTATTTCGTATTCGTTTCGGTGTCGGCAGCTTGGATTTTCAGCTAATATGTTTTACTCCATAATTAAACATAACTTTGATCAGCTTTGATCCCAGCAATAACAATGAAATATTGAATTGCTCGGGGTAACTTACTACAGACTCTAGGAAACAGCGATTCAGAATGATGTGCTTATACTAGATTACCACTGCGCAATATAAGATAAGATGCCTTTTATTCTTTCATGAGGGAAATTCTCTTTCACAGAGTGTTTAAGAGCACATAATATATGGAATGGATATCATCACATAAACATAATCATAACTCTTTAACAGGCATATTACATGACATGGAATCTTGGTAAAACATGGCGGCATCTAGCAATAATGTCTTGCTGAGGGGAATTACTGGGGGCCAAAACGAACTGTTCCTTTCTCTGTTATCAATGATGTGTATTATTCTGTTGCTCCGTGATGATCTAGAAATTTGATGAATATATTCATGATGCCTTGTTACTGCCTGCCTAATCTCAAGGTCCCCCGTCCCTTCCAGCCGTTTCCCATACCTGACCTTCATCAGCTTCAAAAACCCCATTAAATGACAATGTTTTACATTACAGCATAAATACTTGATATTATCATGCCCTTCAAAAAGTTTTTTTTTTTTTTTGCAACTTTCTATGGGTTACCGACTTAACTTTAAGAGAAGAAGCTTGCAGAAAGACAGAAAAAAACATTTTTTTCGAAGTCCATGATAAAATGATGTACTGATTCCTACAGAAAACCTGAAACAATTTGATTTGCTTGTTGCAACCTTAATTCTCGCTTGTTCTATCTTTCTTTTATAAAAAAAAAAACCAAAAAAATCTGGAGATCTTTTAGAATGTAGAAGAGATACAACAAACACACACTTTGACACAAGTATAAAATGCATGGTGGCGCTTATCTAACTCCTTATCATAACAGTAAAGCTGCAAACATTTTAACATCGAATTTTTCAGTTGCACAAAAAGTGAAGTTGGAACAAGCCAGAGCTGACGTCGCCAAACAGAAAGTAATTTGATTATTTGTATTTCTACTGATTTTTATTTCCCTAAATCATACGCCTGTCAATAACGTGGCTGGCAACGCAAATGAAGACGGGCGTTAATTCCTTTCGAGACATTTGACTGCTGTTCTAGATTACCAACAAAAATACAAGAATTTTTTTTTTGAAAATGCCGGTTGTTAGATTCATTCGGTGCAAACCCTCGAAATCAGAACAATCTGTTTGGTGACAAAAAATGTACGAAATAAATTCCTCTGAACGCTTTAAGACTCTTGAGTTTGTTCAGTTCATCGGCTATCTGGCAGAATTGCTAAATGATCATTAGACACTCGCAGTCTGTTATTCGGACGCATTTAGTGTCCGCTTCAACTATACATGACATATATTTTCAAAACTCTTTAAAGAAACGGCCAAGTTTAGTAAAAAGTCCCCCCCCCCAAAAAAAAATTGAAAACAAATGTGTTCACTATTCTTATTAAACTCTTTGGGCTAGATTTAGAAAAAGCTCGAGTCAGTAAACTGGCATCCATCTGCACGATGTGGACCCATTATAAAAATTGTGAGTTTCAGAAATTCTGAAAGTTGTTACTCAAAATATCAAAAACGTCTTTGCAAGAACAATATACACAGCCATACTTAATTTTGTTTCATTGTTTCGTTGTTGGGTTTTTCCATCTCTTTTCAGCACAGTGAGGCTATATCCTAGAATAGACGTTTCCTGTCCCTACTTCCACCCTGACCACTTCAATAAAAGCACTTCTGTACTATACTTAGTGTTCCCTATAATTGTTCCCTTGGGCTTATAAATCCTTTGCAGGCAAAATGAAGTCATATCAGAGACAACGTCAGATCTCTGTCTAGTCGACTACGAGTGAGTTTTTTTATTTTATTTTTTTTATTTAGAAACATCGGTAGAACTTAGTGCCTTTTTTGTCCCAAGCAGAGATTTGAATCTGAAACTTCCAGCACCTACGCCCAATGCCCTAACCATTAGGCCTTACGGCCGACAAACTACAATTGTCTTGAAATGGGTGTAGCTGATCTGCATGGCATCAAACACACAAAACCTAATTCTTTTTCCTGTTAAAAAGAAAGGCGTACAAACTGGGGAGATGTTCTAATTATAAAAGCTATAAATGAGAATACAATACCAACGTACTATTAACGAACCTATCCTAGTTTTCTCTTGGGGGATTCAGCAACTTCAGACTATGTCCATAAATGCAGACGGGGAAGGAAACAGGACAGATTGTGTTCATTGTTGGTGAAAACTGTAGCTCAACAACGAGATTCCAATATTTTCTTTTAAAGTAAAATCTCTAATGTCCATTTCGACCCAGACATTACTAATCCAGCGCCGCAGGGCAGCAGAAACTGCGAATGTCGATTTTAAAAAAAGTAAACATGAATTTCTTTGTCGTCACCAACATTTGCGTCTAAATGGCCACACTTCTAAAAGGCGACTTTTGTCCCATAAAAGGCTGCATCTGAATTGTCAGCGTCGGAGACATCAACAAAAGCAGCAGGAAACAATAATCGGAGAAAACATTTCTTCGCTACAGGAAATTGGTTTCATTGTAAAGTTTTGGGTTAGCATTATATTTTTGTTTTGAGATTCCCAGAAATACGTATTTGGCAACGCGGAAAAATGAAACCCCTCAATCAAAGTTGATCTTTTCGTTTTCTAGGTCAAGGCGTTTCTTAAATGGGTGGCCTGATGATGAGACGGTAAACAAATGAAAACAGGAATATTTTTTATCCTGCCATACCTAAAAATACTTAAATTTCTAAATTTTATAATAAGATTTCGTGCAGGATATGAAGCAATTTAGATGTCTTAAGACAAATCAAAGTGAAATAAAAATTAAATTACTGTCACCATCTTAAATTCTGGAGACAGAGACATTGGCAGTACTTTCAGTAACATCACTACTGAACTATAGCACACATACATACAAAGAGAGTAAATCACACACACACACACACACACACACACACATACGTACACATAAGAAAATTATAATGCAAATAAATTATTACAAGATGTATAATGAAATTCTGCCTTATAAAATCTCGGAAAAGGTTAGCATTTCTCGGTCTATTTACTAGCTTTTGTAAGATGAGCGTCCATTTTCAATTAATGGCAGGAAAAACAGAGACGAATATTTACATCGTAAACACTTGCGTACATTACGCTGTGGTCCACATCAAAACAACTCGTTCAATGACAGTCAACATTTCTCCTTATACAAATACTGTACCAAGGAACGCAGCCGGGTGTAATTTCATTCATGATTAGACTATCTTTGCATGAAAGTTTTCCATGTTCGTTTGTATGGATCTTTATATTGTTCTGGCGTGGATTGATTGACTGAGAAGGAGATATTAGACTGTTAGATGACATGGTAATATCAATAAGGCTACCACCGAACAAATATGATTGTCATCAGTCTGCCTGTACGGGGAGATTTGCATTTTCTGCTGAATCAAAGCTTCCCAAACTGTTCAGAGAAAAGGTCCCTCATTGTTTGCGAACTGATTACTGTTGTTTCATTTGACTTCATATGTTTTTGAATCACTTTATTTTGTGTTCCTTTACAAAGTTCCGAGACATTTTGCTTTGTTCTCCTCAGAGTTCAAGATTCTTCTTCTTGAATCCTTGCAAGTGCCCGTGCTCAGCTGCGGTATACCCTCCCCCCCCCCCCCGCCCCCCAAAAACGTCAAACAACAAGTCTTTGAAAGTGTGCATGCTCAGCTGCCGTGCCCCCCCCCCCCCGCAAAAAAAAAATTGAACCTGCGCATGGTCAGCTACGTTGCCTAAATTTTTTTGAAAGTGCGCATACTCAGATATCACGCCAACAACAACTACAGCAGCAACAACAATAACTCCAGTTCGAGCAAACCCGGCGACAAAAGGCATTCATGGGTGCCCACGGGCATTACCAGAAACTCCCCCCCCCCCCCTTTTTTTATCTTTTTTTTTGCTGCCTGGGAGAATAGGTTTGTGGAACATTCGTGGAATTCAGGGGGTTCTGAACTTTGAGAACCGCTGTTCTGAATTTACATGACCCGAGTCACGCTGAGGTAATAACAAATTAATCTGTAATTCCTGGTTCAAATTTTTCTGTGATATGTCTCTTATCTATGACATGCAGGATTTATCTGGGCACAGCCCTGACTAAGTATGTTGTTCAAATTGTCGGCAAATGGCAAGAAATCATCAATCTCCTTGTTCATGAACAAAGACAAAACCACATATTGTACAGAACCGCCGAATGAAAAGGAAAATTTAATTTCACTGGCCTGGTCTGGGCAGGGAAACAATAATAGAACTTTTTCCCGGTAGCTGAAAGCTCTTGAACAACATGGATCTCAAATGAGTTGAGGAAGATTAGGTTAGAAACTGGGACTGTCCAACAATACTTTGACAAGGTAGAAGAACGAATTCAATCAACATCAAACTGCATTGTATAATGGCGCTACTGTATAGTGAACATGTCAGCGCTTCCAATTGAATGTCAGTGACCTCTCCTAAAGGCAGTTTAAACTGGGGTTTAAATTTAGATTTTGACTGGTCATCAGATTGATGATAGTTGCATCCTGAACAGTTTATCGATGAAGTCGATTCATTAAGTAATGAAATTGTTCAGTTTAACATTTAGTGAATGTTTCTATCCGCCAACCTTGCATTTTGAAGAGACATGGTTAAGTCCTTAAACAGATAGCGAATCATCATATTTTTGCAATAATCCGAGACGAACCAACTCGCCATGTTCCGTCTGTCGTACTGAGCGCGTATCAACGATGTCAACAATGCAATAAAATGCCCGCCTCGTGCCATCAAAGCACAGTGAAAAATAACTAGTGCATATCTTAACTATGCAACATTTTCAGTTTTGTTCATTATTAAGAATTTTTAAATGGTGGTCTGGGAATGCGAATTTGGGTAGTTCTCTCAAAGCCAACAGTAACGTACATAATGTAATCACAGGAGTGGTCCGCACGTATTTATGCCCGTTTAACAACACCATTGATTTTCTTCAATCTTAAATATCGTAAACACGCCTAGTGTGAAAATCCTGGAGCGAGATTTGGAAGTGAGGCAGTTGGTCAGCGTGAGTTCATGTCGCCCACTTGACCTCAGAATTCTGTGTATTCTTAAAGCAGTGCATGAATTTCCGCGGCGTGAATTCCCGCGACATGAACTCCCGCTGGCCAGGCAAGTCCCGTTTCAGTCTATGCATTCTAAAAACACTCTTGTGAATCCTATAGCACGAGTCTGAGTTTGGGTGTTTGAAGAAAACACTTCGACACCGCAACAGTCATACTGTGCTAGGGAGAGTTTGAGCTTCAGTTTGGCTTTAAGGGCGTGTCGAAAAGACAACGGCCATTTCCGGCCTTCCGCGGTTTTTTCATTGTCTTACTTTGGGTTAGTTTTCAGCTTTCAGATTCTTATATATATAAAATCAAATAAAAGTGAATTTAAAAACCTAACGGTTAAAGACCCATACTGAACAGTGTGTCTATAAATCTGTAATGTGACTTTGAAAATATGATAAAATCTGTTAATTCAACGTGCAGATTTCGGTCTCCTTTAGAAACGACAAGAACCAAGGCTGTCCGGGCAAAATTGAAATTAATAGATTAAAATTTATCCATATCATCCCCCCCCCCCACCCCCGCCAGCAACAACAATATTTATTATTCATTATTAAATATATATTATTATTAATAAATATTCAAATAATATTATTTGAGATGTGAGTTGTGAACTGCGCCTAACAGGCTGCGTTACAATTTGCGCTGAGATAGAGAGAGAGAGAGTGAGCGAGACAGGGAGAGAGAAAGAAGCAGTGTGGTGTATTGAGTGCTTCGGAGGCGCTCCATTCTGCTCTGTGGTTGACATGTTGCTTCTGTAAAGCGCATAGAGCATTTTAAATGGATATGGCTATATAAATGTTATCCATTATTATAATTATTATTAGGATGGATAGAATAAGCAGAATGGCAGGACATCTCCCACAAGGGCTAACCGCCTACGGCATGAACTATGAAGCCACGGTGACAGGACCTTAAAAGGATTGCCTTTGCCGATATAGAGTCACGATGCGGAAGTTGTCACATCCAGATTATCTGAGAGCTATTGGAATTCTATGTGATAGCTACATCCAGGTCACTAGGGCAGCTGCAAACTTGACAGTCTTGCTGGTGGTGGTCAGTGCGATTACTGACCAGGTATCCGTCTGACCGGAAATGTAAAATGTTCAAGTCGCTCACGGCTGACACCTCGACGTTAGCAAATTGACAAGCTGGTCAGCGATGTGGGTGGGGGGTCCTGAACCTGACTCGGTCAATGGACGTTTGTGCGTATGGAAACGGGGGGGGGGGGTGTTAGGCCTCTTTTCGACACAGTAGGAGGGGGGGGGGGGATCGCTCTGAAAATGCAGCTCTGAAGTCAGGGGACACGTGTGTGTGTATTTTAGTGGGGGTGGGGGGAGAGGAGGGTACGATCATTGTCAATGCAATGAGGCCATATCAAATACGAAATCTGGGTCTTCGTCCAGCTGCTGACGAGTAGACATGCTAAAAATTCTGCCAAGAATGAGAGAAATTGGGGGGGGGGGGCGCATGAACTCTATGGTCTTTGAAAGCTAAACAACAGCAGGGATTTAACATACTGTTCTTGTGAAATAAGCGGCTTGCTCAGTGTGCTCGCTTTTGCACAGCAGACAAAATGTTAGCTGTCATGAATGTAACAGCTGAGGTTGTTCTAGCACGTTATAGTAGGGGGGAGTTAGCTGATCTAACTAGAACCCTTTAGAAAACGAAACTATTACAGCTGTAGAAAAAATAAACACTAGATCCGACAATCGATTAAATAATATTAAAGTTTAATAAATGTATACTGAACAATAAAATACTAGGAAGGCACCAGCGAACAACATATATCCTACGCCACACGAGAAGGAAAACTCACTTACTCACCGACCAACCACTCACATGGGTCCATATAATTATATAGACATTTCTACAGAAAGTTCCCGAAATAAACGTAACCTCTGCCCTCGTCCGAACATACAAACTAACCAATCACGTATCAATACGTCACCAGGTTACATCACTCAAGGCCAAATCTGGCGTAAACGTCTATATATATCCACAACGTTATCGAATGTTCGGGAACGTACTAATATTTACGATCACCCAACAACTACTCACTAGGAAGGGAGGGTAAGGTCACGGAGTACACTCTGCGATCTGGCGAACGTCAACAAAAAAATGAAAAAAGATGTGAACACATGCTCAGTCACCGGTATAACAAGCAACGGGGAAGGGCAAGGGGTAGCTTGCAGATGCTACAATGAATATTTGACAACTTACATGCATAAACCGTCAAATCATGTCTGATTGCTTTCCGGCACTGTTTATTTTTGATCCGCCACATCAGTTATTAAGACAAAATTACGGCGTGAAGAAAATGTTGCATGTAGCAGAGCCTCACGTCAGAAATACACAGAAAGTATACAATAAAAAGGACAGGAAAATGGAAGACAAACCGAGCTTTCCGTATATTTACCTTTTGCAAAGAAAAATACACAATTGTCTTTGCTTCAAGCCGTGCTGCAATCATGAGATTTTCTGCGGTTATTATAATATTTCATCAGTTATTAATCCTCTCAACTGCTGGAACCCACAAGGTACTGAAAATATAAGACTGCGTACGGCGTGAATATCAGTAGTGCTGACATATGGCATGCCAGCAAAATACACGTCACACCAAACATGCCTGGGATCTCCTGGTAGTGTGTCACGTACATTCAAATTCTGGTCATAATGACATGTTGGCAGACTCCTCATTATATTTATCTATTTTGCTTATTTATCTGAAGGTGCTTGGCGGACATTTCTTATCTGAAGGTGCTTGGCGGGCATTTCTTATCTGCAGGTGCTTGGCGGGCATTTCTTATCTGAAGGTGCTTGGCGGGCATTTCTTATCTGAAGCTGCTTGGCGGGCACTTCTTATCTGGAAGGTGCTTGGCGGGCATTTCTTATCTGAAGGTGCTTGGCGGGCATTTCTTATCTGAAGGTGCTTGGCGGGCATTTCTTATCTGCAGGTGCTTGGCGGGCATTTCTTATCTGAAGGTGCTTGGCGGGCATTTCTTATCTACAGGTGCTTGGCGGGCATTTCTTATCTGCAGGTGCTTGGCGGGCATTTCTTATCTGCAGGTGCTTGGCGGGCATTTCTGGCAGAGTCTCTTTCAGTTCTCTCGTTCTGTTACATTCAGTCTATCGTCTTGATACTTCCTAGCACAATATGACCGCTATCGTTTCGATGTGCTTTTCCAAACTCAAAGCTTACTTATTTATTCATTCTTACGTCGAATGAAGAAGGAACACGTGCATCTTAGCATTTGAAGATTTGATTTACAAATAAAGAGATCAAGTGAAAAACCGAGTAATCTCAAATTCAAGCTCACTCATACTCATTTATTTCAAATAGAAATGAATCTATTGAAAATGATAATCATTACTATGATTACACATTGAGCTAGAGGTTGAAGTAGTGAGCAGTTGAAACTTCGCGACTACGCCATCAAAAATTATGGAACTTGGTGTACTGAGTCAATTTTTGACGAAGAGTTACGTGGACACATTCATTTACCGGTATATTAAAAAATGTTTAGGCGCAAAAAGAGAGACGCATTTTCATCGGATAGAACCGAAAAGTGTGACCGGAAATTTCCTTCTTGACATTCTCTTTACACATTGATGGTCGTAAATCAGCGTTATCACAGCTGTGTATTTCTACGTGAAATTATGGCGTAACAGTAAGGTCTATTACTCCTTGCATCGAATCCAAATGCTGCTTTTAATGTAGCTTAGATCTAGACATGTGGTTGGGCTTGGTACATGGAAACTCTGCAAGGTTTATCTTGCGCGGGTCGGCTCGCATACTATGATGGCGCTAGAAGGTGGACATGTAAACAACTAAACCATGGTAACAAATTGACCGAAAATTACAACATTTTGCATAAGGCCCCAATTTTTCCGGATAAATTACATGGGCACATCTAGTTTGGACATAGATCTGCCTTTAATAGTAGCCTATTTATTTATGATTTCTCGAGCCGATATTAAGAGGCGCAATTTGATGGAATGGGATTGAAAAGTATGAACGGAAACTTGGTTCCTCTCGGGCGCAATGTGGAACTGACTTGTCATGGCGCAATTTATGATTTATTTCTTTATGCACCTCCACAGGGCAGTCGTTATAAAAAATGTTCAGAAATGGACAAAGAAACATTGCAGATAATCAAATCACATGCAGAAGGGTGTCAGAATGGCATGACAAAAAAAAAATGTGGTTTTCACTCAAGACCCTGTGTCAAGAACAGATTCAATTCATAAATGTTTCCACTGACTAAATTTTTGTGAGAGAGCAGTGAGTAATTTTTACAAACGTAATTATTGTGCGAGCCAGCATAACGTGGTCTCGTAAACAATTTGTTTTGAACAGTTTTTTTCCTAAAAGATAGACAGAAGGTGTGGGGAAGGATAGACGGACAGCGTAGGTGTGCATGGCGGAGCACTTTTTATATCTCGTGTTTTGAACTAGGTTTAGTAGAGAGGGAAGGGGTGAGTAGGAATTAAATGTTATTGAGACGTCTGTTGACGTACAGAAAATACCGTGATCCAGAGTAAAAGCTCGGGGTTTTGAACATGTTAAGAATTTATTGCTATAAAATTACATTTTATTGTCTTGAGTGATTCGACCTTTGATGTCGACCCAAGGTCGTTGCGTAGGGCTGTTACTTAAAATAACTCAGTTCGGCAGCTGAGCTAGAAGTGGTTGCACCAATCACAATCCAGGCATTAGACGGTAAGCTGCAGATGCAGTCCAGTATTTAAGGCCATACAGAACTTAGTTCTGGGCCACATGTAGACAATCCATTTACGAGGTGGACGGCGAGCTCTCAGCCAGATGAGAAGTCATAGAGACGCAGCGATTGAGCTGATATGTACAGTGATGGAGCATTGTCAGAAATCTACGCTCCTGAGCCCAAGCCTACTTGTTTGAGCATTAAACCCACAGCGCTAATATCAACAGCCCTCACATTGTGAGGGCCGAATGGTGAGCTAAAGATTTTAATTCCATCCTGAATTTACAGCCACCTACACATGTAGACTGTTGACCAGTACTGCCAGACCACATGCATTTCCCGCGACCACGTGTGAACTACACCAGAGCGCGCCTGGCAGAGACGCTATATAATTATGTTTTACTATGAAGAGAGATAGAACTTTAAACCTTACAGGATCCGTCGCCCTCGGGCGCGGATTCTTTTGAATGTAAATTTATTGTGACTTAGATAACTTCATATTACATTGCCTTAAGTACTTCATAGTTGCTCCTCAGCTTAGCTGAGCATTTTCAGTTGCTATTGTATTCGTTATCTTTTGTATATTTTATCTTTGAATTTGTTAGATATATAAACTTTACAGTCTGTTACTCAAATTGATTTATTTAGTTTTTAGAGTGAAAGTTGTTTAATTGTTGGTTTTTTTTTGTGCTCGTGTGATTGGGAAGCGGACCTCTCGATCTATATTCCCCAAAATCCCGATCCGCGACACCCTGGCTAAACTAGTTTTCCACTTGAGCCTTTCAAATGTTGGAACCATAAAGCCGTTTAATCAAAATCAAAGTATCGCATTATGACTTTACAATTTTATGTGATTTGGTGAGAGCCTTTATTCATTTTATGTTCATTCTCTCACTGTGTGTGCCCAGTTCCCCATAATGTGCTGTCCATTATCAGAGACCAATGAAGTTGTTCGACTTGTCAGAGTCAATCAAGTCTTGTCAAGTACAGTAAACAAAGCCTGGTTGACTAATTCATCTATGAGAAGTGAGAACATGAAAGGCTTAAAGCTAAGGTGTGTCTAACGGGCCTTGAATTCTTTATGCTATAACGTCTTTACTTACAGTTTTTTTATTCGTATGTTTGTTTGTTTGTTTGTTTGTTTTCGCTTCTTGGTTTTATGTTACTTTTCAATCTGAGTTTGGAAAAAGCTTGTTTACAAGACAATGGTCACATTTTTCCAAAGAAAAATGAAATCGATGAGCAGGAGATAGCAGAATGACGGGACAAGAGGAGACCCTTCGAGAACTGTTCATCAACCACCCCTAGCAGAAGTGTCCATCAACCACCCCTACAAGAAGTGTCCATCAACCACCTCTACTAGAAGTGTCCATCAACCACCCCTACAAGAATTGTCCATCAACCAACCCTACAAGGAGTGTCCATCAACCACCCCTACAAGAATTGTCCATCAACCACCCCTACAAGAAGTGTCCATCAACCACCCCCTACAAGAATTGTCCATCAACCACCCCTACAAGAAGTGTCCATCAACCACCCCTACAAGAAGTGTCCATCAACCACCTCTACAAGAAGTGTCCATCAATCACCCCCTACAAGAAGTGTCCATCAACCACCCCTACAACAAGTGTCCATCAAGCACCCCCTACAAGACACGTCCATCAACTACCTCTACAAGAAGTGTCCATCAACCACCCCTACCAGAAGTATCCATCAACCACCCCTACGAGAATTGTCCATCAACCACCCCTACAAGAAGTGTCCATCAACCACCTCTACAAGACACGTCCATCAACCACCCCTACAAGAATTGTCCATCAACCACCTCTACAAGAAGTCTCCATCAACCACCCCTACAAGAAGTATCCATCAACCACCCCTACAAGAAGTGTCCACCAACCACCTCTACTAGTATTGTAAATCAACCACCTCTACAAGAAGTGTCCATAAACCACCCCTACAGGAAGTGTCCATCCACCACCCCTACAGGAAGTGTCCATCCACCACCCCTACAAGAAGTGTCCATCAACCACGCCTAGAAGAAGTGTCCATCAACCACCTCTAATAGTAATGTCCATCAACCTCCTCTACAAGAAGTGTCCATCAAACACCCCTACCAGTAGTGTCCATCAACCACCTCTACAAGAAGTGTCTATCAACCACCTCTACAAGAAGTGTCCATCAACCACCCCTATCGGAAATGTCCATCAACCACCCCTATCAGAAGTGTCCATCAACCACCTCTACAAGAAGTGTCCATCAACCACCCCCTATCAGAAGTGTCCATCAACCACCCCCTATCAGAAGTGTCCATCAACCACCCCCTATCAGAAGTGTCCATCAACCACCCCCTACAAGAAGTGTCCATCAACCACCCCCTATCAGAAGTGTCTATCAACCACCCCCTACAAGAAGTGTCCATCAACCACCCCCTATCAGAAGTGTCCATCAACCACCCACACAAGAAGTGTCCATCAACCACCCCTAAAAGTAGTTTCCACCAACCACCTCTACAAGAAGTTCCCATCAATCACCTCTATAAGAAGTGTCCATCAACCACCTCTACAAGAAGTGTCCATCAACCACCCCTATCAGAAATGTCCATCGACCACCCCTATCAGAAGTGTCCATCAACCACCTCTACAAGAAGTGTCCATCAACCACCCCTACTACTAGTGTCCATCAACCACCCCCTACTAGTAGTATCCATCAACCACCCCCTACCAGAAGTGTCCATCAACCACCCCCTACCAGAAGTGTCCATCAACCACCCTCTACCAGAAGTGTCCATCAACCACCCCCTACCAGAAGTGTCCATCAAATACCCCCTACCAGTAGTGTCCAACAACCACCCCTACCAGAAGTATCCATCAACCACCCCTACCAATAGTGTCCATCAACCACCTCTACAAGAAGTGTCCATCAACCACCCCCTATCACAAGCGTCCATCAACCACCCCTACAAGACACGTCCATCAACCACCCTTACCAGTAACGTCCATCAACCACCCTTACCAGTAACGTCCGTCAAACACCCTTACCAGTAACGTCCATCAACAATCCTTAACAATAACCTGTATCAACAATCCTTAACAGTAACCTCCATCAACAATCCTTAGCGGGAACCTCCATCAACAATCCTTAACAGTAACGTCCATCAACAATCCTTAACAGTAACGTCCATCAACAATCCTTAACAGTAACCTCCATCAACAATCCTTAACAGTAACGTCCATCAACAATCCTTAACAGTAACGTCCATCAACATTCCTTAACAGTAACGTCCATCAACAATCCTTAACAGTAACGTCCATCAACATTCCTTAACAGTAACGTCCATCAACAATCCTTAACAGTAACGTCCATCAACAATCCTTAACAGTAACGTCCATCAACCACCCCTACCAGAAGCGTCCATCAACCACCCCTACCAGAAGCGTCCATCAACCACCCCTATAATTTCAAATTTCAATTGAATAATTTTAAATCTATTTGAACTAATATTCGACAAAGGCCACTATCTGAATATTGAAATACTGGTGTCAAATATCCCAACAGTAGTGTGTCTTCTTCTTGTAGGCGTTGTCCATCCACTGCAGGATGTAGCCCTCTGTAGACTTCTTCCATCTGGTTCTGTGCTCTGTCTCTGCCATGTTGTGCCCTCATGCTTTCTGATGTCACCCTGCCATCTCCTTGCTGGTCTTCGACTGGGTATCTCCCCAGTTTTTGGGTCAGTGCACCTTCTTTGACCATCCAGTTTTTATATAATTATTACTAGCCGACCCGCGCAAGATATAGCTTGCAAATTTTCCATGTATTAAGCGCAACCGCATATTTAGATCTAGGCTACATTAAAACGGCGTTTTGGATTCCATGCTATGACTAATAGAACTTACTGTTACACCACAAGTTTACACAGAATTATTTTATTTAATTACCCGTTCTACGAACGGTTTCGTTTCTTGGTGCGGAATCAAACTTCCGCGTTCAGTCGGCGCGTCAAACCTTGCTCGTTTTGAAAATGGAAGTTTATATCCGTACAATACGTTGTATGGATATGGACAGTGCATATCCGTACAACATGCTTACCAAATAGCGCGACTGGTGAAGGGTTGCTGAAATAAAACTTGGTATGGTGTTCACGAATTTAAAGTAAAAACACATGGAATAGTCAGATGGACCTGGGGACGTGAGGGTCTAGTCAGTTTGTATCAATGGGCGGTAGTCAGATTGACTAATCAGGCGAAAAGGGGCTGGGGTAGCCACTGGTGATCGACGTACACTCAAGTATATTATTGGCGCAGATCACGCAATCTCCGAGCAGCTGAATTGTTTTGCTCTTAAGCCGATTCATATTTTTAAAAACTATGCAAATTAACAAGGTCATTCCGGTGTGTGTTCTACGTCATCGCATTGTGTGCGTTGTACGGATATGCACTGTCCATATATGCGCTCCTTTTGAAAATCAGATCGCTCTTCCGGTTCAGTGACAACGATATCATTCTTCCGGTTCACTCAAAATAGTGAATTAAAATAGAATGACCGAAAAAATCTATTTTGATCAACTTTGGGGACAGGAGTTTTCGTATGTGTTATGTGACAAAAACCTGGATATGTAGATACTGTGGACGTGTGTAAAATTTGAAGCGCGTGGGCTAAGTATTAACGGAGGAGTAGGCTGACGTAGCCTCCAAAGTTCAATTTTATGATAATAGAATATAATATCACTGGACGTTTAAGCCTAAGGGGTAGTGGAAAATTTGACTACGTTTACAAACATGATATATTTATATTACGTACGCACGATATCTTTTTATTAACTCATTATTGTACTGAATTGCCAGCAGGTCATTTTGCAACCAGACTGCACTGCACTCCTTCCCTCCTTCCCCTCCCCCCCCCCCCCCCCACACCTACACCGTATAAGCTTTCCTTTTTTCCGTTTTATATCTGTCTTTCTGAACGCGTTTTCAAAACGCCTATTTTAGGATTGGGGGGGGGGGGGAAGTTGTCATACTAAACCCGGAAGGGCACAGTCAGCTGCTGCTGGCAGACAAGAAGTGCACACCATAATGTCGTTTATTATTTTATTTTTTTTAGTAAATCCGGTAAGACTTTACTGCACTGAGCCCGGTCAGACACAGTCAGCTTCTGCTAAGTGCCATCATTTCGTGGATGTCCATTTGGCTGGCAGCAACTGGCTGTGACGTTCAAGGCATAGCATGATATTCCCTTTAGGCGCGGCGGTGGAGAAATACACTAGAAAATGACTGTATCTAGCAATAATAACCGTGGCATTTGAATAGTCTGACCGATTTAGCATGATTTAATTCCCATTATTTTATCCATAATTCCCGATATTCTTGAGATTTGAGTCCTATTCAATTCGCTTGTCAGACTTTTTGTTTGTTTTAAACCAGAATTCCACCAGGTCGAAGCTTTATGAACAAATGAGCTCCAGGGTTTGGTCATGTACAAAGTGAAATTTGAATAGTACAATGTGACCGCCTCCTTCCTCAACCACCTCCCTGCGGCTTACGTTCCAAATGCTCATTTCGGCGTCAGTTAAATTGAGATTTGATTCAACATTATGGAACCTAGACACGTATATAATCTGGGCAAGGATTCATTTGAAATATGATTTCACACATTCATAGAGACAATAATGACCTGGTATTCTGTGGACAGCTTGCGAGATGAGGTGTCTCAGAAAGATAAAGAACGTCTCACGAAGAGATCACACCAGAAACGAAATCCGTCAGAGACAAAGTGGGGACTATGCCATGTCTAGAACATATAGGAAAAGGAAAGGCTGAAATGGTTTGGACACATGCGGCTTTCGAGAGAACAGCCACAGCTTAAAACATTAAAGGGCATGGTTCCAGAGAAAAGGATCGTCCAAGACAAAGATAGATGTCAGTGAAACCGGCCATCAGGCCTACGCCCGAAATCTGCATCTCCCATCGACCCTTAACGGCACAAGAGGATAGAAGAAAGAAGGAAGAATTATGACGTGGACAGACATTTCCCTTGTTCAAAGTTAGATTTTCATTATTTGGGTTTTACATGTTATGCTTTATTTTTCAGCGATTTGGCATCTCCTGTATTAGTCCTAAATGCAAAGAATTCATTAACAGAAATTACATTACAAAATACCCACAGCAATACAATGCTAAATACTTCTCAAAAACACAAAACTAAATACCTATCAAGAAAACACAATACCAACCCTCCACTAAAAACAACACAAAATACCTCTAAAAACAAAAACAAAACATCAAGTACATTAAGACGAAAAACACAATACCAAATATTCCACAGAAAACTAAATTTAACACCTCTCAAAAGCCCCACAAAAACGTAGCTTAATACTAACAGCGCTCAAAAACACAACTCTTATAATATACACAATATAAGACAATAAAAGAAATAACCCTCAGAGAAAAAACAAAGTCATTGCCCTCAGGAGACTGCAGCTTGTGTCTGTTGCTGTCCTGAATGTGGTGGATTTCCCAGCAATGCCATTTCCAGAGAACAATGAAATGCCCATTTACGTGCTGTTTAAGATGGTCATGTGGGTGGTCGGAGAGTTAATGGGGTCATCAAACTGCGCTCCGCTAATGATGCGTGTAAAAGCAAGTTTTGTTTCCGGCCTGGAATTGAGAAATGTATACCAATGTTTACAGAACAATGTCTCTCAATGTGGTCCAGGACAATGTTTTGGTGGGGCGAGTGGGACTTCAGAATGGGGCGTAAGAATTCTTCATAGAAAGTTTAATTTGTTAGTGTACTTTAACTTACCTCTATAGATAAACTGTTATTTGTTTATGTTGGAGGTTTCCTTGTTTAGCTTGGATTGAAACATCGAACTAAACAGATGTGCGACTTAAACGGTTATGAGCAATCTATCTGATTCTACCTGCCTTTATAATATTATACTGTACACTAATTTTGTCTCATCCTGTTGGGGCGCACAGTGTTTTTCGTGTTTTTTTTTTTTTTTTGAAAATTGAATTGGGGATTGGGACAAAAAAAAGTTGAGGAACACTAGAAAAGACCGGTGGCTCGCACTAAGTCAAGTCTTGTTTCCTGTCCGTTTTAGAGTGAGTTATGAATAATGGACTAAACGGGCCATCGCGCACTGGCCAGCCCTAAACAATTCTGTCTCACAAAGTTGGGGGATGTTCTTGAAGACTGTATTGAGTTAGCAGGCTGTAAGAGAGACCTAGCGCGCCTGAGTCAAAACAGTCGCGAAAACAGACTTGCCACAGTAGGCCACCACCCCTACAACCATTGAACCCCCCCCACCCCCCCCCCCAATTCCCCCCCACCCACCCCCAATCTCGACAACACCGGAGTGAACGCTTTGACGTGGAAAAAAAGAGACAACCGAGTTGGGGAAGTAAAAGGGAAATGCAGATTGCGTTGAAAAACTTGGTAATGACACAATAAGAGTGCTTATTTTTCCGATTTTAAATAAAAGTGAAAAATTAAACAAAAAATACCAACAAAAAGATATTGGCGGGTATAGTGCTATATAATAGCGAACAGTCCTTTTGATACAGTGAAACAAAAGCAGAGGGAGAGTTGGAGGGGAAAAGAAACTACCCTAAAGCATTCTGTCTGTCTGTCTCTCTCTCTCTCTCTGTCCCTCTCTCCCTCTCCCTCTCTTTGTGTCACCATCTCTCTGTTGTCTCTCACTCTGTCTGTCTGCCCGTCTCACTCTGTCTCTCTCTCTCGCTCACACACACACACACACCTAGGTAAACTGAACGTACTAGTTTCTGATTCAAGCTGATGAACAGTTCAAAGAAATAATTCTAACCACGTGTGATAATTATACTTTCAGTCCATTTTGGCATGAGCTTCAAAGCTCAGGAAATCCTGAGATACCGTGGTACCAATTTGATGAAAAAGAACAGTGTGATAATAGTCTAGAGATGTCTCAAAGCCTGAGACGTGTTCCCGACTCCGAGAGAAGTCTTTGATCAAGATCAAACATAGATCTGACGTTCTAATGTCAGTAAAAATAATGACAGACGGGCAGGTAGACAGACGAATGGATGACAGATGGAAGGATGGACCAACGAACGAAAGGAGTTGTGGACTAACGGGCCGGCTGGAGGACAGACAAACAGATAAATAGATAGATGGATTAGATAATAGACATACAGACAGACAGACAGACAGATGTAGATAGCAGATAGACAGACAGCTAGATAGATAGATAGATAGATAGATAGATAGATAGATAGATAGATAGATAGATAGATAGATACATGTAGACAGACAGACAGACAGACAGACAGACAGACAGACAGTCAGACAGACAGTCAGACAGACAGACAGACAGACAGACAGACAGACAGACAGACAGGCAGGCAGGCAGGCAGGCAGGCAGGCAGGCAGGCAGGCAGGCAGACAGACAGACAGACAGACAGACAGACAGACAGACAGACAGACAGACAGACAGACAGACAGACAGACAGACAGATAGATAGATAGATAGATAGATAGATAGATAGATAGATAGATAGATAGATAGATAGATAGATAGATAGATAGATAGATGGATCTTGATACAACAGTATTCCAGTGTTTGGGTTTTCCTTCATCATGATCAAACGACAAAAAGGTTCTGTCTGACACTATAACGTGAACCTTACAGTTTCCTTGGTTACCTTTCACAGTGCCGGTACTCGACGGCACAAGTTACCAAAACAGACATTGCTTTTGTATGGTATTGGTTTATATCTGTATATATATATAACCTGTTCTGCTTCCTGAGTTCTTGAGATCGATCATACCTGAGACTTCTCTACACCTGAAAAAGAAAATTTGCCCGTTAATACTCTCTCTCTCTCTCTCTCTCTCTCTCTCTCTCTCTCTCTCTGTGTCTTCCTCTTTGTGACAGTGTCTCTCTCTAGCTCCCGCTCTCTTTCTACTTTCTTTCCCTCTCTTTGTCTGCCTGTTTTTCACTTTCTCTTTCCCACGCTCTCTCCTCCTCTGTCGCACTCTCTCTTTCTCCTTCTGTCTCCCACTACTTCTCTCGTCCTCTCTCTCCCTCCTCTCTATCCTTCCCTCTCCCACTCTCTCTCTCTCTTCTCTCTCCCACTCTTATTCTCCTTCTCTCTCCATCTCGCTCACCCCTCTCGCTATCCTTCTCTGAGTTTTCTCTCCTAATCTCTTTCTCCCTCCCTCTCCTTCTCTCTCCCACTTCCTCTTTTCACTTCTCTCTCCCACTTTCTCTCTTCCACACTCCCTATCTACCCTTCTCTCTCTCTCTCTCTCCTTCTCTTTTTCCTTCGCCCCCTATTTCTCTCCCTTTGGCTCTCCTTCTAGCTGTCGGTCTGTCTTTTCTTTCTCTCTGTCTCTCTCCATCTCCCTCTGCCCCTCCCCCTTTCACAGACACATACACACGCACCTCCACAAGGGGCAAGACCAAGAGAAACACAGTCAACCTCCCACACAATAAGACACTGTATAATTATGTAGAAAATAAACTGACAAAAATGGCCAAAGTCAAAATTCACACCGGTTTGGAACATCCCGTTTCTGTGTTATTATTATTGTTGTCCAGGTCGCAGACATCCCCCTCTCCCTCCACCCCCTCCCCCCAAAAGTCTCTCTCCCCCCCCCCCCCCCCCCCACTCAAATCGGTCCATTAACTGGGGCGAAAGTTGAATTTTTCAAACACACACACGAAAAAAGTTCTTTATTCTCGAATTTGTCAAATAAACGGAAATTTAATATCGAAATTTGCAGACACGCTTTCCGGCCAGACAGACAAATTATCCCATACCCTGAAGACATTTCAAAACTATTTGGCATTTTGTAAAGTACAGCCGAGCTCGTAACATTTCGGGTTTTGCAAGTATCATGATACAGAGAGGATGTAAAAAAGATGAATATTATGGTAAATTATTGTAACTTTTTATTGTAATGTTTTTTTTTTCAAAACGCGATCTTCCTTCTTGTTTATTGTAATGCCACTTTAAAGTCGACGTTAATATTTGTGGATTTAGTATTATAAAAGGGAGTTAAATAAATCGCAACTGTGAAAAAGCTTGATAAGTGCCACAATATATAAGAAAAGACCGAATGTGCATTTGTTATACCTTTTCTGCAAACTAAAAGATCTCCAGTCTTTGAAACAATGAAAATAGAACATACCAAAAGTAAGATCGCCAAAAATTTAGACAAGGAAATGTTATGCCGAATACGGCCTATACATCTCGGTGCTGTGCTATTTGGGCCGAAGGTATTTTAGGCAAAGGGAGTGTCAATTGCCACCGCGGAATAAGGTGTCCATTGTCGATTCAAGTGTGCATTGGAATAGTCAGATGGACCTGGGAGCGTGAGCGTCTAGTCAGTTTGTATTAATGGGCGGTAGTAAGATTGACTAGTCAGGCGAAAAGGGGTTGGGGTAGCCATTGGTGATCGACGTACACTCAATGGTCACCGCAAAACTCAGTTATGCTGGTTTACCATGCCTCCGTCGACATAAAACAAAATTAATGCGCCATCCGCTCCCAAGCCCAAGAAATCTATATTTATAAAAAAGGAAAATAATGGTCAAAGGCAATGGGAAACGTCGACAAAACGTCGACAAAACTGAGTGTAAACCTGACTTCATTTCTCTTCTACATTCACAGAGATAATCTCCCCTGTCCAGACCGATTAACGTCACTGGTTTTTCTAAATTCTCGTCTAATGGACATCAGTGTGGGTTTATCATTCTTTTTTATTTTTATTTTTGCTGGCCTCACTTTACCAGATTGGCTTTTTAATAGCCAAATTCCAGAAATCTGGCTTTTTTGAGATTTGGTTGGCATCAAAAGATGTATTTGGCTTTCTGGCTTTTCCCTGACCTTTTTTTCTTTACATTCTAAAATTGACATCCTTTTGTTTTTTATCTTTGTGAAACACTTTCTGTCAAGGGAGTATTTTTTGGGTCAGTTACATGTACATAATATGCCAAGATTATTTTCTGCAGCTAATTATAAAGAAAGCAAAACAAGCATGGCCAGAGTCCATTTGACACTGGATTCTATTGTTTACAGGTTTTTAAACTCCTCCTACGGTTTTTGAAAGACTACCACACACTTCAGGGCCCCCTACACGCACTGCAGCTTGGGACTTATCACCATGAAGCATTTAAAGAGCTGGCAACCATTGTCTTTGTTTGCCTTAAATAACCCCAGACAGCAATGTTGTGGTTCAGAAGATTGTTCTCAAGTATCATCCGTTGAAACTAAGACCAGAAACACAATGCAGCTGAATGTTTTTGATGCTATTGCTAGTGGGGAGGATGGTAATGAATACTGACCTGTTTCTGGAGCTTTTCGTGTAATGTTAGTAAGAAAACTGAAAATTTGTTTTGGCATTTTTCTTGCTTCTTTTTTCAGTATTGTTTTGGTTTGAACTTCAGTCTGGCAACCCTGTCCTCGCTCCCCGCCTCTACGTCCTTGTCTAGGAGTCAACGTATGCTGGGTGAACGTCCTATCAGGGGCGTCAGACTTTGTTGACATCATCAGGGATTATAACTGTACTCAAAATGCTTGTGTAAAGGAATTTATATCCATCGTAAATGACAATCAGCATCCTCTGTGAGGAGGGGAGTCTTAATATAGAAATGTCACATTTGAAGAAACTCTTCACATAAAATTTATGTTTCACGGAAAAGAATGAAGTGGACGCCATTGGCTCCATGCGTACCGTCACTGACCAAACTTGTCTTGTCTGCGTCGGCTGCAGAAATTTACTTCAATCATCCAAAAACGTGTATCCATACCCCCCTCCCCCCCCCCGCCCCACACACACACACTCACTTTCAATATCGCTGAGGTAGTGGAAACAGTTATGAGGAGTTTTGGGAGTGGGGTGTTGTATCAGTGGGTATGAGTTAGTGAAATATGACGATGATGATGACAATGATCGGACTTGACGTTAACAATTAACAGAGTTCGCAGAACGTAATTGCCAATATGGAAATACGGCTTTATTCAACTTCTTTTGACAGATTCAGTTGACAACAGCAACAATCTGAAACAGAAAGAGAACAGGGAAACATATATATTGCAATTACGACTCAACAACGCTACCGGTAATGCACAATATTTTCACAAGACAATTACAACATATAGTCCATAACAATTTTCACAACAAGGGGGCGTGTTGAACATTGGCTGAGGTTGGTTCAAAGACTTGCACGATACTCTTGCTGGTGTTGCTTACTGATACTAAGAGTAGTACTACTGCCACCACCACTTCCACCATTACCATTATTGTTACCACTACCACTACCACTACCATTACTAAGTTTTTATGCTACTACTAACTAGTGCAACTGCCCTTAGTCCCACAGCTACTAAAGTACTGTGCAACTACTACTACTACTACTACTACTATTACTGTCACAAATCCCAGACTGGGAGATGTAATAATTATTATAACAAGACAACAATCACGAACGAACAAGTTTAACACTTAACAGAACAACCCATCAGACTCACACATTTATTAAACATAATTATACAGATGATAGCGCAATTACATATATTATATTATTGAACTTAACTGCCGTACAACGGCCTTATTCCCACATGCACTTTTCCTCGGATCCACAACCCGGTAGTTACTTCCTAAAGACACTTCGGCCTCAGCCTCTCCCCTCAGGGTCTTAATAGCACATTAATAATTCACTGGCACCGCAGTCTCTCAATATCACCTTCCTATTGCCATAACACCTTAGCATTCCACTAGCACCTCAGCAGGGCAATAACACATTATCATTTCAATTGCCCATCAACATGGCAATAGTACATTATCAGTTCAATAGCCCATTAACATGGCAATAGTACATTATCATTTCAATTAGCACATTCACGCTCATATCTACGTCCCTGTCCGTGGCCTGACTGCCACGACTTTATGTGCCTCTACTGTCCTGCACCGACAGCCTCACTCTTGGCCTATGTGTGGCCTCCGGCCCTATGCTGGCCTATCCCCTGTGCTCACCGAGGCGGCTCTTTGGCCCGTCCCCGACACCAGTCATCACTGGAAAAAACTCTCTCACTAGTCTTCCGACTGCTCCCCTTATGTTCGCCCACTGGGCTTTCTCTTGCGTCCGCTCTTTAGGACGTTCCAACTTGCAGTGATAGTAATACAGCGCCCTCGCCTCCTTCAGACCCCCACCACTCATAACATGCACGCTTTCCCTTACTTGTCTACGTGCGTTAATTTTACTCTCCTCCTTTCCCCCCGTAATTATTAACTATCGCTCACTCCACTCGTGACAATTACCACTACTATTGCTACTACTACCAATATCTCTACCACGACTACTGCAACTACTACATGCTACTAATACCACAAATACTGCCATTATATATATATAGGGCCCCCGTCGATCGTGAAACGATCTTGGTTGTGCAACCGATTTATCAATTATCCTGTCTGTCTGTCTGGGGCAGCGTCGTCTTTGTACTGCCACTACAACTAGTAGAAAACTAATGTCACTGTTACTACCACCACTGATGGTGATAATAATAATAATTATCATCATAATCATCATCATAATAATGATAATGTGCATGTTTTCAGATCTATAGGCCCATTGCGAATGACGTCATAGAGTGTTTTTCTTTTGTTCTTCCGACACCTAAAATGGCGGGTGGATCAGCTGACGAGTGTAACTTCGGGTTAAAATGCCTGCTGCTTGCATTGCAGTTGACTGTTATGACAAGGGTGGAAAGGATGGATCCAAGCTGGTCAGATTCCCTACCAGCTGTGTAAACAAGGGAGAGGAAGTGAAAGAATTGACCGAACGTCTCCCAAGTGCGTGAACACGCGTGTCATTGTTTACTGTAGTGAACTTTTTCTTAGCTCACCGCCGATTGGTTCGCGACGCCTGAAATGCTTGCAGTGCAAATCAGCTAACGAATCAAAATCAATGCTACCATCGCCATGGTTATGCGTCGGTCCTGACAGCTAAAATGGCGGATATCAGCATCAGGCCTATAAAGGTCATAATATCTCTCAAAACCGCGAATCTACCACCTCATTTGCTATCGTTTTCGACTGCCCACAACAGCATTAACTGAGCGCAGGTCATCCTGTTCTGGTACAAAATAACTATTGCTCAGATGTCCGATCAGACATGTCCAAATTGACAGCTTTCGGGGGCGGGGGTGAGTGAGGGGGTGGGGGGGGGGGGCTGACATGGATTTCTGAAAGTCGTCAAAGAACAAGATGGAGAAAAACCCAGGGGGTCTGAGATGATTTATTTCCCATCGTTTCTTGCCTGTTAATGAATTCAATTTCATGGCTATGCACCACTCAGGGGGGTCAGGATTATTGACTCGCCCAGAGCTGGTAATTTGGATGTCTGTCTACATACATGTAAATGTGTTAGCGTCTCCGTCTCTCTCCCTGTTTTGCCTGTACGTATATCTCGCGCTTTGTCTATCTTTATTTATTTATTTGAATGTTTTGTTTATTTTTCCACCTTCATCCATCAATACAATCACGCTTTCATCTGTCCATCTCTCCTCTCCTCTCCTCTCTCTCCTTCTCTCTCTCCCTCTCCCTCTCTCATTATTTCTTTCCCTCCCTCCCCCTCTCCCCCCTCCCTCTTTCACTATTTCTTTTCCTTCCTCTCTGTCTCCCTGTCTCTCTCACACACAAATACACACACACACACACACTTTCTCTCTTCTCTCCCTCTGCGCCAGCGAATCTCATGCATAAAATTCAGACAAATTAAGCCAAAAGTTGAACGGGACAAAATTGACGCGGAAAAAAGGGGTATTATTGGGCAATTTATTTGGGGGGGGGTGTAGGGGGTTGGGGAGGGGGGGGGGTAGGTGGTGGATCTTATAATAAAATACGGTAACATGTTTAAAAGTAAGGGGAACCTTGCAAATGATTTAACAGCTCGTTTGGAAAAGTCGAAATGGCATCTGATCTATTTATCTATTTCAATTAAGGTACTGATCATTATGATCTAGGCCTGGAACTGGAAGACCCAAAGAGTTTATAATAAACCTAGAGGTAAGACTCGGTCACGCCACATGTCCGCAAATAGAAAGCCCGACAGCCAGCTTTGCTTACGGCAAGCGATTGCAAACACCGTGTCAAGGCCAGTTCTATCGAAAGTAGTTTTTGTCGGAAGGCCTCAGTATTTTATTCTTGTTTATTCCTCTTTTTAGAGATGGAGGTTCAAATTCATCCGTACATTTTGTATTTGGTCATAATTCATAAGGTTTGTTTTTTTTCTTTTGGTGGGAGTACATTTTTTACATTTTCGTGGTTCACCCAATCCATAAATTAAGTCTGCTCATTACTACTGTAATCCTCGTTCAAACAATCTGAAAGACCCTATTATATTAGGCTTAGATTTGTTTACTTTAGCCGTACTGTCTAGGTCGAGGCAGGCTTGCCGTAAGTTGGCTTTACTTTAGCCGTACTGTCTAGGTCGAGGCAAGCTTGCCGTAAGTTGGCCGCCATCTTTGCATCGCCTACCAACGACGCCACGCGGAGACTTGCGTAGCGCTAGTCTGACCTTTAGCTATATATAACCTCTTTGGGAAGACGTCAGATGTGAAAATTATTTCCCTATTATAAAATGAATTTGTTTTAGATATTTTGATACATTGTATCCGTGCTTTTTAAAAAAAAAATTTATTATAAATTTTATGTACAATTTCATTTTTAACCCTCTTGCTGCCACGGGGCCGATATATTGCTCATCCTATGTTGCAGAACACTGCTGCAGGGCCGATATATTGGCCCTACTCTTTCATGCTAAAACTGCCCCGAGAAGACTTACCCCCCGAAAGTTTTGCGCTCCTAATTTTATACTACTTCCCACTCTTTCTACCCCATAATCCATTACTCTGGTAGTCTAAAGGAAGGAAGAGTGTTTGGGTTTGGCAGCAAAAGGTTTAACTTTTCATGGTATTATTTTGCTTACTTTCGAAAATGAACTGATTTGACCCCTCGTTCCCAAATCGTGCAAAAC
Source organism: Onchidella celtica (assembly GCA_963931925.1). Classification (NCBI taxonomy): domain Eukaryota; kingdom Metazoa; phylum Mollusca; class Gastropoda; order Systellommatophora; family Onchidiidae; genus Onchidella; species Onchidella celtica. The sequence continues at coordinate 44,482,371 of OZ007579.1, read as the reverse complement.
GCAACAGTGTTGTTGTACTTGGGCTGAAGCGCAGTATTAACTATTAATGCACTCGCACTCTGCAGTCCATGGTCTTCTTCTAGGTGTTCTTCATCAACTGCAGAATGTATTCTTCAGCAGATTTCTTCCATCTAGTTCTTTCCTCTGTCTCTGCCATGTTGTGTCCTCATGCTTTCTGATGTCATCCTGCCATCTTCCGGCTGGTCTTTCATCTAGTTCTGTCCTCTGTCTGTCTCTGCCATGTTGTGTCCTCATGCTTTCTGATGTCATCCTGCCATCTTCTGGCTGGTCTTCCATCTAGTTCTGTCCTCTGTCTCTGCCATGTTGTGTCCTCATGCTTTCTGATGTCATCCTGCCATCTTCTTGCTGGTCTTCCATCTGGTTCTGTCCTCTGTCGGTCTCTGACATGTTGTGCCCTCATGCTTTCTGATGTCATCCTGCCATCTTCTGGCTGGTCTTCCATCTAGTTCTGTCCTCTGTCTCTGCCATGTTGTGCCCTCATGCTTTCTGGTGTCATCCTGCCATCTTCTGGCTTATCGTCCTCTGGATCTCTTCACTTATTGGTTGCTAATCAGTACACATGTACGCCCATGTATTTGTCTTTATATCTAGACGCGTGTCCTGCCAATATCCATTTCTGTTTGAGAGCAGACTTTTAATATGCCTGTGATCCCTGTAGATTCATATTATAATGACAAAGTGATAAGAAACTCCTCAGGTGAAGGAGAGGCAGATGACGATCTTCAGAGGAAGAATGGATTCTTTCGTTAGATATTTCGGCCTTTAACTTCCTGACATCTAGAACTCCGGCCATACCGAGTTCCTGACATCTAGAACTCCGGCCATACCGAGTTCCTGACATCTAGAACTCCGGCCATACCGAGTTCCTGACATCTAGAACTCCGGCCATACCGAGTTCCTGACATCTAGAACTCCGGCCATACCGAGTTCCTGACATCTAGAACTCCGGCCATACCGAGTTCCTGACATCTAGAACTCCGGCCATACCGAGTTCCTGACATCTAGAACTCCGGCCATACCGAGTTCCTGACATCTAGAACTCCGGCCATACCGAGTTCCTGACATCTAGAACTCCGGCCATACCGAGTTCCTGACATCTAGAACTCCGGCCATACCGAGTTCCTGACATCTAGAACTCCGGCCATACCGAGTTCCTGACATCTAGAACTCCGGCCATACCGAGTTCCTGACATCTAGAACTCCGGCCATACCGAGTTCCTGACATCTAGAACTCCGGCCATACCGAGTTCCTGACATCTAGAACTCCGGCCATACCGAGTTCCTGACATCTAGAACTCCGGCCATACCGAGTTCCTGACATCTAGAACTCCGGCCATACCGAGTTCCTGACATCTAGAACTCCGGCCATACCGAGTTCCTGACATCTAGAACTCCGGCCATACCGAGTTCCTGACATCTAGAACTCCGGCCATACCGAGTTCCTGACATCTAGAACTCCGGCCATACCGAGTTCCTGACATCTAGAACTCCGGCCATACCGAGTTCCTGACATCTAGAACTCCGGCCATACCGAGTTCCTGACATCTAGAACTCCGGCCATACCGAGTTCCTGACATCTAGAACTCCGGCCATACCGAGTTCCTGACATCTAGAACTCCGGCCATACCGAGTTCCTGACTCTCGGTGTCGTCACGCGCTTTTGTTATTTTGGTCTTTGGGTTTGAACCGTCACCTCTGATTTCTGGTGCAGGTGTCTTGGAATGTAAATTATTGTATCTCTTTGACTGAACTTATTGCTCGCCCGTCCCCCTCCCCTCCCGATCCGTCCGTCTGTCAGTTCGTCTGTTTGTTTTTATTCTTTAGTCACTCACGCACTCAATCACTCTCTCTCTCACTAACTCGTCCATCCATCCCATTCCGTAGCCTTCCTCCCTTCATTTATTCATCCTTCTGTACTGCAGGAGTGCCTTTAACTAGCTGGCCCGTTAAGTCATATAATAGACGGCTATTCACAATCACAACTGTCATTCAACCCAGCAAGGTGTAAAGAAAGAAGAGGCAAAGAGCAAAATTTGCAAATATTTATCCATTCTCCTTAACGAAAATGTGTTTGTTCATCTGTGGCTCAAAAAAATATTAAAGACTGTAAAACTGTTCCACTTAACTTATCGTCAAAAATTGAGGCAATGCAATTTCATATTTTTTAGTCACGTAATTACGATGTCATGTTTACCCTCCTCTAGCTCCATTTAAGTATGATTTAAAATGGATGAAACATTTAATTTTCTCTTGTTTTTCTTAAACCATAGATTTACCATGCTTTTCGAACGTACCCCCGTCTGTCAATTTTCGGTTGTTCAAACCGGCGGCCTTTGGAATACCGCTGACCCTATCAGGAAAAGAATTTTTTCTTACAGGATTTGGGAGAACCGTTTTCATTAATATATTCCTCATCTTTAAATACATTATTGTGGTTGCATAAACATTTCAAAGGTTGTGCTCCTGCATAACGCAATCGGCAAAAATTTCCTTTTTGGAAGTTCATAGAATATTAAATTTGGTAAAAACAACAACAACAAAAATTGAAGTTGCCATATTGAACCTTTAGATTTTGTTTTATCTCCATTTTCTGAAAAACTGCAGATCTTTTAGTACACAAAAGAGGTATAACAAAATTAATGTACACTCTGACACTTGTTTAAAATAAGTTCTGGCACTTATCAAGCTGTTTCACACAGTTCCAATTCATTCTAACCCCTGTCATAATACTGAAGCTGGAAACGTTCAACGTTGAATTTCCGCCCATACTGCCACTGGTTATATGGTATAATTTTAGTATATTTTATATATATTTAGTGTTCATTTCTTTTACACCAAATCCAGCAGGAAGCGAAAATCACCAAATGATAGTTTTCTTAGTATCTCAAAAGTGTCAAAAAATGACTTCTGCCATTAGAGTAGAACGGTGGCATTGTATTTGGTTTTTGCCTCTGAGAATTTTCAGTCCAATTTTCTTGCTTTTCGTGTTTAACCCTTTGAATACTGACGCCTTGAATGCTAGATTTTCCCAAGCCCAGATTATATTAAAATTCACGTATTTCTGTTATTTCAATGGTAAGTATGAATCTTAATCAGGCTATTGATCTATATTCAAAAGTCAGTAATGGAGGAACAAAACCTGTAATTGATGCAGCAGTAAAGAGTTAGCAGCAATGTTGTTTCAGTACTGAAAGGGTTAACTTGTGAAAGTATTCTTCCATTTCCTCTACTACTCCCATTCTAAGGGCAGCCCGTACTTATAACAAAAATTTACTCCACAGCGCCGGATAAAGAAACCATGCAAATAAAATGTATAGTCTGTCTGGAATTAAAAATGTTCATCGCAAGGTTAATTAGAATCTGTGTGCCCACTTTGACCAAAATGGATAATTATGGGATTTGGTCATAACAAAACAAAAGCTATATATTATATTTAAATCATTTCCAAATATTACATCTGAAAAACTTTTAGACACACACAGAAGAGATACTTAAATTAAAATTATATTCAACGAAACCCAGTTTTCGACCCGAATTACCCCTGGCGGTGAAAATGGCAATCTTCTGCCACTCAGTTGCTGTAAACAACTGGGTCACAAAGTTTGATTGGTTTCGATGACAAACGAGTCAAATATTCAAATTTCTTGTCTCCTGAGTGTTGAAAATTGGCTTAGGCAGTTTTCCCAAATTCGCTTGAAGCAATTTTTGTGGGAACAATCACAAGGAATTCATCTGCGTCTTATTAAGTGCTAAAGATACTAGACAGAATAAGATAAGACGCACTCCTTCACCAGCCTAAAACAAATCACGCACACAGTTGGCGCACTGATTGGGGCAGGGCACAGACTAATAAATTAACCAGACTGGATGATCCCATTGTGTGACGTCACAAAACAGCGAAAGGTCATGAACCATCCGCCATATTAGGTTTAAGGTAGCGACCGACGCTTCAGCATTGCTACAATTTTGAATGACACCATTTTGACGCGCCTACTGAACGCGGAAGTTTGGTTCCGCACCAAGAAATTAATACATGTACAACCAATCTTGACAAACGAAAAGAAATTTCTACTGCAGATAGAATTAGAATCGGAATTTCCCGAGCGGCGGCCATGTTGGTTATACAGTCGTCGCTCGGGAAATTCCGTAAAAAACGACACAGCCCGAAGCTCGTGTTTCCAGTCTGGTTAATTTATTAGTCTATGGGGCAGGGCCAATGGCGCATTGCATGAAAAGAATGCTTGATCTTATAGTATGTATAATTTACTAATTCTCAACCTTTGAAGGCAAAAGACTTTTTTGGCCACCTACAGTAACCAAATTTTGCATACTGTACGAGTCAGTTTCAAATTAATACCGTCGAGGGTGCACCGAAGTTTGGATTATTTATTTGGTTTTGTTTTTCAGTTTTTTTTTTTTTTGGTGTGTTTGTTTGCTTTTCAGCCGCTGACTGCTCACCTCCGATCCTTTTCTTTCACGAGCACACAACCCATAACGTAATCCACTATCGTATGAAGATCACTGGTGCCGGCTGAACTATTCGACGTGCTCGTGGCTAAAATTAGAACAAGACACAAGAATTAGGAAAAAAGGGGCCAACATTCTTTGGATGAAGCCCCCCCCCCCCCCCCCCCAGAAACAAAGGAACTTCTCCCGCCACTGGCATCTGCCAAAAGTTCAAGAACTCTTGAAAAGGGATGACCTGGTTTTGACTCTTTCCTAGAAGTGTAAGTACATCAAGGACAATAATCGTTAACAAGATTTTACTTCCCCGGTTATTTTCTACAGTTTGGGGAAAAGTCCGTATTTGTTCTACTTTCCATCTCTATGGCTCTCTTTCAGATACCAGCTGGAGCATCGACGTTTGAATTATATCATCAAACTCAAAGGCTTTCTCCCTCCTGAATTGCTGGCACACGAACAGTTTTGTTTAATAGGCGAAGTAAGTCCGGCAGCCAACAATCGTAATACCGGATATAAAGCCGGGTGATGTGGTGGAGAATCGAAATCTATTTGCATACCACAGAAGTGGTCGATTCTCGAACCTGTTGTTGCTGGTTTCTCCCTGGCAAGCGAAGAGGAGCATGAACTTTCACACTGGGTGGGGTCCATACGTGACTGACAAATACCATCCGGACTGTGAAGTGTCGGTGGCATTGGGGACAGGGGTGCCTTCCTTGCGTTACTGGCGTTTTCAGAAGTGTAATGTCGATCCTCTGCTCCTCTTTCTCGAGTCTCTAACCTAACCCGACAGTAAAAAGAGACAAGCGTACCATCCGACGCTCTGTCAAATTCCCAACCAAAAAGCCTACCCTTCCATTGATAATGGTGGATTTAGTGGCCAGACAGCAAGAAGGACGAAAGGATGACCCAACATTTTACATTTTCGGGGCCGGTAATTTGCTGTCAAGTTTATTGATACGATGCCAGAGAAATGTGGTCGTTTGTCCAGCGCCGCTTGACTTGTGACAAAACAAAAGTTGTTGCGTTTATGGTAACTTTCCGCTGTAGGGGTTGTTGTTAGGGGGCCGTAGTGTAATCACAAAGATAAAGAGAGGAAATACTTGTGTTCACTGTTCAACTAAGGCTTACCGTTTAAAATGCTACGGTTTCCTAACAAAGAGGTGCAGCTTCAGCACAGGGGGGTACCATAACATGGTATTTTATAGCTAATTTTTAATACAAAGAGATCCGGTGATTATGTCAGGCTTGGTCATATATCCTAGCCAGCAATCCAACGGAAATCCTATGTCAAGAATATGACGTCTTTGGCATTAGGGATGACATCGGTCCAACCTGAACCCGCTGCTTCACTGTGCCGACGTCGATTTGTTGTAGGGAACGAGCCCCCACCGCAACCAGACCAATCCTACGGAAATATACTTTGGCTTGGGCTGATAATGTATAGTGATGAGGGTTGCTGGGGTATTATTGACGAAGAACACGTTTGCACACACACACACAAACACACGGAAAAGTCCTAGTGAATCATTCTGTTAATCAGTTAATCGACCAAAATTATCTTTGGTTGTTCAAAGTACCATTTCCCCACACTTAACTACTGTGACTTGATTACCAGTTTGAGACCTCGCCGCGTCAACATGAAAACCTCTGTGTTCCAACAGAATTTAACGTGTTCGTGGTTTCTTTTATGCGGACACCAATGCTTTTCTGTTGAACTAACACAGAGAACGACCGTAAACAATGCAAAAATGATAACTCTCCTGATCAGAGAGGGAAAGAAGATCTGGCTTGAAAAGACGATGCCAATCTGTTTGTTGGTTTCATTGGAGTAGAATCATGTTTACATGGACTTTTGGGGGGAGAAATGAACAGAATGAGACAGGTTTTTGAGTGTAATTATGTTGACAAACAGACATGTGATATAGGGAAATGGAGATTAGTGTCTTTTGTCTTTGCACGACACAAAGCTCGCCGACTGGTCATAAATCAGAGAGGAATGCTGAACGCCGACTCTACCAGGAAACTCTGGGTGGGAGTGGATTTTTTATGTTTACATCTTATTCCGACCTTAATTCTTGTTTGTTCCAACTCCACTTTTTGCACAACTGAGAAAAGACGTGAAACGTTTGTGGCTTTAGTCATTTCGCTGTTAAGGAACCGTGGTATATTTACACAGTAAGCTATAGACCTCAGTGTAAGCTTCGCTATTCGGCTTTGAAAAGTAGACTACGGTCCCCTATTATGATAAGGAGTGAATGTAAATCGGAACTGTAAAACAGCTTGATAAGTGCCACAACGCATTATTAAACAAGTGCCAACATGTATATTTATTATACCTCCTCTACATACTAAAAGATCAAGGGTTTTTCCTATAATGGAGATCCCTTTTTTTTCCCCCAGCAAATTCAATATTCTATCAACTCCTAGGCAATTCAGTTTTGCCGAATGAGTTTTGAAGGAGTGCAACCTTTGAAAGGTTTACATGCAACCACAGTAATCTATAAAGAATACACGATTTTTTTCCCACCCTTGAAAGAATTTAAACGACTTTCGCACTTGCGTGCTTTGTTGATAGAACCAGCGGGAGGCCAAAGGGCGCCGTTTGAATCGAACACTGACAGAGCAGGGTACGTTCCAGACTCAAATGTTACAAAAAGCGTAGCAAAACAAAACGAAGTCTTCAATCTATTTATTTTAATTACAGCTCGAAGAGACACACCTGTACTACAATGAACGAACAAAGGAAATGAATGGGTTAAAAGGGAGGAAAGGTATGGAATGGGATGAATGCATCCCAATGCGCCATTGGTCACAAGGCGGTCTAGAGGCAAGGTGCTCGCCTCTCATGCCAAGGGTCCCGGGTTCTAAACCCGGGCAGTGCAGGCATGTTGGAAAGTGGATTTTTCTCATATTTTCAAGTCCCTGGTCCTATTGGGGGGTAGGATCGAGTAGTTCTTGGAAATTGGATTTTTCTCATATTTTCAAGTCCCTGGTCCTATTGGGGGGTAGGATCGAGTACCTAGTCTTCTCGGATAAGGACGAAAAATTTCGGAGGGCCCGTGTGCACGTTGCGCACGTTAAAGATACCTTGGCAGTTGGAAATCGTAAAGAGCAGGCCGAAAGGCCGCTGCCCGGGCAAAATTGAAATTAATAGATTAAAATTTATGCATATTATCTCCCCCCCTCCCCCCCCCCCCCCGCCAGAACAAGAAATAATAAAACAAGTAAAGTGAGGTGTAAATGCCAAGGGCAGCGGACCTCCTAAAATAAAGACCTCAAACGAATGGGATGAATGAATGGATGAATGAATGAATCAATGAGTAATTAATGATACAATGTGCAAGTAACTAAAGAAACGGACGAATGAACAAACGAACGAACACGGGAGGGACTGATGGACTGACGGACTGATGGACAGACGGACTGATGGACTGACGGACTGACGGACTGATGGACAGACGGACTGATGGACTGACGGACTGATGGACTGATGGACTGACGGACTGATGGACAGACGGACTGATGGACTGACGGACTGACGGACTGATGGACAGACGGACTGATGGACTGACGGACTGATGGACTGATGGACTGACGGACTGATGGACTGACGGACAGATGGACTGACGGACTGATGGACTGACGGACTGATGGACTGACGGACTGATGGACTGACGGACTGATGGACTGACGGACAGATGGACTGACGGACTGATGGACTGACGGACAGATGGACTGACGGACTGATGGACTGACGGACTGATGGACTGACGGACTGATGGACTGACGGACTGATGGACTGACGGACTGATGGACTGACGGACAGATGGACAAAGGGACAAACGAACGAAGGAAGGATAGTATAAAATAGAGATTAAATGAATTAAGTCCTGTGAAGCAGTATTCCCCCTTACTGTAAACGAACAGTACGAGTTCAGAGAGTAAGTATTTTGCCCTTCCCTTGACTGACCCACTATGCTACGGGCTAACATACGTGACCTGGATCGTAAGAATCAACAGAAATCTTATCTTCCTTGACTGCCAGTCCATAAAAGCTGGAGATTAAGTTTTTCCCTGTTTATCGCAGTATCTGTGGACAGAATCGATACCAGTAACTGACACCTCTGACTGTCATGGCGAGTGAAGACGTCCCGAGTATTCTCAAAAACGGTGGGTTACATTATATATTTTTTTTTTTGTAACGTACGACTCCTACTGTTCAAATTAACTATACTACTTACTAGCGGATCTGCGCAAGAAAAATATTGCAAAATCTTTGTACGGAGCTCTCAGCCCCAATATCTAGATCTAGATCACATTAATAGCGTCAGTTGGATTCGATGCAAAAGATAACTGACCGCTACCAAACTTCGAGCTTATCTGTTCATCCAGCTTCCCTAAGGGTAGCCACACAAAGGCCACCGAATTCGGTTACCGAGCCACTAGGCGCTTTAGGTGAGAAGAATTGCACTATATAATTTCAACAACTGCACACAGAGCCCACCTAGATTCGGCCAGTTTATGTATTGCAATTCTTCTCACCTAAAGCGCCTAGTGGCTCGGTGACCGAATTCGGTGGCCTTTGTGTGGCTACCCTTATGTCTCGTAAACCTTGTGCAAGTGATTTTGTTCACAGCTTCCGCTCCGCTCTGCTATTTTAAGGGGCAATGACGTAAAATACTCTTTGCCTCTGTACAGTTGCCTACAGCATCGCTGGCCACTCCTCGAGGCTATGGGGAGGCAAAGAGTTTTTCATACGTCATTTTCCGTAAAAATAGCCGAGCGAATGTTATATGGACAAGAGCAGTAAGGCGAGACTGTCTTGATTAACTATTGTCACCAAAACTGACATCTACATTTTCATTTACGTGAACGGCGTCACGTGGCGTCACGATTCTCACAGTTCAATCACTCGTACGTCTACTCAAAATGGCGACGAAGCGTTACATACGAGTCTATACGTTACAATTCTGATGACGTCAATGATATCCTAGAGAAAGGATCGGGATTGGACTTTCTCTTGGCACCACAGAAACCTGCAGTTTTCTCGACTGTTCAACTATTGGTATTAACTTTGTGTCGAAGCTGAAATGTAACCAGCAAGATCTTATCACAAAATTCAATTAACAGTTTCAGTTTATCTAAATAGATCTAATCAGACAAAACCACAATGAAACTAAACCTTAGGGTGTCACAAACTCGTCAGAAATCTAATTAAAAAACTGGGACCTAGATAAATGAACTAGTCGTCGATCTGGGCAAGGTAAAATCTTGCAAATTCATTGTACCAAAAGCCCAGGTGTATATCTAGATCAATGTTTGTCAATATTTTTTTTTAACCCACGCCCCACTTCAGTTTTAAAAAAAAAATTGCGCCCCACCAAGATCGAAAAAGTCAGTATATAGTATATACAAAAAGATTTTAAAATATACATATTATTCATAATGTATATAGTCAAAAGAAGTTTCAATTAAAAGTCTACTTTATAACAAACTAAAAGTTTATCTATACAGTTAAAGATAATACCCCTTGAAATTGAGATTTGTATAAAAAAAATATCCCTACTCGCCTTTCTGAAGGGCCACGTTGCACCAAAATATTGCTACACCCCACCTTGAGAAACACTGGTCTAGATCTAGGTCACATCAATAATGGCACTTAAATTTGATGCAAAGACTAATAGAACTTATTATATCAAAATTCCTTGCAGAACACAATGAATTGACTTTGGACCAGCAAATAAAATTATGTAAATAGAGGCACAGGACGAAATTTCCTATCACAGTTTTCGATTTTTCTTGACGAAAATGCGTCTGCTGTGGCTCAAAACATGAAAAGTCCATGGGGAAAGCGGGATAAGCCACAATGTAGAAACTATAGGTTACTGGCCCCAGGCCCAAGCTAATATTCCTTTGTGCAACCTACTTCAGTATCTTTAACAGAAATGGCCTTGGTGCGCTAAAATTATATAAAAGTAACGTAGCCTATGACAGAAAGAGCTCGGTCAAAGTTTAAAAAACTCGGTTCTCTCTGGACATGAAATCTGTGACAGACTTTTCCCGTGGACTCTTCATAATTATGTGACCGTGTCACGACTACTCCGGTGGTCCGAAGGCATGCCCGAGGGTGTCGTTGTCCGAAGGCGTGCCCGGGGGTGTCGGGTGCTTGGATTCTATGATCTCCAATACCTGCACTGACCGAGGCGACTCGGCCGTGTCAGGATGTTTTATGGGCGTGAGTGGCCCAGAGGTCGTGGAATTCCCGAACTCAATTGCAATTAGCTTGGGGCAGGTTTTGGCGCTGCATGAAATGCGTATTTTTGTTTAGTCAATCTATCGCAGCGTCATTCCCTAGCTAGGCACTCGGACCAAGAGGACGGTCATTCGTGCAAGTTGTACAGTTCTGACTCTTGAGAACTGGTGAGTTGGTCTTAGTAACTTTGTTCTCTTTGATACTTACTCGCATTTCGTTTACTCTGCAGTGAATATTATAAATGAATATTGCATATTATTATACGATTACTATGTTGGACAGTGTGGTTGGATGATCACTGCTTAAGCACGTGTTCGTTAGAGATGTTATGGCCACTTAGACTGGCGGTAATAAGAGTTTGATGCTACACTGTATGTTATGTAATATTGATGCTGTGGAAGTTTTCTGTTATTTGAAGTTCAGTTACTTCACTGTGTTTGGAAGCATATTATGGTCCATGATATTACTGATAAGGAGGCATATTGGATGGTTAATGCGTGTACACTTGAATATCTTCATGTTAACCCAGGGGATGGCACATGATGGGACTAGAAGTTATGCAGTATGTTGTCCCAATTGTTGCAGGTTACTGGGGGAAGACAGCTGATACTGTGGGGCGGTGAGACGCCATACACTGGCACTGGGCCAGGCCAGCCCATCCACGGTTAGTGAATAGTATAGTAATGAACGAATATGACACTGAGATTGGAGCTCACTGTGTGTTGGTAATATGGTTACTGTTTGCTATATTATGTTATTGTGTTGGTTATTATTGTTTGTCACCAAGGGCAGCTGGAGAAGATGACGTCATGCTCAAGTGATTAGTAAGCCTGTGAAGGCCAGTATGGTCAGATAATATAATTATGGGGTCTTTGTGGTTTGTGTGCATCTTTATCTCTCCTGTATTATGAGGCTGTTATTTGGAGGACGTGTGCGTATATTGTATGCATGGTGCATGGGGTGAATGATAGTAGTATAACTACAATGTATTAATCCATGCATACGAATGATATACATGTATGCTTACTGTAATGTATGTCCATCGTTTTGGATTTATTCACAGTAAGGATGAGGCAGTGAGCCAGGGATGCCGGTAGGCGTGGCTGCACTGGGTTTTAGCTTCTTGATTTTTAGTACTTTTAGTTTCTTGATTGTTAGTACTTTTAATCTATGATTTTTAGTACTTTTAGTTTATAGTTCAGTATTAGTCATTTACAGTTTATAGATACTATAGCTTTTCTTTTTGTTCTTTTTGGTAAACTCCAATCATTGCTGGGCTACATAACCCTTTTCTATTTTTTATATATAATAAATGTGGTCCCTGTCGTGGAAAAGATCCTGGTGTGGTGTTGCTGTGTTGTAAAGGTCGTATGATTGTGAGCGAGCACCACGGTGTTGGGTGTTGAATGGTTAATTGTCTTCTAAATTCCATCATACACCACCACAATTATGAAGTAAATATCAAATTATGCAAGATTGGATTTCCGACCGCGACAATTAGATTTGATGCATGTAAAGACTGACAGAGCGTTTCCAGTCGTTTTTCTCCAAAATGGGCGTGTCCTTGTAATTTATTGCCAAATCTTGAAGCAGTGCGCAAAGTTTCATATTCTTAAGCCACATGGTCACACAAAGTATGTTCAGCCTCCAGCTTCAATATATCTAATCTAATTAATTCAATGTGAAAGTTAAATCTCCTCTCAGTAAACCATTCGTGTCGTCATCCTAGCAGTTTAAGTGGAAATACTCTCCAAGCTAAAATGTGAATACAAAGTTAATTTCTCATTTACTGACGACACGTGGAGATAATGAAAAGAAATAAACACGCCATGAAATCATTTATAATTGAGGATTAATTTACGACATGTTTATTACGATTAACGCTGACATAATCTGTGTACTATCTTCATCCTTCCTTCCTCCTTATGAAACCCCAAACCTGTTGTAACACATCTGCAGATGTCAAATCTTTTCTGCCAAAAAAAACAACAACAACAAAAAAAAAAACTTGGGAATTTGTTTGAGGTGGAGGGAGGTTACAACATTTCACTTTTGTTTTTAATATTAATAATATGTAACAAAAATGTAATTAAAATTGGTAGTTGAGATAAATACATTATAAATCAAAACCACTTCGTTTTTACTCCTGGTAAATATTATCTGCATGGACCAACTTCACGTCCATGGTGAACTAATTATGATTTCCCAAAATTTTTGGCCCCAAAGTTAAAAAAAACAAAACAAAACGAACAAAAATACGCGAGTTCACATAAGTTCTGTCGATTACAAGTAGTGACATCGGATTTTTTTATTTTTTTTTTAAAAGCTGTATTATGCAGAGTTGAGAAATTGCCGTCTGAAGCAAGAATTAACAACCTGTAACATGAGGAAATGAAAACGGGTCTGGTAACAAATAGCATTGTATTGCGACAACAGTCCAGCCGTGATATTATAGTCATACTGGTATCCTGAAAGATTCTTGAGACTTCGAAATGCTCCACTTTCTCGCGGGGGCATCTAGGGCACCAGCTAGTATTACTGGTAATTATTATAACCAGAAGGAAAAAAAAAGGGGGGGGGGGGAGAGGGGGGGGTTGGAGTTATTGCAGCACATTTAAAAATTCAAGGTGGCATTTTTTCCTTCAGATTTTTTTAACATACTAAAGAAATGGCAAATTACACTAAACGAAAAAATCTCCAATTGTGGCACTGTGTAATATCCAAATCCTTGCTAAAACACATTTTGATAATGTTAAGAGTTAATTACTTTTCGATTTTGATTCAGACAATTATTTCTGACCATAATTATGAACAACCACGTCATTACAACGGCTGGACCTTAATTGGTGATTTATTTATTCGGTATTTACTTCATCAACCAGTTGCATCAGTTACTGTATTTTAGAACTGAATATCAAATTCACCCGTTTCAACGATTCTAATTTAGGATAAAATATATAGAAAAGAAATTCTGTTTCCACGTTTCTTATTTCGCCTTCTATCTCGGATTGGCGTTTACGCGAGTGTTTAGAATGGAAACTGAAATCAAAATTTTTCCGCTTTTTTTTTTTTTAACCCTAATAGTGGCCAGTAGTTTTCTCCCTCCCATGATATACTTTTTGGATGTTGGGGGAGCGCAGTCTTATTACAAAGGCAAATAGAGAAAGCCTCGAGTTGTTCACTGCTAGCTCAGCTCTAGCTTTCTATTTAAATACTGCCCTCTCCTAACAAGATCCAAAAACTTCCATCTTGGCTGTTTTTAGGGGACCGTGGTATATGTTACAGTAGATGGCCAGTGAACACTACTCAATATCTCTATAACGGCTTTGTAATTACACTATGGTCTCATAACAATCACTCCAATATTACTTGTTGGTCAATTAGCTGATTTAATCGATTAATGCCACTTTTAGGGTTAACCTCGGAATCACTTTAGATCGATTCCTATTTTTATTCTAACTTCCCTTGTAATTCAATGTTGGTCAAAACATGGAGTGCTTAACACGAGCAAACTCCGCCGTAGACGGGCCGTCTTGATACCTTGTCACCCAAACTTATTCGAGTCTTTTTTCTCATCCTGCCTTTCCTCATCTTCAAGCTTGATTGTAACAAGCAGGATGTGGATAGCCAAAATTTCTTCATCGCCCGTCCTGCAGTCAGTTTCAAACCCAGACACCAGTTAGTTTGAAGCAAGATCAGGTGACATCTTCAGAAATGCATGTTTAAAAACCCTGTTAACCAGATTCAAGAGTATTAGAAACGAAACTGGAAAAGGGCATTCACAGTTCTTACTTAGAAAGGCGTCAGAAATGTTACAATGTGAAATCAGAACCATTGTACGGACCGTTGAAAGACAGATGACATTAGGAAATGGAGTTTTAAAATATTGCATTCTTAGTTCTTGTTTGTTCCAGTTTTTGCACACTGGAGAAATTCGACGTCAAACGTTTGCGACTTCAGTGTCAAGATACTAAATCCGAAATGTGGAACAGCTTGATAAATGCTACAACGCATTTTAAAGGTGTCAGAGTGCATTTATACAAGGTATATTGAGGCTACGTGGGATAAGTAGCTGACAAATGCAACCTGGGATAAGTAGCTGACAAATGCAACCTGGGATAAGTAGCTGACAAACGCAACCTGGGATAAGTAGCTGACAAATGCAACCTGGGATAAGTAGCTGACAAATGCAACCTGGGATAAGTAGCTGACAAATGCAATCTGGGATAAGTAGCTGACAAATGCAACCTGGGATAAGTAGCTGACAAATTACGACAGAACTTTTGTCACCAGTTTGCGGCCATTTCCTGAGAATACAGCACAGGCGTGCCCTCAGCGAAAAGTGTTTCAGTGTGACTGTCTAGCTGATAATTTTAGCACTATCCCTTACTTCAAAACATTTCTAAAAATTACATGATTTGCGTACAATACTCAACTTTGGCTACATGTCACAGCCAGTCAATTATTGTGTGATATCGCATCTTTTAATGACAACGTTCAGGTGGTGAGAAATGTGAGAGTTTACATAATTATGATGGATCTCGAGGGGAAAAACAAATCGTGCAGCCAACTGACAGTATACCCATTTTCTTAAAACCCCTAGTTAACCCTCATTTGGCAGAATACAGAACGAGTTTTCTCCGTAGTAACTGTGATAAAGTATGTTTAAAAGGCTTGCTAGGGAACTTTTGCCAAATTACAAAGAATGTTACAAGTACGTACGCTCCCCTCGAGATTTATTGCGTTAGGGCTACGTATTGTTAAAAGTCTTTTGTTACTCCAGAGCTAGAGAGCTCCTCCCGAAATACTCCCAATATCAGCCTTATTCTTTCGGATGTTCTTTGTTTTCCTCCTGTTTTTTTTTTTTTTTGGTTGAAAGAGTAGAGGGCAGGGTTGGGGATTCGATAAGATTTAGGGTTGAGGATAAGGACGGGATTAGGGATAGTACGTATTCGTATGTGACCCTAGCGCAAAACGCTTGGGGTGCGTACGTTCTAATAATAGCAAATTGCAAAACTGAATAAACCCAATAATACTAGGTTGGGTTCACCGTTCAGCTATTTAAGATGCAAAAATACCATGGTTTCTTAAGTCTTTAAAAAAAAAAAACACATTGGCATTGTGTTTTTCTACTCAGTGATCTATTTATAAGAGAAGTAATGAAATCTCTCATTATCTCTAGTTTCCATGTAAGGAGAATCAAAATTTGTGAGTTGAACGTGGGTTTTTTTTCACAAGAAGATTTTCAGGTCATTCATAAAACGAGTCCAAGAAATCCACAAAGACAAAAAAAATATATCGTTAAGAAAATGTAAGATCAAAAAATAAATGAAAACGGCAACGAAAAACAAATCTGCAAAAGAGGATCTGAAAGACAGTGACCTAGATACTGACAGAGTCACAGACTGTCAAGAATGATGACCTCTTTTCTACTTATCGGGAAAGAAGCTGTACGCAAAGTCGTTCGTATTGACAGATAATTGAGGTCAAGACGTCTGAGGAAAACGCAAGTCCCTGGGTGAGTAGACAAGCATGTCAGAAATGGGGACAGAACCCGGTAGACAATGCCATTCATTTGACAGAGGAAGCGCCCATTTCTGTGTCAACAGAACCTCAAGCAACTTATTTGTTCAGCTTGAAGAATGCAGGAAAGCTGGCAGCTGCCAATAGCAATCTTTATTAGTATAAAGACCAATCTGTCAGTTTGGATATCTTTCCCTGTTATATTTTTGTAGCATCTGCAAGCTACCCCTTCCTCTCCCCCGTTTTGCTGGTCACACTGGTGACTGAGCATGTGTTCACTTCTTTTTTCCTTTTATTGTTGACATTCGCCCAGCGTTTACTCAGTGACCTATCTTGTGAGTAGTTTTTTTTCCTCGCTCGGTTGTTGTTGGGTGATTTGAGCCTTTTCGTAAATATTTGTTCCTGAACATTCGATAAGGTCGTAGATGTAGATGTTTACGCCAGATTTGACCTTGAGTGATGTAACCTGGTGACGTATTGATACGTGATTGGTTTGTGTGTTTCGGGCGAAGGCAGAGGTTAGATTAATTTCGGGAGCTTTCTTTAGAAATATCTATATGTACCAGTGTGATGAATACTAACATTCAACTCTTAGCACCGTGGTGCTTGCTCACAGTCTTCACAAAGCAACACCACACCAGGATCTTTTTGGTGACAGGGACTACATTTATTATATATAAAAAAAATAGAAAAGGGTTATGTAGCCCAGGCAATGGTTGGAGTGACAATTATACGAATAAGAGCTAAACTAAAAATACAAGACCAGTGAAGGTTGCTAACTAACGAAGAACTAAAAAATGCTAACTAAAAACCCAGTGCAAAGGCTAACTTAGTAGCTAACAAAGAACTAAAAACCCAGTGAAGGTTGTTAACCAACAAAAACAACCAGTGATATGAAGTACTAAAAAACCCAGTGCAGCCCGCCCATTGGCGTTCCCGGCTTACTGCCTCATCAGCACTGCAAATAAGTCCAAAATGATGGACACACATTATAATACATGTAAATAATCATCAGCATACATAGGTGAATTGTTATATTACTGCTACCATAATTAACAGTATGCACTCAGCATACCATCCGCACACGCTCACACCCACACATATTCAAGTTGGTTGCTTCCCACGTGTATATTATTTACTGGAGAGGTAAAGACGAACACAAGCCCTCCAGGCCTGAAGACCAATTCACTATCTACTCAAGCCCGAGATTATCCTCTTCAGTCGATCTCATTGTTATAACAACGATCACACCAGCGATAATATTATATAGTCGCCCTTGGCCACGACACCACAACATACAATACTTGTACCCATTTGTTTCGTTACCATGATCAAGTGCAAGCATGGGGCTTATCTCGTTCACATAAGGCCATCCCATTCATACGCGTCATTTACATCCATTCAGCATGCACACAACAACGATCCTTCTTGTAATACTATTTCACACACCATGGATGGACACGCCAACATCCAGGTGCGGTGTCTCACCGCCTGCAGCTACCCTTCTCGCTGGCACTGCAGCATGACACAGTGATCGTACCGGCTCCGGTCTGCAATAATTAGGACAATATACCACATAACCCCATCCGCCTCATGTACCACTCTACAATATGGTGCAATAATAACGATCTAAACGGGGTAGCCTTGTTGAAAGAGGAATGTAGGCTTCAATCTGACAGTCTCTTACTTCTCAAACTAACCTCTATGTCAAATATCCAAATGTATTTACGCGCACTAACCAGTAGGCCTACTCCTACCCGGCGATAGGTCCAATCCAATAACTATTCTTACCATTCGTTAACTACTTTCTCTACACACATTTTATCTACGCTGCCTACTCAACGGCAGGGTGGCTAGATTCCACTTCAAATTAACCAAGAGAAGGTCTCCACAACGTCGACCTTACTTACAATATTATAATTATATGATAATGCCACATTACTGTGATACTGCAACTTTGAATTCCACTTCTGGTTAAGTGATTGTAACAATATAGCTCTACGGATAACCACGTGCTTACGGCACAGAATCTAGCAACCATTATATACCTAATATAAGCATACGACAGGAAATACCTATAGTATTCTCGGCACTGCGAAAGAATGCTGTAAATACCAAAGAGCACGAAATAAAACATAACTGGACAGTCAGTCACCAGCTGTCATCGGTCAAAACCGCCCGCATACACTTGGAACGTACGAGGCCAACTTTCTCGGGTGATGGTCGAACTTCTGGCCGGTCTGAGAGCGCCGTCTGGAAGATGACCAAGCGTCCAGACCGACCGGGTTTTATCCACCCTAAGCCCGCCAAAACTGGACAAAGCGCGATTCGACCATTGGCCAGGACAGGCACTGATACATAAGTTGTTATGCCTCGAAGATGACTAGACGAATGATTCGACCATTGGTCGAGATCCTGAACACAGAATAATACACAACATGCCCCCAAAGAAAGGCACTTAACTATAACGGGACACAATTTGGCCATTGGTCAACATGAGTGAAAATGTTTATACAAGACGCATCTCCGGACCCAGATGGGCAGACAGTCCTTGGAGCCACGCCATTGTCACAGGCTTCCCCGTTTTGCCTCGGTAACATCCCACAAAAGAGAGGCAATTAACTACCCCACCTATGCGCCGTTAGTCAGTTTATGGGACAAAGAAAACACACTCGAGATTCCTACATCCCCTGACCGTCCGGTGTTAGACAATTTGTGGGACAAAGACAACACAATCAAGATTCTTACATCTTCTGACCGTTCAGCATTAGCAGATTCGTGACACGGTCACATGTATAAAAAATTTAAGTGGTAACGGTTGGTGAGTAAGTGAGTTTCCAGCACTTGTGCGTTTCCCCGTGTGGCATAGGATATTTAGTTCTCTGGTGCCTTCCTTGTATTTTATTGTTCAGTATACAGTATTATTTAATCGATAGTCGGATCTCGTGTTTACTTTTTCTACAGCTGTAATAGTTTCGTTTTCTAAAGGGTTGTAGTTAGAGATCAACTAACTTCCCCGCTACTATAACGTTCTAGAACAACCTCAGCTGTTACAATTATCATAGCAACTATCCCTGTAATATTTTCATAGCAAAAACATGTAAACTCTCACTGACTCCGGGAAGGCAGAAACCTGAATTTCGTTATAAGCGGCAGGCACAAATTTAGTTTAAATATTGAAAGATGGTCACAGCAAACAAAAAGTCCCGTGATCTAACTGTACAAAAAATAGACAAAAAGTGCCAACTACCAGGCTG
Source organism: Onchidella celtica (assembly GCA_963931925.1). Taxonomy (NCBI): domain Eukaryota; kingdom Metazoa; phylum Mollusca; class Gastropoda; order Systellommatophora; family Onchidiidae; genus Onchidella; species Onchidella celtica. The sequence continues at coordinate 44,462,853 of OZ007579.1, read as the reverse complement.
AATCCGCAAAAAAAGGTCACACGTAAAGTCATTCCGTGATAAAAAATATAGAACGGAAAATTCTAATTTCACTTTTTTTTTTCCTCAGGTAGAATTCTAGCACACCAGTAGAACCGTTGAAACGCGCGCGCAAATGCCGATTCTGGATGGAAAATGAAATCAGAAACATTTAAACGAACTTTTTCTTTTCTATATTTGATTCTGAGTTAGAATCATTGAAACAGTGAGGCTGATTTTGATTCAGTTCTAAAATAAAATAGAATATAATTTGAACCGTATAAACATAGCTTTCCTTAAACAGAAATTGGTCCCACAGATATAAGTCTCCGACACTGGAAATGACAGTTTTGAAATGTGAAAAATATTCTTCAAACCGTACCGAAAAACAGTGAAAATAGATCACAAGCATTATTTAATCATTACCCCTTTGCTTAAATTGCTTGTGTCTCAGTTTTGTCCTTCAGTCATCTGAGATTGGCTATTGACATTTCTAAGCCGCTTATCTCTTTAGTCTGGAAAAACAACCCACGTTTCCTCGGGCCAGACAGGTCAACTGTCAAAACAAGACAGAGCACTCTGATTCAGCAGTGCTTAGTCCAATAATACCATAAAACTTGGAATTGTCTCTGAAAACACTGGACTTTAGAGAGAGACAAAACATTGAAGGGCTCAAGTGAAAAGCCAACTTGGTCATTTGTGTGTGCGCCTGAAGAAAGGCCCCTGTTGTCGGTACAGCTATTTTTGAGCTAGGGGATGAAAAGGTCGGAAAAGTCGTAACTAGTCGGAAATGTACTTCTAGCAGAAAACACAAGTTTAACCATTTCTAAATAGCATATGAAATATTTTATATTTAAATATTTTATTCATTATTTGTACACGTGACTCTTCACGAAGTAATATTGGAGTGGTTGTTGCTAGGGGACCGTGGACTAATTACAAAGCCGTTATAGAGATAATGCTGAGTGGTGTTCACTGCTCATCTATGGTTTACCGTGTAACATGCCACGGTCCCCTAAAAACAGCCAAGTCGGAAGTTTTTTGGATCTTGTTAGGAGAGTGCATTATTTTACAAAGAAAGCTAGAGCTGAGCAGTGAACACAACTCAGTAGTTTCCCTATTTGCCTTTGTAATAAAACTACGCTCCCCCAACAATATCCAAAAAGTCAGCCATGGGCGAGAGCTGTTAAAGCCATTTTTTGTTTGTTTTTGACTTGGTTTTTAACTTGAGCTCTTCAAATACTAAAGCATGTGTTAATCCGCCATAAGGAGGTATCATGCTAAGCCCGGTGAGACACAGTCAGCTGCTGGCAGACAAGAAGTGCACACCATAATTTTCTTTTTATTTTCTTCGTAAATCCGGAAAGATCCTATCATACTAAGCCTGGTCAGACACAGTCAGCTGCTGGCAGACAAGAAGTGCACACCATAATTTTCTTTTTATTTTCTTCGTAAATCCGGAAAGATCCTATCATACTAAGCCCGGTCAGACACAGTCAGCTGCTGGCAGACAAGAAGTGCACACCATAATTTTCTTTTTATTTTCTTCGTAAATCCGGAAAGATCCTATCATACTAAGCCCGGTCAGACACAGTCAGCTTCTGCCATTATTACTTGGGTGTACATTTTGCTGGAGTCAAAATTAGCAATCTCTGGCACGTTTAGTTTGATAAACTTCACAAGATTTTGGATTTTTTGTGTGTTTCGTTTCGAACAGAGCTCCACCACGATTTATCCGAAGTCTATATCGGGCCAGTGAAAAAAATACTTGTATTATTAAACGGGTACAACAAGTTGTCAATTTTTTAAATATTTTTTTTTGGGGTACAATGTCATCCACACCTTTTTCCAAAAATTATTTATCTAGTGTAGAGCCTTGCAAACAGCACAAGAGATTGTATGAATGTTGACCAAAATTAAATTTACTATTTTAGTGGGCAGTTTCATCTTCGAATAAATAGTTCCAACACAAAGTATGCCTGGGTGTAACAGGGTGATAGATTGGCAAGGTATAACTAGTAGTTATAATAATATTGTGCCTATAACTAGCGTGGGAAGATAGTTAACGGCGGGGAGACAGAGTCATTGTAGGCCAGAGGGGGAAAGTATGGGATGCAACTGAAGCGCTTTGACACCCGAAAAGGGTAGTGTTTACTTGACCGCCGTACTTGTCGATCAGATCACCTGGGAATTGCTTGGGGGGTAGAGCTGTTTCAATAGTATTTGACGTGGAGCCGACGGGGGTGGCTATTAGGATAACTAATGCACACTCGGTGGGCGTCTTGGGACGCTACCTGACTGGGTATAAATCCCCGAACGCTCCTTCCAACTTCAGACCGCTGAGAGCACTCACCAGCTTCGTGCCGAAGAGGAGACCACAACTGCAACTGTAACTTTGTACTAGTCTTGTGAGTGGGGAAGGTCAGGGAACCCGCAAACATCCTTTGTCAGAGCGTGGTGTCTTTGGTATCTTGTCGGCATTTGGGCTGTTGCTGAGTGGTAAGTTAATTGTACGATGTATGTGTATTTTACTTAATGTTCATGATTGTAGAACCTAAATCTAGTGGGTTTACTTTGGTATAACTACTGCCTCTGAGAGAGTCACGGAAACGCCGTTATATATATGTTACGAAACCTTATAGGATGGGGTCCGTTAGAGAGAGCGTTATTCTTCGTGGGGAACGTGTAAATATCATTAAACTGTATTGATCGTTTATTCTATTGCCTATATGGGAGCCTATGGAGTATGGGAGCTGCAGCCTGACTTATAACAGTGTCAGCGGTTAAAAGTGTTAATGATGAATATCCGTCATGGAGTAAGTATGGAAGTCATGCCTTCCAGCAGTAGATTAGGACTTTGCGATTGTTTTTCTACAGAGGAGGAAGAACAACACCTTCTTGGCTTCTCAACTTCTTGTACTTTGATTAACGACATCGTGGCTTCTTGGCTTCCCGACCTATTGGTACCTGCCGATACCTGTTGATCTAACTGCGCAGTCAAGCCAGGGTAGAGAGGAAGAACCAGTGCCCAGATAGCGCCATACACCCCTAAAGGAGAGGTTTCCTTATGCTGAATGTTCCCATGTGTTTTATAAAATGTGCTAGAGATTGAATATTACGAAGCCATTTAATTAGCATGTACTGATTTGCATCAACTTCATTCCATCGAAATTCACATGAAATTGTATGACCTATGTTCCTATTATTATTGAATGAATTAATAATTATTGTATATATGTAAGCAATACAGATATCGTTTGTTATAACTTATAGAAGAGAGATAGTCGATTATTTAGTGTGTTTGTGCCGTGCCCATCACGGCTGGTGTCAGAAGAAAGTTAGTGAGAGAAAGTGGAAACATCACAATGGTGTCAGAAGTGGGATCCTGCTAGTAAATAACATTTAATTTTGATCTGGGTCGTGTCAAGGGGCTATTGTGTGATTGTGTGGACAGGTCATCTGCCCTGAGGCGAGTGAGAGAGATTGACATTTAGTGCCTGCGACATGCTCTGATTTTACCTGTGCATTGACTGTTCAATTTTATCTTTTGTCACAGAGAAAATTGTTGTTTGCTATTGCAGGAATATTGTTGTTAACTTCACAGTTACGATCCACGCTTTATTGTTAGCTTTGTTTACAGGTCAATTGCTGATGGACTATCTGGGCGCACTGAAGCTTGCCAGACAAGAAGGCATTAGTGATGAGGAATTCAAAATTAGGTGGGACGAAGAGAAAGCCCAAAACCGAGAACAAAGGGCTATCGAACGAGAAGAAAAGGAGCGCGAACGAGAAGAAAAGGAGAAGGAAAGACAATTTGAAAGGGAGAGAATGGAATGCGAACGGGAACTAGCCCAAAACGGGTGTCACAATGGTAAAGGGAATGGAAAATCTGCTGCCCCGAAGGTACCTAAAATTGCCATTTTTGATGACTCGCGCGAGGATCTCGACTCGTATTTGAAAAGATTTGAAAGGCTCGCGCAGGCAAAGATTGGGAAGAAGACACCTGGGCAGACATGTTAGGGGCATTGTTAACTGGCAGGGCGTTAGATGTTTATTCCGGTCTCAGCGATGAAGACAGTAGGGATTACGAGAAGGTAAAGAAGGTGTTGTTCAAGAAGTATCACCTCACGGCAGAGGGTTATAGGCGTAAGTTTAGGGAGAGTCGTCTAGATAAGGACGAAACTTATACGCAGCTGTCCGTGAGATTGCAGAGATATTTTGAGAGGTGGGTAGACCTCTCAGAGGCAGAGAGAACTATGGAAGGGATTACGGATCTGTTAGTCAGGGAGCAGATGTTGAAGATTGTCGACTGTAATCTTTCCATATATTTGAAAGAGAGGGACCCCAAGTCCGTGCATGAGTTAGTTGAGATGGCGGACTTGTATAGTGAGGCTCATCAGTCGAAGCGAGGGCTGGAGCAACAGCAGAAGTCAGGTAAGAGGGTTGAGGAGAGCAGAAGTAAGGGTTTAGGAGTGAGTAAACCGGTATGCTTCAACTGTGGCTCTCCCAATCACCTGAGTAGGCAGTGTGACCAGGGCAGGACGAAGAAGGGTGCTGCTGCCACTGTCGAGGACAACCGAGGTAAGTCCCAGCGTGAGAGTGGGCGTGGTTGTTTTGTGTGTGGGTCACTTCTCCATATTGCGAGATTCTGTAGGAAGAGACAGAAAGAGACGACCGCAGTCGTACTAACCAGCGATGAGGAAGCCGATGACAGTCAGTGGGAGTCATCGGGCAGGGCGAATACTCAACCAGGGGCTGAGCAGAGTGTTGGGCCACAGACCTTCATTTCTTGGGAGACGGAAGGTAAGAGTATTGAGTTAGAAGGTTCGACAGAACATGAGCCCGAAGACGATGTTCCGGAGAATGATTTATCCGCTCCATTTTTGGAGAAGGGGAGGATAGGGGATAAAGAGATTACTATCCTTCGTGACACGGGATGCACGTGTGCGATTATAAAAAGGGACAAACTGCCTCCTAACAGCTTAACTGGGAAGAACAGGAGTTATGTCCTGATGGACGGGACGAGAAGGTCTGCTCCTGTCGCGGAAATGTGGGTAGAAACCCCATTTTATATTGGGCTTCTCAAAGCGCTAGTAGTGGAAGACCCAGTGGCCGATTTGATTATAGGAAACATAAAGGGGGCGTCTCTTGAGAAGATAAGTGTGGTACTCACGCGATCTCGCAAGGTGGAGATTGACAAGGAAGAGCATGAGTGTGAGAATGCGAGTGCGAAAGTGAGTCAGACCACAGATAATGAGGAGGCCAAGGGCAACTCAACGGAGGAGGTAAGGGTAGGGGCCAAGATAGGGGAACTCACACCAGGTGAGATAGCCCGGGCCCAGAGAGAGGACGAAACTTTGAGAGTTTTAAGGGAGAGAGCCACGTTGGAGCAATCGGCTGAGGTAGGTACTCACATAAAGGAGAGTAAGGGAATTTACTATCGGGTAAAGAAGGCCGGGGCTGGACGTGCTGATGTGGAGCAGTTGTTGGTACCTAAGCAGTACCGAAGTGAGCTGATGAAGATAGCTCACGAAGGAGTGTTCGGGGGACACTTAGGAATTTCGCGCACACAGGACAGAATAATGCAGTCGTTCTTTTGGCCTGGGATAGGTGCGGACGTAGGTCGTTTCTGTCGATCGTGTGACGCGTGTCAAAGGACATCCAATAAAGGTAGGGTGACAAAGGTACCCCTAGTGCCGACACCCCTGATCGACACGCCCTTTTCGCGCGTCGCCATAGATTTGGTTGGTCCACTTCCGCGTACGGAACATGGGAGATCGCGTTATATTTTGACGCTAGTAGATTATGCCACGCGTTTCCCGGATGCCGTAGCCTTAAGGGGGATATCAGCTGAGCAGGTCAGTGAAGCGTTAATGGAAATATTTTCTCGGTTAGGCATACCAAAGGAAATAGTTTCAGATAGGGGATCACAGTTTACCGGTGAGCTGATGAGAGAGGTCAGTGCACTTCTCAAAACGAAACAGATATTCTGCTCGCCCTACCACGCGATGGCCAATGGTCTGTGTGAAAGATTTAACGGAGTGCTGAAGAATATGCTTCGCCGAGTAGCTCATGACAGACCCAAGGACTGGGACAGAATGTTGTGTCCACTGCTGTTCGCGTATCGCGAAACCCCACAGGCCAGTACAGGTTTTTCGCCGTTTGAACTAGTGTTCGGTCACCCTGTGAGAGGACCACTTGCAATACTGAAGAATCTGTGGACTGGGGAAGCGGAGTCAGAAACGAGGCCATCGTACGAATACGTGGTAGATATGAGGGAACGATTGGAGGATGCCATGAAAGTCGTAGCCGAGAACAGCAGCGTCGAAAAACACAGGCAGAAGAAATACTACGATAGGGGGGCCAAACAGAGGAAATTCCAAGTGGGCGATTCCGTCCTCATACTTCTCCCAAGTGACGGATCGAAACTACAGATGACTTGGAAAGGGCCTTACAAAGTAGAAGAGCAGAGAGGGTCAGTGAACTACATGGTGAACGTCAAGGGGAAGAGACGACTGTATCACGCGAATATGCTGAAGAAGTATATTGAGAGGGAAGACGAACAGGAAAACACAGAGGCAATAGCTGCAGCTATAATTGACGAGACCGATGAAGGAGAGGAAGCGACTTCGATGCCTCTGGAGACAGTCATGCCTAAGCTAGAACAGACCGAAACCTACAGGGATGTACAGTTAGGGGACACGCTAGATCAGGATCAGAGAGAACAGATGCAAGAGCTCATGGAAGAATACAAAGATATATTTACCGATGTACCGGGGCTCACTGACCTGATCAAGCACAAAATCCCATTGCTAGATCAAAAACCTGTGAAGGTAAGACCCTACCAACTACCGTACTCAACTAGAGAAGCTGTCAATGCTGAGGTAGGCAAGATGCTTGCGGCCAGAATCATCGAACCGTCCGAGTCCCCGTACAATAGTCCAATTGTATTAGTTAAGAAGCCCGATGGTCAACATCGTTTCTGCAACGACTACAGGCGGCTAAATGTTGTGACTGCCGATGACGCCGAACCGATGCCTGAGGTAGAAGCCATTATTTCCAATCTAGCGGAGGCAAAATATTTCACCAAGCTGGACTTGACAAAGGGCTTTTATCAAGTTCCGATGGCCGAGGAAGATAAACACCTGACGGCGTTCGCCACACCGTTTGGGCTATACCAGTACAGGGTCATGCCGTTCGGGTTGAAGGGATCCCCCGCCACATTTAACAGGCTCATGAGGAAAGTATTAAAAGATGCTGGCGAAGGGGTAGATGCATTTGTAGACGACTGTCTTATACACAGTGCAAATTGGCCTGACCACTTGGAACGTTGTCGGAATGTCTTCGAGCGACTGAGACGGGCAAATTTAAAAGCTAGACCTACCAAGACGCTAATAGGGATGACAGAAGTCGAGTACTTAGGCCATAAGCTGGGACAGGGGACTGTAAGACCGCAGGAGAGTAAGGTGCGAGCCATTGTCGACTGTGACCGACCGACGACCAAGACACAAGTGAGGAGTTTCCTGGGGCTAACGGGGTACTATCGGAAGTTTGTACCAAATTACAGTGCAATCTCGGCGCCGTTGTCAGACCTCACAAAGAAGTCCCAGGGCACAAAGTTCGCGTGGGGACACGCGCAGGAGAACGCGTTCAATGCCCTAAAAATTTGTTTGAGTTCCGAGCCGATACTACGGATGCCAGACTGGAACAAGGAACTGATTCTCCAGACAGACGCATCTAACCTTGGAGTGAGTGGCTGCCTACTTCAAGAAGACGAGGGTACGAAGTATCCAGTTGTATATGTTAGCAGAAAGTTGAAACCCGCGGAGAAGAACTACTCAACAATTGAAAAGGAATGCCTGGCCATAGTTTTCGCCGTTAGTAAGTTGCAGGCGTATCTGTATGGGAGAAACTTCGTGTTAGAGACGGACCACCGACCTCTAACTTGGATGCGAACTAAAGACCAGAAGAACGCGAGGGTAACTAGATGGAACCTGGCGCTGCAACCATATAACTTTCGAGTCAGCAACATCAGGGGGCGAGACGCTCTATGGGCCGACACTCTATCTAGATTACCAGTAGATTAATAATTTTATTAGCCGATTTTGCCAGGGAAAATCAACTTAAGTGGGGGCGATTGTAACAGGGTGATAGATTGGCAAGGTATAACTAGTAGTTATAATAATATTGTGCCTATAACTAGCGTGGGAAGATAGTTAACGGCGGGGAGACAGAGTCATTGTAGGCCAGAGGGGGAAAGTATGGGATGCAACTGAAGCGCTTTGACACCCGAAAAGGGTAGTGTTTACTTGACCGCCGTACTTGTCGATCAGATCACCTGGGAATTGCTTGGGGGGTAGAGCTGTTTCAATAGTATTTGACGTGGAGCCGACGGGGGTGGCTATTAGGATAACTAATGCACACTCGGTGGGCGTCTTGGGACGCTACCTGACTGGGTATAAATCCCCGAACGCTCCTTCCAACTTCAGACCGCTGAGAGCACTCACCAGCTTCGTGCCGAAGAGGAGACCACAACTGCAACTGTAACTTTGTACTAGTCTTGTGAGTGGGGAAGGTCAGGGAACCCGCAAACATCCTTTGTCAGAGCGTGGTGTCTTTGGTATCTTGTCGGCATTTGGGCTGTTGCTGAGTGGTAAGTTAATTGTACGATGTATGTGTATTTTACTTAATGTTCATGATTGTAGAACCTAAATCTAGTGGGTTTACTTTGGTATAACTACTGCCTCTGAGAGAGTCACGGAAACGCCGTTATATATATGTTACGAAACCTTATAGGATGGGGTCCGTTAGAGAGAGCGTTATTCTTCGTGGGGAACGTGTAAATATCATTAAACTGTATTGATCGTTTATTCTATTGCCTATATGGGAGCCTATGGAGTATGGGAGCTGCAGCCTGACTTATAACAGTGTCAGCGGTTAAAAGTGTTAATGATGAATATCCGTCATGGAGTAAGTATGGAAGTCATGCCTTCCAGCAGTAGATTAGGACTTTGCGATTGTTTTTCTACAGAGGAGGAAGAACAACACCTTCTTGGCTTCTCAACTTCTTGTACTTTGATTAACGACATCGTGGCTTCTTGGCTTCCCGACCTATTGGTACCTGCCGATACCTGTTGATCTAACTGCGCAGTCAAGCCAGGGTAGAGAGGAAGAACCAGTGCCCAGATAGCGCCATACACCCCTAAAGGAGAGGTTTCCTTATGCTGAATGTTCCCATGTGTTTTATAAAATGTGCTAGAGATTGAATATTACGAAGCCATTTAATTAGCATGTACTGATTTGCATCAACTTCATTCCATCGAAATTCACATGAAATTGTATGACCTATGTTCCTATTATTATTGAATGAATTAATAATTATTGTATATATGTAAGCAATACAGATATCGTTTGTTATAACTTATAGAAGAGAGATAGTCGATTATTTAGTGTGTTTGTGCCGTGCCCATCACGGCTGGTGTCAGAAGAAAGTTAGTGAGAGAAAGTGGAAACATCACACTGGGTATGGTTATTGCACGGCATTGCCCAAACTTCGACGGCCGAGCAGAGCCCAGCTATACAAAGTAAGGTTGCTAGCTGTAAAATATCTTATACGATGTGGTCATGTCTTTTACACATTATTTCTCCGACTTCAACAGCCGAGTGGAGCCCAGATGTACAAACTGAGGGTGCTGTGCAGTATATAATTATGTGGTCATTATCCTTTACACAATATTACCCAGACATCGACTACCGGGTAAAGCCCAGTTGTACAAAGTATGGGTGCTGTGCAATATACATTGTGATCAGAACCTTTACACAATATTCCCCAGACTTCGGCTATGGAGCAGTGCCCAGCTGTATGAAGTAAGGATGAGCAATATATACCATGTGGTCGTACATTTCACACAATATTCGCAAACTTCGACGACTGAGCAGTGGTCAGCTGTACAAAGTAAGGATGCTGTACAATATATTATTATACGGCGTGAGCATATTCTTAACACAATATTGCCCACACTTCGACGGCTGAGCAGAGCCCAGCTTGCAAAGTAAGGATGCTGTACAATTATTATACGTTTAGGTCATATTCTTAACACAATATTGCCCACACTTCGACGACTGAGCAGAGCCCAGCTGTGCAAAGTAAGGATGCTGTACAATATTATACGTTTAGGTCATATTCTTAACACAATATTGCCCACACTTCGACGACTGAGCAGAGCCCAACTGTACAAAGTAAGAGTGCTGGGCAATAGACGATGTGGTCATATTTTATCATTTACACAATATTCCCAGACTTCGGCGAACGGACTGAGCTCAGCTGTGGGAAGTAAGGGTATATTTGTGCAACTCAATATACGATTTGATCGTGCTACACAGAGTCCCTAAAACTTCGACGACCAAGCAGTACCTGGCTGTACAAAGTAAAGGTGCTGTGCTATATACACTGCGATCATGCGCAGTGTTCCCTCCAGGTTGGCAGAAAATGTGCACAAAAGTAGTTCCAAGCATACATTGTAACTAAGTACAGGTGGCGGAACTGCAATGAAACGAAGCTTCAGCGCCAGTGACCCCGGGGAGACCCGGAAGAAACTTTAATGAGTGGATTATGGATGTTGTCTTTATGATTGCGAAGGGGCCCCATAACACTTCAAGCTTCAGATTCCCAAACATTTAGATCCGCCAGCGTAAGTACATTACCATCTCCGTACAATGCGACCACACTTGCATTAATTTGAAGCTGGCCGAAAGTTTTATTCGCCATGAGAAAGTTTACATTGCTTTCAGTGCACACATTCGTTTGTCACAGAAACAAATTTGCAACATAATGTTTGTTCCTACACAGTTAAAATTAGAGGGAACACTGGCCATGTCCTTAGACAATATTCCCAAAACTTCGACAACCGAGCGAAGCCCAGCTGTACGGAGTTAGGGTATTGTGCATTTTGGAATGTTGATGACCATCTTGACCAACATCTGGAATAGAAGCATCGCTGACTAACTTTACAATGTCAACGGCATTTGCAGCATACTTTGGATAGTCATTGATCTTGTAGATTCTAAATTATCATATTGCCTGCACAACTCTTCTCAAACATTGGCCACCAAATGGTATTCAGCAGCACAAAGTATGGATTATTCGGTATATTGTGCAAGAGGTAAATGGGATCTTCACCCACAAGGTCACGCGAACAAGATTTCAGGGATACCCTGATAGGTGGAAAACATTGCTGACATCAAAATGCTATTAGATTTTAGCAAACAGGGTAAACTAGGACATGAGACTGAAAATGCCATCCTCATTGGCACTTTCCTAACCTTGTTTCTCAGTGATCAGTTTGCTGAAATTATAGAGAACAGGGAGTGGAGGGAATTTATTGATACACGACTTGTTTTTAATGTTTCTTGATAAAACTCCCTCTTTCCAATGAATTGGCACTGCAGTGAACGGTTTACTCATTGTATTGTCATTATCTTCTGTGATCCAAATATTTTGAATTTGTTGATTTCAGCTACGTTTTAATTGTTTTCAATTGTTAACTCCTCATTACAATTTTCTAGAGGTTCTAGATAGCCAGCTATAAACAGCAATTTTTACACTGTCACATTTTACTGTCTGATCTACACTACCATCTGCCCCCATCCTGCCCACTCCCCTTTCCCTCGAATCAGCAACGAAGTGGTTTGAGTTTGAGTTTGAGTTTGGATTTAATGGCGCGTGGACACGATACCGGCCTTATCGCGCCCTCCAGGCTTTTTTTCTCTATTTCGCTCTGGGCTAGCTTTCAGCCTTCAGATGTCTACAAGTAAGATCAAATAAAAGTGGCAGCGAAATGGTCAAATCAAGAAAGAAAGTAGATACAAATTAAAACATAGTTATTGCCTTCTTAAGATTTTTAACTGCAAGTCAAAGAAACTAGGAGGCAGAGCATTTACACACTGTGCCCCGCACATCTGGAACTCACTGCCAAAATCATTGCGGGAAGCATCTACCGAGTCAAAATTCAAAACTGGTCTAAAAACCCACCTTTTTAAAAAAACGCTCAGTTGTGAAGTCTCATTCCCAATCCATTTATTTTCTCATTTCACTTTAATTTTGCTGTTTTATCGTTTAATTTCTGTGTTGTAGTATGTTACGTGTGTGTATCTATGTATACAATGTATGTATAGCAGAGAGAGAGGGTGAGAGAGAGAGAGAGAGAGAGAGTGAGTTGCAGATGGAGAGAACAACTTTCTGTAAAGCGCCTAGAGCAAACGGTTTGGATCGGGCGCTATATAAATGATCTTCATTATTATTATTATTATTACTTGGCCTGCAAGAATGTCACAGATCAGATATAAGTATGTACACACACAATAATGCCAACGTTTTGCATGACAATTCCCTGCTAACCGTGATCTAAGCAGAGCCAGTGCTGCTCTTTTGAAGATATTGCGTTTATTCTCAGTTAGTAGTTGTATTTAACGGGGTGTGTCAGTTCGAGAAGGGCTAAACTTCTCCCTGCGGGGTTCACTTACAAGAGATCCTACCGTTCAAACATGAAAGGTGTGCAGTACTGAACAAAATGGCACCAGATCTATTCAAAAAGAAAGAAAAAAATAGTATGTCGGAAAGGAAATATCTTGAGAGATTAGACAGGCTGAAATGCAACCCTGCCCAGCAATTCCCTTATAATATATGGTAACAATAAGAGCACTCCCTATACATAGGCCTACATTTGTGGATCTAGCGAGAGGAAAATAAAAACCCTGATGGTAGGAAATCCCGTCAAATAAAATGGGAAGAGAAAACCAGAATGTCCACAGCACTCGGGGCCACAATGGAAATATCAGGTGAACCGGTATGGCGGAGACGGACGGTAAACAAGAATGGCGACCACTGGCGAATGGCTCTACACCCCGCAGTGGACAGACAAGGCCCAACAAGACAAGACAAGCATGATATCCTTAAGGCTGGATCAAATTACACGTCGTTTATTGTTTGAAGCTCGTCCATGGACTTGCAACAAAAAATACCTGCAACCTTTTGTTCTTGTTTCTCCTATCTTCATTTTCAGAAAAACTAGAGATCTGTTACCATGTACAAGAGGTATGATCAATGTACACTTTGACATTTATCTAAAATGTATTGTGGCATTTATCAAACTGTTTCACAGTTTCGATATATGCTAAGTTTTTATTGCAATGTCTAATAGAGGACCGCAGCTAGTCTAATTACAAAGCCCAATAGAGAAAACCTTGAATTATGTTCATTGCTTATCTACAGCTTACTGCGTACTTCTAAATGACTGTGATCCCCCAATAGCATTTATGCAGGTTTCAGAAAATTGGGTCACAAACTGGGTCTTATAGTTATATTGTGTTTTTCTTAAATATTTTGATTTCAGCCCATAGACGATGATCAGAAGAAATAAAACTATAAATTTATTCATACTCCATACTCATGTGTTTGTTTTTCCTCTACTTTTTTTGTGTTGCGAACATCACATATTTGACATGCAAAACTTCCCTGAATTTACCTTAACAAAGAATCAATGTATCTACCAACTTGGCACAGGTAATACTGTTTTTGAGTATGGAATGGTAGCAAAAAAGGTTGCTGGTGTGTATAAACCCTAGAAAAAGTCCCCAGAAGCAAAAGAAAAAAAAAGGTTTACATTTTGCCAAATGTTGCGCGTCGTGTCTGTCAAAAAATTGACCTACTTCAGACAATAACTAAACTGCTTTAAAAATAATTTGAAGTCCCAATTTTCACAGTCAGTAATATGTCAAACCTTTAAAGTGGTACGAAAAGAAAAAAATATTTAGTTTTTGCTTTAAAAAGTGTGAAGTCCACCAGTAATTACCGCGAGGCACGTGTCAGTCAAAGTTACGTAACCGTCGCACGCACTCTTTCCTGTTCCATTCTTTTGTTGTTGAACACCAACCAGGTTCACTTCCGGGAGATACAAAATCTGAGTGCTGTGGTTTTTAATCCATTCTATTTGTCGTAGTTTTTGTATTAAAAATGTCTGTCAAAACAATTCGCAAGTGATTCGCAACAGCTGATGGAGGTAGAAAAACAAAACAACTCGGGAACTGAAAACCTATTACCGATAGATTTTATCGCGTTTAGCGTATTCTTGTAATGGGCAGCCTTTCCCAGTATCTTCTCAGTATGATTAAAGATGCAACAAAGTCAAACCGTGCAGTTTTAATACAGTTACGAGACGTTTTCTAATGCCCTACCCATGCTTACGTGCGTTGGTCCCATGTTTTGACTGACGGACGTGCGTTTCTAAGGAAGCCTGAACCGCCAATTTTCTGAAACCTGCCACAACGTTTAACGTCGAATTTCTTTGTTGTGCATAAAGTGGCGTTGGCAAAAACAACAACTAAGGTCACGACGTATGTAATCAGACCAGGTGATTCCCTACAATGACCTTCCAGAGTGTTTGTTTTCCCGATGTCTGACATTAAAATGATACAAACATTTGGATGTAGAGGCATTCTGTCCGTGGTTTGTTTTGTTGTATTTTTTTTTTTTTTACTTGATGTCAGCGAGTGCGTTTGTCCATTATTTCTTTGACAAAGCAGAACTAGGCTAGAGCACTGATCATCGGGTTTAAACTTTTACAAGCACACACAAAATAGTAACAAAAAATTGGCAAAAAAAAAATATAGTTGCATGTAGCAAAGCCTCGCTTAAGAAATAATGCAAAAAAGAAAATACACAAAAAATAACTTGCCACTTGCCAAAGTCTTACCACACAACGTAATAACGTGTTTAAATGCCCAAAACCCTACTATAACACTTTAGAGATGTGTGGATTTACCAAGTGGCAATAGGAACCATGTGACAAACTTGGGTTTTGTTAGCACCAGTTACTGATAAAAAAAAATTTAATAATTTAAGGTTAGGCTTCCATTGAGATTAAATTTAGTCAACTCTTTAGTGCCCAAATATAAAAACCATAGAAAAACTGAGGTCGCAGTAGGGCCATAAGCAAGTGACCAAATGCACAATTTCTGATACTCTTCTTGATGTATGGACAAATATTTTGTTGATGAATAGCTTACATGCATTAAATTTATTGCAGATATCTCTTTAAAGTCAGTTTCGCAAATTTGGGAAATTTTGAAATGGCAAATTGGCCTCAGACGCTACAAGTTTGATTGGCCACAATAACGTCTTCGAAGATTAGCCACACGTTGGTAACAAAATCATGTCGAGTCCATTATGGCTAGATGGCCCAAAAAAGAACCTCTGAACACTCATCGGTGACCTATAAAAAAGCTTGAAAAATGTATCTGCGTGGAGTGTCAAGGTTAAAATTCCATGCCATGCCAAATCCTTTGCAACTTAAAGACTAGATTAAACTAAAACAAGAACAAAAGAGTGGAATGAAATCCGCAGGTCCTGGCTACGTTCAATGTACTCGTTCAAGTCTTCACACTGTCTCAGCACTTCCTTTCTCTTTTCTGGTTGAAATGGGTAGGTAATTAGTGAATAATAAGAGTAAGGTCTGGGTTAGAATTAATGATAAGGAAAAGGCTAGGCGGCCGTTTTATCACTAGCGACTGACAGGATGATATGGAGGGACAAAACTCAGGGAGGCGTTGCATATAATATCACAAGGATGCGACATTAGTACCGTGGCGTCCGTTGGTGGAGGTCGTAAGGGGGCAGCGGTCCCCTGGCGAGTTAGTCCTCTAGAGTCTAGATGGATGTTTTTATAGTAAATGAGGGGCTCAGCGATTAACATTCAGAACATGAAATATGTGCTTGACTAAAGTTGTTTAAATCATGTGGTTCCCCCCTTCCAATATCCAAACTCTTTTGACAATGCCCTAGCCTGAAATCCTACCTTATTGTAACAAGTTTTCAGTTTTCTAACGAGAAGGATTGACGGGAGGGGGCCAAGGAGGCGCTTCTTTCCTCCGAGTCTCAACGACCCACAATCTGCAAGAGAAATCGTCACGGAGACAATTTATTATATATTTCAGTAACTTGCAACCTTTGGCATGACTAACTGATCAACTATACACTCTTCAGGCCTTAAATTTGGCAGGAAGGTGGCAATTGAGATAAGGAAGATGATGGCTATAATTAAAAGTTGTTTACCACAAGCATGTATTTTTAAAAAAAAAAAATGTTTATTGCTGTATAACATCTGTATATTTGCATGTTTGTTTCGTAATATAATAGTACCGCGCATGTCATAAACAGTAACCATATCAAGCATTCAGTTTGGTGCGTAATGTGGTGCTCATGAGTTCTGAAGCAAGACTGTAGTTTATTACTTTTATTATACTGGGGGGGGGGGGGGGGAATCACATGATTGTTTATTATGGGCAATGCCCGGTAGCTCATCTAGTTCAGGAATATTTGCGTGAACGTGCGTCGTGGAGTGAAGTCACACTTCGGAGACTACAGCTTTTCAGACAAACTGGAGATGTCTAAATATTGAATGAAATCTAGGCGAACACTTAGCTTTCTCACACAAATCTGGTCCCCTGTGGTGTAACACTATCGTCTGGGCGTCTCCGACTCCCCTTTCTCAGCTCTTGGGCCAAGAAGCTCAACTGACTCCAGTTTCTTGGTCCCAAGATGTGCCGTGCCCATTTACTTCAAGTGTTCACCACTAGCAAGTCCATGTAAATCAAACCTAAGTAACGTATAAAAAGTCTTACAACACCACCGTCCTGTTTAAATTTTCAAAACACTTCCGACACTTTGCAGATGGGATAACCTTAGTTTATTATTAGGGGTGAAACACACCAAAGCTGGTGTATGGATAGTGCCTCGTCTATCAGTGTGATGCGTAAGTTAGGGGCGTTGAGCCACTAGTCAAGTGCCTACAGCAGTCTTGGTCTGTTTTACCCCTAATTAGGTGACTATTGGCAGAAGGTGGTCAAGTGGGATTTGTTTCAACAGGTGGTGGTAATTAAATTAGCACCGTTTTAAGATTTCTGCTAGAGTTTGAATTTGTTTAGTTGATTGGCCACAAGCTTTTCACCGGCAAAATGGCCACAATAAGCTATGGAAATTTGCCCCAAAGTTGCCATAATAATCTCACTGGATTTGGGCTATGATAAGGCTCGAATATATAGCTGCTAATCTATCATTATCTTTCTATTATGTGGAAGGTCTAAATAATTACCAGCGACCAATCAACTGAAGATTGGCGGAATAAAACCTGCAATACATTGCACTTAAAGTGCCCATTTAAAAAAAGGGGGATTGCAAAAGTTGGAGGGTAGATGTACAGAATGTACTAAGGGTAAGGGACAGGTTTTATAATAGGTTTTTGGATTGGGGGTATAATACATTTCTTTCAAGTTTAACCATTTTAATATCTATTCTCACTCTTGTCCCATTAAAAGGGCTCGAGTGTGTTTTCTGGAGGTAACCGTATTCGGTAATCCTAAGAAAAAAAAGCCCAAAAACGTAGACCTGACTTATCTTGTCCTGACCTTGCTTGTTTGTTATATTTTCCATTTTCTGAAAACAAAAACTGGAGACCTTTTAGTATGTAGAAGAGGTATAAGAAATGCACACTTTGACGCTTGTTTAAAATGTGGCACTCTTCAAGCTGTTTCAGAGTTCCGGTGTTGTCTAACTCATCAGAATACTATTAAACATTTAACATCGAGTTTCTCAGTTTTGCAAAATATGAAGTTGGAATAAAGAAGGACTAAGATTGCGTTGTGAGAGGGAGAAAGAAAAAAAGGGGGGGGGGTAACCTGAGTTTCCAGAAGGAGAGTTTCGAGGTCTGCAAAGTGAAAGAGGAAAGATCAACAGGAAATACAATTAAAGACTTGCATAATTGTGCTTCTTGGAATAGCAACAGCCTCAGGTGGCAACAGCTTTCCAGACAAATTGGAGATGTTTGAATATTGGATGATCCGCCCCGGGTGGAAATATTCGCTTCTTCAAGCTGATGTGGGTCTGTGGGGTTACAGGATTGTCTTAGAGTTCCCTAAGGCCTGTTTACACTGGTAGGTTTTAGGAATAGAAAAAAGGAAAGGATTTCCGATTTCCCCCTGAAAAACTGGAATAGGACATTCCTATTTTCATTCCGATTTCGGAAAGGTTATGCGTCACGTGTCAACCGCCTGGATGTAAAATGGCGTTCGGCCGAACTATCGAAGAAACTTTCACCACAACATTTTGAAGGCGAGAGCTGTCTATGGGATACTTAATCGCCCATGTATCATAACAAACAGGCGAGAAGTAAAGCCCTTGGAATTTTAGTTACGAGCTAGACGAGCGAGAGGCCAGCGGCCGCCACGCGAGCGTCCATCCCAGTCACATGACCAAAACAAACGATGGGCATCGCTTCTCATTCAGAAAACGGACCAGTGTAAACAAACAGCCGTTCGAGGGGGAAATCGGAAAGCAAACGTCGGAAAGTGAGGAGAGTTCTTCCTCCGCTGTCCCCTATTCCTTTTTTCTATTCCTGAAACCTACCAGTGTAAACAGGCCTTTACCGCCGCATTCACATTTCGAGTCAAGACACCGAAGTTCCTACAGTCGGGGCCTACACGTCTGACCTACACGTCAGAGGGAGCTGAATTTCCATTGTTTGTCCACACCTTTTGACTGCATTCACTGACAGTAGATCTAGTTCTAAATGTGTATACATAAGATTTTAGCAATAGTAGAACTTTAAAACAGGCCGTTAGCCTCAACATTGTGGGCCCCTGGGCAAAGCAATAGGATTTGATTTTCTTCCCCATTTCAAGAACGTACATTTGCATGCATGAGGTTCCTCTGAACCCTTGAGGTCCCTCTGAACCCTTGAGGACCCCGAGCAACTGCTCAATGTGCGCATGCGTTAAGATACAAAAAGTGGACTCGTTTTTGGCTGCACATGCCGAATTTCCAAATCCAGTTATCGCCAATAAACAGACTTAAGGGTGGTGTTCCATTTTGGAGAGGATTATTAATTCATGTTTTGAGTGTTAAATCGCCGAGCCCAGCACGTCAACAATAGGAACATCTCTCTGGAGAACTAACTTGCCAGGTGGCTCTGATCAAACAACATGGGCGTCGGAATAATACACCTTTCAGGTGCGACATGCCATGAAGCAATGCCAGTTGCGAGCAAATCAACATAGGTGGCGGCCGTCGCCCATTTTTTTTTTTTCATCTTAGTGTCCGTGAAATAACTTAGCACAGCTTTCTTGCTGTGAAAAAGACAATGTGTACACACAAAATTATCCATAACAAAAAGCTTTAGTTAAAATTCTACTTTAACCAGTTTTCATCTGAGGGGGTGAAGGAACTGGGTGGGTTGGGGGGGGGGGGTCCAGGAGGAGCTTCTTTCCTGTAAGTCTCAAAGACCCACAAACAAGAAAAAACGCCAGGAACACAAAGAATACTTGCGTGAAATTACATCGTGGAGTAACATCCGTCTCAGGAGCCAACAGCTCATCAGGCAAGTTGGAGATGTTCAAATATTGAATGAAAACCAGGGGAACATTTCGGCTTTCTCACACATCTGGTCCCCTGTGGGATATGGCGTAACGCTGAAGTCTGAAAGTGTCAGTCTAGCGTTCTTAGGTCTTGAGCAAGACGTTCAATTTACCCCAGTTTCACTGTCCCAAGTCAAAGTGGTGCCTGTTTCCTGGAAAGGTGTCGGCCGTTAGCGAGTCCCTGTAAATCAAACGCAAGTCGTACATTGAGTTTTACAATACCAGCCTGGATAGTATTCGTCGGTGCTTTTGGAGGAAGGTCCTACATACAATACATGGCTGATAAGAAAAGATGAGTCCAAAGAACCGGTTCTTCCAAAAAAAAAGATGACCCTCTGGTTAACTATGAAAATATAAAATTCAAGCAAAAACGTTACCCCTGCCAGGCTGCATAGATAAGGGCATGGTATTTATTAAAGACATGCTAGAAGGTGAGACATTATAAAGTTACCATGAAAACCGATATATAGGGATTTTCCTGGTTCCCAGCTTGATTACAGTATTTTGTTCAATGCCTTTATGTATCGATTGTGGCACAAGCAATCTGGTTGATAAGGACATGGAAATCGGAAATTTAGGCCAAAGGACATTTAGAGCTTTGTTGCAGGAGAGTGAACCATCAAGAGCTATTCAGTTTTGGCCGGGCAAATTCCAAATTAAAGCTGGCACCCAATATTTAATGTGATCAAGGAATCAGGACTACGTCGAGCGCTTCGATGGAAAATTATGCACGATATTATGTGAGTATAGTGTGCTTGAGAAAACCCACAAGTCGCCAACATGACATTTTGAGTTCTGTACACATAATAAAAGACGAGACATTTCTGATAAATTCAAGTCAGTGACCCCCCTAAAACAAGATTTTGAGAAAACGGCATTTAGTCCTAAAAGCGGCAATAGCTAATTGACCCATTAATATTGGAGTGATTGCTGTTAGGAGACGTAATCTAATAACTAAGCCGTTATAGAGATCATACTGAGTAGTATTCACTGCTCATCTACAGTTTACCCTGTAACATGCCACAGTCCTCTAAACAACAGCCAAGCTGGAAGTTTGTATCGGACCCATGTTTTCACTTCACAGCCGTTTTTCTCAAAATCAACTCTGTCGACATATTTATATTGTGGGTTTTCTCATGCACACTCACATATACCCAACAAACATCCTAAAATGATCTCAGGAACCAATCAGTGAAGAAGTTGTCAGATGGTCGATTTCACAGAGCATTTTTTGATATGCAAGTGCGAGACGGTTAAGTAAACCTGGGCAGAGGTAGACAACCTGATTAACAGCAATACGAGTACACGGATCCAGCTGACAAGTTCCTCTTGCCTTCTCGGCATGCCCTGTCATGGCAACTTGAAGTCAACTAATCTTTTAACACTAATCATGTTATTCTGGTAGTGAAATTGACAGTCTCCAAGTATAATTCGGAAAGCATGGCAACATTCTAATCCTGTTTTATAGCGAATTGGCTTTAAGAAATTTATGGCAGTAATTAACGGAAGCTGCTTATACTCCACAGAAACTGTAGATTACAGCTAAGACAGAGGGATATCTTTTCTAACCACAGCAGATAAGGCCTTGTTTAGATTCTGGCGCATCGCGAATTAAATGCAACTCAAGAGGTTGGGTAATGCGAGAGCTCAGATAACAATAACAACAAACTCTGAAACAACAAATAAGACATAGCAGCGATAACACGTAAAGGCAGCCTCGCTGAAAAAGGCCCGACCATGGGGGGGAGGGGGGGGGGGGCTAATCCCGGACAGAAAGCCCTCTAGGGCAAATCAGTACAAGAATGCTAAAGTCTAGCACCACTCCTAATACACACAAGCAACTAATCCAATTAATCCGAATAGGTGCCAGGTGTAGCAGTAACAGTGTCACCGTAGTAAAGGCTGTCTTGAAATATTCGGGTTTTGGGGGGGGGGGGGCCAAGGGTTAAAAAATGGTGACGAGAAAACAACTGACAAGCGATGGCTTGTGGTTTGCTCCACACCGTGACCTGTATGGGGAGGGGATGTAGCATAGAATACCTATTATTATGCATTAATTAGTCCTCTAAGCATAGCTTTAACAACCCCCCCCCCCCTATCCTCCTAGTTTCTGTCTACCCAACCTTTCAAGCGAGCAGTTAAGAAGGAAATGAAAAACTGCACTGACAATAACCAAACGATAACCCTGTGAAAGAAAAGCAAATTCATTTATTTTAACAGCACTTACTCTCGTCTGTCAGATAACAGCTAAGTAGTAACCAACACCGCAACGCTATCGAAAGGGAGGGGGATTACAAAAAAGACAAGTCCTACAACACCTCCATTTTGTTTAATTTTCAAAACACTGACACTTTGCGGATGAATAATCATTATATTCAGAGTGCAACAGACCAAAGCTGGTATACACGCTGTGGGCAGTGCCCAGTGTATTAAGACTTGACTTACACCCTTGAACCCCGAGTGGGGCATGGGTCATCTACCAAGGTCCTCCACCTTGCTCTGTCCTGGGCTGCGGCTTCAATCTGGCCCCACGAGTCCCAGCATTTTTGCCTCGCTTGTGGTTGGTCTTTGCCATGTTGTCTTGGGACGCCCGCGGTTTCGATTCCCTTTGGGGGTTCCATTTGAGGGCCTGGCGAACGATGCTGCCTTGGGGTTTCCGGAGCGTATGTCCAAGCCACCCCCACTTTCTCCGTATTAATGTGATGCATAATTTATGGGCTATTTATGGCACCTACTCCAGTCTTGATCTGTTTCGTCCCTTATCCGGGTGGTTCTTGGCAAACGGTGGACATTTTTTTTTTTCACATTTGGTGATTTTTAGGAACGTTTAAAGTTTCATGCTGAGACTGGGATTAAGTTCATTTGACTGGTCACAACCTTTTCACTGGGAACATTGCCACAATAAAATGTTCCGATATTCGCCCCAAAGTTGGTCAAAATCCCATTGTAGTTTGGCTATAATAAGGCTCGAATAAATAGCTGCTACTTTAGCATTGTCTGGCAATCTTTTTAAAGGTCTAAACACTTAACGTGACCAATCAACTGAAACCTTGAGGAATAGATCACGTGATACATTACATTATACACCTTATGGGCACATTTAAGAAAGAAAGAATTACATAATCCGGGTTTTTCCTGCACTGTGGCGACGGCCTGTCTGCTCCAGTTGTAACTGGGCTGCAATGACACTAAGGCAAATTTCCCAAATGGTATTAAAGAAGTATACAAAAATTACAACAACAACAATACGTAGATGTTGCAAGTTTGATCAGATTTAATGTCTCGCCACCGTTCCCGGACCTGTATAACTGATTTTGACTACTTTTCAAGAGAGGTAAAAAAAAAAAAAAAAATTTAGCACGTCTAACTTTTTGAAATTTTGCTGATTATTTTTCGGCTTAGGAGTATAGAATCAAACATTCGATGCGACTTTGAATGTAAAAGATCGATATTTCGGATTTTCGAGTTTCAGAAAACAGTGACGATCTTTTCTCACTCTTGTCCCATTAAGAGGCTTAGGTGCGTTTTCTGGAGGTAATCGGATTGTGTAATCTCCAAAAAGAAAAATAGGCCAAAGCTTACCTTAAGATATCTTGTGTGGAAAATTCGGAGTGGGGGGGGGGGGCGGTGGGGGGTGTTAACTTGGGGGTTTCCAGGAGGAGAGCCTCAAAGGTCTGCAAACTGCAAGAAGAAAGATCGGTGGAAATACAATTAAGGTATACTTGCGTGAACTTGCTTCTTGGAATAGCAACACTCGCAGGACGCATCAGCCTTTCAGACAAATTGGAGATGTTTCAATATTGGATGACTTGCAGCGAGTGGAAATGTTCGCTTCTTTACCCTGATCTGGCTTTGGTGGGGTTTCAGGGCTGTGTGACACAGATTTCAACCGCCGTTGTCAATTTTCCAATCAAAAGTTGCCCAGGTCAGGGAGTACACGCCCAGGGAACTATTTCCATTATTTTTTCTTCCCTTCTAACTGCATCTACTGACAGCTGATCGACAGGGTGTCCATAAAGTCTGGGTACATGGTAAAAAATACATACTACTTAAAACAAAATTTTATTCAATTGGGATGTTGATGAATAATATTTTCAACATGATTTCCATCATTTTCAATGCATAACTTGATGCGCTTTGCAAAATTCAGGTGAACTCGATGGAACAGGTCTGCATTGCCGTCGATTTCAGCACACTGACTGGTAGTGCGTTCTCTCAAGTGGTTTAAATCTGCAATCTTCATTGAATACACTTTCTCTTTTAGCATATCCCAGAAAAAGAAGTCAATGGAAGAAAGGTCTGGTGAACGAGGGGACCATTCCACATGACCTCTTCTTCCAATCCAGTGAGGAAAGTGTCATTCAGCCAATCTCTAACAGCTGTAGCAAAATGATAGTGAAATCCCCCATGTACCCAGACTTTGTGGACACCCTGTAGTTCTAAATGTGTATAGTAACGGGATTTTTTTTTAGCAATAACAAACCACAGCAATTAGCAATAAAAAAAATATTAGCAATATTAGCGACAATAGACCCAGGGCCATCTTATCATTATGGGCCCCTGGACAAAGCAACAGGATATTCTTCCGTCTTTCAAAAACCAGTGTAAATTTGCATGCAATCTCTCCCCCCCCCCTCCCACCCCCATCCCTGGGGCCTCTGGGTAACGGCCCAGTATGCCTATGCGCTGAGACGCCTCTGCTTTAACAAAAATCGCTTTCGCTCCACCCACCGAATTACCAAATCCAGTTATCTCCAGAAAACAAACTTAAGGCAAGTGTTGCTTTCTGGGGAGGGTTTATTCATATTTCATTCATGTTTTGAGTGTTGCCTCTCCAAGCCGCGCACGTTAACTATAGAAACAAACTTTCTAGAGAACTTGCCAGGTGGCTCTGCTGGAACAACATGGGCGTCAGAATAATAGGGATATTACAAGGGCGCGACTTCAGAAGCGTCTGTGAGCGGGTGACTGCTGGAGGGCAGCGCCTGCCTGGCGAGTGGGCTTCCAGATGGATGCTTTAATATTGCAGCTGGTCAATGGCTCATTTTGCTCAAACACAAAGGGCCGTAATAATATAGGTGGCGCTCCAGAAGTAGAGGTATACTTTCAGGCACTTTCGCTTTATCCGACTCGATGTTATCAACATGGCGAACGTTGCAAGCAGGATTTATTTAAATCTGTGTGGATTCTTGAGCATGATTTGATCAACATTAGGTGTAGCTATGGTGTTTTCTTGCCTTATGATGCAAATTGCTGTATTCACTGTGCATAACTTCATTTTTAAAAATGTGTTTATCATGTGATTTTAGGCATCAGCCATTATCTCGTTAAATGAGCTTATGTAAAGTCGGAGTTGTAGCCCTGGGTACCTGAAATTGAAATACGATTAAAAAAGATATTCTTTTTTATGCTTGCAATTCCCCGATAACCTATCGCCTTTCTTTTCTCTAATCCTGATTGGCAGTGAAATAGATTATACTCCAGTGGACAGTGGGTGTGTTTTCTTAGTGTTTACTATGAAAACCTGTTTTATGTTGTGATTTGTATGAATGATTTAACTTAAATGTTAACCAATTACTTAAAGTGATATTGATATTAACGAAACATATTTACTGACAGAAGCAATAATATAAATTATAACACAAACAAATTAGGTGGGAAATCTGAAACCAGGTAGGGATTGAGATTAAAAGTAGGTACTCAAAACTGATTTTGGAAAGTCGCTGTATAGACACTTAAATTAAGTTTTCCAATTGAAAGAACTCACTTTCCTAAGAATTTTGATAACAAATTTGTCTCTATATCTCAATATTTGGCAAAGTTATGATCATCTGAATTTTCATGAAACACCACCGGTGCGTTATCACTGCAAACATACCAAACCGTAAACACATTCTATTGAATACAGACAACAAGCCCAAATTTTTTCAAGGGTTTAAATTATTAATAAGTGGTCTTTTATTTGAATCAAACATGCCTCCACATCAAATTTCACTTTTTGACAAGGAAGACAAAAATGTCAAAATTTATCAGTTTTCACTGTCATCATAAAACATCAACAGATTGACTTGCAGAAGTAAGAAACACATCATTGTGTTGGTTATTCGAAGGCTTATCCATAGAAGGATAAAAGAAATGGTTATTTTCAAAATCAACAGCTATATTGAAGCTTAATTTAGGAGCAAAAAATGCGTAATTTCGCAAATTTTAAAATTCCATACAAACATAAAATCGACATACACAGACATCAAATGATTTTCCGTAGCCCAGGCAAAAATATACCAAAATAAAGGTTATAGTTATTCAATGTAATCCAAATATCAGTAAATTGTAATTTTGAGTCTGTGTGATCAGATCCATATTGGAACGATATATGGGTGTTACTTGTCACAAATCCCAGACTGGGAGATGTAATAAGTTATGACAGGACAACAATCACGAACAAACAAGTTAACACTTAACAGAACAATCCATCAGACTCACACATTTATTAAACATAATTATACATATAATAGCGCAATTACATATATTATATTATTGAAATGACTGCCGTACAACGGCCTTATTCTCACACACACGCTCCCTCGGATCCACAATCCGGTAGTTACTCCTAAAGGCACTTCGGCCTCAGCCTCTCCCCTCAGGGTCTTAATAGTACATTAATGATTCACTGGCACCGCAGTCTCTCAATATCACCTTCCTATTGTCATACACCTTAGCACTCCCCTAGCACCTCCGCAGGGCAATAACACATTATTATTTCCATAGCCATCAACATGGCAACAACATAATATCAGTTCACTAGCCTATCAACATGGCAACAACATAGTATCAGTTCACTAGCCTATCAACATGGCAACAACATAGTATCAGTTCACTAGCCTATCAACATGGCAACAACATAGTATCTCATTCACTCTCATATCTACGTCCCTGTCCGTGGCCTGACTGCCACGACTTTATGTGCCTCTACTGTCCTGCCCCGACAGTCTCACTTCTGGCCTATGCACGGCCTCCGGCCCTATGCTGGCCTATCCCCTGTGCTCATCGAGGTGGCTCTGCGGCCCGTCCCCGACACCTACAAGAATAACATTACATTGGTATAATACCCTACCATTTCTATTCACTCCACCTCTCCTTACAATCCATGAAGCGTACACACACTAGTTCACCTTTCACTCACCACACATCTTACGGTAACACACCTCCATCGGAGTACACACTACTCACTCGCGCTACAAATCCATGAACTCACTTTCATCTATCGCTCATGGCGCACATTGCTATATCCAATATCAAGGACTTCCACATTCCTCACATATACTTATTCACATCATGGTAATAGACGAATATAATATAATACATCAACATTCTACATACCAGTCATAACTGGAAAGACTCTCACTAGTCTTCTCGACTGCTTCCTTTTATCTCTGCCCGATGGGCTATTATTCACAGATCCGCTCCCTAGGACCTTCTAACTTGCAGTGATAGTTATACAGCGCTTTCGCCTCCTTCAGACCCCCCCCCCCACTACTCACAACAGCACGCTTAACTTGCTGTCTACTGTGAGTCCTTACTCTACACCCGCTCTGTAGCAATCCCCTTAATTGCACTCACTCCACTCGTGACATCATCCCCCACCCCAAAAAAATTAATGCAATTAATTTCAAATCGCATCAAGATGACTGTCAACGAGTGAGCGTGAGCAATACGTACACTAAAAAAGCTGACCTAGCCGTTCCCCTAGTATATAGAATACCGAAATCAGGGGAAAATATGGGGATCAATATGGCCTGCAATATGCATATATGTGTCACATCATGAATAGCTAACTAAACACAATATCTAATACAGAATCAAAAACCATTCAACCTATCAACCATTCTTCATATCATATTTATAATGTCAATATTTTAAAGTCGACTCATTCACACAGATCCTGTCAATGTTCCTGTCCTCTGATGTATAAGCTCCTGAAATCTTCCCCTAGGCTCGACTAAGGTAGTCGGCGATATGATTGCTGGTTCCTGGAATTGGTTGAATAACGAAGGTATACGGCTGCAAAGCCAATGCCCATCTAGACAAGCGTGGGCTGGACGAACGATTCTTCGACAAAAATGTCAGTGGCTTGTGGTCTGTCTGGATACAAAATTCTCGTCCCATGAGATAACGTCCTAGTTTCTGGACGGACCAGACAATGGCAAGACACTCACGCTCTATCACAGAATACTTTCTTTCTCTCTGCAATAACTTCCTACTGACATAACATACAGGATGGAGACATTCGTTCTTCTCCTGTAGAAGACAAGCGCCGACACCAGAGTCCGACGCATCCGTTCTGAGGATAAAATTAGATCGAAAATCGGGTAATATCAGAATGGGTGACGATGATAATGCTGTCACCAAATTATCAAATGATGTCTGACATTCAGACGTCCACTGGACCTTATCGGGTTGTCCCTTCTTAGTAAGGTCAGTAAGAGAAGATGACAAGGAGGAAAAATTTGGAATGAACTTTCTGTAATAATTTAAAATTCCCACTAAGCTTCTGACTTGTTTCTTTGTTTTTGGGATTTGCAACCCTACTAACTTGTCAATTTTTGTTTCTTCAGGTCTCTGAACACCTCTACCCACAATATGTCCTAAGAATATTATCTCTGGACATGCCAAATCCATCTTTGCGGGTTTAGCCGTTAACCCAAAATGACGTAATCGTTGAAAAATTACTGTTAGTGTCTGAATATGCTCAGACCATGTCGACGTATGGCATGCTATATCATCAAAGAATGACACGACATTAGGTATGTCCTTCAACACCAATCTCATTAATCGTGCAAACGTCGCTGGTGCGTTTACCAACCCAAATGGCATGACCTTAAATTGGAATAATCCAATGGGCGTTTGGAACGCCGTGTATTGTTTAGACTCCTCAGTAAGCGGGATTTCCCAATACCCTTTCGTCAAATCTATCTTGGAAAACCACGTGGACCCGGCCAATGAAGCTATCAATTCCTCCTGAAACGGGATAGGCTCCCTATCGCCTACCGTAATAGTGTTCAGTCTTCGAAAATCAATACAGAACCGCACCGATCCATCAAGTTTTTTCACGAGGACGATGGGTGATGAATACGGCGATGTTGATGGTTCTATCACATCTAACTTCAACATTGACTCAACTTCCTTTATGACTCTATCTCTCGAAGAAAAAGGCAACGGATACGGTCTAAGAAATACTGGCTTATCGGAAGTCAACTTTATTTGGTGCTGGATCACCGTAGTGCGACCCGGCAAATCCGTAACAACATCCGGAAATGACGCTAACAGGGTCTCAAGTTCCCTACTCCTTGAACTCGTAAGGTCAGGGTTAATTTTTACGTCCCTGTAACCTTGTGTCGGAGTTAACTCCGGCAATTGAATTTGTAACTCCTCCTGCGCCTCGGTGTCGCTTACGTCACAGTCCAACTGGTCTACGACCCCCGTACAAGCAGTAGAGAAGACAGTCTCCTCTGGTCTTGTCTGTGCACACAGATACTGTGGTCTCTTATAAAATCTCTGTAGCATATTAACATGGAAAACCTTACTCGCTCCATCAATGTGGATAGCGTAATCTACCTTTGAAACAACTCGCTCAATAACATAAGGACCTTTCCATGTCATCAATAACTTATTATGGTCCGTAGGTAACAACAACAGAACCTTGTCTCCTGGCTTAAAAATTCTCAGTTTGGAACCTCTATCCTTATAGTCTTTTGCTCTTTTCGAAGCGATACCAGAAGCTTCTTCTGCTATAGTGCGCGCAGAAGATAGTCTTTCTCTTAAATCAACAAGGTACTGAAACCTTTTTAAACGGTTCCGAAACCGTGGGGATCTTTTGACGAGGAGCCTGGGGTGAACGACCCCTATGCGTCGTCTTTTGGCACGCACTGCACGTCTTACAATATAAACGTACATCTCTGTATACTGACGGCCAATAAAAATCTTTCAGAACTCTCTCCTTGGTCCTAGCACTTCCCATATGACCCGCCAATGGAACATCATGGGCCAGACGCAATACTGTTGCCATTAACGACCGTGGCACGACGACCTGCTTTTGAACGGAAGCCACTGTGACGTACATACGGAACAGAATGCCCCCCTGGACAAAAAAGGAAGACGACCCGTTCTTATATCTCCTCTCTTTCTTGGTTCGCGCTTCCCCAAAACATGGGTTTAATGATGGATCCTCCCTTTGTAATCTCGCCAAGCGCTCCGGCGTGATGTCTAGGTTGACCGCTGGCGTAGCCAAAGGTCTAATCTTGTCTTTATCCGCTACCCGTCGGCGTGTTTCGACCGCGGCGCAAAAGTCAATACCTTTTGATTGCGACCATGCTTGCACGTTCTCATCGGAAGGGGAAACTACCCGTGATACATTCCCAATGATGAGCTGGGCGCCTGGAAAACAACCAACGACTGCTTCGACTTCCCCGCTAAGGAAAGGTGTATCTATCATTATTCTTGCCATGGGTAATTTCTCAATGGCCCCCGAAAATTGGATGCACGGGACAGTCTCACCTGTAAGCTGTGAATCCCGAATGCAGTCTCTATGCACTCCCACAACGGTAGATCCCGTATCTCGTAAAACCGAGACCGGTTCGTCCCCAACAAACCCCGGATAAACCCTAAGACCACCTCCTGTATGGCATGAATTTATAACGGGGATCTTTCTCCCACAAGGTAAAACCCCGGAAGATAATAACTTCTCACAACTGGGACACTTAGAATACTGTCCGCCTCCGTTGTCCGATGTAACACACGCAGCCGCATGATGAAATTTATTTGGGGAACATGGACTGGAGCTACTGTCCACGTTCGCGGCTATCCTACCTGCAGGGCAGTTCACGCTGATGTGATCTGCTCTTCCGCAGTTCCAACACTTCGCGGCCCTACACTCGCGTGAAAAGTGACCCACGCGTCCGCAAGTCCAACACTCCGCTCCCTGTGCTGCTCTAGGCCTGGGTCCCCGTGACCCCTCGCGACCGGAACTAGAGTCCCTATGCCGTCGGTCATCGGCAAAGGTCACAAGTCGGCCCCGGCCATTACCGCGACCTAGCCCTCCTGCTCGGTCAAACTTACCGGATCCATATGCCGGTGATTGGTGATAGCCCCTACGCTGCCCCTGGGCTTGCCCACTATAGGCACCACGCTGACGCGACCTGTCCCTAAGTCCTGCCGGCGACCCCTCGACAACGGCGACGTACCCAGCATCTTGGACGTACGCCCTGGCGACTGGTTTGGACGGATGCGCCGTACGGTATGCCTCCGCCAACTTAGACGCCTCCTGCACCGTCGCGGGTTCGTTCTCTTTCAGGAAAGCCACCAGATCTTTGTGGCACGACGCGTACAGCTGGTCACGGATCATTAAGTCTTTCAGTTTGGCAAAATCCGTGCCCACATGCGCCAAGTCTACCCAGTTCGCGAAATACTCCGTTAGTCTCGCGACGAAGGCAGCAAAGTCCTCCCTGGTATCTGCGCGTGCTCGCCTAAACTGCTCCCGGAAATATTCCTCGGTACGCGCAAATCGGCGAAGCAGCAAAGCCTTCAGCTTATCGTAATCTTGCACGTCTTCGCGCTGTAGCTCTTTAAAGTAAGTTAACGCTCGCCCCTGCAATAGCGATGCCAGGTAGGTGGCCCATAATTCCTTATTTTCCCCCCATTGCAATTGTGCGTTCAGTTCGAACCTGTAAAGGAAGGCGTCTATGTCGTCCTTCCGGTCGTCGAACGTAGGGAGCTTAATCCTAACACCACCTTTATTGTGTACCTGCCGCTCAGCCGTTTCCGCTGGCGTATTCTTCTTGAGTTCTAACTCCGCAATCTTTACTTGCGCCTCTATCTCCTTTAACCTTATCTCCTGCTCCCTTTCCTTAGCCTCTCTTTCCTGTTGCTGAGCTTCTAACTCCTTTAACTTAAACTGTCTTTCCTCTTCCTTATCCTTAGCACGCTCATCGCGCAAATCCGCCTGCTGTTCTTTAATCCAGCCGCGTAGCTCTTCTCCCTCCAGGCCAAGTTCCTTACCCAACTTCATTAGTTGTTGGAGTTCCGCCATTTCACAGATTTATGGTTATGGTATCTATTATGCGAACGACCAACCTGTCGGTATGATCACTAGCGACACGACCAGAGACCTGAGATCACACCAGATATAACAATACCCAGTTGTCTCAAATACAATTCAGAAATTTACCTTTACAACACAATTAATTCTATATCTATAAAATGCATAGCACTATTAATTATAAAAGAATAGAAAAGACAAGAATAAGGAAATTCAGTAGAAGGACCACAAGTACGTCAAGGACAACGAACCAGACTCGGACAAAGCTTCTACAAAAAAAAAACTATAATGGAAAAAAAAAATGCAACCTACTACGCCGATTACACAACACGGTACGAACAAGAACAGAGTCTGAAAAAAAAGAACGTATCTATAGATAGGGAAGAGAGGGACAAGAGAAACGTCTTCCTAAAACAACGAGGAAGATAGAACGCTACAACTAAACAAAAATACAGGTCCCTACAGAACTGTTCACTGTGATGAACGAAGCTCCTAGATTAGCCCACCTCCCGAAGAGGACAAACTACGCTCACCACAGCAAACCCGCGCCACCGCCCGTATAACCTATAACGACAACAACAGCAAAAACCGGGAAAAAGACAGATTAAAGGAACAGCCCACAATCCAGGGCACAAAAATTTTGACTTTCACTTAACTTTTGAAATTTTGAGTAAAACTCCTCCCTTTAATCGGAGCTCTGGCTGCTCGTCTCCTCAGGCTGCACGCACACACTCTGGAAAGTTTAAATACAAATTAATACCTATTCATAGCAATACATGCATCAATATACATTCATTATTATACATAAATCATATCATGAAATGTCCATTCATCCAACGAACAAGACAGCACAATTACCTACTAACTAACTACAACTAAATATTACGAAAATGGACGAGTCACAATGGACGAGCCCCCAATGTCACAAATCCCAGACTGGGAGATGTAATAAGTTATGACAGGACAACAATCACGAACAAACAAGTTAACACTTAACAGAACAATCCATCAGACTCACACATTTATTAAACATAATTATACATATAATAGCGCAATTACATATATTATATTATTGAAATGACTGCCGTACAACGGCCTTATTCTCACACACACGCTCCCTCGGATCCACAATCCGGTAGTTACTCCTAAAGGCACTTCGGCCTCAGCCTCTCCCCTCAGGGTCTTAATAGTACATTAATGATTCACTGGCACCGCAGTCTCTCAATATCACCTTCCTATTGTCATACACCTTAGCACTCCCCTAGCACCTCCGCAGGGCAATAACACATTATTATTTCCATAGCCATCAACATGGCAACAACATAATATCAGTTCACTAGCCTATCAACATGGCAACAACATAGTATCAGTTCACTAGCCTATCAACATGGCAACAACATAGTATCAGTTCACTAGCCTATCAACATGGCAACAACATAGTATCTCATTCACTCTCATATCTACGTCCCTGTCCGTGGCCTGACTGCCACGACTTTATGTGCCTCTACTGTCCTGCCCCGACAGTCTCACTTCTGGCCTATGCACGGCCTCCGGCCCTATGCTGGCCTATCCCCTGTGCTCATCGAGGTGGCTCTGCGGCCCGTCCCCGACACCTACAAGAATAACATTACATTGGTATAATACCCTACCATTTCTATTCACTCCACCTCTCCTTACAATCCATGAAGCGTACACACACTAGTTCACCTTTCACTCACCACACATCTTACGGTAACACACCTCCATCGGAGTACACACTACTCACTCGCGCTACAAATCCATGAACTCACTTTCATCTATCGCTCATGGCGCACATTGCTATATCCAATATCAAGGACTTCCACATTCCTCACATATACTTATTCACATCATGGTAATAGACGAATATAATATAATACATCAACATTCTACATACCAGTCATAACTGGAAAGACTCTCACTAGTCTTCTCGACTGCTTCCTTTTATCTCTGCCCGATGGGCTATTATTCACAGATCCGCTCCCTAGGACCTTCTAACTTGCAGTGATAGTTATACAGCGCTTTCGCCTCCTTCAGACCCCCCCCCCCCCCCCACTACTCACAACAGCACGCTTAACTTGCTGTCTACTGTGAGTCCTTACTCTACACCCGCTCTGTAGCAATCCCCTTAATTGCACTCACTCCACTCGTGACATTACTCAGCTCCCGCAGATGAGCGATTTTGGCCGTTAAAATGTCCGATAGTGACTACTTTGGGCTCATAATATTAAAGTTTTAACAGTAATTTGATGGAATTGAAAAATAACATTTGAAAGAGGTGTTATTTTCAATGTTATTATTGGTATGTGGCATTTTAAGTTATTTTATTTTGGTGCTGAGCTACAGAGGAATAAGAACGGATCACGGCAGTGCCGATAACCACCGGTATTTTTTGCAAAAGGGAACAATGCAATAATCTGGCATTTTGGAGAGAAAACTACAGTTTATTATGCGCAGCCGTCACTTCATGGAGCATCAGTATAGGGCAAATCAAGCGGTCACTTCCGGGATCGGCTGCTGTTTGTTTACCTCCAGTTATTGCGCGCCCCCTATCGGGTTAAGGGGAAGTAATTTCAGCAAAATGAGCCATTGACACGCAACATTAAATGTGTCCTACTAAAGCTGTACAACATGGCACTCCTTTCCACTTTTCAGCCACTGGATGTCAAGCAATGCCAGTTTTTAGCAATTCAAAACAGCCGTCAGTACTGACACCTAGAGCATGTTCTTTTTTGTGTGCATCTTTGTGGGAGTGAAATAAGTGTTCAATCACACGCCTCTCTTGGACAAAGTTCCGTACGCCCCAATCATTTTGAACTCCCGCAATTATAATTATTATTTTTCATGGACAGCCAATCCAATTAATATTAACATGAAAATATTTTGGGTTAGGAAAAGATTTTGAGTTAGGGAAAAATTTAGGGTTAGGAATAGGTTTAGGACTGGGAATAAGGTTTAGGATTAGGGACAGGGCTAGAGTTGAGGATAGCCCTAGGAATAGTGGTAGGAACAGGGAAAAGATTACGGTGGACTAACTTACAAATGACTGGGCGGTCGAGACGCGCAAAACCCTTCCCGATGACATAAAACAATCTGGAAAGACTCGTACATCCCGACCACAAAGTGAAGATACCCAAAATCTATCTCTAACCCGGTTCTTATCCTTAACCCTAAACCTTGTTTTCTGCTTGAAAAGGTAAGGCGTTGGGTTAGGGATAAGATTAGGTGTAGGATTAGGACAAGGTTAACAATAGCTTTAGAGTGTCTTCAGTGCGGGATCGGGACGCAGAGAACTTTTCCCTAAAACTTTTTTTGTGTGTGTAAATTTCCATTCAGGACAAAATCCCTGGACTACAGAATCTCTGGACCGAAATGTAAGATTAACGATGTTGGGGATACCCCGCCTTCACACCAGCGACACGCTTTTGTTAACTTTCGTACCACTCGCGAACGAACGAGATTAATCATTATATCTGACCTATTGGTGTTTCACCCAGCTCTTGCAAGCTATCTGAGAACACCAATAAGTGGGAAATAAAGATTAATCCCGTCCGTTCGTGCGTAGTGCGAAAGTTAACATGTGTCGCTGGTGTGAATGCGAGGTTAGTCTGTTTTTAAATTAAGACCCTTGGTTTAAGATTCAGTCAATACACTCTTGGGCAAAGCTAACCAGACTTTCCACCAATGGAGAGAATGAAATTAACTTGGGAGTTCCCTACATTCCGGCCACCTCTGAACTCCTACAGTTATTTACAGACATCTCAAGAATTTCTTTCAATGGGTAGGGTTTTGGTTAGGACTAAGGACGGGGTTAGGAATAAGTTTAGTGTTAGGGACTGACTGGGTGGTCGGGACCTATGGAACTCTTCCCATGGAAGGAGTATCATGAGTTACAGAACTTTCGTCGGGCGCATTTACCATAAAAACATCCATCGAGAAGACTAATGTGAGTGACAGGAAATGTATCAGATCTAGGTATAATCAGAGAGTATGTATGTATAGAGAGGTTTTTACTAATGCTCGATTTGCACTGCGAGACACGGGAGCTCAAGCGAAACCACTGTTACCATGGTGCGGAAAGTAGGTCGTTGTGGTTAACAACACCCGTTTGTGCATTAAAAATTTCCGCAAGGCAAAGGAGTTACTAACGGCTCTAAATAGTTTCGATAAACCCAAAAATATGAACAAACCACAGTAAACAGATATGCACACTGCCTTTGGTGAAGACGGTCTCTTTCAATTCTTGTTGCAGCAACGATCTAGTTTCGCGATTTGGTGGTCTGATAATTATATTCTTTGGTTTCTCCGGGACTTCAGCATAAAGCTGATTTGGCGAAAGTGAGATCTCTCTATAAATACATACATGTACTCTCTGGCATTTAATAATCCATCAGCTCACCTTACGAGCAGCAGTCTCCTTATTGTGGAGACAACTAGCATCTTGTACTTACATCACTCAAGACTGATTGACCTCGTTGCTACCTGTCAGGTGTACTTTGGATGTAGTTTCATTTTATTAGGCCCGAGACGACCATGCAAGAAGGGCTGCTGGCTTGTGAACAGTTTGGAAACGTCGTCGATATAAAATAAGCTAGTGCAGCCTTGAGACAACCACGTGTTTCCTATTCATTTTTTTTTTTTTTACTATTTTGCACAGGAAAGGGCTGTCTGCATTAAATTCACGCTCTGATTAAGGCAAACGATTTGTTTGGCAGCTTCTGTCAGCAATCTTGAGCACTTTAGTCAGCGCGCAACACGAGTTTCACTTTTCTTTCATCAGTGGATTTTTTTTTTCCTTCTGGTGGTTGTTGTCTGCAAGGTCATGTCTCCTTCATAGCTTTTCTTGGTTTTGCCTGTCTGAAAAAAAAGAAAAAACTCCCATGGACCTCACATTACAAAAAGTCAAATAAAAGCTCTCTTTAATGTCACGGGCCAAGAGAAACAAAAACTAGGTTACTGCAGCATGACCTTGTAAAAACACAGCGTAATTGAGACAGAAAGAGAGAGAGAAGGGGTGTTCATTATTGTAGTATCAGTCTGTATACTGCCGATGTCAGTGTTCTTGATTCTGTACATTTTTATTTTTCGCCCCACCAAGGCAAATTTCTCGTCTGAGAAACAAGAATTATCTTAATCTCATTCTGATGCGAATCACCAGTTCAACTGGTTCACTTACATGAAGCATGCGGACCGAACAGTCCTTCAGTTCCCATCTTCCTGTTACTGTCTCTTCTTGCGGTCCAAGTCTGAGCCCCTTTAGGTTAGCGGTCTGACGGTCTATACATAATGAATGCAACAAAATAATAATATTTTATTAGGAAGTGCTGTCGTGAGGGAAAATCCATTTGAGTATCTTCCCAAAAGAAAGAAAAAACTGTTTTAAAAAAGTTGACGGGATGATTTAGCACTGGCATTCAAATGGCAGTTGAAAAATTATTTCAAATACACAAAGGTTATAAAAACGTCCACCTAGATCACTGTTACTCAAGATGGGGCTGGCAATATATTGGTGGGGTGTGGGTCTTCAGCATGGGGCGTAGGGAGTTTTCATAGAAATCTTAATTTCACAGTGTTTTTTAACTATGTAGGTAAACTTTTTGTACCGTTTACTAACTTTGTCCGGTCATGGTGTTGCACATTTTTGTTTGTTTGGAAAGTGGAGCCTGGGACAGAAAAGGTTGAGAGACACTGATCTAAACAACTGATTCGACCGGCGAGGGGGGGTTGGGGGGGGGGGGTGGGCGGTTTTTTTGGGAGACCTGGAACAAGATTTTTAAAAAAAGGGAAACCAAAGTATGGACAAAAATCAACCCATACCTCCTCTCCCCAACCAATCCTGGTAGAAAGTCTTTGTCCTTTCTTCTACCTTCAGCTAGCTGTCTCTTAAGGTGCCAGATTATATAGCCTTTCCTAGGCATAAAACGGAGTAGGAAATCAAAGATACCAGATAGAATAAATGAGACGGCTAGTGCTTTTAGCATGCACAGATTTCGCATCGCCACCTATCGGCGAATGCGCGGCAATCATGAAAAGTGCCGTATTTTACGAGACCAAAATAGGGAAAATACTGAATTTTGTTCACTGTTCAGCTATCGCTGTGGACCTTGATTGACGGCACTTATTTAATAATTTTAACTTCAGTCGCTGTAGCAAAACTCTGGCTATTTTTTTTTTTTTTAAATCACAGTAGCACTGTAACAAATTAGCCTTCGTAAGTGTACCATTATATCAAGCATTCTTTTCATGATATGCGGCATGGGCCCCGCAACCGATCAACACGCAAACTGCGTACACAGTTTTCTTAAAGGTTCCAAGAAGGGAGTGTCTCATCTTATCGTTTCTAGTAGCTTTGGGCAAACGTCACAAAAGAAAGTTGACAAATAAGAAGAAACAAAAGAAGGGACAAAACAACAACCAGAAAAGCGAGGTGTAAATCGTCCCCTAGAATGAGAAGGTTGTAAGTGCTTTCCTTCAACTTTTGGGAAATTTAATTGAAGTTTCATGTGCTCGTGGCTTTTGACGGGTCGGCTTTTTTTTCTTTTCTTTTCAGTAATACCGCTACTTACGAATGTCACACCGAATGCCCATTGATACTTTGACACACAATGGAGAAAACCTGTAGAAGTAGTGTATAGTGTGAAGTGGAGACAGAGCCTTGTCTTGCTAATGGCACGAAATGCCAAGGTCAGCGAACCTCCTAAAACAGACCTCCAACCACCCACACCCCCTTCTATAGACGCTCCTAAAGTTGCGTCCTTGAGTAGTATTTTTTTTAAAACTATAATGAAAGGTGATTCTCTGGCGAAGGTTTTCCAGTGAATTATGTAAGATCCAAAAACGATTTGGTTCATTGCAATCAGTGGTGGGCTGAATAGCAAAATGTACTTTTCAAATGAACATCGAATGTTCGTTAATCATTATTCGAATACGCGACATGACCTTTC
The DNA here is from genome assembly GCA_963931925.1 of Onchidella celtica. Lineage (NCBI taxonomy): Eukaryota > Metazoa > Mollusca > Gastropoda > Systellommatophora > Onchidiidae > Onchidella > Onchidella celtica. The sequence continues at coordinate 44,424,336 of OZ007579.1, read as the reverse complement.
TATACATGATATTACCATACAATGCCATGGACGACTTCGTACGATATGAGTAAAGTATTGTATTTCTTGCTTTCTCCCTTCAATAACATACCCAAGTGATCGGTTTTCTTTGTAATCGAACTTAATTTCAGGAGAAATTGTTTTCAGTTTTGAAAGTGTCTCCCCATTGAGTGCTTAGGGAAAAAAAATAAAAAAATATCGCAAACCTGAGTGGAGAATAATTTTACAACCATTTAAATTAATACTCGCTTTCGAATATTCGAATAGTCGTATCGAAATTCCCCAACTCCACAAACCATTCTTCACATCATAACTGCGCTACGATAATGGCAAATGTCAGATTTAAGCCAAAAAACAACTGATGGTTCATTGCATTCCTGGGCATGAGGGCTATCAGGTATTATTATAGAAAAAGAAATGCGCCCAATAGGAAAATGTAATAACCCAATAGGATCATAATGGCACACGTCACCAAAATGACAGCAACAGAAACATAATTTTTTTTTTTTATTAACATCTCAAAAGTGTCAAAAATGACTAATGCATATGCCATAAACGTAAAGCAGTGACGACGTGGAAACACTTGGAATATCTCTTTCTAAAAAAAAAAAAAAAGACATTTTACATTCTGATATAACACATCGACCAATGGCAGGCTTGAATGGTAGTAAAGATGAATTACATATTCCCGTATGTTTTCAAAAGTGATCTTTTATTCGCCTTCTTGCTGTGTGATTTCATCCTTGACCCATGAGTAAAGTTATACAGTTGCTTGAGTTGATATCAATCATATAAACATTGCCGTCAGAATCTATTTATTATTGATATGTTTTCCATCAATGAACAATACTTCCTCGCGGGGATAAAATGATTTTACTGCCTTCCTTCTATCTGATTTGAAAGTAATCGACACTACGCGCTATACCGTAAAAAACCTCAATAAACTCAGGGTTTCTTAAAGTACTTCCTATAGAACATGGCTTTTCCATGGGGAATAATTGTCAGGATACTTGATGAAATATCAATAATGAATGTCGTTTCTCTGTGCTCAAACCATAAATTTATCTATAAAAGTATCCAGCCAGGACACAGAGTCATTTAGCTTCAAAGCATTCAGGGCCAATAACTCTGGGGGCCATGCATAAAGTATGTATCTTAGATTTTGGAAATTTCTAACTCACGGGCCGTTGCATACGCATTTCATACCCTTGACCCCCCCCCCCACCCCCCCGTATTCATTTCATACTCTTGATCTCATCCCTCCCCCATACCCAGTACATATATCTTGACCTAACCCCCCACTCCCCACCCCCAACGATTTTCAAATCTTGAAACCTCCCTCGCCCTAGCTCGTACGTTTTTTGTTCATACCCTTTGACCTCACTCCCCTCCAACCCACCTTACGAACATAGGACCATTACAATTGCAAATGTCGTCGCAGTACGCCTTTTACATTTGCAGGACTTGAAGAGATTGATTTGAGGTCTTTATTTTAGGAGGTTCGCTGCCCTTGGCATTTACACCTCACTTTACTTGTTTTATTATTTCTTGTTCTGGCGGGGGGGGGGGGGGGGGGGGGGAGATGATATGGATAAATTTTAATCTATTAATTTCAATTTTGCCAGGGCAGCGGCCTTTCGGTCTGCTCTTTACGATTTCCAACTGCCAAGGTATCTTTAACGTGAGCAACGTGCACACGGGCCCTCCGAATTTTTTCGTCCTTATCCGAGAAGACTAGGTACTCGATCCTACCCCCCAATAGGACCAGGGACTTGAAAATATGAGAAAAATCCAATTTCCAAGAACTACTCGATCCTACCCCCCAATAGGACCAGGGACTTGAAAATATGAGAAAAATCCACTTTCCAACATGCCTGCACTGCCCGGGTTTAGAACTCGGGACCCTTGGCATGAGAGGCGAGCATCTTGCCTCTAGACCACCTTGTCCCCTAGGACTTGAAGAGATATTAGCACGATCTCTTTTATACCAGAAACATGATTCTGGTAATCATGATCTGAAAATAAAAATGTAAGAAAACGTTCCAATTCATTACAATAAAAATTTATTACTTATAGGACTGACGTCAGTTTTGCACACAGGAATGACATTGTTCCTACGTAGATCCCCTGGTTACGACATGACGCCAACGTTGCTCAGATATAGGAAAGCCCCCCCCCCCACCCCCCCCCCAATCCCCCCCCCATAATCCTACCAGCCCTACAGAAATCCTACACAAAACTATATCGATTTGACGTAGTGATGGTGGCTGGGGTGCTGTACAGATGCCCCCTCGGACACAGACCCTTGGGAAACAAACCAAAGCTGTCTGTGTCCCTCACAGCACGAGTACCATTCATCGCCATTGAAGTCTCGCAGTGAGAAAACAAAAGGCACTTCCTCTCAACTATGGGTGAATTTGTCAGAGCAGTAAATTATATATGAAGTTGACAGGAGAGTGTTAGAAATCGATCACCTGAGAAAATGGATGGTGTTGGAATAGTAAGCTAAATTCTCAAACCAAGTAATTTGCACAGCTGTAGAGTAAACGAACTTCTACATTGCTAGGTGTGGATTAATTTTACTTGGCGTCAATGAACTATTATTTATAATTTATATGTTACTTTCCATTTTATAACTGTTTTGATTAATACAGAAAAAAACACACCCCCAACCCTCTTAAAATAACTTTATAACACGAGTTCTTAACATCTGGGGTCATGACCTACTGGGGAGAATGACCAGGACGAGTTCTTAACATCTGGGGTCATGACCTACTGGGGAGGATGACCAGGACGAGTTCTTAACATCTGGGGTCATGACCTACTGGGGAGGATGACCAGGACGAGTTCTTAACATCTGGGGTCATGACCTACTAGGGAGGATGACCAGGACGAGTTCAAGGAGAGAGGGATGGGGCAGACGCGAGCCAAACAAATTACATGAATTATGTCCCTCCCCCCCCCCCCCCTTCTCTGGTTTCTCCGCCTCTGTCTCTCTCCGTCTGTCTGTCTGCCTCTCTCTTTCTCTCTCTCTCTCTCTGTCTCTCTTTCTTTTAGTTTAGTTTCATTGCACGTTTCTCTCCGTGTCTTTTCCCTTCTATTGTATATCATCATCATGACATGTGTAAACGCGCATGTGTGCGCAAGAAAGATTAAGAGAGAGAGAGAGAGAAAAGAGAGAGAGAGAGAGAGAGAAAGAGAGAGAGAGAGAGAGAGAGAGAGAAAGAGAGAGAGAGAGAGAGGAGGGGAGAGAACTAATAGATTTCGGAGGGGGGTGCTTAACTTTTTCATGGGGCGGTGGTGGGTGCCGTCTCAGAGCTTTGCAAAAAAAAAGTTCCGAAACAGAAAAGATCGGGCATAAAAAAAAAACCTTATTCATTTTGCTAAAATTCAGACAGTCTTTTGACTGAATGGTGATTAAATTCTACTGTTTGGAAAACGTCAAGTTGACGGTAGATTAAGAAAGGAAATGCTGAAGCAGTTTTATGAAGATTTTCCTCACAACATAAATGTTCAGTGTTGTATCAGCCTGAAATTGTTATTTGATTCCAATCACGCAAACCGAAGTTGAGGTGCAGACCTCCATGCAACGCTTGGCCGTTAGTTTGAGTAAAAGTAGTTTAAACTTTTAGAGCAGCTCAAGATCTATGTCGACAAGTGAAACCAACCCCACTGTCATGTTCTTTCCCCACATACCTTTCTAGCACACCGAGGGAAGAATAAATCACGATATTTTATATGGTGATATTTTAGTGTTATCCGAAACACAGAATACCCAAACGAATCATTCCTTCTTTCACCAGCTGTCCACAAATTGTGCGGGTATAAATACGGTGAGTATTTTTCATTTTCGTTCAATTGTGAAGGGGCTGGGTGCGAATCGTTGTATTGTTGACATCCATTATACGTATGCACGTGGACGGATGGAATATGACGAACTGGTTCGACTCGATATCTTTTGTCCCGGGTTTTATGCAATTGACTAAGTTTATTTTTTTTTTAAATAGTAGAGAACCCGTGACTTCGTGAGCCAAGGACAAAAGTTGGATTTCTTGACCTTGTTTTTATCGTTGTTTCCTCCCCATCTCTTTCTTTCCCTTCTTCTACTTCTTCTTTCGTTCACCAAATCTAAATCTGCAGATTTGTTCCTTTGAGAATATATACGGTTCTCTGCAGTTCTGGCAGAGCGCCATAGAGTTTGACATTCAGGTCGGTGGGTTTGGGCCAGTATGTTTCTCGTAGTGCTGAGAAGAGTGTGCAGTTCTGCAATATATGCTCTGTGTTTTGAGGAGACTGGCTACACTCACATATTATGGCAGGTGTTATTATTTTCAACTTGGTGAACATATGGTGGCGGAGCCTATTGTGACCTATTGTGACCTATTGTGACCTATATGCGCTTAATTTCTTTCCCTACAATCTCTCATTTCTTTTCTATCCCCCCTCCTCCCCCAACCCAAATCGAATTAAGTTTCAAACTGAACACATGAAATTCTATACACTGAGCTTATCCACGGGAGCCAAAAATGAAAAATGTTTCTTGTAGGAGCCTATTTTAGCCTACCGTCAAAACAATAATTTTGAAAAGATTGCTTGAAACTTCAGTAAAGACATTAGTTCGATACAAAAGCGATTGGGTGAGGTTATTTGACACCTAACAAAGTTAATTCTAATTTTTTTTCAAACTGTTATTCAGGCTGCAGCTTTGAGGGGAAAATGTGGCCAAATGACACCACAGTGAAATACTTCCGCCACTAATTTTGTTTATTTATTTTTATAACAAGTTACCCTGTGTGTGGAGACGATAGGCACTCTTTGTAACAACTTCCCTACATTTATCATAGTGGAGTCCGAGACGCAAAGTACCAGGACGAACCAATTTCGTCCGTCGACTTGCGCCTGTATTATCGATGTCAACAATGCAACAATTGGTGCCACACCCCCTTCGTAACTGAACGAAAAATAGCAGTACTCACCACAATTATACGCGCTTAATTTGTGGACATTATCGTGAAAGAGGGAATGGCTTGTCGCGGTATTCTGTGTCTCGGGTGGAGTCATCAATGAGTCTACAAATTCACTCCTCGGTGTTTTGACGTTAATGTTTACTTGTTAATTATATCTTGATGAGTTATTGCCATCCATTACTCATGTAATCAATGTTTCTCTGAGAACTGGTGTTGTACCAGATTCTTTCAAACAGGCAATTGTAAAACCTTTGACCAAAAAAGCTGGGCTCGACGTAAACAATGTGAAAAATTATAGGCCTGTGTCAAACTTACCAATTGTGTCCAAGATCCTTGAAAAATCAGCGTTGAGGCAAATCATGGAGCACATTGAAATAAATAACTTGAATGAGATATTCCAGTCGGCATACAAAAAGGGCCACAGTACTGAGACTGCTATCCTCAGAGTAGTGAATGATATTCTTCTAGAGCTCGATAACAAAAGAGTATGTATTCTTGTACTTCTGGACTTGTCTGCTGCCTTTGATACTTTAGATCATAACATTCTATTACATCGTCTAGAAAAGACCTTTGGTATTGCAGGAAATGCACTGTCATGGTTTCAGTCCTATCTTTCAAATAGAAAATAATGTGTGAGAGTCAATGATAGTTGTTCTAATGTCCAAACACTCAATTTTGGGGTACCTCAAGGTTCTGTTTTGGGCCCAATTCTTTTCACATTATACACCCAACCTCTTGCTGATATTTTCAGAAAATATGATCTTCAATACCACCAATATGCTGATGATAGCCAAATATATAAAGCATGTGATCTTGAAAACCTAGATGATACGATAAAAACAATGGAGCATTGCATACAAGAAGTTAAGAAATGGATGGATGATAATAAGCTAAAACTAAATGATGAGAAAACAGAAGTTATGCTCATAACGAATCCAAAACAAAAAATCAATCCACCAGATCTCAATGTAAATGGCCATCTTATTAAAATGACAAGTAAAGTAAAAGATCTGGGCACAATCTTAGATGCAGAGATGTCAATGTCACCATTTATTAGTCAGCTGTGTAAGAATCTTAATTTCCAGTTACGGAAAATCAGCAGTATACGGCACTGCCTAACTACTGAAGTAACAAAACAGCTTGTAACATCGCTGTTTCTCTCTAGGCTGGACTATTGTAACATACTGCTAAGTGGTCTTCCAAAAAGTAAAATCAATAAGCTTCAGTTAATCCAAAATAATGCTGCAAGACTAATAACAAGAAGAAAATGGATAGATCACATAACACCAATATTTAAGGAGCTCCACTGGCTACCTATTGAGCAGCGAATAAAATATAAATTGGCTTTATTTTGTTATAAATGTGTCAACAACATGTCGCCAGAGTATATTTCAGAACTTATAGAACTGCATCGCCCTGCAAGAGCATTAAGATCATCTTCTGACAACCTTAGACTAAAAGTACCCGTAGTGAACCTAAAAAGTTTTGGTGAAAGGGCTTTCAGCCATGTTGGGCCCAGGGTGTGGAATGAGATTCCTTTAGATGTCCGCAGTTCGCAAGTATTTTCACAGTTTAAAAGGATGTTAAAATGTCATTTGTATGAGAGTTTCTAGTCTATGTAAAAGCTATCTATTATTATTATTATTATGTGTGTATCAATGTGGGTTGTGTGTGTGAGTTTACCCATGTATTTTTTGACATGTTTCTGTAAAGCGCATAGAGCATTTTTGTAATGGATATGCGCTATATAAATGCCATCCATTATTATTATTTATTACTATTAAAACCATTTTTTGTTTGTTTTTTTGTTCAATGATTCTTGTTTTACAGACGCTTTAGATGAAAATGATGAAAAAGCGTAAATTAATAGCCTTTGTGTGCCCACTTGTGTTATGCAATATTTTTAATGGAAGTACGCAAGAGTCATTTGAGAAAAAAAATAGATGAATTAACGTAAAAAAAGATGAAAATATCAGATGGCATGTGAAATGATTATCTCTCAGCTATTTCAAAGTTTCTTTAATTCCATAAAAAATATCATTTTCTGCAAGTCAATTTGATCAGAGGGAAGGGGGTTCTGTAAAGGGCCAGCTATAATGTCCTTACGCACAGAAAGTCCCTGATCCTATTGTAGGTAGGGTCGAGCACCTAGTCATCCCTTTTTCGTCCTTAAAGTTGGAGGAGCCGTGTACACGAAGGACATTTTAAAGATACACGTATCCCCGCCAGTTAAAAGTCTAGAACAGCAGGCAGAACAAAGCCGCTGCCCCCGCAAAATTCTAAAAAAAAAAACAAAAAAACCAACATTAATCTGTACCACAAAACACACACGCAAAAATAATAAGAAGAAAAATGAACACAAGAAAAGGTTCAGTGTAAACACCGAGGACAGCGAACCTGAGAACCTCCTGCAATAGAAATTTGAACACAAGAAAAGTTCAGTGTAAACATCGAGGGCAGCGAACCTGAGAACCTCCTGCAATAGAAATTTGAACACAAGAAAAGTTCAGTGTAAACATCGAGGACAGCGAACCTGAGAACCTCCTGCAATAGAAATTTGAACACAAGAAAAGTTCAGTGTAAACACCGAGGACAGCGAACCTGAGAACCTCCTGCAATAGAAATTTGAACACAAGAAAAGTTCAGTGTAAACACCGAGGACAGCGAACCTGAGAACCTCCTGCAATAGAAATTTGAACACAAGAAAAGTTCAGTGTAAACACCGAGGACAGCGAACCTGAGAACCTCCTGCAATAGAAATTTGAACACAAGAAAAGTTCAGTGTAAACATCGAGGGCAGCGAACCTGAGAACCTCCTGCAATAGAAATTTGAACACAAGAAAAGTTCAGTGTAAACATCGAGGGCAGCGAACCTGAGAACCTCCTGCAATAGAAATTTGAACACAAGAAAAGTTCAGTGTAAACATCGAGGGCAGCGAACCTGAGAACCTCCTGCAATAGAAATTTGAACACAAAAGGGGAGGAGTGGGGGGGGGGGGAATTTGGGGCGAACGGGGGGGGGGGCGACTGCCTGGAAAATGTTGACAACCTCTCGTTTAAGGTGAATTAACTCAACACAAAGGATAAACTTGGGACAACTGATATTTTCATATTCATTTCTTGTATTCATTTCCAGAAAAATGTTTCATAACGCGGTTTCTCGTTACACCTGATGAAAGATTTTATGTCTGCAAGATGGTTTAAATCCCCCGTCATTTTTTTATTTTTTTAAATTATTTCTTTCGGGGTCTAGTTTCCATGGTTTGCTCGATGTTAGTTCCCATAGCAACCACAGAGCTATCCATAAACAAACAACTTTTTTGGATGGGTCACATTTAAACGTCGGATATGATGATTATAACAGTGTAGATGTTTAATAAAAATAGGAAATATGATAAAAATACAACAACAAAAGCAAGTAAACAAAAAGTACACAAATGTAATAACGTGAAAGAAACGAAAATCGTTCTTGTCCAATTTCGTGGAAAAAGAAGTTCATTCAGTTTTCATTTTTGTTCTTTTCTTGATGTTTTTTTGTTTTTTTTTTCTTTCATTGCTTTTGGTTTTTAATCACATTTTTTCATTTCTTTATACCTGGTACCTGCTTCGGTGTCTTGCAAAGTCCTAGAACCTACTCACCAACCAGGCCTACCTACCGTATCCCCTCCAGGGCCGTATCATTCGATCCATTATTATGGCTGGTCAAAAACAAAACAAAACACCCAGGGGCTTTGTTCAGCGTTGAACGAGTGTCTAAAGTGCAGCCTCAGTGGTACGTGGACGATAACCCACGTAATAATAAAGAAATGAAAAAAAAAAAACTGCCATGATTTTCAGCAAGCTCTGCCACCGCTTATACAGCTCATATCGTTATTGATGTCTCCACCTATTCAGCCGAGATAATCAAAAGGCTATCGTGATCCCGCTAATGAAATCGTGACATTCGTGTGAAAGTTCTCACTGGTGACTAGCCTGGTTTTCGTGACGACATATCTGGCACGAGCCGTGTTTCATAACAACTATAGGCCAATCGTAGGGGGTTAGAATTGAAGGGGTCCAGATGCCGTTTCCGCTTAGATCACTTCTAATTCTAAAACTCCACCTCAAATCAAGGGGTTTAGAATTAGAGGGGATCTAAGTGGATTTTGGCATTTAGACCCCTGGCCTTATTCTAACCCCTTCAATTGCTTTTCTAAATTGTTTTGATCCACATGAAGTTTTCAACACATTTGAACTAAGACTCGTGACGCAGTAAGTCACGCCGGTTTTGTGTCGGTGTCAGTGTGAGGTGTGGATTATGGAGTTAATCGGGACATTGTTCACTGGCTAGACCGAAAAAAAAAAAGTCTGTCTCGAAATTATTCAAGCACGTCAAAACTGTCTGGCGCTGACTGGAAAAAGAGACCACACCCACTGCGTCAAAACAGGCCCCAAAACAGCCTTGACTCGGTGTTCCATCAGCCTGAGACCCCGGGCACAGTGTCTTCTGTTTCGTAACTCTTTCGGCAGTTTTGTCAAAGGATGTCAGTCTCGTCATGCCGAAAAGAAGTCAAAAAAACCCTCACAGTGCCTTTTAGTCCCTATAGTGTTCCACTTACGTCTTGTTTCGTTATTCATCGAGACTGAACTCTTTCGGTAAAACTACCGAAGGCGAAACGAAACCGAGGCCATTGTGTCTGGGCTCTATGATGATTGAGTCCTGAAGATGTGTGTTTAAGGTGTCCATAAAAATCAGTATCGAGTAACTATTTTGGGCCATAATGGCCAAATTGGGTTTTGTTTGTACAGGGAACATTGTGAGAGAGTGCAGGGATTAGGGTTAGGGTTAGGATTATGTGTGGTTTGCCAGCCACCGTATATACTACTACTATATAACAATCAGTTTTCGAGAATATTGCAGGAGAGGTTAAAGGCCTGAGTTTCTAATCATATAGACAGGTGGATAGACAGACATATAGGCGGACTGACAGACAGATAGATAGACAGGTAGGTGTGTACATAGATATTTTAAAAATTTAATTGGCCTAGGATTAGACACAAGATTTTAGAAGGTTTATTGTGAGTTTATGCTGACATTCAACAAGATAAGATAATAAGATACGAATCATTTATGTGGGAAATTCACTGTTGTAGAGCATTTAAAAGCATGTACAAGATGCACACATCTAATGCATTATTACATAAACATATCATAGGACCGTCCAAAACATCAATATCATGGGCTTCTGGGCAAAGCAATAGACTTTTCTTCCTCGTATCAAAGACCAATGTAAATTTGCATGCAGAAGCCCCTAAACTGTTGGGGCTCCTGAGCAACTGCCCAGTTTACTCATGCGTCAAGACGGCTCTGCATAGCATAACTCAACAGCGGGTTTATTGCTTATTACATGAACTAACATGACATGGAACTTCAGTGAAATCTGGCACACATCTTCCCATGTCTTGTTGAGACGAATTGCGGAGGGCAAGAACGACCTTCTGTATCTTTCTCAGTGAGAATGTTGGAGTTCCGAGTAAATAATTATGCCGGTCGTTGACCATCTAATCAGATCAGAGTTTAAGGTGAAGGGAGGCAACACAAGGGACAGACTTCGAGGTCACTGATTGAAATGACCTGACTAACCCGATTAGCCTGACTAAAGAAACCAAGTTAAGAAGTGACGAGTGTCGGGAGATTGTACGCATGGAAACCTGTGCAGTGCTCTGACTTTTGTCAATTAGAAATAATCACATTGTAATAAAGCTATATGGGGTGCGTTTAAATCTTTGTAGAGCGTCAGGGCTGAACAACAATAAATTATCTGTATTAAAAAGCAGCAAGGAAAAAAAATTCACTGCTGCGAGGAAGAAATGCCCAGACCTGAACAAATTACATGTGAAAGATAGTTCTTTTTGCTACTATGTCTATTCCTTTGACATGAAAGCGAAGTATCGTAATTTTGTAATAAATGAAAATAGGCCTAAAAATATCGAATAATGCTTTCTCCTCAATAATTATGGCCTCCCTCCTGCCTTTGTTTTGTTTCGACTTTAAACTTCCGGTTGCGTTTCAAAGTTTGAAGGCATGAGTTTCTGTGCCGTCTGCCTTATGCACGGGCCATGAGGGTGTTACTGTGCCAGTTGTGATTTGTTTTCTACCCAGATCTACGTAATCTGTGTGCCGATTGTGCGTGTTCTTTTCTACCTTGATACATAATCTGTGTGTCACGAGTGGAGTGAGCGATAGTTAATAATTACGGGGGGAAAGGAGGAGAGTAAAATTAACGCACGTAGACAAGTAAGGGAAAGCGTGCATGTTATGAGTGGTGGGGGGTCTGAAGGAGGCGAGAGCGCTGTATTACTATCATTGCAAGTTAGAACGTCCTAAAGAGCGGACGCAAGAGAAAGCCCAGTGGGCGAACATAAGGAGAGCAGTCGGAAGACTTGGGAGTAGTGTTATTCCAGTGATGACTGGTAGGTGAAACGATGATTGATAATTATGATTGATGTATTATATTCGTCTATTACCATGATGTAAATAAGTATATGTGAGGAATGTGGAAGTCCTTGATATTGGATTTAGCAATGTGCGCCATGAGCGATAGATGAAAGTTGAGTTCATGGATTTGTAGCACGAGTGAGTATTGTGTACTACGATGGAGGTGTGTTACCGTAAGATGTTTGGTGAGTGAAATGTGAACTATTGTGTGTACGCTTCATGGGTTGTAAGGAGAGGTGGAGTGAATAGAAATGGTATGGGATTATACCAATGTAATGTTATTCTTGTAGGTGTCGGGGACGGGCCGAAGAGCCACCTCGGTGAGCACAGGGGATAGACCAGCATAGGGCCGGGGGCCACACATAGGCCAAGAGTGAGGCTGTCGGTGCAGGACAGTAGAGGCACATAAAGTCGTGGCAGTCTGGCCACGGACAGGGACGTAGATATGAGCGTGAATGTGCTAATTGAAATGATGGTGTACTGTTGCCGTGTTGATGGGCTGTTGAAATGATAATGTACTGTTGCCACGTTGATGGGCTATTGAAATGATAATGTACTATTGCCATGTTGATGGGCCAGTGAATTATTAATGTGCTATTAAGACCCTGAGGGGAGAGGCTGGGGCCGAAGTGTCTTTGGGAAGTAACTACCGGGTTGTGGATCCGGGGAAGAGTGCATGTGGGAATGGGGCCGTTGTACGGCAGTTAAATTCAATAATATAATGTATGTGGTTGCGCTGTTGTCTGTATAATTATGTTTAATGGGTGTGTGAGTCTGGTGGGTTGTTCTGTTGGGTGTTAGACTTGTTCGTTCGTGATTTTGGTCCTGTCATGGCTTATTACATCTCCCAGTCTGGGATTTGTGACACTGGGGGCGAGTCCGTTGTGACTCGTCCATTTTCGTAATATATAGTTGTAGTTAGTTAGTAGGTATTTTTCAGTGGGCATTTGTTACTTTAGTTTTTGTCCACGTAATACTTATCTTGTGGTAGGAATTTGTGCTGTCTTTGTTCGTGGGATGAATGGAAATTTCATGATGGTATAATTTATGTATATTTATGAATATGTATTGATGCATGTATTTTGATGAATGTGTATTAATGTGTACTTAAATTTCTGCAGAGTGTGTGTGCCAGCCTGTAGAGGTCAAGCAGCCAGAGCTCCGAGAAAGGGGAGGAACTTAAGTCTAGTAGAAAGTTAAGTGAAACTGAAATTTTGTACCCTGGATTGGGGGCTGTTCCTTAACCTGTCTTTTTCTCTGTTTTTGCTGTTTTCGTGGTAATTGATTGTACGGGCGGTGGCGCGGGTTTGCTGTGGTGAGCGTAGTTTATCCTCTTCGGGAGGTGGGCTAAACTTGGAACCGCGTTCATCACAGTGAACAGTTCTATAGGGACCTGTATTTTTGTTTAGATTGTGGCGTTCCATCTTCCTTGTTGTTTTAGGAAGACGTTTCTCTTGTCCCTCTCTTACCTATCTGTAGATACGTTCTTTTTTTTCAGACTCTGTTCTTGTTCGTACCTTGTAGTGTAATCGGCGTAGTTAGGTTGCATTTTTTTTTCCATTATATTTTCTTTTTTAGGTCTTTGTCCTAGTCTGGTTCGTTGTTCCTCGATGTCCTTGTGGTCCTTCTTCTGAAGTTCTTCATTTTTGTCTTTTCTTTTCTCTTTTTATTATTAATAGTGCTATACATTTAATGAATATAAAATTAGTTAGGAAGTAGGTTATAACATGTTCAGTAGTTAAATTTCTGAAGTGTATTTGAGACATTTGGGTGTTGTTATATCTGATGTGATCTCAGGTCTCTGGTCGTGTCGTTAGTGATCATACCGACAGGTTGGTCTTTTTCATAATACATACCATAACCATAAATCTGTGAAATGGCGGATCTCCGTGAGCTCGTGAAATTGGGTACGGAACTTGGCCTTGAGGGAGAGGAGCTGCGCAGCTGGATTAAAGAGCAGCAGGCGGAATTGCGCGAGGAGCGTGCTAAGGATAGAGAGCGAGAAAAAGAGGCTCAAGAGCGGCAACAAGAAAGAGAGGCTAAGGATAGGGAGCAGGAAAGGGAGGCTAAGGATAAGGAACAGGAAAGGGAGTGTAAGCAACAGGAAAGAGAAGCTAAGGCTCAGGAGCAGGAGAGGGAGTTAAAGTTAAAGGAGATAGAAGCCAAAGAGCGGGAGATAGAGGCTAGGGATAAGCAACAGGAGAGAGAGGCGCGAATAAGAATCGCCGAGTTGGAAATCAAAAAGAATGCGCCAACGGAAACAGTTGAGCGGCAGGGGCAAAATAAAGGTAGCGTTAGGATTAAGCTGCCTACGTTCGACGACCGGAAGGATGACATAGACGCCTTCCTTTACAGGTTCGAACTGAACGCACAACTGCAATGGGGGGAAAATAAGGAATTATGGTCCACGTACCTGGCTTCCTTGTTGCAGGGGCGAGCGTTAACCTACTTTAAAGAGCTACAGCGCGAAGACGTACATGATTATGATAAGCTGAAGTCTTTGCTGCTTCGCCGATTTGCGCGTACCGAGGAATATTTCCGGGAGCAGTTTAGGCGAGCACGTGCGGATACCAGGGAGGACTTTGCTGCCTTCGTCGCGAGACTAACAGAATATTTCACGAACTGGATGGACTTGGCGCATGTGGGTGCGGATTTTGCTAAATTAAAAGACCTAATGATCCTTGACCAGCTGTACGCGTCGTGCCATAAAGATCTGGTGGCTTTTCTGAAAGAAAACGAACCTGCGACGGTGCAGGAGGCGTCTAGGTTGGCGGAAGCATACCGTACGGCACACCCGTCCAAACCAGTAGCGAGGGCGTACGTGCAGGATGCTGGTTACGTCGCCGAAGTTGAGGGGTCGCCGGCAGGACATAAAGACAGGTCGCGTCAGCATGGTGCCTATAATGGGCAAGCCCAGGGGCAACGTAGGGGGTATCACCAATCACCTGCATATGGATCCGGTAAGTTTGACCGAGCAGGAGGGCTAGGTCGCGGTAATGGCCGAGGGCGATATGTGACCTTTGCCGATGACCGACGGCATAGGGACTTTAGTTCCGGTCGCGATGGGTCACGGGGACCCAGGTCTAGCGGAGCACAGGGAGCGGAATGTTGGACTTGCGGACGCGTGGGGCATTTTTCACGCGATTGTAGGGCCGCGAAGTGTTGGAACTGCGGAAGAGCAGATCACATCAGCGTGAATTGCCCTGCCGGTAGGATAGCGGCGAACGTGGATGACAATCGCAGTGGCTCCAGTCCATGTTCCCCTAATAAATTTCATCATGCGGCTGCGTGTGTTACATCGGACAACGGAGGCGGACAGTATTCTAAGTGTCCCAGTTGTGAGAAGTTATTATCTTCCGGTGTTTTACCTTGTGGGAGAAAGATCCCCGTTATAAATTCATGTCATACAGGAGGTGGTCTTAGGGTTTATCCGGGGTTTGTTGGGGACGAACCGGTCTCGGTTTTACGAGATACAGGATCTACCGTTGTGGGAGTGCATAGGGACTGCATTCGGGATTCACAGCTTACAGGTGGGACTGTCCCGTGCATCCAATTTTCAGGGGCCATAGAGAAATTACCCATGGCAAAGATAGTGATAGATACGCCTTTCCTTAGCGGGGAAGTCGAAGCAGTCGTTGGTTGCTTTCCAGGCGCCCAGCTCATCATTGGTAATGTATCTCGGGTAGGTTCCCCTTCCGAGGAGAATGTGCAGGCATGGTCGCAATCAAAAGGTATTGACTTTTGTGCCGCAGTCGAGACACGTCGACAGGTAGGTGATAAGGGTAAAATTAGATCTTTGGCAACGCCAGCGGTCAACCTGGATATCACACCAGGGCGCTTGGCGACATTACAAAAGGAGGACCCATCATTGAGTCCATGTTTTGAGGAGGCACGAACGGAGAAAACGAGGAAATATAAGAACGGGTCGTCGTCCTTTGTTATTCAGGCGGGCATTCTGTTCCGTAAGTATGTGACGGTGGCTTCGGTTCAGAAGCAGGTAGTGGTGCCGGTATCCTTGATTGCAACGGTATTGCGTCTGGCCCATGATGTTCCATTAGCGGATCATATCGGAAGTGCTAGAACCAAGCAAAGAGTTCTGAAAAATTTTTATTGGCCGTCAGTATACAGAGATGTACGGTTATATTGTAAGACGTGCAGTGCGTGCCAAAAGACGACGCATAAGGGTCGTACACCCCAGGCTCCTCTTCAGAATATTGCGGAAGAAGCGTCTAGTATCGCTTCAGCAAGAGCAAAGAACTATAAAGATAGAGGATCCAAACTGAGAATTTTTAAGCCAGGAGACAAGGTCCTATTATTACCTACGGACCATAATAAGTTATTGATGACATGGAAAGGTCCTTATGTTATTGAGCGAGTTGTTTCAAAGGTAGATTACGCTATCCACATTGATGGATCGAGTAAGGTTTTCCATGTTAAATGCTACAGAGATTTTATGAGAGACCAGAGTATCTGTGTGCACAGACGAAACCAGGGGAGAGTGTCTTCTCTATTGCTTGTACGGGGGTCGTAGACCAGTTGGACTGTGACGTAAGCGACACCGAGGCGCAGGAAGAGTTACAAATTCAATTGCCGGAGTTAACTCCGACACAAGGTTACAGGGACGCAAAAATTAACGCTGACCTTACGAGTTCAAGGAGTAGGGAACTTAAGACCCTGTTAGCGTCATTCCCGGATGTTATTACGGATTTGCCGGGTCGCACTACGGTGATCCAGCACCAAATAAAGTTGACTTCGGATAAGCCAGTATTTCTTAGACCTTATCCGCTGCCTTTTTCTTCGAGAGATAGAGTTATAAAGGAAGTTGAGTCAATGTTGAAGTTAGATGTGATAGAACCATCAACATCGCCGTATTCATCACCCATCGTCCTCGTGAAAAAACTTGATGGATCGGTGCGGTTCTGTATTGATTTTCGAAGATTGAACACTATTACGGTAGGCGATAGGGAGCCTATTCCGTTTCAGGAGGAACTAATAGCTTCATTGGCCGGGTCCACGTGGTTTTCCAAGATAGATTTAACGAAAGGTTATTGGGAAATCCCTCTTACTGAGGAGTCTAAACAATACACGGCGTTCCAAACGCCCATTGGATTATTCCAATTTAAGGTCATGCCATTTGGGTTGGTAAACGCGCCAGCGACGTTTGCATGATTGATGAGACTGGTGTTGAAGGACATACCTAATGTCGTGTCATTCTTTGACGATATAGCATGTCATACGTCGACATGGTCTGATCATATTCAGACACCAACAATAATTTTTCAACGATTACGTCATTTTGGGTTAACTGCTAAACCCGCAAAGATGGATTTGGCATGTCCAGAGATAGTATTCTTAGGACATATTGTGGGTAGAGGTGTTCAGAGACCTGAAGAAACAAAAATTGACAAATTAGTAGGGTTGCAAATCCCTAAAACAAAGAAACAAGTCAGAAGCTTAGTGGGAATTTTAAATTATTACAGAAAGTTCATTCCAAATTTTTCCTCCTTGTCATCTTCTCTTACTGACCTTACTAAGAAAGGACAACCCGATAAGGTCCAGTGGACGTCTGAATGTCAGACAGCATTTGATAATTTGGTGACAGCATTATCATCGTCACCCATTCTGATATTACCCGATTTTCGATCTAATTTTATCCTCAGAACGGATGCGTCGGACTCTGGTGTCGGCGTTTGTCTTCTACAGGAGAAGAACGAATGTTTCCATCCTGTATGTTATGTCAGTAGGAAGTTATTGCAGAGAGAAAGAAAGTATTCTGTGATAGAGCGGGAGTGTCTTGCCATTGTCTGGTCCGTCCAGAAATTAGGACGTTATCTCATGGGACGAGAATTTTGTATCCAGACAGACCACAAGCCACTAACGTTTTTGTCGAAGAATCGTTCATCCAGCCCACGCTTGTCTAGATGGGCATTGGCTTTGCAGCCGTAT
The DNA here is from genome assembly GCA_963931925.1 of Onchidella celtica. Taxonomy (NCBI): domain Eukaryota; kingdom Metazoa; phylum Mollusca; class Gastropoda; order Systellommatophora; family Onchidiidae; genus Onchidella; species Onchidella celtica. The sequence goes on along the minus strand of OZ007579.1, from coordinate 44,406,945 downwards.
ACCTTCGTTATTCAACCAATTCCAGGAACCAGCAATCATATCGCCGACTACCTTAGTCGAGCCTAGCGGAAGAGTTCAGGAGCTTATACATCGGAGGACAGGAACATTGACAGGATCTGTGTGAATGAGTCGTCGACTTTAAAATATTGACGTTATAAATATGATATGAAGAATGGTTGATAGGTTGATTGGTTTTTGATTCTGTATTAGGTATTGTGTTTAGTTAGCTATTGATGATGTGATACATATATGCATAGTGCAGGGCATATTGATCCCCATATTTTCCCCTGATTCCGGTATTTTATGTGCTAGGGGCATTGGTAGGTCATTTTTAATGTAGGTATTGCTCACGCTCACTCGTTGACAGTCATCTTGATGCGATTTGAAATTAATTGCATTAATTTTTTTGGGGTGGGGGATGATGTCACGAGTGGAGTGAGCGATAGTTAATAATTACGGGGGGAAAGGAGGAGAGTAAAATTAACGCACGTAGACAAGTAAGGGAAAGCGTGCATGTTATGAGTGGTGGGGGGTCTGAAGGAGGCGAGAGCGCTGTATTACTATCACTGCAAGTTAGAACGTCCTAAAGAGCGGACGCAAGAGAAAGCCCAGTGGGCGAACATAAGGAGAGCAGTCGGAAGACTTGGGAGTAGTGTTATTCCAGTGATGACTGGTAGGTGAAACGATGATTGATAATTATGATTGATGTATTATATTCGTCTATTACCATGATGTAAATAAGTATATGTGAGGAATGTGGAAGTCCTTGATATTGGATATAGCAATGTGCGCCATGAGCGATAGATGAAAGTTGAGTTCATGGATTTGTAGCACGAGTGAGTATTGTGTACCACGAGTGAGTATTGTGTACTACGATGGAGGTGTGTTACCGTAAGATGTTTGGTGAGTGAAATGTGAACTACTGTGTGTACGCTTCATGGGTTGTAAGGAGAGGTGGAGTGAATAGAAATGGTATGGTATTATACCAATGTAATGTTATTCTTGTAGGTGTCGGGGACGGGCCGAAGAGCCACCTCGGTGAACACAGGGGATAGGCCAGCATAGGGCCGGGGGCCACACATAGGCCAAGAGTGAGGCTGTCGGTGCAGGACAGTAGAGGCACATAAAGTCGTGGCAGTCTGGCCACGGACAGGGACGTAGATATGAGCGTGAATGTGCTAATTGAAATGATGGTGTACTGTTGCCGTGTTGATGGGCTGTTGAAATGATAATGTACTGTTGCCACGTTGATGGGCTATTGAAATGATAATGTACTATTGCCATGTTGATGGGCCAGTGAATTATTAATGTGCTATTAAGACCCTGAGGGGAGAGGCTGGGGCCGAAGTGTCTTTGGGAAGTAACTACCGGGTTGTGGATCCGGGGAAGAGTGCATGTGGGAATGGGGCCGTTGTACGGCAGTTAAATTCAATAATATAATGTATGTGGTTGCGCTGTTGTCTGTATAATTATGTTTAATGGGTGTGGGAGTCTGGTGGGTTGTTCTGTTGGGTGTTAGACTTGTTCGTTCGTGATTGTGGTCCTGTCATGGCTTATTACATCTCCCAGTCTGGGATTTGTGACACTGTGTGCCGACTGAGTAACTAGATCTCTAGATCTACTCAGCAAGATGATATGGCAACCCGTTCTCTGAACGGGTCCTTATACTAGTGTAAATAAAAGAACATAGCACTGGTGTTTTCCACCAATATTTCCATCCTTCACCTCTGAAGCTGTCGGTAAAGTATTCACGCTCGTTTCTTTTATCATTTTGTTTTCCTCTTTTTCTATTGCGATCCAAACACATTGGTAGTCAAAAATTAACTTTCTCATATCTGTGTATTCTGCAAGAAATTATGGTGTAACAATTATTCATATTAGTAACTGACTGAATTTTATCTTCGCATTGAATTCAAATGCCGCTTTAGTGTGACTTGAATCTATTATAAAATAACGGAAACAATAATCCATACAGTGGATAATAAATGGTTGTAATGGATACATAATAAATGGTTGTAATGGATACATAATAAACGGTTGTAATGGATACATAATAAACGGTTGTAATGGATACATAATAAATGGTTGTAATGGATACATAATAAATGGTTGTAATGGATACATAATAAATGGTTGTAATGGATACAGAAATTTTCACCCACATTTATGCCATTCATCCGCGGACAAAATTTTAATACTTTTGTCAGGTTTTCAAAGTTGTGAGTGGAATAGTTCAATTCTCTTCTTTGACCGGACAGAGGCGGCTGTTGTATATTTGATTTCAAGTCAAACTTTGGCCTTTTCAGTATTGTCTGCCCGGTTTGGGAATTGCAAAAAAAAAAAAAAATTTACTGGCGAATTTTGGCAATGGTGGTAAAAGTTTTAACCTGTATTTTCACGGAAAAGGAAAATGCAACTGCAACCGGAAACACAAAAAAATCCATCAAGTAGTAAAAAGAAAGATTGTTTCCATGTGTGCAGAAATCGTGTTGCAGTTTCACTACTTGAAGGGTTTTTTGACGTTTCCGTTTTCGCACATATCAAAACTCAGCTTCACCAGGTTTTTACGAGTATTTATGAATTGTTTCTAAGCTTTGCTCGTCCAGGATAAGTGCAAAGTACAGGTTATCTGTCCGATAACAGAAACCTTATTGAGGCTTGAAGTTGTTTTACCGCTCTCTTTTTGACGATACTCTTCCGGAGTTTGACAGCAATTTGGCGTTCCGCTGCTCTTCAGCGAGTTGGCTAAAAAGGAAGATTGGCAGTTTTCATTGTTGTTGTTTTCCAGAAGATTCTGTGTAAGATTCTTAAAGATATAAAACAAAAGATTAATTACTTTGAGTATTTCAACGGATTTTTGTGACCCATTCCTCAAGATAGTCAATCGATAATGAGAAAAAGTCAGACAGGAAAAGGTAAGGGTTCCGGTTAGGGATAGGATCAGCTGTTGGTGATTGCGCCTACGTTAGATAGGTAGTATAGATAGATACATCGGTAGATAGATAGATAGATAGATAGATAGAGAGAGAGAGAGAGAGAGCGAGAGATAGATAGATAGATAGAGAGATAGATAGATAGATAGATAGATAGATAGCCGCAGTTACTCTTTGTTATCCATTGGTGTGAAGATCACTTCTTATTATTAAATTTAAAGTAAACAAAGGAAATGGTAATCGATTTCAGAACAACTGTAACATCACTTCCATTACTTAAAATCTATATTCAAAATGTTGATAGAGACGAGTCTTATAAATATCTTGGAATACATGTCGACTCCAAACTCGACTGGCACGTTCATATCACCTCAGTTCACGCAAAGGCAAACAAACGTATGTATTTCTTGAGGAAACTTAGATCATGTAATGTAGATAAAACACTCATTCGGATGTTTTATAAATCAATTATCCAGAGTATCATTTTATTTTGCATTACAGCCTGGGGAGGAAATGCAAAGGAGCATGACAAGAACAAAATTAACAACTCTATTATCAAAAAAGCTTGCCATCTAACTCACATTGTATACGTGAACTTTTCATGAGTTATTTGTGCATTCGTGCAAACAGAAACTAAAATCAGCTCTAAATGATTG